>OX424439.1:24301680-25551680 GCA_949152465.1 Cantharis flavilabris
CCATTCTTTTACGAATTTCTAGTTTTTTTACGTGCTCCAGCTTAGATACACCGCAAGAGCGTCTCCAGTAGTCCATTTCCAGAGCTTTTAGACGTCCTGTATTTCTTTTGGTTAATTCCCACACTTCTGCTCCATACGTGCATATACTCTCTGCTATCGCTGAATGTAATTAAGTACAAAATACTTTCTTTAGAAAATGATATTTACTATATAATTTGAACTTGTACGGGGACTGATCCTTCTCTAGAATAGAATTTTGTAAGTCTTAAGGACAGCTTTATTCTACGAAATATAATACAATTAAATAGAAAATCCTCACAAAAGTGTTACAATTTAAACAATTATGTAGAATTACACAATTAACGATTTGTGCTGTTTATTTCATAGCAGTTCAACCAGCATTAGCTTTGATTTACGTTTGTTCCCTGAATAACCCAAAATTCAAATTTGAATTTAACTTAGCCAAAATTATTGATTTTTCTTCACATTGCAATTTTCTTTGCAATATTATAACACCAATAATTCTCTTAATTTTAGATTAACCGTGTTAACTTAAAATATAAAAAACAATACAAAATAAGTTCAAATTGGTGAAATAAAATATCAACTAAAATCTACATAAATACGTAATAAACTATCGTTTCTCAAAAATCATGGCAATATAATTAAGATCCGACTGTAAAATTTTTGTAGTGCTAATAAAAAAACATTAGGTATTTCAGTGACTTTATCGGCACTTCACTATGCATTTTAATTCATGTAGAGTTTGTACGAGCTTGCGGTTGAATTGATTAATGGAAATATTTGCTTTATTTCTCAATTACTGCATTAAATATTGAATTTCATCTTTCTGTCTTTTCGGAAACTTCTTTCACAGGTAATTTGATTCGGTTTTTTAATATTAATAGAATAATCACTAATTTATTAGTTTACGCTTGACTCTTAACTTCCTCCGGTTTTTTATTCTAATAGTCGATTGATACGTGGTTTAAGTAGTGTAACTCGATATTAACCATTTCAATATTTTAGAAAACCCAAGAAATGCACAAACACTTTTTAGAACTAAAATGTTTTTAAGTTATCACAAATAAAATACACTGTAAGTCTAAAATATCGTAAACGTTAAACGATGATGCCATAGTATGGTAAAAACGTTTGCGATATTTAACATTTTACTTCTAAAATGTTTTTGGGATCTTTTTGGGTTTTCTAAAATATTGATATGGTTTTATTCTAATATTTTCTATCGAAGACACCGGTAAATAAAGGATTATGTTCATTAATACTTTTGGTGAGAAGTTACAAACAATTCTTAAAGTTCAACTAAAGGCAGGCCTATACCCTAAAAGTAAATATTTTTAGTAGCTCGAGTTACAAAAATCTGCTTAGATGCTGTTTTTCTCAAAAGGTATCTACTACAGGCGGTAAACAAGCATTATATCGGTGGTAAAAAAAAACGGTAAAAAGGTAAAAAAGGGTTTTGGGTTGTGGAGCGTAGCTCAAATCATTAAAATTTAATTTCGTACTTAGTCATTTTTATGAGTAACTGATATTTGATATATAGCAAAAATTACGAGAATTACAATTATTTAATATCTCCATATTATTGTGCATTTAAAGATTGCAATCCAAATTAAAATTATAAACGAATTTACATTACAATTTACAAATCTCCACATTAACACTAAACACATTATCATCAAAAATACAGTCCGAATGCTTAAAAGTATCATGGATACCAAAAATAAATAAAAGCACATAATAAATAATAATAATAATAAAATTCCTATAAAATCGATTTAAAAAAAAAATGGAAAGACCAGAGTAACTTAATTGCTGGTAACCGCTAATGTGTTTTGCTGATATATGTAATATAATGACGACGAGGTTGATTATTAAATATTTGTTTTGTTCGGGAATTTGTAAAAAATAAAAACTAAAAGTTTCTGAAAAACCAATATTAATGAAATGCAAAAAAGTACCTGCATTCGTTATTCTTGAGATATACAGAGTTTGAATTTGTACTAGATTCTTTAGCAAATATTTGAAAACAAATTATTACATAATTATGTACTATAATAGGTATAGAGCATTACAAATAACTTTGTTTCGAGTCAAATGTGAATCAAATTTTACCCAAATCAGGATAAGTTCACAAACACATTTTCTTGACAGTCTCCTATTCACCGAAATAAATGGTTTATCATATTGATGAAAATTTCAACATTTTTACGCTCAATAACAAAATTCGTCATATTGATGAACAAATTCATAAATTCAATGATATTTTTCATTAATACTACTATTAATTTTATATCAATATGACGAATTTTGTTCATTGGCGCAAAAATTACGAATTTTCATCGACCATGTTTTTCAGTGTTGAGTGGTGTTAATAGTACAACCAAATTCTAGTGTTTTCTCGCTTTATTACAAAAATTGATTAACGATAGCGATACCTTCGCTGAAAACCTAAAAATAAAATTGATTTTAATTATTGAGATTAAAATAAAAAATAGGGGGTAAAAGAATACAAGTTTAAATCGGTTTAAAAATGCAGTAATTGGTAACACACTCTTTTAACTTAATATTAAAATTTGAATACAAATTTTAATTTTGTATTCTTTTTGACGAATAAAAAAATGTGGCACCAGTCCTGGAAACTATTTTTTAGAAGATAGATACTCCATTCATTAATCCATCCAAGCTTTTGCGGACACCAAACAGTAGCAATCAGCCTTATTCCGTTTAAGATACAAATGCAGATAGTTTGACAAAAACAAGGATTGCATTAACCTAGACCAAGGCTTGGCAACATATTATAGTTATTTTAATCAATAATTTTAAAATCCAATTTTTGAAAACTATTCCTAGTATAACTAGGTATCTACTTTCATGAATTGTACTATGAATAATATCATATTCAATTTCAGCTAAATAATGGCTCTTTTAAAAGTAAATTGCCTGCAATTTGTAACTTTCTGGCTTTTGTGAAATCCTGAGTTACTGACCTCTGATCTAGACCAAGACTCAAGTTTCGAAATTATTCTATTGAGATGTGTCTTATTAGTTGAATCCTTGGAAAATGCGATACCAAGTTCTGAAAAGATCTCTACTTGCATACCACAATACTCTCAGTATTATTATCAACTAATCCTTTTTTCTGACTAGAAAAAATTTTGTTATGCAAGCAGAAAATTTGTTGTAGCAGCAAAAAAATTTTGTTGGAGGCTAGAACTATATTAAGTGCTCTGTTAGGGCAACAAATTCTTTTTCACCGTGCTTATACTCTTATTTTGAGATATAGTATGGATATAGTAAGGTCTTCGATAATAGACAAACATCCGGCTGTTTTTAAAATCCATATTCAAATGCCGGATATTTTTCTTCTGGGAAAAATGGACTTCAGTTATTATAAATTCTAATACAATTTCTTCCTGATGTAACTCTTAGCATTCCAAAACTTTCAATTTCGTTTCCTGTTTTACAATAAATTATTGTTTCTACAATTATAATTAAAATTAAATCTATGACTATTAATTATTATAATAAATTATAACAGGTAGTACATCCACGTAATTCAAAAATCACTTTCATTCTCTTCGGATGTACTTTTTATGCCTTAACTACATTAATTAACATCATGTAATATAGGCGTGCGAAATTACAATTTTTTATTGTTAAAAGAAATACAATGAACCACATAAATTTGTATTGTATTAAATGTGTTGAAATTACAAAAATCAAATTTGGTTTAGAGTTTTAATTAATAATGCAATATCAAATAATAAGTTTTATGTTTTGACACTTTGTATTTTTTGTGTAATTGACTTTTAATTTACAAATAATTCTTTATCTACTAGTCATAAAATATCTGTAGATACCATACAAAATTTATAATTAATTTTAAATGTTGAAAATAAGCATTTGAATTAAATTGTTAATACTTCAAAATTGGAAGAATAAAAATTTAAGAAAAATTGAGAAAAGCTGAAACTGGTCATTTGAGACAAAATTCTTGGAGGCATTTTATAATAAATTATTAAAATATATTTTTCAACTCCGGCCAAGTTTTCTAATGATGCCTTTTTCCCCCATAAAGTGAACCTCTCCAACATGCATGTTAGTTTGGACTTTTTTGAAAATCAAGAAAATTTTGATTATTTTAAAAACAAATTAATATTTATTCTCGAAAAATAATCAAAAAAACAAAAGCAGAAATGATTTAAGTACTGATCTAGTACTGAACAACTTTTTAAGTAGCAAGAATCCGCATCCAAAGCTCAAGAAAATCCGAAATTTGAATCATTCTGATCCACAAAAGAGTAACAAACTATAATCATTCAATTAAGTCACAACATTAAAGTAATTTAAATCTAACGAATAAAATTTAATATTATTTTGTGAGTTCATTTTGCGAGCGTTTATGTTTTTATTTATTTTCTACCGGTTTCGCTTTTTACAGCATCGTCAGGTATTTTAAAATTTTTCTAAGTTGTCAATTATTTTTTCGAAAAACGTTTATATAAATTAAATTTAAAAATTTTGATGTTTATAAAAATTTTAAAATATCCAGGTTACTAATAGATTATGAGTATAACATTTTGTTATATTAAGCTCCAACAATTATTAATGGTGAGAAAAGTTGATCAATTTTAGAAATTGTTTAAAAACAATACATAGACAAAATAAGCCTATAAAGTTTTTAAATAGTTTGCATAAATTAGTAATTATAATTAAACATATCATTTAAGTAGGTACCTAATTTAACAATTGCTAATTACTTATTTTAAATTTTCAAATGTACACGTGTAACCTAATAGGTAATCATAAGAATAGTTTAAGAATGAAATTCTCAAGAAATACTGATATTTAAATAAAACAATGTAGCATAAAAATAAAAAAAAACTGTAGAATTCAACTAATTCAGGATTGGGAAATTCAATCATTTTACTGATTATATCTCGAAAACAGTGGTGTTCGGTTTCATGACGATCTGGTAAACCTGAAGTTTACCCATTTTTATGCTTTGTTCATCATATATAAATAGAAACCACATTTTGGTAAAAAATTGTCAGTAGAACGTAAACAAAAAAAGATAATAAAATATAATTTACCTGTGTGGATTCTTTGGTGATGGTCAAACTTTCAATAACTTTAGATAACTTAGCACACTTTTCATCTTCTTCCTCTGTAGATTGAAACATCTTGCGGTGTACTTTTTTAAATTCGTCCATCAACTTGCTGTGTTGTTGTTGCTTATCAGGACTAACACCCTTTAAAAGCTTTTGCTTTTGAAGTTGTTCGTCGATCGTCGATTTCTTCTCAACTTTTTTTCTCTAAAAAATCAAATTTAATTATTAGGCAAAGCTGATTTTTTGAAAATAAATTGTTGAATTACCTCAGATCTTCGTTGTAATTCTAAACTAATGGCGCTTGATAAACTATTGGAAGTGTCACTACTACGGCTTGCTAAACTATTGAAGCTACTTATGGAAGGACTTTTAGTTAGAGGGTTTTCAGTCTTTTTGGTTTCTTCTGCATTACTTCTATGGACTTCCACAACTACGGTTTTAGTTTCTTGTTGACGAGAAACTAAACATATGTCGGCTAATTTATTTGCATTATTTCTAGTTAAGGTATTTGAATTATTATTAGTTAAAGTATTTGTATTTAAGTTTTGGCACTGGTCTTCCAAACCATTGTTTGTTATCGTGGTTCCGTTCTCCGACAAATTTATTATCGTCGGTTTGAACTGATAGCGATCATAATCGCAATCATCCCATTCACTTTTGTTCCATTTATTTGATTTTAATCTATCGAGCTGTGTTAAGCGATCTTCCAACTCTAAAGATTCTTCTTTTACAATTGACAATCTTTTAGAATCAGACCAAGATGGGCTTTGGTCACCCGTGACTGAACTTGCCGAACTGTTGTATCCGCTCGATTCTCCAGGAAATAGTTCCAAGCCCGCTAGTTTACGCACCACCAAGTCCAACTGCCGCGAAGTTTTCATTATATTGACTGCCTATTATAATATACACAATTAGATAACAATATTGTATACAATGTTATGTGATTTACATACCTCGTTGAATTGAATATCACTAAAATCGATGTTATTGCAATAGAGTATTTGATCGCCAGGTCGAAGCCCAGCTTCTCTTGCAATTCCTCCTTCTTTTGTAAATTGAATAAAAATTCCTGGCTTCCATTCGGGACCTTTGCAAATCCTAAAAGAAAAACATGATTAAATTTGATATAGAAGAAAATAAAATTTAGCATACCCGCAACCAAGCTTTGTACGAGGGGCTACCATAATGTTGATTCGTACATCATGAATTTTGTCGTTGAGTTGAGGTGACGATCTTGTCGATGAAGTACAATCCGATGTTATTTGCCAGCTTAACGAATCCGTGCTTCTACTGAAAATTTCAAAAGGTTTAAATTCGGAAGTTCCAATAAATGTAAAAATTATTAAGTGCTTGGAAAAGTTTCCATCAGCGCTCTTGTGAAAAACTGATTTTTTTATATTAGTTACACAATAGATTCCAATTAGTGTTGAATGGATTAACGAGATTGCCCGAGTAAATACATTATTAAAATTTTATAATCGGAAAGCGTTCGAGGAATGCAATTAATCTCTCATAAATTGCTTAATTTTAATATTTAATTACATCAAATTAATTAAATGAATATAACCCATGACATATGTTTCGCTTTTATGGAAGCTCATCGGATAAAGACTTAAACATAACCATAAAATGCCTTTTTTTAGCATTGAGATGCTAAAATGAAATTCCCCATAAGTGGGACACCCCATAATTAAAATTAAAATAAATTAAAAAATTTACTTATGAAACGTTTGAACTGCTTGTGACGGCTTAATTATTTTATTATATAATTATTATAAATTAGAAAGACCTTAAAATTAAAAAGAGAAGATACATAAACTTTTATTAAATTTTTTTAAATAAAATAAATATTTTGAAAATTAATTTGAAGTTTTAAAATAAAAAAAAATGTTTGACTAGGAAATACTTAGTATTGTTGCAATAATTGCAATTAAATAAGGTTTTTCGATTTCCTGGTCAGCGGAAAAAGTTACAAATTACATTATATTTATAAATCAATTATGTAAGAATATCCAGCGTTCAAATTTAAAAATTCTCGGAGAAAAAAATTATTTCAGCTTTTAGCGATGGTTGCTGATAGCTATAGACATTAATCAGTTTAAGGTGAGCATATTATATTTTTTAAACTTTAAAGATTTTATAATTAATTTATATTATAAAAAATTGTTTTTTAAATTTTAAAATCAAGTTAATGTCAAATACTTACTCTTTCACTGGTATCATCCCAACACCTGAAAAATAGAAAAAACCAAATTAAAATTTTTACATAAATAAATTACAATAAATTCAACATGAATGAAAGTTGTAAATACAATAAATAATAAATTATCGTAATAAAACTATTAAAATTATAATTTTATTTCTTTGTATATGTTAGTAGTATTAAAACAAATTAATGAAGCAAATAAACAAAAAAAACTTTTGCTTATTAAATTTACCTACGAATGCTAATTAGAAAATTATTGTCAACACAAAGAAGAAGTAGGCGTATTTCTTAGATAATGGCAAATTCTTGGTTCGCTGAACATTTGTACGCAAGTTACCTCAGATTGAGGTAAAAACTTTTTCAGTCATTTTAATTCTGGAATTACAAAAATCTGCCAAAAATTGCTTCTGGAATAAATATCTACTCGCAGCCAAAAATGGAAAAATAATGAATCAATTTATTTTAAGGTCAAGTAATAGTTTTAGAATCACTTGTTTCATTTTTAATCACGTTTTTTATTATTCAAATAACATTAATCGAAATTGTGAAACAAACTTTAAGCTGACGTCAATTTCACAGCACGATACCCAAATTGAGTTTAACATGTATGACAGGTGCACAAAAATCGCAATCTATTTTTACAAGAAAATTTGAATTCAATCTGCAAATTTCTTTTTCAAAAAAAATCCTATTAATATTGTTTTGAATGACATATTGTTTTGAAAAAAACAGAAAATTTATTAAATTTTTACTTGGATTTCTATGCACTAGAAAGGGAGACTTTTTTGCACTAACGTAAGCACGAAAAAAAATTAAAGATTTAAAATTTGTACCTTTTCCAATTTTCCAAATCGCAGATGTACTTTTGGTACTAACTATTCAACAGGTAGGTCGGTTAAAGCCAAAAAGAAAAGATTTCTACTTAAGAGCAATGTCTATCAAGCTGCCGAATTTTTTTTCTTCAAATAACGTCATTATTTTACAAGTTATTTAAAATTAGTTATCATCAATCTGTTATTGATTGAGTTGTTCCTGGTAGAAATCCAATTTTATCAAGCTCAATAATATAAATTTAAACCAATTAAGTATCTATCAAATTTAATGTTATTTGAAGATGATTACAATTCACTTTTCAATTTATCTTAACAGCATTCGCCGTTTTTGGTGGATTTAGAAAAAAATATACAACAGAACATAGACCTTTT
Organism: Cantharis flavilabris; assembly: GCA_949152465.1. Lineage (NCBI taxonomy): Eukaryota > Metazoa > Arthropoda > Insecta > Coleoptera > Cantharidae > Cantharis > Cantharis flavilabris. The sequence continues at coordinate 24,310,227 of OX424439.1, forward strand.
AGATGTTTTTTTTTTTATAATTAATCAATTTTTTATAATAGCTATTTATTTACTCAGTTATATAAGTTAGTATTTTGTTCAACACGTGTGAATTTATTAAGACGAGGAAACGTAGCCAGAGTTCTTACCAAAATTTTGGCCACCCAGGTGCACAAGGGGAGATCATATTCTTTTCCCATTTTTTTTCTCAAAAAATTAAAAATAAACAAATTGAAATGACCGTTGACAACCTAAATACGGGACACGGACAACTCGACACCGGATGACTCGGCACCGGACTACTCGGCACCGGATGACTCGGCACCGTGAAAACTCGGCACCGGGACAACTCGGCACCGGCAACTTGGTTCCGTCAACTCGGCATCGGAATAACTCGGCACCAAACGATCGGATTTTTAAAGCCACCGTTTTTTTAACTCCACTGTTATTTTCTCAAATATTTGTGTTGCTTGCTCGTCGTGGGGAAGGTCGCGGATTTGTTTTTCCGGTTCTCTTTTGCCTACTTCCTAACAAGCTACAAGCGAGCTACTCGAAGCTTTTCCGTATGATTAAAGATATGTGGCCCGAATTTAATCCAGGTGCTGTAAATGTAGATTACGAGATTGGTATACATAATGCTCTGCGCGCAGAATTTCCTGGTGTAAACGTTAGAGGTTGCTTCTTTCATCTAGTTCAAAATCTTCGTAAACATCTTTCAGAAGTAAACCTTCTTGGTCGTTGTAATACCGACCCCAACTTTGCATTGAAATCGCGTATGATAACTTCGGTAGCTTTTGTTCCAGAAGATGATATTGAAAACGCAGTGAACGTTCTAGAACGCCAGAATTAGAACCAATCATAAGCTGGTTTACTATTACATACGTTGGTAGACTCAGAAATAATGGAACAAGAGCCCCACCTTTGTTTCCCTATGCTGTGTGGTCGGTACATCAGCGTACTTTGCTTGGCTCTGATAGAACCAATAATTTCGCTGAAGCTTGTCATAAAAAGCTGCAATAGGGATATGGGGTCGCACATCCAGGATTATTTAAATTTCTGGGTAATCTAATAAAAATACATAAAACATTCGATGCTGATTACGAGCGTTTTGTTGCGGGATACGAAGCATCACCAAAACGCAAACGTTATGAAGACGCAGATCTGCGTATTCTAAATAAAGTAACGAATTATGAGCAAGAGAATATCTTAGAGTATTTGCGTGATTTACCTCATAATTATATAATGAACTAATGTAAATAAATGTATGTAAATATATATTTTTTAAATAAAAACCTTGTAATTTTATAATACATTTTTTTATACTCGTATTATTTTTATTTTTGTTAATATTTTTCAATAATAATAATAGTTATTTATTATACAAGTGTATTATTAGGCCCCTAAAACACGAAAGAAAAGTTTAAACACGAGACCGCAGGTCGAGTGTTTAATTTCTTGAGTGTTTTGGATGCCAATAAGACACGTGTGTAATACAAAGTTTTATCCAATATCTCGTAATAATAGTTTAAAATGTAATTAAAAGTTTTGACATTTGACGTTTTAAAATATCAAATTGAAATTATGAAAACTATTAAGTAGTAGGTGTACTCATAATTTACATATAAGTCATTAGTGTGTAATTATAAATTCATAAGTCCACTAGTGTTTTATAGACCCCATAAGATATGTAAAATCGGCATTATTATGCCTTCATAAGACAGAGGTGTTGGATAAAATAATTTTCCAACTAGTGCCGAGTTACGGTGCCGGGTTATACCGGTGCCGAGTTGACGGAGCCGAGTTGCCGGTGTCGAGTTGTCCCGGTGTCGAGTTGTCCCGGTGCCGAGTTTTCCCGGTGCCGAGTTGTTCGGCGCCGAGTCATCCGGTGCCGAGTAGTCCGGTGCCGAGTTGCGAAGTACCGAGTTGTCGCGTACCGCTAAATACCTACTACAAGGTTTGATTTTGTGGAACTTCTGGTTTTGTTGACTTTTTAAGTAAATTTTTGGTAATTGGTGAGAATTCTAAAATATAGTAGCTTCTAATTATTTTTAATTTTACAGAATCTTATACTAATTTATTAATTTTAATATGAGGAAGAGAGATAAATTAGGAGTAGAGAGTACCGAATTCAGATCCATCAAAACTACAAGCTATAATGTGAGCTGATAAATAAATTGCATTTAGGTACTTGGAATGTAAGAGGAACATACGAAGACGATGCGGTTATAACGTTTAGTAGTAAGCTAAAGATATTTAAAGAATCAAGATTTTGGAAACTTTTGGACAATTCTGAATAAAATTACTGCATTTTGTCGACATTTTGAACTGTATTTTGTTCTTCTTCAGGACTAATTTAGTTACTATAGTTAAAATACTTAGAAACGTCGACCAAAAACTGATATTTAATATCTCAAAACTGCATCGACCACCTTGTAAGAGAAACACAATCTAAAAAATTTGCTGTACGTAGCTAAGAATCGAACACACGACTACGGCATATCCATCCAACATCAACTATCAGCCCTCGACCCTGATTTTTATGCAGAAACAGAATTCTTAGTGAAAAACAATAGATGCATGGGGGTGATAAATTTCAAACCGATAACAAATAGATAGTGCCGGCATCGGCAGTGCAGAATGGAACATTTCGCCGTAGCCATTCCGCCGTAAAACTTCGTTGCCGGAAATTTAACATTCAATTTTTGAACTTTTTTAAGAGGTGAGAATTTAATTAATTATTTTTTTATTATACAATATTGTACAATATAATAGGCGCATATTAAAATTTAACACTCAAAAATTAATGAAGCAATAAAATTCGAATTATTTTTATTATTGCACTCAGAATAAGTAAGTTTATTTATGTTGCACAATCGAAAATTAAAACCTCTTTTGTATTATATTCATCGCCGAAGCACATTTGTATCTTACATTCCATATTTTTGCAATCAAAAAATAGATACCAATTAACGAAATCTTAAAATTAAAATAGGATATTTAAACTTTTAATATCAATCTACATATGTACTTATTGTAATCCTCAATATTATTAAAATAAATGTTGGCTTTACTTCTGTCAGGCCCGTGTGCAAGGGGAAAGTTAGGGGTTTAACCCCCCCGCCCATCACATATTTTATTACCTATTGACGTAAACACTTTTTGTATTTTTGAAAAATTGATATGAACATAAATTTCTTTTGTAGAAGAAACAAAATGGAAAAAATGGAAATGATGAATAATGAAACATAATTAATAAGAGAAGAATTCAGAAATATATTAAATAGAAATTTTAAGGACATGTAGAATGAAGAACAAAATTATAAAACTAGTTTCTGTAAGTTTGGTGAGGTATAGAAACTTGTAAGACAGATATCCCCTAGAAGACGCTTACGAAACATTGGCAAATTAAATCTTATCTTTTCAATTGCCAGTACGAATCTAATGAGATCAGCGTCGCGGATGAAACCATTTTTGATTGTTGTTTATTTAAAAATATATCTATACTTTGCAGATTAAAGTGACCCCTATCTCAACTACAATTTTTTATTCAACAAAATTCCAAAAAAACTCAAAAATGCAATTCTAAATTTAGATTCCTAGGAATCACCTCGTGCGAAAAAGCTAAATCTCCAGTGCGTTGGGTGGCAATCTAGGCCATAAATCTACTTCAAAAAATAGCCGTGTACTCTTTGCAAATAATCATGATTAACGTAAATCTCTTTTTATATTGCCTTTAATGGTTCTGCAAAATTGAAACTGTAAAAGTCTACATTACATCGGTAAATCCATAAAAATTAGATACGAGTATGCAGAATTAATTGGCTCAACAATTAATTAGCAACTGTCTGTGTGGTCGTTAAATTTTTTTATAGTTTTATTTATTTAATACTTAAAGGTAAAATAATTAACGTACTTCGAACTTTCAAAGTTAAATGACTGTGGTTGGAAATCAGTTGAAGCACCTCCTTATGTACAGCATCTTCAATTGTGAATCCATTGATACGGATGACTTGATCTCCCACCTGAAATGCAAAAATATTATTAGTTATCTCAAGGAACAAAACTTTTCTTTAAAAATTCAAAATTCAATTTTTTTATCTGGTTTAGAGATCTAGTCACACACCTGAGTAGTTCTCTTCCGAAAGCATGTATAAAGGAAAATGTTTTCGTACATTCTTGAAGTTTCTTTTTTATTACGAGCAAACTTAGAATATTAATTTTATAGCTACTTGTGTCAACTAAGGTGTCCTTAAGCGAACAATAACCTTCTTTCTTAATATTTGAACTACATTTTGGTATTTGCTTCAAGAATCCAGTTTTACAAGCGCGTCTTGGGTGCATTTTTCATCGCTTCCATTTAGCTTAAAAATGTACTATGTGAAAGTTGCTCATATCGTTTAAATAAATTCTACCAGATCCTTCACGTTAAAGTTTGAATTACCGACAATTTTTTCAAAATATTTTATACAATTGTAAATTATAATAATTAATCGAATAAAACTTCACCGCAAGTAAAAGCATAAAAGATTCTAGAAAGTAAACTTTTGGCGATGTAACAATAGAAAAAGTTTCCGTCTTTTACCACATAAAATTTAAATCAAATTTATTATGAGAGATTTTTGGATGAACATTGTACATTTGTGAACTGAATATTAAAGTCGCTCATCGAATCGTAAGATTTTTTTTATGCAAATTTCAGGATTCTTAATGATGGAATGATTGAAGGTTGAAGAACTTATGCGGTCAAATATCAATGCGTGCAATAAAAAATGACAAATTGTTCAACTACCGTTTAGCAAATTGCTATAATTACTATGCGGAAAAATAATAAATATTTATATATCCGCCGTTTAACATTTTGATCATAATTTGCCTTCTTTTACGATAATTATACAAAAATTATTAGAGCCATCTAATGAGTTATCGGATTCCAAATCTTAATGAACGGATTTACAGTGTTAAATTTTTAATAAACCTACTGAATTTAATTTGGCTTATTAACTTACATTCATATAGTAATTAATGGTATAAATATTACGAGTTACGTACAGAACTTCCTTTTAAAAAAAAAATTATATTAAGCGGCCTTAAGGCCGCTTTTTTCCCAATTAAAATAACAATTTTGTCGTAATTCTGACATAATATTCCCTATAAATTAGTTGCAAAAGGGAATTTATTGCAATTTGTCTACATTATGTGGCTATTTATTATTAGGTAAAAATGAAAATTATTGTAATAGTTCTGACCATGTTTGGAATAATTACAAACATTCTTGTCTAACGTTTTTAAATAAAATAACATGGAGCGATATTTTAATATAGAGCGAATACTTTGCTTATAGCACCGGCAATATAATAATTTATTGACATGGAAATGAAAATACTCAAGGTAGAACATACCAAACTGATTTATGATAAAAGGATTTTGAACTTATATACGTAGGTGTAAAAGATAAAAATAAATGATAAATGTATTATACAAATATATTTTGTACGTATTACCTTAGGAACAGACTTAGTTTTCTATAGTTCAGATCCTTACATACATAGATTGGTCAGAGAAGCTTTAGCTTGTGAATTTTATTGTTAATATGTTTAATTACTGCATAGATTAAGTATGGTCACAAATTCTGATTAGATAGCCATCTTGCCATGTGACATGTTCTTGAACAACTCATTTTTAAGTTTTTGTTAATTTTATTAAATTTTTTGTCTTGACTATTCTTCTTCTCTTCTTCTTCGTTTTCCTGTTTGTAAAGTCATCTTGGCTGAAGCCAATTTTATTATTATTTAATCAATTAACTAAATTCAATTATGACTTTCCAAAATCTTTCACATCAACTCCAATTTTTCCAATCTCCAATTTAATTCAAATTATTAATTCTCGTTCAATAAATCAATTTCATCAAAATTCTTCTTCAACAATGTTAAAATCAATAATAATCAAATCAATTTACTAAAATAAATTATTTATGCTCTCCAAAATGTTTAACTCTAAAACTAAAAATCAAGGGGTAAATAACACATGGGTCATTAAGTCCCGGGACTAATTAGTGAAAACACATTTTTTTTGCAAAATTCAACTTTATTCATCAACATAGTCACCTTCCATAGCAATACAAGCATTCCAATGTTTTTCTAAACCTTCGATGCCTTTCTTATAGAACGATTTGTCTTTGGCTCCAAAATAGGCCCAGTTGCAGCTATAACCTCATTAGCGGAGCTAAATCTCTTACCCTAAAGCATCTTTTTAAGATCTGCGAACAAGTAGAACTCTGATGAAGCCAGATCTGGTGAATATGTGGGGTGTGGAAGTAATTCGAATCGTAGATCGTTCAATTTCACCTTCGTTTTCATCGAGCAAATGTGAGCAAACGCGGCACACATTTAAATTTTCTTGCACAACTTTAAACACGGTGTTTTTTGATATTTTTAGAATGTCAGCTATCTCTTGCAACTTTTGTTTTTTTTCAACACAAGTTGATTTTCAGAAATTTTTTGGTTTTTTGGGGGTAACCACCTCAATTGGATGACCTGGGCGCTCCGCTTCTTCGGGGTCGTTCGACCGCGTTTAGACTTTGCATACCATCGGCAAGTGGTTGTTTTCGATGAGGAATTACCCGGTAACACATTTCAAGCCATTGCTGAGCTTGAACAATATTGTTACCTATCAAAAATCAATGTTTCATTAACACAGGAAATTCTTTTTGATTCATTGTTTACAGAATAACAAAAGTCGCTTCACTTAACTTTCAATATCTCGACAATAACTGAGCCAAATGTCATGCAATTTTTACACGTATCTTTTGAAGGTTGGTACTACCGAAAACAAAAGCAACAGTGCTCTGGCGGCGCCATCTATGTGTCAGTCCCGGGACTTAATGACCCATGTGGTATCTCGAAAATTTTGTGTACACTTGTTTGGAATTTCCTTGTAAATCTCTGGATATCCTTGGAAATCATAGAAATTCTTCAGATTGAAACTATTTGGAAATCAAAGAAGGATCCAAGCAACGTTCATAGAGAGGGTAAACGAGGAGTAGTGAGGATCGGGTAAATAAATATATCTCGATAAGAATTTAGTTATATTTTTGAATTACAAAAAATTTTTTTAGTAGATTTCGTTGGTTTTTAATGAGTCATGAGGAGCGGGATAGATAGCCCCGTTATTCCAAACATTCCCAACATTCTTGGCGGACAAACCTAGAATACGGGAAATTCTAGAAAATTTAGAAAATTCCATTATTTCAGGAAATCGAGAAAATCTTAGGAAAGCCAAGGAAATCTCAGAAAATTGAAAAACCTAAAAAATAAAACTTATGTCGATCATTCTTAAGATTTCCTAATATCGTAAGATTTTCTTTAATTTTTGTATTTCACGATTTCCCCTCGGTTTTCCAGCAACAAACTACGGAGAAATCATCACAAAAATCTGGTGTACTAGTGAAGAGAAATCTGAAGATATTCGAGGATATTCCAAAAAATCTCCAAGCGTTTTAGAATCTTAGAAAATTTCAAAATATTCATGGAAATTTTAAGACTTTCAAGATAATCTCAGGAAATTCTAGGACATTTTAGTAAATAGGAAATCCAAAGAGATGGAAAACCCAGGAAATTTTAAGAAATTCAAGAAAATCTAGAGAAAAAGGAATATCAAAAGAAATAAAATTGTTTTTTTCAAATTTCCCATTAGTTTTGTATATAACGATTTCCAGTTGGTTTTCCACTTGGTTAAAATCGAGGGGAAAATTTAAAGTACAAGTGAAAGGAAATTTACAGAAAACCGGAAAAATGTTAAAAATCCCAGGAAATTCAAGAAATAGAAATATCGAGAATATCTTTGAAAATTCAAGAAAATGTAGAAAATCGTAGAATATCTTAGGAACTCCAGAAAATCCAAATAAATCTCACAAAAATCTATAAAGTTTCAGGATCTTAGGACATCTTGTGAAATGGAAAATCCCAGAAAATTCTAGGATATTTTATGAAATCTAGAATATCCTAGAAAGTCAAGAAAATCTCAGAAAATTGAAAATACAAAAACGCTCATCTATAGTATTCTTAAGATTTTTTAATTTCCTTGTATTTTCTATTTCTTAAGAATTCTTCAAATTTCCCTTCAGTTATACACCAGAGCAGATTCAGGAGAAATTCATGGGTAAGGTAAATGAGGCTGGAGAGGGTAAATCCGTATCTTTTTATAAGAATTTAGATATAATTTTTAAGTTATAACAAAATTTAGTAATTTTATTGGTTTTGATACCAGTTACCTCGTTACCTCCCCTTGTTGGAAATCATTGGAATTCTTTGAGAATCTTTGGAATTCCATGGAAATCACTGGAATTCCGAGTCCTGTGTACAAAATTATTTTCTGATATTTACCCCTTGCCAAAAATAATACAGGAGAAGACTTTCCTCCTAACCGCTACGTGCGGCCATTTTTGGCAAAAGCCTGATTTTCACCGCCCATTGCTGCCACTACAACTTGTTGGCGGGAAAACCAGTAAACACAAAAATATTTACAAACTTTAATTTAATTAATAATTATTTATTAAGTATAATTAATTAATAAAATGATTTAAATATAAAAAAAAAATTTAAATCAATGAGGACTCTGGAAACACGACAGTATATTTATTTTAAATTGGATTACGTTAATATAGCCGAATTTGACTTAAAAACAGATTTTTGCTATTCAAAACATGATTTTCGAGTTCTGGCAGCTTCAGGAATGCTTTTATAAATTTTGTGGGCTAAGATCCGTAATTTTCGAGTTCGGACGGTTTGAAGGCAAAAAGCTAATTTGATATTTTCTTTAATCTGTCCTTTACAGCGAATATTTTTATTTAAAATAATACAAAGTCGAATTTAAGTATATTTTTGATTAAATGACGTACAAACCGAGACTTTATAACAAAGAATCATTGGTGTAACATAAAGTAACGGACATGGGTGGAACTTACTTGCAAGGTACATTGTAAAAGTACCTTGTTGATGAGGATTACCCATAATAGTAATAAACAAAGTTATAAATAATGAAATAGCTTTTAAAGTATTATTTTTAAATAATTTTTAAAATTACTATATAATTAAGGAAATAAGTGTAAGTGTATAATACCTAAACAAATACATACTAAGTCCAATTATTATTAAATACACTGTTTTCAACACGCACATTAATATTTAGGTGTATATTATGTTTCTATTAAATTGCAATTTTCGTTTAGCTTTTTACACTTCTAGAAGTCAGCAACCTTTTAATAAGTTGAAGTAATTTATACCAACATCAATCCTGAAGCCTTAAAAACAGCTAATCGTTGTTTTCACCATTGCATTTACAAAATAACTTTTAAACGATTTTTTTCTTGTTTTTTTTTACTAGGAAACGATTTGGACACATTGATTTTAGATTATAAGTAGTATCTATCAAGAGTTACAATTTCTTTCAATTTGAATTCAGTTGTAAACTCATTATTCTAAATTGAATTTTAAAGCAGTTAAAAATAACAGGACCTAGTCTCAAAATAAGAGGAAGAAGAAAAAAATTGTCTTACAAAAATACCTAATTGAAATTTTAATTATTTTTAACTGTGCAGATAAATGCAGAATACAACAGGAAGGTCGTAATTTGTTTAATAAAACGTAATTATCTTGCAGGAAACCAATTTCTTGACCTACAGTTAGCAGGATTTAAGCACAAATTTGGATAAATAACTACAATATGTAAAAATTTCTCAGACTAATTGCAGAGTAATCTGCTTATGCTCTTATATTAAGAAGATAGCTACTCACTTTGGTTTACAAAGTTTTTAGAAACTTTCATATACTTTAGCATACCAAAACTTATACGAAGACTAATTTATTATAATATAAAAAATTAATTATAAGATTATAAAAAATATGCAGGTTAAATGAACAATAAAGCGAATTTTTTATAACATAAGCTTTCAGGAAGATAGCAGAATGCAATTACTGAAAGCTTATGTTATAAAAAATTCGGTTTATTGTTCATTCAACCTGCTTGTTTCCAAAACCAGAAGATTCAGTTATATAAGATGCAGTTACTTCTTTTCAGACTGCTAAAAAAGTAAAAATTTCTAAACTGAATTTAGTCGATCAAGGGTGAAATAATGTTAAAGAGGTCTCTGGGCAGAAGACGAAGTCGACTAAACGAGCTAGAATGCGCCGCAGGGCTGTTTTGCAAAACTGGGTGTGACTGTTTTGCAGCTCCGAAAGCTTGTGTAAGAATCTCTGTAGTTATTATTGATTTATTGATTTCCAATTAATTTGTTTTTAAATTCCAAAGATTTTTAGACCCCCAAACTTTTTCCGGTTGACACACTACTTAACCTATATTTTTGTCACCTGACTTTTAAAATGATACCTAGAGCCAGCAGATATCAGTGACCTTGTGAATTATTATGAAAAAGTTAATTAAATACGAAATATTAACTTATTTGTATAAAGAACATATCTATCGCACAATTAATTTTAGATTTGCTTTTATGAAGTAGACAGCAAAAGTAGAGAACCGTTATTATAACAATGTTAAAGTTCATTGCATGTTGTTAGAGAAAAACGATACCGGTTTGTTGTACTTTCATTATTTAATTTAAATTTATACCAGTTGAAATGGAAAGAAAGATCTTATTTGTTCAAAGATGCAAGGTGTCTAGCCGCCCCAAGTGCAAAAACGTGATCAGGGATTGAACAACCGTTAAAGCTAACAATTTTTGGACTTGAGCTTGAAACATGTAAGTCGTGATAACAACAAAAACGTTGCATTGTTTGTATGTTAAAAACATCAAAACTTTTTGCTTTTTCATTGGACGTTTTCGACAGGTCGATGATGAAAAAATAAGGTTTGTAGAATTTACGGAAGGTTTCCACTGTATATCTGGTGCAACAAGACCAAACAATTGTTTTATTACAAGTAGATAAACATGGATGATGTAATTCAATTATATAAAAAAATTAATCAAGATCTATAAAAATAAAATTTACGAACTTGCAGAGGAGGTGCTTGCAAAAAATCATAAATTAAAATTTATTAGCCTATTGCGTTTTTTATTTAATTAGTTTGAGTTTATTTATTATTGCAAGATTACAATAAATTAATGCATTCCTACCACTTCCTACCCATTATGATAAAAAAGTTAAAACCCGTATTTATGGAAAGCCCGAAAGTGGAGTATTTACAATTTTTATCAAAATGCTATAAATCTTAAAATAAATCTTATTGTATATACAACACAATTATTATACATTTGTGGTGCACAGAAGACCAAAACAACAACAAAGTTTTAATTATATGTGTTAAAAATTAGAATTAAAATTCTAACCTTTCCCTGTCTTGTTAGATAAGAAACGGCTTCCGATTTACAGATTAAATTAAATATAAACGTAAAAATGTAAAAATGTAAAAATGTAAAATGTAAAATGTAAAATGTAAAAATGTAAAAATGTAAAATGAAAATGTTATTTTTTTGTTTTTTCCTAAAACTCTACATTTCAAGCAATACTCAAAAACCATAAATTTTGGATAATATAACGTTAGAATCTAGTATTTTGATAATTTCACTCTGTTAAAAAACACTCAACCATTTATTAATTAATATTAATTAGTATAAAAATATTAATTAATAAAATTTAAAAAACCTGACTTAAAAAATAAGCAATAAAAAATTTATTTAAAAAGAAAAAAATTATTACACTAACTAGTTTTCTATATTCTAAATCTCAATTCCGGCTTTCCTTCAAACTATACTACTCTACCACTAATCGTGGAAGATGCAATTTTATAATTAGAACTCATAATTAGAAATCGATTTATAAATTTAAAAAAAATAAAACACAAAATTTAATTTCTTACAACATTGCTCCTATGAATTTTATTGTATTTGTTGTGGTTATCTCAGGGTTTTGAATATAACATTCTGGAATGAAATTCTTTATAGATTTTTTTATTGTTTGACTAGTTAGGATTAAAAATATTTAAAAAAAGATAAATTAATATTATGTTGAAAAAATATATTTATGAAAAATGCTTATACTCGTATAACGGTTATTTCCGATGTAACTGTGAAATAGGGCCTTATATCGCATTACGAATTTTTAACTTATAATTTTTTTGATAATTATATTGTTTTATAACATAATTTTAATTCCTTATTTTTTAAAATATGTTTAATCATAACCTATCAAATGACAATTAATGTCTTTTTTGGTTTTTTAAATGATTAATTTGCTACGTATTGTATTTTCTTCACTTTACTGTTATAATTCTATTATTTTAACGTTTTGTGTAATTCTGTTAAATGTTATTAACTGCTCTATCATTTAAAATAACCGCATCAATTTTCGACCTTCCACTAACATCACTCTCTTTTAAGTCAGGAGTTAAAAAATCAATAATTTCGGTACTACGGTAATTTGAAAGTACTCCAAACTAAAAATTGCTTTAGAGAAGGTTTGAATTTAATAAAGAAAATTTTTAAAAAATCTCTTTTCTACCTTGTGTAGTACCTATATAAAATTTAAAATAATAACGGCTTTCCAAATTATAGAGTAAAAGTACCTTCATTGTTTGTATACATTATTTAAATTTTACGTAAATGCTTTTAAAGCGGCAACTAAATATGCAATACGATTATTTAGCAATAACGCAATTATTATGTAGCAGTCGGTGGAATTTACTAGCCCATGGGCAATAAAACGAGAGGAAATATAGGTTAGAAGAGAAATTTTAAAGCGCATCTTCACTTCTCATACACATATGAGAATATGAAATTTTCACGTAACAATTAAAAAGTTCTTATAACCTCTTAGAAATATTTAAAAATTTAATTTTACCTTTAGTCCTTGTCGGTGAGCTTCGGTTCCGGGTTCAACCACAGACACAAAAAATCCTGTACCATGTTCTCGTCCGCCTCGTATGCTGAACCCCAAATTTGGGCCATGTCGTGCAGTAATTCCAGGGGGCGGTAAAGTTCCAGTAAAAGGTCGCACTAAACGTATGGTTCGAACCCGAGGTTGAACACTCCCAACACTACCAGACATCGTATCTGAACAACTGATAGTGGAACCTGTAAATTGCGACCCATAATCCATCATCGTCATCATTGAGCTAAAAAAAATAATAAAAATGCATCAGATTGTTCGACCAAATCATTGATTGGGTAGGTAGCAATGAGTCACTGATTATTTTTTGCATTATTAATTACTGTAGGTGGACCTGCATGTGTAATTGAAGTCTGATCAACATAATATGTATGGATCATATGTTAGTGTTATTCCGACCAAGTTTATTACCTCCATCGGATTTTTGCATACAATCAGAATAATAATAAAAGCAGAAATTTTAATCACTTCTCATAAAATAATTTAAAACGTCAATACCAAATCAGCTTAGGTCATTATTTACGTATTAATTGGCAAATGACTCTTGCAGTTATGTCAGCAAAAGCAACATTTTTTAAATTGGAAAATCCGATAAGTTTTCAGGTTCATGATAATTTAAAAATCAAATATTGCCGGTCAAAAACCCAGTAGCTACATCCAATGCCGATTTTAGGCTTCGCCAGAGTTTTCTAATCGTTGCTTATAACGGTAAACCTTTTTATTTCGATCATTATAAAATTATATAATTCTTTAATTAAGTTATTCACAATCAGATTTGAATCTTTTATAGTCTCGTTACTGTAATTTAAATGAGCAAATGGCATGCAAAACTGAATCAAATCTTCTTAATTACATGTCCAAAGAACATAAAAATAAGAAAGTCGAAGATACGCATACTATTGCTAATTATTTAATTCAATAATATTGCTGAACGAAAGTTCAAAACACATCCAATCGTTTTTTTTTTTTCTATAGTGAAGGTCAAATTTAATTCAATTAAATTAGATCAAGAAATGTTTTGATCGATCTAACAACTACAATGCTTTCTAAATCAATAATAGTTTTTGGGAACGCATTACTTCCTCGATATTTCCTTCGATCATTTTATATCCATGCAAAATTGAACAATGGATTGGTAAAATTTTCAGTGCAGTAATAAAAGTACAAAATATTAAATTTGCGGTTTCAAATAACCAAAGCAAAAACAAAAATTTTAAATTTGGCAAGAATATTTTCAATTAATATTTCGAAATAAAAAAATTCGTAAGTTGTGAGATTTTTTATTAACAATTTTTAATTCTGGTAATGGAAAAATAACTTTGATTTTTTTTAATTTATTACCGATGATGGTTATAGAAACTGGGTGCGTTCTATTTGATATTATAAATACTAATTTGTATTAACAAATGCTGAATTATTATGCACACGGCTTTGAAATTGATTTGAAAAAATATTGCCCCGTATGATTTTATAACCGAACATCAATAATAGAGAAAGGAATATATTATGCTCTATAATGTAGTGTTAAACAAACTCGAGTCAATAATTAAAAGAAAGACATAACAGATGCTATTCATATTATTATTATTCAATAATTTATTATTACAAAAATTATTTAAAACATATCTAACTTTTATATAAACGAAAGTTGATTTATATTCAGGTTTAAAAAATAAAATACTTGCAGTCTATTGACCCTAACACAAACATTAATATTATAATTTTAATAATTTTACCGTAATCGTATTATATAGGGAGCTATTTCTGCAAATCAGCCAAAATATTGAAAAAAATCGTATATATAGATATTAAAGTAACATTAGTTTAATATTCTAGTTTAGAGGGGCACCATAACCCCCCCCCCCCCTCACTCCGATACAATCGTTTTTTGACCGTAAAAATAAAAAAACTGCTCTATTTGACTGGAATGTGAAGAAGGGTTTCAGCATTTGATTGCTTAAACCGGATTGGGGAATTCACCAGTAATCCTGATTAATAGTTTATGATGTAGAAAGAAGCTGATGACAGGGATTTCCCCTACGTCAAAGTTTGTTGAAAATAGAGAAAAAAAATCAATATTTTTGGTTCAAAATCGGTTTTTATTAACTGATTTTAGCATCAAGAAGGTTTAGATTTTTCAAAAGGAATTTCAAATAAACTTGACTTTTAATATACTAATTTAATTTATTAACTTATAATACGAATAAATTCGAAACATATGAATTACGTGTTGCAAACTAATTCAACTAATTTGCATAATTCGTATCTAAAAAATTATCGTCACTTTTGCCGCAATATCTCCAATTATCAGCACACCAAATTTTAACTGAATCGGTTAAACATTTCCGGAAAACGATGAAATTTTATTATTTTAATTGTGATAGCCCTGGCAAAGATTTTTCTGTCTAAACCTTATTTTCACCTTTCAACCCTACTTCCATACCAAATTTGGTCGTGACTGGTTGGATGGTTAAGAAGTATGGAGAGGAACAAAATCTGACGACAGACCGACCGACCGACAAACTGACACAGAAATTTGTTTTTCATTTTTTGCAGATCTTTACGTTTCTGAATTTTATTATGAAAAGAATTTTGTTATGTGACCATGTTTAAAGTTTGATTTTTAAGTTGTCTCGAAAAGAAACAATAATTTTTCCTTATTGCGAAGGTGTTTGACCGGAGTGAAATATACGCTTTTGATTGAGTAAGTTAATTATTCGGAAAATTTTTGAACGAATTATAGATGATCGTTTAAAAATTGAATATTTGGATTGGAAAATTGGAAGGTGGAAATTGGAAATTGGATATTTGTGAATAATAAAAATAATTGTAAATTGAATAATTGCTTGGGTACAAAAAGTAAATTGATATTGATTAAAACTGAAAAATTAGAAATACAAAAATTGCACGGTGCACGTCGTGGCACCTGGTCCGATAGCAACGCACATTTGCAGTTCTCGTCGCATTGTGTGGAATTAATTGTTATAGTTAATTTTGATATGGATTTAATAATTAACAAATTGAACAGCCTCATGCTCACAAAAATGTATGGCCCTCAAGCGAATTAAAGATTTTTGCACAAATGAAATAATTAGTAAAAATTAAATTGGTTCACCTGGTATAATATATTTTGTTATGGCAAATAAAAATATATTAGGAATACTTACCTACCTATTCACACTTTCTTAAATTTTATTTTTCATTCAGACCGAAACAAAAATTGCTTCAGTTATTTAATTTAATTACAAAATAAGTATTACATCCGCATACTTAATTATGTCTAATGAGGTTCAAATATTTCCTTTTGTTTACATCGGTGACATAAAAGAATTAAATTAAGTTTAGTTGTTACAAAAGCTTCTTGAATTAATATTGCAAAATATCTAAGCCATTGTATTTCTAATTCATTTTTCACTCCAGTTAATCTCGAGATTATCTGTATGCTTAATTCTCGTATACTTTTATTATAATTATTATGATCAGAAAACTATCACATCAAGATACCGTCAAGTAAAAATCTGAATGACAATTGAAACGTTTTTCTAGTTATTTCAGATTACTTTGTTGAGAAAATTACCGAAAACTAGAAAATCGAAACTCAACAAGCGTTACATTTTTGCGATAAAATATGAAACCAAACCTTGAAGTTATCGCCTAAATAATTTTTTAAATAAATTAACCTTGTTAGTAAAAACGTTAATTGTTTGTTAAGGTTTCTTAGTTTTTATCGTTATCCTCAAGTGACCATAGATAATAAGGAAAAAAGTTTAAATTATGCTTGTTACAAATTTATTAAAAACTCAATAAGTTTCAGACATGTAATTTACTCTCGACGTTAATATTCATTAAAAGTTTTTTTTTTTAATTTTTCTACCGAGTGCTGAAGAGTTGTCCGACCATAGGTAATTAACATGTAAAAACTTATTTATGCAAATTCCTGCTTCCCTAATTATTTTAGAACAAAAATGGAAGAAAAAAATATTGCCGAAATATAAACTACGAATGATAAGAGCATTAGATTGCTTTTATTTAAAAAGTCAAAAAATTCTTATGAAATTGGTAAAATTTTCATTTATGACTTAATTCAATCATTTAATTTCTTTTTCAAAAATAATTACATTGGAAACTTACATGGCCAGTTTGATAAACAAAACTTTTAACAATTTCAAAAGCATTTTTTGACTTTTTAAATAAAAGCTAGATGATCTAATTATCTCGTAAGTAAAAATAATTAAAAGGCTTACGTTTGAAGAAAATAAAAATCTACTTTTCGGTCAAAGAAGTTATTCAGGAACTAACACTTTTACATTTGGAATATGCGCTTTCTACGTAAAATTCACTTGTTGACCAAATCTCAGAAAAAGATGATGTGATTTATTGCAATCTATTAAATCGAGTTTCAAGTTATTTAAATTTAAGCGATTTAAATCTTGCAGAACCGGTATATTTTGGTAATTAACGATTTTCCTTAAATTTTTATAGTTTTTTAACGTTTTTTTGGTTCCCATAATATTTTGTAAACAAATAAACAGTTTTAATACTGAGATTCAAAACAATATTCGAAAATACTGCGATCGTAGCAGAAAATCAAATTTTTATTTTAAACTTTGATATTTAGGTATAATTATTAAGCGAAAATTTATTAGCTTTTAGTCAAGCAATAACAATCTCTTATTCTGCTTTTTAATTTTTGAATTATAGTTCTTTAACATTTTTTATTGAACAGATTGTCTCAACAAGATTGGAAGTGAAAGGATCCATAGAGAATTAAACAAACCGGCTGATTATTGAATAAATTTGTCGAATTGATCTCTTAAATTTATATTTATAATATTATGCATATTTAAATACGTATTACTAAGGACCTTGTGGTTCCTTCATACCTTGTGAAATCGAAAACCGTTAGCGGTACTGTAGGAATTGGATGAAACCGGTTGTACAGGATTTGCTCGAGAAAAATTGATCTAGGCGGTTTCGGAAAGCCCGTCGTTTCATCGTTGATTATATTGGAATTATTGACAAACAAAATTCTACGAACAAAACAACTCAACTCATTTCAGCATAATAATAATAATGATATAGACAATAAATGCAGCAGTGATACAGTCTTGGTTGTTGCACATTTTTTCATTTTTTGATAATTACACTTGAAAAATAATAACATTCACTCGGATTTTTAAAATTTTCTAATAAAATTATGGTAGTGAAGAAGGAGAATTATGAAGCTTCTGATTATTAGCGTTTTATTTTCCACTATTGCACCCTTAATGCCTACATTGGAATTATTTATTCGTCTTAATTTAGGACTACGTCTGTTATTACCATGCGATGTATCAAATTTACACTTGGAATTCATGGTCCTTTGAGCACTTTTGCATATATTCAAGTAGGGTGCTAACCTTGCTAGATGCATAGCCTATAGGTAAAACTTAGGCTTTTAGATCACAACAGTGAATCATCGCGACCAAGCATTAAACCGTAGTCTCCTACTTCGTAGCATGTCAATTTAAGCTTTATACCACACTGCTGGTTATATTATTGTCATATTATGCAGCATATTATTGTTGTATATTATTTATTAAAAAAAAAAAATAAATTGATCGCAATTAAAATTACTTAAAACAATTAAAATATATACTGCCGTGTTACCAAATCATTTTTTGAAGATTTTTTGATGGTTCACAAAATTTTGATTTGTGATAAATAATTTCTTTTGAATTCTTTGAATTAAGCAAACATTTGTGTTTGCTTAATGATTTTTGAGTTTTGTGCGCTTTTGGTACTAACAGTTTTAATGTTGGCACGGAAAGACCTGATATTCTGCCCTTCCGTCCGTGTCCGTGGAGGTGAGCGGACGTATTTTTTTAAAGTTCCAAATATGCGTTTGGGATTTTTCTAGTTTTATTTTTATTTGGAAATTGTCCAAGATTTGGACAACGTTGAATATTTTTGAAGATTTTTAGAAAATACAAATTAAATTTAGATCTGTTAAATAAATGAAACCAAAATAATAAATGAAACTGAGTAATTAATTTATTGGAAAATTTATTTTTTTAAATAAATTTAATGGTAAATTTGATGAAATTAAAATTAAAATTGGAAGGCGTAGTAAATTAGTATTTGCGACGAGCACCAGCGTCGATAAGGGAGATACCTGCGAGTTATTGTTTCTTTTCTGTTGTATTTCATTTCCAGGAACAAATTGTTCTATTTTTAATACGCCACTGAATAAACGTTTATTTAGTGGCGGATTTGCAAATTTGCCGCCAGTAGGCTATTTAATTTTTGCCGCCTCTACTGACTTCTGAAACTTGATACCCTAGTTTTTCAAATTATAGCAATCTATATATACTATAAATAAAAATGAAGTGCTGTTCGTTACTAATCCCATAACTTGAGAACGGCTGGACCGATTTGCTAATTTTTTCTTTTAAATGTTTGTTATGGTCCGAGTAAGGTTTTTAACGCAAACAAACTTGGAAAAGTTGTCCGGAAAATATAAAAATCTGGGAAAAACTAAAATTACTTCATTTCTATTTCGATAGATGGTGCTACGTGCGTAAATGTCGTTTGACAGCATTTTTAAATTAAAGGGTGACACTTAAATATGTCATCAATTATATTAGATGCAATTGTCCAAATAAATCCATTAACAAAACCAAAATGGCGTACTTGCCAGATTGTTGGACATTGGTAATAGGAAAATCGCAGTTGACATCTTGACCGGATTCATCATATTGTCAACTCATTTCTGCCAGTTGGCCAAATCGAAGGAATATCTTATTCATAGTGTTTTTCCTAACATAGTGCAACGTTTCAAAAACCATAATTGGCTGGAGGAAGGAGCCTGTTGGCTGCGAAAAACAAAGATGTCGATGATGAATCAACTGCGGATGAGTTGATTTCCTTCAAATCGGTTTCTTCAATCAAGATGAAAAAAATGGTCAACTATACCATAGAATTCTTGAATTCGCTTGAATTGTCCGGATTACCACCTCACAATTTGTAATTGAAAGTAAGCTCAGTCATCATTATGTTGTATAATGCAGAGATGCACAGACTTATTTGGACTAGGGGCCACTCGGCCAGATTATGAGTTAAAGGCGGGCCGCAAGAAATAAAAAGTCTACATTTACGAACTGCGTATTCAAAAGTTCTTGCCATTCGAGTTCAAACGGCTGTAATTCGCGATGACCATCATTTCGTTGGAATTACTTGGAGTTTGTTTCGCGTATGGACAACTGTATCTCGCGTGTTCGCGAGTTTTCATCTTTGTTTATTTACGCGCTGGAAAACAAAAGGAATTAATCACAAAGCGAAACTCAAATCGCATACAATGGGGTCAATATTGCCTATCTCAATGAATTGGAGTTGGAAGGTTGATTGGGATTCATAATCGCTTAGGAAACATCCATGAATTACGTGAAGCGTTTAGGGGATGGGGGGTCGATCCGAATCTCACCCAATTACACATGGGGGAGACAGACAGGGGGGTCTCGGCAAATATCACGTAATTTTTTTCCGCAAGAAACTGTAAAATTTCGGGAGAACTGGGTTAAATTAAGTAAAAGAAACAATAACCTTACGTGAGATTAGACGGGAGGGGGGTTAAAGATAAATCTCACGACATCTCACTAGAGTGGGGGGTCAAAATAATTTCAAAATCACCTCACTTAATTAATGAACGCCCCCTTATGAAGAGTTACAATCAAATCAATTTTATAGGTGATACAAAGTTGTCCGGGTCAGCTAGTGATTAATAAAAAAAAAAGAGTAAAATTTACTAAATTTTAATTGTAATATGTGTCGCCCCCTAAAATTTGCCGCCCTAGGCTGAAGCCTGCTTTGCCTGTAATAAAAGGTTTTAGCATTTAAAGTAAAAAACTTGATTTTATAAAAATATGGGGCTTGGAATGCCCTCCAAAGCTATTTAAAATTTTCTAAGATTATTCCCGAATATCTTATTTTCTAAGAGTTCCAAGAACTGGAACGTTTTGCGCGTTTATGTAGGTTGTCGTTGCCCCTTAAGACGATAAAATAATGGTGTCAATCCGGGGGGTCTGGGGGGCGTGGAACGCCCTCCAGTGCATTCTTTGTTAATTATCTCGATAATTATCGAGAATTATCGAAAAGAGATAACTCGATAATATCTCGAAACGTTGATAACTGAATAACCTATGAAGAAAGAGCAAATAGTGTACTGGATGGCATTCCATGCCCCCCAGACCCCCCGGATTATTCCTACCCTTGC
The DNA here is from genome assembly GCA_949152465.1 of Cantharis flavilabris. Classification (NCBI taxonomy): domain Eukaryota; kingdom Metazoa; phylum Arthropoda; class Insecta; order Coleoptera; family Cantharidae; genus Cantharis; species Cantharis flavilabris. The sequence continues at coordinate 24,331,356 of OX424439.1, forward strand.
GTTTTTAAAAGTTTCTGTTGCCATAGCATACGCTGGGGCAGTGGCGGGTTTGAAAATTTATGATAAATAAAAAAAAATGAGTAAAATTTACTAAATTTAAATTGTAATATTGAAAAACTATTGAAATATTATAAAAATTCATGATCACATAAGTATATTTTACAGAGCGAGTAATTTTTCATATACAGAAGTAAGATTTGCTGCCCCCTACTCAGCCTGTTCGTAAATTCACCACTGCGTTTATTATAGCTTGCATCAAGAGCTCATTCTTTTAATAAGTTTGTTCATTTATTAAATTCAGGGAGTTACAAAAACACTAATATTTATGCATTTATTCATCCGTATTTAATCTTCTATTATGTTCATTTATTAAGATCTTCTTCTTCCTTTCAGGGTTTAGGCTCTGTTGCCTGTACCGACTTCACAAGTCTCGCCAATATTGTATTAAGATAACACGTGATGAATTGTCCAGGAAGACATTTCTTCAGCCCATGGGCAAGTAGTTCAATATTTTCTTGTGTAGTGCTTATCCCCTGTCTTTTCTTTGGATGCAAAATTATTCCTACAGTGTATTACATTTGCGTAAACTTGGTACATTATAGTTCTAAAAATATTAGTGCATTTTTGATTTTTTTAAAATTCCGATAGGGTTTACCGTAATGAGTGCATTTTGTCGTTGATATTTTCACGTTGCTCTTTAAAATAGTGTGACAGAATCAAAACTTTTTCTTGTTTTTAAAAAAAGTTTTATCTTTGGCAAATTATTTTTCTATATTTACAGAAAATATCTAATAGTTATATCTGTATCTGATGATATTCCGTATCAAAACAAAACTTTTTTTTTTCATTGTACGTTTATTATTATTGCTTGGTATTTTTATTAAATTATTAAATTATTTATTATTAAATATTGCATAACTTATATTATTATTACTTCAAACATTTTGTTTGAATATTCGCGCTATGACAATAAAACAGCCTTGATGTTTGATTATTTTTAAATTAATCTGTCAGTTTATATAAAACTTTTTTAGGCTAGCACAAAAAAGTGCTTTTTGGGGCACGTACTAAATGAGTTGCTTAGTAATGTTCGTATTTTTATAGTAGTAACAAAAACGTCAAGTATCAGTTTAGGTAATGCAATTAAAAACGAACTGCTTCTAATATGCTTGGAGAAAAAAGCTAATGTTTCATTGGGATTAAAAGTGTCTTTGTTTGACATGCATTTGCATTTGCGAGGCAGAGCGCCAAAGGAGCCGAGCAAAAAATTTCGTGTCAAACAAAGTTTCACTTTTAATCCGAATAAGACAATATACTATATTAGCTATTTAATAAAAAATGTAACTTATACTTAAACTATTAATTTAATTATGAAGTCTTTGTATATAATATAGAACAGGTATTACCTACTTACTATATTATTTATATGTAAAAAATGTATTATACATTATATGTATTATACAATATTGTTCAATATTTATCTAGAAAATATAATTACATCCCACACCAAACTTTGGTTTTTGACCAAACAAAAAAACAATTAGGCACTGTAAATTCAAAATCTTCAGCTAAAGAATTCACCATTATACTAACTTTCTGTATCAATTGTGTCAAAAATTATGCACCAATAAAGGCGATATTATAATATAGGTTAATATTCGTATATTTAACATTTTATTTATTTTGTTAATTTCTCGATATTTAATATACTATGAAAAAGTATGTTTGTGTGTGCATACAAATATTCTCACTCAGAAAATGTGTGTCAAACAATAAAATTAATGGCATAAACTATACAAACTATTGAATTTATTAGAAATTTCATACTCATAAAGTTCCAAGACTAATTTAAATAATTTCTTCAAAAATGCAGTTCTGAAAACACAAAAACACAGTTTAACACTAATATGGTAAATTACCCACCCGAATTGAATAAATTATTCTATTCATAAATCATTTTCCCTGCTTACGTATACCTACTATGTATAATGTATATTACTCGTAAAATATGTAAAGGTGTAAAAAACTATGCATGAATTGATATGTAGACTACGTAAACAGCGTTTTGTACGTACAATTTTCATTAAGATAACATTTTATTATACATTAAAGTAATAATAAAATTTTATTAACATTAATACAAAAATACGTTACAATTACTATACCTCCCAACTTTTAAGATTAATGCGTTATTATAGTAACTGTATACGTAATAATTCTGATTTATACGTTTTACACCAAATTATAGTATGAAGCAATAATGTGGATAATCAAATTGCTTCTTATTTTTGACTATTGTTTAAAATTTCCTTTAAATGCACTTAATTATAAACAATGGATTGAAATTTGTAAAGATTTATTTTGACTTGACCCGATTTTCACAATAGAGCGATGGTAATTGCAATTTTGCGATTACAATTAAATTAAGTAACAATTTAATCAGCATACAATTAGCGAACATTAATTATTCATTTGACAAAACCGAGTTATGTACCACCGATATTTTGAATATAAACGCCCGCCCCCCACAGCGGCATGCATTTCCATACCGCCTTTAGCTACGCATTAAAAAGTTGAATATTTTTGAGAAAGTGTATATAAATCGCCTTTTTAAAAAAACAAATATTTTTATCATTTTTTTGCATTATTCAAACACCTGTCTTGGCTTATTTTTTGACAAAAGAAAGTTTTTGCACAACCTGCATGATTTTTCAACCTGTGAGAAAGAATTCAAGTTCAAATCGTGAAAGGTAACTGACCATCGAATTGCTATTTAGAAATGATCGGTAACTAATTGATGCATGAATAAGTCTACTATGTAGTAAAATTAACTATTAACTGCCGTATCTTATTACTTCAACCTCAATTTTCTCAATAAATCTGCCATGTAATATTCAATAGAAAATAAAAGCTGTGTTGCTGCGACCGTGCTATTAATCAGAATGGTTTCAAATAAAAGCAAAATTTATTTACTCATTATTTTGCAAATCACAAGTTGAAGAACTTTTAATTCCTGTTCAAATTCCATTCCGTGCAGAAGGTCACATCAAGTTCAATTTAATGTAATAATCCTTTAACTAGAAACTTACAATTTATTCCGTTTGCTTGATATGGATTAAAATAAGATATCAGCATTAAATGCAACTATAAATTCAACATTTTGAAAATTAAAAATAAAGAGAGACTAGCCTTTAGACAGTTCCGAGAGCCGAGATAAAGATGAGTACTTTAAAAGTGCAGCTTTTATGCCGTCCATGACAGTGGTCTTTTTGTTTTTGGTTACTCTTCTGTGGATTCTTCCATTCAATTCTTTTTCGTTTTCGATCTACAACAATTGTAATGTATCACCCATGTTTCTTTTCCGATGATAGTTTCTCTTATTGTCTTCAATGTATGCCAACTTTTATGGTATTAGTGTATCTTTTATTAATATAAATTTCAGTATTTTTCTCTTTTGGAATCGTTACATATTGATTGTCCAAAAACAGCAAATAAAACTCTCACTTTTCGGCGACGGCGACGTTTCGAACTTTTATTTTGTTCTTCATCGGGACTACAAAAAACATTCTGCAGGTTGTTGAAAATAGTTTTCTAATTATTATTATTATTATTGATTTTCTAAATCATTGGTAAATGACTAAATTAACAAGCAAAATATTTACAAAAGATAAAATTTTACTGGAGCAAACAATCAAGATTAAATTGGTATACTGACGAGTCGTACCACCAAGTATAATCTTCCCAATGACGTTTCAAAATTAGGTTTAATTAAGACTTTTCGCAGTAAAAATCTAATTCAAACTAACGATAATTTTATGTAATTTACTTAATTATCAGGTTTTTGCAATTCCTGAATACAAATAATTAGTAATATTAAGTTTCAAGAAATAATTATGCATGCATTGAGATCACGATCAATAGAATCACAGATCACATCATTTTGCATAAAATGCGAAGAGCATCATTACCTTATTGTTACCTCATAAATGGTTTATTTTGACTGGCAGTATTTTTACTACTTGTATTTTATTATATAATTTTCTATGAGCCATGTAAGAATTCCAAGAGAATCAAATAAAAGAGAGTGCACAAAGCCATGCGGAATTTTGCTGAACCGACACATGTTTTATTAAAATCTCCTTTTGTAAGTAAATTTCGAATTGAAATTTTAAATATTTTGCAAAGAATTCCATTTGATGGTGCAAACATGCATTTTCAATAGCCGTAAATACTATTTGCTGTACAATAGGTATTTTGATGCATTTTATTTTAGTTCTTATATATGTATCTAAGCTGGTTAAGTATGTCGTTGACCTAAAGAAGAAATTGTTGCACTTTTAATATGCCCAACAGCACGCATCTTCTTTCTTGTTAAATGCATGAATATTTCCTTTATGATAAAATAAAAATGCCGATGACCATTAGAGTTAAGAAAAATAATTGGGGCAGAAAATGCCAATGATCATTTAAACATTATTTTTTAACTACTTACACCTGAAGGCTACTTCAAACTAACCATTATTGTAATAAGTAAATAGATCAAGCAAACGAGATTATCTTGCATCTTAATAAATTCCTCCTTAGCAAACAATGCGAAAAAGAACAAAACGTACTTACTAACAAAAATTGAAAGCATAAGTTTAACAATTGACATGTACATAAGCTATAGATACTTAACTATTTGTCAATAATTCTTTTTGGACAGATTAAAGTATAATAAAAGGGTAACAAACTCAAAAAATGATTAATCTGTTTATGCAGTTTCACCCCCCCCCCCCAAATGAAGCACTCGCCAAATCTATATAATATAAGTATTGAAATCCTAGGTTATATAAATTACGCAATTATTTGAAATTCTTGAGGTTAAACCGCTATTTGTATGTTAAACTTGGTGATTAACAATATTACTAATCAAGGCAAACTAGCAGCGAAATAAATTACTACATTTAAAAAAAATAAATGTATATCTCGAATAGTTTCCTTTAATTTCCTTAATGTTTTAATCAGTTTAAACAAACTGAATTGCTTGCCAAAAATAAATTGTAAGTAGATACAGCTTCTGCCAGCACTAAACAAAATTGTTAAGAATATTTAAGTTTCTTGGCACACTATCTTAAAATGTGATCCTAAGAGGTTTTTCCCATTAAACGGCCAAAATCAGCAAACATGACGTTTACATACTAAATGGTTCCACCAAGTGGTTCAAATCGACAGCATTTATTTCAATTAAAATTTTATTGGTTGTAAAAATTACTATAAAAAATTTTGAGAATGCTAATTGAGCTTTGGAAAGACTAAGAAAATTCAAAGAGTTATGCTGTTGATTAATAACAGCAGAAAGTTTGTGTTAGTGTTCTAAAAAGAATTCAGTAGTGGCCTGAACGGCCACTGTATAGTGGCATCTACGGCACTGTTGATCCTATTTAAAAATTGCAATCTCTTTAAATTTTTAAAATGGAAGTACTGTTGAGAGTCATAGCCGATGTTTGTTTTTGACGCTTGGGGCGTCTCCTTCGCTGTAGAATGGTAAGTCTAAAGTGGCAATTAAGTACCTCAGCTAATGTTAATGTATTATATTTTTAAAGACAAGGTGTAAATGAAAGTGTAATTATTATTAACAAAAATAAAATAAAAATAATATATTAATAATATAATCTAATAAAACTGGAAGCATTTAATGCAATTAACATAGAACTGACCCAATTTTCACTTTATTCTAATAATAGTGTGAGTTATCTTAACAAAAAGAATAGATCTTAAAATTTAGCTATACATTTTGAAAACAAAAAGAAATTTGCATAATGATGTAGGTATTTTATGGGGTTTTCTCAATTTCTAATTTTGAAAAAGAAAAAATGTAGTTTACGAGTAATTAATTTTTGATTAATAAATGTCGTCCAATTTGAATTGTTCAATGTCGACGCAATTTTTTTTGAATAATTATAATATGATTAAATCAAAAAAAAAAAATCAAAATTTTTATCTTATTTTAAAATATTGTTACGTAAAATACTGGAAATAAAAAACGAAAACGAAAAGTAATATTATAAGTAGTGAATTGTGGTTTGCGTGCAGACTATCCCAGTCTGTAACGCACGAACTATGACTTTACAGTAAACTGATTTACTTCATTTTTGTTAAAAAATTTGTTCTCATAGGTTTGTTCAATACAAAATTTATTCGCTTCGGTTTGGACTGGAAGACGGCCAAATTTGATGCAAAAAGTCCTTAAAATTATGAAGTCATGTGTTGGATGCTTCTTATGCATCTTATGGCCAAAATAGATTATAGCAAAAATAATTTTTAAATTATTTTAGGTTTGCCTAATGGAATCCGAAATTCAAAACACATATTATTACCTGTAGCAAACTATAATCGCTCCATTTACATAATTTTGATTTAAATGCACCTAAGTTATGAAAAATTCTATGTAAAACTAAGTAAGAATAGTATATTCTGTATTAGTCGTATACTAGAAATATTTTTCTAGCTCTTGTAGTTTTCTAGATAACTCATTACTGTTCAAAAGGCTTCGAAAATAGTACATTATATTGCTTTATTGAAATGGAAAGCTTAACTTTTCTTGCTGAGCGAGTGGAACGGGCCGAGCAAAAGGAAAACTTGCTTGGCAAGAAAAGCTACTTTTTCATTCCAATAAAACATGTTACTTTTTTCAAAATTAATTTTCAAAATTGTGGCATTAAAAAAAATGTTAGGTTTTTTTAGGATATGTAAATGTCAAAGTCAATGTTCATTCATTAATATTTTAAATTTCGGTCTAAAAATTTATATAAACTTAAATTAATTTTTAGAAAAGATGATTTTTGAAAAGGTTTTATTAAAATAATGTCATATTTCTAGTTTATTTTTTAATGCCCTTGAAAGTTTTTTTTTTCAAAAAACGTTACACCACGTGTTTATATTTATGTTGGTAAGAAAAAGTTTTTACTTTAATGTTAAGAATAAATTTTTCTGTTCAGAAGAAATATTTGTTATATTTCTGTTTTTCTTGAGCTAATTTTTAAAAGAAGTGTTTTGATTTTTGTTGTTTTCCAAAAGGAAATCGTTTTTCAAAAGGAAAATTAATGTATTGGTTAAACTTAATAACAAAACAATATTTAGCTTTTCTAAGGGCCGGTATTTCAGTTGTGGTATAAACTAAGATCTGGACCATTTACGAATTACATGGAGCTACCACTTCAAAGCTCATACACTGTTAACCGTATATACTACACAGTTCTTGATGAATTTCCGTCAGCGTTTTATTTTTGCCAGCCAAAAAATGAACTACATTAAGAAGTTCAGATTTGGACGCAACTTTCAATGGCAGTTCCATAGTAAAACGTTATAAAACAGTTAAACTTCAATCGATTTGATTTCTACCCAAACGAACATGTCCACAATCGATGAGAGACTAACCTATAAAAACTTCATCGCTCACCGTTTCAATGAGCGGAGAGCTATAAACGACCCTTGCACATCATACACAATTTTTACCAAAATTCATTGCAATATGTTTCTTTGAAATACCATATCTCGATAAGTATTTAGGTTTCAATATATTAATTTATTTTATTTCTGTGTAGAATTTTGATGTCTATATTTTATGTTATATACATTTTGCATTTAATATACAGTGAAATTGAGTTATTTGCAAATATGTAAAAAGTACTGATCATTTTGTGCTGAATATGATCATTTTAACTTAGCGTAGTTCTTTCAAGAGCTAAGAATTAACTATGATTTAACTGATCTGTGGACCACTTCTACGTTAGATGATTGGAATCAAAATTCTACTCCAAAAACTAAAAACAACGTTGTTTAAGGTAAACTTTGAGAAAAATACAAAACTTTCGCAATGCTATAATCTGCAATGTAATATTATTTTTAGGTTTACATAGAATTTCGTTTAGTTTAATTTTGTTTATAGTTATTTTGGGCATAGGATTCATAGAAAATGATTAACCTACCACTTTGGTCATTTAGAGCTCATCTTGTACAGATTTGGCCATCTTCCGATCCAAGACTAATGTAGAGAAATTAAGAATGTTTTCCGATGGTAAATTAAGAGGTTTAAACAAAAAATTATATATCCAAGTTATTTCCATGTAACCCAATTCCATGTAACATAACCCAATGACTAGCATTTGCAGAATTTTTTGAAATATCAATGTAGTAGCATATCAAAATCAATCTTCGATCTTTTATTCTTAAAATTTACTTTTATAATTTACAAGGTTATTTACTTATACAAAAATAATCTAATCAACTCTGGACATTACTTCAAAATTGTGATTTTGTGAAATGAATTTTTGTTTTATCTGTCCAAAATTTTTGCGGTGGTGTGGAAACTGGAGAGCGCTGCAAGCTTAAAATTATTGAGAATTTATATCTAACCGCTGCTTTAACCAATTTTATCGGAGCTTGGTGTATTTGATGCTTTAGACAACTCGGGACATCTTTCAGTTTTTCATTTAGTTGTAAACTTTTTTCCAAATTAAAAAAAAAGATTTTTCAAAATTTTTTAAATTTTTGAAAATAGTATTCAGTCAAATGAAAATCTAAAAATTAGCCTTTTTTCATATTATGTTCGGATTTTATATTGGATTTTCTTTAGACAAGCGACCTTTAGATTTATGCTTTTATAAAAAATATTATGTTTATTTAAATCATGTGTCAGGTCAGTTTCAGAAACTACTCCACTATAATTAGGTGTTTATTTTATTGTAATAAATTAATGAACGGAAGTAAGGTTAAATTTCGGTCAAAAATGTCATTGAATTAAATTATTTCAAGAGCTGCCGCCACATGGGTGAGCTGAAGTTACACAAATGGTAAAATCTTTTTCGAAAACTTCAAAAATTTTGGTTATTAGACATAGTTTTTAAATAATTATCATCTACCAACGTCAATTTTCAAACTTTTCGCCTACCTATTGAAAATTGTGTAATTTTCTCTTTCATTTTTTTTATTTTTTTGGTTTTGGACTTACTGCTTGAGCATATAACGAAGATACAAATTAACAATAATGTTCTCACATTATTAGATTTTGTTTAAATGAATAATGAAAGTATTTTACCTGTGCTTTATATTTTAATTAGCCACACACAAACACAAACACTTTCTGATCATTGCAAACGAAAGTGTCGTAGTTTAAACAAACAATAACAATTTTAATTAAAAAAATTCGCACACTAATTAATGTATTAATAATCACTGTAAGTTCACTTGGTGATTAGGAAAACTAAAATCCAAATAATGTTGTTTTGTCGATACATGGAAAAGAGCGTCGATTCGCGTTTTCACTACAAAAGTGTCACTGAAAGCACTGCACAAGATAATGATATCAAAAGAAATAGCAAGTGGTAACGTCCTGCATTGCAAACTACTAAGCCGGTTATGGTTACATATCAGAAGGCATTGGCCATCAACTCCAAGAAAGGCATGTGGAAAAGAGAGTTACGTTCACCAATTCATGCTTGGATACCCCTCTTTTATTATGTATCTGCTTTACCTGTATAGGTGCATATCAACGTGTACCTGTCTGATAATGGTTCCACCTGTTTTTAGTTTCGTGTGGACTTGCGCAAATACAAATCACCACTCTTTGTTTCGCCAGGAAGTGTTTTTATTATCCATCGCAATTGTTATAACAACATCAAAAGAATTTGTCATTGTTTACTTGCTATTATAGCATCTACTTAAGCAAAAAACTTGAAAATAAAAGTAATGCGTGAAATTATATTGCAAAATTCTTTTTCTCCTTTTTACATCAAAGCCAAGAATGGGATTTTAATTAGATTCAAAATTGCCATGCCATTGGAAAAAGACTCATGGGTGGTTAACTAATCGGGTTCACGCAATAATTAGATTACTATGATGCATCAATTACCATTTGCTTACCTTCGTTTAAAATGACAAGCCATCTATTTCAACAGACCTACGTAATTAAAAATGGTTTGATATAACAATTAATTTACTATTTTTTATTAGCAGTGCAACAAAAATTTAAATAATCATTATTTGTGAAACAACAAGGTGACTTTTTTTATTATAAAACATTGCTACAATTATTATGAGTAAGAGTTTTTTTAGCTTCTGTTGGTAAACTTGAAAATGATATTTTGATTAGAAGGAATCCAAAGAAGTGCAAAATAATGTCTATTATGATGGCGTAAGAGCAAAAACATTCAACTACTCTTTCGAGAGTTATTGACCAAAACATTTGTTATTAAATGAAACACTCTGTATTATTACAGAGTAATTTCATCTCAACCAATTATTAGAAGCAAACTATCTTAACCATAGGTAAAGCTAATAGAAATTAAAATGTAAGTAAATGCCCCCCTCCCCCAAGATTGTACTTCTTAAGGTTTATGTGTTTAAAATTTTGGCTGTGAGTCAAAATCAATCCAAATGAGATGGTTAGGGTCAATATCAATTTTCGTATTTCCATACTTTCAGTTCACATACATATATCGTATCTTGAAATAATCTCAATTATTATCGATAAAAATGTATATCCTTGCAATAAAACAACTCTTTTTACCAACCGGTTTTTCGATCTTTTATTCGATCATCTTCAGGGTAAAGTGTCAGCACAAAAGTTTGTAATAAATTCTTTCAAATTCATTTTCAACGCAATAGTCGCTCTATAAAACATTTCTAAAAACTTTTCAAAAAACTCCACAAAACCCTCTATATATTTAAGCGCAATAAAACAAAACAATGAGCTATTCAGTACACAACCAAAATGCAAAAGCATGTATTCAGTACATGCAAATCTCAATTATAATTTTTATTTATTACGAACAAATAAATAACTTAAAATGTTCTTCTAATGTGTCAAATTCATAAAATTTTGGAATTTTGTTGGTAATCCTTGGAATTTCTTAGAATTCCTTGAAAATCCCTGAAATCGTCAGAAATCCTTAAAAATCCGTACAAACTTAAATAATATATTAATAATATTAATTACTAAGAATACAAAAGTAAAAGTGGAAGAAGATTAAGAAAGAGTGAAAGATATGTATAATGGAGAGATCACTTCCAGAAATTATTAAGAAGAGAGTACATAGCATAGAAAGGTAATAAAAAGAGGAATAAGTCGAAAACGATAAACGATGGAAGAACTGTCATCACAGGAAATAGAAAGAGTACTGAACAAGTTAAGAAACTAAAAAGCATCAGCTACAGATATTTGCGGAGAAATGATGAAATACAGAGGAAAAGTATTACATGATGAAGTAATTGCTTTGATAAAGATGGTTTGAAGAAATGAGATGATACCTGAAGAATGGCAAATAGGAAGATTGGCACCAATATGTAAGAAGAACAAACACAATTTTGAAAATTACCGAGGTATAACTTTGTTGCTGGTTATCTATAAAGTGGTCTTTACACTAACTTATAGATGAAAAATTAAAGACGTATACTGAGAAAATAATTGGTAGGTAACGACATGGATTTAGAGAATAAAGATCGACCATAACTGCGATACATATCTATCATCAATCAGATTACAGAGAAAAACAAAAAACTTGACATAGACATACATCTTCCGTTGTTTGTGGATTTCTAACAGACTTTAAACTCTGCAAATAGAAAGGACTTGTTTAAAATAATAAGAGAAAAATACCAAAAAAGCTGTTAATATTGGTAAAGGATACGTTACCTAACACAAAAGCAACAGTAAAAATAAATAACTGGGAAACGATAGCATATGCGGAAAATATTGTGATTGTAACCAGGACGGAACGAGAAACTATGGAAACCTTTATTTAAATAAAAAATCTGATGGGGACACCACATAACTTCCTTGTAATTTTTATAATAATTGGACAGAAATCTCGTTAATCTATTCATGCGCGTCATTAATTACAACTTTTGGCACGGACAATCGCAACCAAAAATAGGAGGTGCACAACTAGATGCTATAAGTGTCTCAAATCCAAAATTTCAACTTTCTACGACCTACCGTATTTGAGTTATGCGACATACAGACGTCCGTACATACGTACGTACGTACAGACGTCACAACGAAAATAGTCAAAAAACTCACAATACTTCCTTGTTTTACAAGGAAGTAAAAACATGTAAAGAACATTGGCCTGAAGATAAATGAAAAAGAAAAACTTAGCATATAATGTGCTGTAAAGGGAAACCAAATAATACAGAGAGAAATATTGAAACAGGAACATTTAGTTTTGAAGAAATAACAAAATCATATACTAGTGAAAGAAATAATAAAATAACAGAAAAGATTCAGGCCGGTATCACATGAATGAAAAAGATCGCCAAACTAAAGATATAAAGAGCATTGGTGTGACCTGATGTGATGTATGCTGCGGAGGTGTCGTGTCTGATACGGAGGGAGAAAGAACAATTCAAAATTTAAAAAAATGATCATCAGAACCTCACTGTAAAAAATGAGTATAGACAGTGTTAATGAATGGTGAAATCGTTCAGGAAATGAAGAGACAAGACATAGTAAAACTGATAAAAATGCAATGAATAAGTTGGTTAAGACATGTCATGAGAAAAGAGATAGAAGACATAATAAGAAAAATCTTAAGTGAACATTATCAGAAAGCAGAGCTAGAGAAAATTTTAGGCTAAGATGGATTAATAGCGTTACATTTAGAAGATCAAAAATTAAAAGATGAAATTCCCAAAAAAGATGTTGTGGAGAGAGTAGGGAATGGAGAATAAAAACAGTAGTAACAGAGAAAGAGGGAAAATTAGAAGTAATCCACATTACGAAACGTATTGTAAATACCACAATAGTAGCAATATTCCGCAAGGAATGAATGCAGTTAGTTAATTAGTTAGTTAATCACTAACGCCCAGATTCATAGTCAAGTAATAAGTGCTAAGTAAGACCAATAAGGTCGAATTTGTTTTTATGGCAACCTTATTTACTCGGTCGATAAGGTTCATTTTTAATGACACCGTTTTAAGTATAAGTAACCGTTACTTAGTAACGCATCGTCTATGAATACGGCTGTAAGTCATTTTGGTTACTGTCAGTCAAAGTGCGCCACGAATTTCACTTTTCCTATATACCATTGGAAAGAGGACTTTTTTGGTGATTATTCATTAGTTTTCGAGAAAACGGCATTTGAAAGTCAAAATTTTCCATGTTTAACATGGGAGTACATAGAAATTGCAAGTAACGGATTTTCTGTTGACGGTACGTGCACTCTGAAATAGTCTTAGTGATAGCGGTCAAATGCGTGTTGTGCCTCGCCGAGTGCGGGCTACTCAGTCAAGGTGGGGCTTCCCAGTCGAGGTGGATTGAGTTCAGGGATGTTTTTAACGACTTAAGCGCTTACCAAAACGGCTCGGAGCGCCCGAAGCGGAGGGGGCCGAAGAGAAGGGTAGCGTAGGGTGAGTTTTGGTTGGCGCAACCACGGCCAATCAAGAATTTACCATAAAATGAATGAATTAAATTAAATTATTTTGCCTCCTCCCACTAATTTATATACGGTATTTTATATGTAAAATTTTCGATCTTTAAATGCCGTTTTTTCGAAAACTAATGGATAATCCGCAAAAAAAAATTTTAATATACATAAAAAATTGTCCTCTTTCCAATGGTTAAAGTGGTGCACTTTGATTGACAGATCCCGTAATTTTAAGTACTAATTTTAGAATCTAGAACAATAGTGAGTAGGTACTAAATAGTTAGTATAATACTGATTAATACTTGAGTATAGTATATATTTTCTATTATTTTACCTATTTTAAATGAAAAATAAATAAATTGCATTATTATTATAAAATTGTAATTCTTAATCTTTAAGAAGATTTTAATCCAATCAATTGATTGCCTCTACTAATAAGTATCAGCAAATCTAAATTTGGGTTTTATTAAACTAATTTCATTTAAAAGTCACCTTATAAATAATCACTCCTATGCTCTATTTTACAAAACTTTTAACCAACCGTTAAAATTAACCGATGATCTGTGAGTTTGTTAGTAACCAGACCTTTTTTATTGAGAAATATTTAATTACTAATTTTACATAATTTTGTAAATTTTGTATAACTAGCGACAGCATTACGCCTTTTTATGCCAATGCGGTAGAAGACTGAAACGTATCAATTTTTAAGCTCGTAAAACTGAATTGAAAATTATGTGTTTTGGATAAAATTAAATAAAAATATTTTAATAAAATGTTTATATGAAAAATTGTTTATATAGTAAATAACATTAAAACTTCAATATAACAAGTTAAATCAAATACCTAATATAATATTATTATAAAACTTGTTATATTTGAAGTTTTAATGTTATTTATTCTCACAAGTTAAAATTTATATAATATTTAAATGTTTATATACTTAGTATTAATAATTTATGTATTTTTACATGGTGATGCTTTGTAGTAACAAATCCAAAGCATGTATAATTTTATGTAAATATCCGTTTATCTATTGTAATAAATCGGCTTTTAGTATATGTAGATGTTTGTTTGTTTCTGAACCTAATATATAATTACAATTTTACAGTGATTATTTGTTGATATATTGATTCTAACAATACATATATCAGAAGACAGATTAATAGATCAACGTGAGATCGGTTCTTAGTTTGTTGTGTTATAATCAATAGAAACTCTATAATATTGTAATGATATTTAGGGTGGGTGTTAGACAGGAGGAATGGGGATAAAAATTATAATGCAAAAGAAAAAAGTTTGGCGAATTAGTCGAATAATAATTAATGTTGAATTGTCAAATAATTGTAAATGTGAAATTAATTAAAAATTTGAATTTAATTGTAAATAACTGAATAATAAATGATAAAATGAATGAATAATGAATGATAAAATACATAGCAAATATGGCGCCCGAGCAACGGACTTGAAACAGGCTCAAGTAAGACTGGACCTTGAATAAAGAATAAGAAAAATACCTGAGATTAATTTGGTAAAATGATCACAAAAGAGCAGGAAGACAAGTTTGAGAAAATGTTTCTCATGATTATGAAGAAAATAGAAGACACCAATAAGAAAATAGAAGAAATCAATAAGAAAGTGGATGAGAGGGCGAAGGAGTCGAAGCAAAAGATGGGTTTATTGGTAAAAGAGGAGTTTGAGAAAAAGGTTGAGGAGATGGAAGATAAAATGCTAAATGTTGAAATCAAGTTAGATCAAGTCAGAAACAAAGATGAAGATAAAGTGGTAAACGTAGAAATAGGGTTAGTTCAAGTTAGGAGGGAAGTTGAGGAAGAACATAATGTAAGAGGGACGTTTAATCAGTACAATATGGCTGAGGAAAGGGAGTTGAATGAGCAACGGGGTAGAAATAAACATAAGGAAATTGAGGATAAGTTAGGCAAGCAGATTAAAGATAAGGAAGAGGAACACAAACAGTTAATAGAAAAGTTAAAGAAAGCTGGTACAGGCTGTACTAGTAGATGTAGAAGTTAGGATTTTGTATGGAAAAAGCTGGGAAAAATTTATGGGGATGGACGGATAAATTCCAAGATATGGATTAAAAATCTAGAGTAGAATTTGGTAAGGGTGAAAGATGAGGGGATAAGAAGAATATTTTTGTTTACGTGTTTTAAACACAAAACTAATATTTTAAGGGGGATTATGCAATGATATTTAGGGTGGGTGCTAGACAGGAGGAATGGGGATAAAAATTATAATTCAAAAGAAAAAAGGAAACAAAATGATAAAAAAATCAAGGATGTAAAAAAAAAGTTTGGCGAAGTAGTCGAATAATAATTAATGTTGAATTGTCAAATAATTGTAAATGTGAAATTAATTATAAATTCGAATTTACAATGAGAAATGAGGAATTTACGCTATTGAGAGTGATTTATGTATATCTTCAATAGGGGTAAATTATTTTTACCCGTTTTTGTTTGATTATTATTGTTCTTCTTCTTCTTCTTTGATATGTATGTACATAATATACATACATAGATATAGGTACTTAATTTTAAAGCAATATTAGTAATGTAAGATCTGATATAATTATAATAGAAATCTGTTTATGTTAAAAATATTTATTTTGTTAACCTTATGCAAGACTTTAGGTGAGGCAAAAAGATTTATTTATTTATTTACAATATTCGTGCACATAACAAGTGTAATTAATTGTAATTAATTTGTAGCTTTGAAGATGTAGGTGTTATGTTTCTCTAATCGTCATAATATGTTAACTTTTAGCTCACGATGTTCCTTGTTTTTTAATCGTATTTATAAATTATTCATATTTACATATTATAAACACGACGTGATTCAGAAGAGTGTAAAACATAATCAACCAAATTAAGTAATTATAAGTTCAATCTCATTCAACTTTTAATGAATACCATGATCATCATTGCTGTTAAAAAAGCTTAAAAATTTAAACATTTCATGTTTAAACTACTGTGATAGTTATAGGATATAGCTTAGTAACATTTAAAATCAAAATAATGCTTTATTAGATGCCCAAGGGATCAGTAACTTGCAACATTACCGTAATTACATAAGCAAATTTAAATAACATTATCATTAATTTTTTTTAATTCTGCAAGGATGAAAATTTCTAAACTCAATCTCTAGAGCTGAAACACACTTGCGATTTTCTTAAGCACGATTGTTTACTTAAAGAATACAAAAAAAATTTTTAAATATCAGACTAGTAAATATAAACTTACTATATATATTGCTATGATTCGAAAATAATTTTTGTTTATTATATAAATTCAATTTTTAAATTAAAATTACTACAACAAGCCAAATCGCCAATAAGAACGATTAGTTATACTAAAATCATATGTTTCGGTTGTTACACCATCATTCAGTTTTAAAATATATTGCCTTTAGCCATAATCCTTTAAAAAGCAGTAATTTATTTTTGCATATTTAAAATAAGTAAGTACTAACAATTAAGAGTAATTTATCAAGTGTCGAGCTGATAGATTTCTACATACACGGAAAAAAACTTTTTGCGATTGATACCATCTTCATTTCATAACAGAAATTGGAAATTCCTTTTTTCTGTTCGAATGTGAAATTGGTTACCCGTATTTATAACTATATTGAATTCATACTGAATCCTTTTAAATTATCCATGTTAATTATATATTATTATTTGTAAAGAAAGAATTTTTGCAACAATCGCTATTTTCTACATTTTTATTTAAAATTTGTAAGGCTGTCAGTTTTATAAATTGATATTATTACTGTCGGCTATAATACTCACGATAGAGTGGGTTTTTTGTTCCTCTTCTATTAAAATAATTTATCTACACTCACTACAATAGCCAACCAAAAAATTCATGACTTTTATTTTCAATTGAAAGTGATTTCAATATAAAAAATAAAAAGTACTTTTTAGAACGAAATGAAACATCGTTTTGCTTTCTGATCGAGATTATTTTTGCCTGATTGATTTTTATCTCATAGAAAATGTGTTCGGCATCATCATTAAGTATAAGAAATAAGTAAAACTAGATCAACTTGTGAAAAATAAATGTTAAAAAAAATTGCGTTTGTGAAAGTGTAGAATTTAAATTTTTTAATATTTAAGAAAACATAACAACCAACGTTTGATTTTATTACACTTTCGATTACGCAAATATAACGAGTTATTAAATTTAATCGATAAAAGGTTGTTACGTGAATTTTACAATTTTTTATTGTAACAAATTCCGTACTTTAGTCTCAGCATTACATGCCAAGAACATATTTAAAATATTTTATGTCTAGCGACCAGAACGCCGCGACGTCCAAGACGCGATAATGTACGATTTTCATTGTTATATTTTTCGCAACGTCCAGGTTACCTAAATTATCCAATTAACATATTTTCATTTGTTAAAAATAACAAAAATTGTTAGATGGAATACGTTATTTTTTCGAAAGATTCATTTTCTTTATAGAAATCAATGCATTTAATACCTTATTGGTTTGCATTCTTGACACCAAAAAGGCTAAAATGTAGCTCATATTCCGTGCACGATTCATGAAACAACAAGAAAGTAATAATAATATTGACCGTGGCATTAACACTAACTTAGAAAAATATAATTAAAAGGAATCCTTCCGATGGTGGAATTTCAGTTTTATGTAAAATAAATACCATTTGAATTTTAAAACACTAGAACATTTTGAAATGAAGATACAATCGAATTTTATTCAGATCAATTTCAAGATAAAAAAAATGAAATGCAATAAAATTGTACCCCAAGGCAATAAAGTTGTTGGGCCAAGCAGTCTGGTAAGATTCTCTCTTGACATACATACAATGTGTACCATAAAATCTACAACGTTTATAGGTAATTCGATGTAAGAGTTGTAATATCTGATCATCGCAGCATTTAACTCTCTTTGATGCAACAATTATGCACAGGTATTTCTGCAAAATTTAGGCAAGATTTCTAATAAGAAAGTTACATGCCGAATAAATTATTTTAATATTGGGGGTTTTAAATACGCAGTTGCCTGATAAACAGTCAAGTTAATTTAATTTTTTTGATGATATGATTTTATAATAATAGTACAAACATATTCTGTACTATAAAATTACAAGGTAGTCGTGCTCGGCCACACGCGCACTTCCAATTTCCTTAACGTTAGGATACTCCGATTCTAAAGTCATCTAATTTATTGGAAGGAGAGGGGGGGGGGCGAAATGAGCATTTGCTAATACTTGTTTGATTGTTTAATATTTAAAGACATGTACACTTGACCCTTGCCTTTTTAACCAATTGAAGTTTTTGACCGCACACCTTGAGATGTGCAAGAATTAAAAAAATTATTGAAAGGTGTTATTGTCGTATTATTAAGCAATAACCAATGAAACGAGACACATAGTTCACGACGTTAATGGGACTATAAGTGCATAGCTAACATAAATACATCATAGAGGTTTGCAATAATAACAGGTTGCCCTAAAGAATAATCTGTGATTACACTACGCATATATTTAATGCCATGTGATTAACCATCTGAACTCAAACACCTCTAGTATACGGTTAAACCGCATAGTATAAAGATTACAAGGTAGAATCTTGCGCATCTAATGACGTCTCCTACGGCAGCCATTTTGAATGAACAATATGCGTTTTCGTTCATGGATTGATCATATCTTGTAATTTTCCTGTCATGGGTTACACATAGGGTTGCTAGAGTTGATTTGAGAGAATTAAGGCATTCCCTTCATCCCGTCCAAAATGAAGTTTCCACATCATTTACATACTACAAGGTCAGGGCGGCCACGGCCCGACCGTCAGACTGCCAGAACTGCAATTTCTAATAAAAGTACATGAGGTTATAAAAATCCCATTTGTTAGCCTTAGGTACAGTTTTATACCTACGTATATTATGATTATTACAGTAATAAGTATAAGAAAGCAATTAAATAACAAAAATATATTTTTCGTTTAAAAACATCACATTTAAAGGCTAAGGTGAAATATTCATTCTAACATAGCATTATAAAAGAAGCCTTCGGTGGTATGTTGAACGGCTTTTATTAACACACAAGATAAACGCTTTACAAAATAAAACAAAATAAGTAATTGCACTAGCCGTGTGTCTTGTCGAATATATGAAACTGGTTTCACTCGTTGCTTCAAACAGGATGTAATGCAAAAATTTGATTTTTTATTGTTACATTTTTCTAAGAAATAAATATAAAATTTTGTAAACTAGAAAAATTATATTCAGTTTATTTTTTATTACCTCTATAAATTATGTTTAATTGCAAATAATAATTATTATTTGATTGTGACTACCGATGAGAGCGAATAAGATGAAAACATAATTATTATATGTTCTGATAAAAAAAATAAATACTTTTTAATGATAATAAATTGTTAAAATTTATAAATCAAAAAGTTAATTTTAAGGCGGATTTTATGCAATCTATTTCTAGATACTTCTAGTCTTCTAAGTAACAACTTCTGAAACATTTATTTAATTTTTTAAATAAATTTAAATTTAAACATTTATTTAATTATTAAGGACTAAAGTATATTATAAATAAAGTTAATACCAATAGAACAATTAGTACTACACTAATATTATTTACACTAATTCTAAATCACACTACAATTATTAACAATCACTTAACAATAAGTCTGTATTCTGTATTTATGTAACACCCGGTATATTTATTACACCACTATTTATTTCCACAGTTTTTATGTTAACACTTCCGAGTCCGAACTCTGACTGTCTTTACAGCAAATCACTCTGCTATTTATGTCGAAATTCAGTTTTCAAGAAACTTCCAGGAACTTCTATAGACTTCTAGAAAGATTCAGACTGCAAATTGAGCATCGTACATTAATCATCAAATAAATTAATCATTATTGTTAAATTACAAATTTAGCCAATGAAGAATGAAGTAACCACAATAATGACATTTTAACTACTAGTACTTAAATTTATTACTTTTCGTTTGTATTCCACTATTCCAGATCTTTCTTTCTTTATTAATAATAATCTTTTTTTTTCTTGATCTTAGTTCTCTCTTTATATCCTATTTTTTTATTTATATCTGTTTCTTCATCTTCATAATTTCATCGTTATGGCATTTCATCCGCGTACCTTCTTTTTTCATCTTCACTTCTAAATCTCTCCAATGTTCATCTCCTTTTTATTATTTCTCTTCTCTTACCGAATGTTATTTTATAATTCATTGTTAATTATTATCAACTTTCAAGTTATTGACTAAAGTCACCATAAAGTCTTTAATATATCAGTCTTTTCAGGCTTTCTCTGAGGGAAAGATTTTACTATTTAGATCAAACGGCTACTAACCAGATTGGAAAATGCCTGTAACCCTGTTTTTAATAGTTCATGCTAATTATGAACAAGCTATCAATCGTCAGCCCAGGGAGACGATCATAAGAAACTTTAGACTCTTCCCAGGTGGTTTTACCATGTCGATCTAGATGGCATTAATTTGGGAGGGCAGTTATTCTGACGTCAGCTTGTTGTTTTCAAAATTATTGAATTTTAATTATTGAGACAATTATTATTTTTACTGTAGTGTTGGCAATAATCACACTAAAATAATGTTAGCTCCGCCGGCACTAAAGTACTACTTTATTGCCGCCTAGCTCAGGAAGTAAAAGTAATTTAATAATTCACTTTGACTTTTTTAATCAAAATAACCTGTTATATTCTGAACCCGCCCGGCTCCGCACGTCCGTCAATTCTGCAAATATTTGCTTCAAATATTTAAAAAAAATAAACAAAGGTTAAATAAAGTTGATTTTGTTTTGATCAAAAACTGAATATATTGTTCTACTGTACTGTAACAAGTACTTTATTAATCAAACAATATTTGTGGGCGCTACGCAGCTAATTTGTTTTAGGATTTACAAAAAATAAAAAAATTATGTTCTTAAACTTTCTAAAGCTGTGTCCTAATTGATAGTGAATCTCTGTTCGCTTTTACGAATCGCGATAAAAAATAATTTTCAAATAAAAAATTAACAAAAACTATCATCTATATTATTTGGAAAAATACAAAAATTCAAAAATTGGCACTTGTTTTTGAAATAATATTTTTACATTCAAAAAAGTAACACAAAATAAATTAATCTAGATCTTAGACAGGATAACCCCGATCAGGTGTATCAATTTCTCTTTCAGATATTATACCATTAAAGTTTAGAAGATATTTTCGCATTGTAAAATAATTATTTATGATATATCAATATCAATATTTTTTAAACTTCTGCTTTCTATTTTTAAGTACGATTGCCTTAGGGTATATATCCTCGATTTATTAATTTTACGTCTAATATTATTTGAAAATATTTATTTGTAACCTGACTATCTTTTTTATAAAATCTTAGTTATTTTCAATTTATGCGCACTTATTGTGAAATAGGCAGTTAACTTACAATTGGATGAATTACCGCTAAAACAAAAAATTAATATTATTTACAGATTTACATAAATATTGTCATGGCACTGCTTCCAACATTCGAACAAATTAACCTAATTAATTACTATGACTAGAAACCATTTTTTATAATACCAAATACATTTTTGAAAATAAAACAAGAAAAAGATACAAGTATTTGATATTAAAACTAAAGAAAAACGTGGATATAACTTATGACTACGAGGGTGGTCTGAAAAGTTTCCGACATCAACATGAACATGGCAGCATTTGTCAAAAAAAAAAAAAGGAATTGGGTTTGGTTTGGTCTAGCTTTGACAGGTACTCACCAAAATTTCATCCATTTTGGACGCGCCGTTGTTGTTTGACAACCGCTTCAGTGAGTCAATGGTTAAAAAAGTGGCAGCTTCGCTGGGATAAGTATATAGACTTAAAAGGAGACTAGGTAGAAAAATAAAAATAAATTTGAAAAAAAAATTAGTTGCTTCTATGTTAGGTCGGAAACTTTTCAGACCACCCTCGTATATAGTATGAACATAAAAAAATTGAATTTATTTTTTGGAACTTCTCTTGGCGTTCTTTTGGATCACGAGACGCCATTTTCCTTGTGCGAACCGTAAGCTGAAACGAGTATTTTACTTATTAGTTTTCGATTACAATTTACAAATATTTTTAACAATAAAAGTAATTAATTAACAAAATATATAAAATATGTACTTATTTAAAAATACAAATAAGTATAATTGAATTAGATTGAATCAAAACAATTTTGAATTTGATATTATACATATTTTAGTGGAAGAAACATTTTACATTATTTTTTTTTGCAAATTGATTCTTGTCGAATTTTCATTTTAATTTTGGTTTTGCGTATTAATTTTGTTCAATGATGCAACTATACTTATACAAGATTCCATTCTCTCTTTGGTATAGTATTCCGGCCCCTGATTTATTAAAAATAATTTCAATTTTTAAATTTGATAATTAAAAAAAAATAATTTCAAGTGTTGGCAAAATTGTTGTGACGTTTTGAAGTTTAAGCGAAATTTATACGTAATCACTGACAAAATCACTCAAGTAAAATGCTTCTCACATTATCATAATAACAAAGTTAGGGTTTATAATTCGATGGAATATTATAGTTTTATTCACGCATTGATTCGACAGCTTTGTTTAGAAATTATAATTATTTGACGTCTGTGACAGTCAATTTAGCAAGAATTTAGACACTCGAATGGTTTTAGTGCTATTACAATAAAGTTGAAAATCAAAAAGTCGTTTACATGTCTGATGAAGCAGATAGCGAAGATAATGTAGAAGCAACCCACATCGATCAAGTTATGCATCACAAACATCCAGTTGTGAAGTTAGTAAGAGAACAAATAAAAAACGTAGAAGACCCTTCAATTGGTGGAAAGGACGGTACCAACGTTGATGGTATCGGTGCTGATGGTACAGCTAGTGGTGGTACCGCTGCTGGAGGTACCTTTGCATCAGGTGGTGGTTCCGGCAGTAGTGGTAGAGAAGATGGTCAAGATTATGCACGGTACAATTAGATTTTTTTAAATATGCATTTTATTGATCTTTAGATCTTTTAAGTCCAACACCACTACAATTAAAATATGACGACTAGTTCTAGTCCAGTTTTACCTAGTGAAAAAGGGGTCTATTAATTTGGTGATAACTCGGAAATGAAATTTTCTAGCTTAAGCCCTTTACTTCCCAGACAATACCTACATGACGAACATTTAAAGTTCAGAAAAAGTTCGAACGTCTATGAACTTTATATGGTCGCCCAATTATCGATATTCTTTGTACGTCCACATTAATATTCGCTGGACGGCCAGTTTATGTTCAATCAAAATCCACATAAATTTAAGGTGGTTATTCTATAATCCATAAAGGAGCTTTACAAAAAGGATTCCTTTCTGAAAAGATAAACTTATTCTGTAACTATAAAAAATCCTTTAATGACAGACTCTCCTTTAAAGATTGATCTTTATGTAAATAATTTGCTTATTCTGTAAATCTAACGAAATCTTTAACTGCGCGTTTATGTTGCGTTTCGTCAATGATTAAAGATCGATCTTTAAAAGACAGTCTGTGATTAAAGGATTCTTTATAGTTACAGAATAAGTTTATCTTTTCAGAAAGGAATCCTTTTTGTAAAGCTCCTTTATGATTACAGAATAACCACCTACATATCGTAGGGTTAGAACAGAACTATCCTAAGTCCATTTTTGGCCAATTTGAGTTAGGTTCAGTTATCGATTTACTATGATGCATTTTACTTGGTGCAGAAGTATTAAAAGTCTAATATTCATGGAAACCCCAAAAAATTAATTAAAAGAATCGTAAATTACATAAAGAATATCACTAATGACGTCTTTAAAATTGCTCTCCTGAAAATTTCAACATTTGGACATAGGCTAGTTCTGTTCTAACCCGACGATGTCTAAATCTGTGCCACCTGGACGTCCATCGGACACATACAGTCGTAGTTTGGATGTCCATTGTATGTTTACGAGTTGTCTGATATTTAGTATCAGAAAAAAAGAGTTTAAATTTTGGGTTGGTGATTTGCCCTTATCAACAAAAAAAACCAGGGTTACGGGCACATCTGAGACTAGCCAGCAAACTACCTCAGATATAAAAAAAAAACTAATATGCTCACAGTAATAGTGACTTAACCCTTTCAGACCCAGAGTACACTATAGTGTACCTACGTATATTAATTTATTTTGAAGTTGGCGACTAACTTATATGCTAGATAGCAATCATTTCTTAAGGAAAGAACCCCGAGGAATTCAATAAAAATATAAAAAATGATCTACGAGTAACATAAACTATGATAATAAATTAATTTAAATATAAATTGTAAAAAAACATTCCGTTGCAGAATAGCTTAAACTTGAGTCAAGAATAACTTAGCCAAATATCATTATAAATGCATAATTTTGTTTTTGCTAGTTGTTATCATACTAAACTTGGTCTACAAATAATAGTCACCTGTTTAAATCTGTTATCATGCGTTTTATAATGGTTTACCATATATATTAGATCAACCAAAGTTTACTTAGCTGTATTTTCTTATTTAAAAATCAGAAAATTATCAGAAAAGCACTTTTTAGAGCACAGTAATACGAAATTAAAAAAAAAATAATGAATTCCTTCAGCTAAAAAAAGTCGGATATTTGTCTGACGTGATGTGATGTGGCACGTCAGAACAGTATCGGTTCCTTACATTTAGATGGAGGCGTCCATATTAGTGTGTTGTTATGTGATGTGACCTGGCTTGACGAATCAAATTGCGTTTTGACCCATCACATCACGCCAGACAAATGTGTGGTAACCTTTAGGCTGCTCTTTGATAGAGGAGAGCCAGAGGTCAAGGCAAACGGGCCTAATCCTAGCCTAAAGTGGAAGAAGAAATTTTCTACAACAGTTTCAAACCAGAACAGGGTCAAATTTGTCATTAAAAGTCCCAAAATCCTAAATTTGTCGTTTCCCGTACATCCTCGATCCAAAATTAATAATATCAAAATTAAATTAGATAAAATTCTGCATTAAAGTATAAAAAAAAAATTGTTCTAGTCTATCTAGTTTCTGAGCTTCGTAGAAACCCGATTTTGACTAAAAATCGTTAATCCTTCTAGCTTCTTTTCTGTTTATCTTGTGAAAAAATGGTCTATTTATATTTTGAGTATAAAATACACATGTAACGGCCAATTTTAGATTTTGTGGTTTTTGGAACCTTTCTGTTGTAGAAAATTTAAGGTCTTTTTTTTCTGATACTAAAATAAAAGGGTTTCAAGTTTAAACAAAAAAAATGTATTTCAAAGTTATTTTCATGCAAAAGTAGGTACCTAATGACTGGACTATTTTATGTAGATATATCAGTTTCAAATCATATTCATCAATTATTTTTATATCTAAGTATATGGAAGTGTAATACATTTCATAGGCTGCGTTCGAGTTGGAAACTTGCAAACCAATCTAATGTAGGAAATTAATATTATTCCCCCATATAATCGCCCTTACTTAGACGTAAGTACAGATGCTCGCACAGTAAGCTCCCAACTGAAACGCACCTCCAACCATCTAATTATATAAAATCTAATCATAACTTCTATTTCCAACACAACATTCATCATAAAATATCAGTTGAACATAAATTTGATCAAATACCTTCAAAAACCACTCATTTAGATATTATCACTCTTATTATCAACAATTAATTTGTGGCACTCACCTTATCAAGTTTGAATTGATGAAGGAAATACAGACTAGCAAATTGCTAGTAAAATAACCTAGATAGATCATATTATCATTGATCAATCATTTGATTGAAAATTTATTACCTTTAAACACAGAGTTTAAACATATTAAACTTCTAGAAATTAGACATTTCAACACAATATTAATTACATTTTTTAAAATTACTTGGTTAAATGAACACTAGAAGCTAATAGTTATTTTTGTACCTAGAGCCTAACAGACCAATCTAATGTAGGAAATTAATATTCAAGAATTGCTCAAAGACAATCTTTGAAATAATGACTAAGGTAAGTTATTCTGTAACTCATAAAGTAGCTTTACAAAAAGGATACCTTTCTGAAAAGATAAACTCATTTTGTAGCTATAAAAAATTCTTTAATGACCCACTGTCCTTTAAAGATAGATCTTTATGGACTAGATTTTACAAAGGAATGTTTTCTTGTTAAAGAATTCGTTAGATTTACAGAATAAGCATATTCTTTACATAAATGTGTCCTATACCAATCCATTAACATAAAGGCATTCCTTTGGAAAATTCAGCCCATAAAGATCGATCTTTAAAAAACAGTCTGTCATTAAAGGATTCCTTGTAGTTACAGAATAAGTTTATCTCTTCAGAAAGGTATCCTTTTTGTACAGCTCCTTCATGAGTTACAGAATAACCACCTAAATTCCTACAAGCAAACCTTACATAATTTATCAAATCACAAAAGCTATGTTTGTTCCATTACATCCAAAGAATCCTAACTTAGTTTGGTCGTGTCCAACGCTCCGAGATAACTGTCACAACTTTCTACAACAATCCACTTTAAATTAGACAAAATATAAAAAAAAGAAAGTTTACACTGCATACTCCGAGTTGCACTAGGACTAACCTTTTAAAGATAAGAGTTTGTCCTAATCTTCAATATTTTTAACCTGTTGAAATTGTCAAGTTGACAATTGCTATACAATCAAGTAGACCATTACCTTTTTAAATGTTTCTTAATTACACAATAGGCAATTACGTAAATTATACCGGTTTACCCATTCGCGTTAATAGAAGCGGCTTTTGTAAATTACAACGAGACACCGGTTTTATCTACCGGGTGCAGAATTTATGAACTGAGATAATTTGCCAGTAAATCTGATAATCGTTACATTAGCTGCTTTGATGCGGTAAACCGGTATATACCTACTGGTACAATTTTCGTAAATGCCTTATAAGATAAAAAGTTTTAAAAATGTGATTGCCTCTTTGCCCCTTATGCATCTGATGGAATTCGAAAGGTTTATTTTATTAATATCAAGTTTCAATATCTAAACCACATATTCATCAATTATTTTATTTTGTTAATCATGGCCAGTTTATTTTATCTAACTTGTAATATACCTTATCTCATTTTTGATAATACGAGAAGCTTTAGCATTTCGGTTATTTGAATACCTTATAAAATCTAATATACAAAAATATCCTTACAGAGTTGTCACTGTAATTGACTAACTTGAAGTTTCATAAAATCCAATAATGATGATTTGGTGCTCCACAGCATGTAAAAGTTTTTATGAAATACCTTGTGGTAATGTTATGTATGATTTCTATTTTCACTATTTAATTAATAGTTTATTCTTTATTTTTAATTATTCTTAGATCCTGTTGATATTATAGCTAAGTTCCCTGTAGTTGAGTTTTAATAAATCCAGTTTCAATCGTAATCGTTAGAAAATTTACCAAATATAAATTATGATGACTTAGGTTATAAAAAAACAAAAACTTAGTGAAAAGTTTAATATAACTAAAATTGAATATTAAATATTTTCAAGTCACACACAAATGATTTAAATTCATGATAACACCTATAATCAAGCAGTTTTAAAATTAAACTACATAAAAATTTTAGTGATGGACAGGACAATCGAAGTCAAAGAGGTTCATTAGGAAGTCGAGCATGGGAAAAAAGAGGTTACTGTGCCAGCTCGATGATGTTATTGGCATTGATTTGGTTGGTTTTGATATATGGAGCATTTATAGGAGCCAATCTATGTGGATCTTTATCGTTTAAACATAAACTTTGTAGCAGATGTGGAATTGGACTTGGAATGGGTTCCGGATACAGTGAAGCCGAACAATTATATAATCGGGGTATATACTAAAACCTAATAATGTAGAATTGAATATTTACAATTTGTAGAAATAAAAATTATATTATTATGCTGTCCTTTTGCTTGATATAAAAAAAGAAACGAACGATATCAACAAGAAGTGCGAATAATAAACCACTAAACTTGACCGGAGAAAATAAAAATTTAAAATTTTAAATAATACATAAAAATACAAAATAATTTAATACGATTACTTTTCCTCGCACCATTCATTTTCCTTCCGTACTTGTTCTTCTTCCGATGCTGTAAAATCATTCTTGATGTTGAAGGTCTTACGAATTTCCTCGGGAGTCTTTCCTTTAATCATGTTAGCAACGGTTTTACAGGTAACATCCAAAAGACCCTTAATATCGAGATAATTTGCTGCCAAGATAAGCTCAAATAAAGTTCCCTGATCTACTTTCAGAAAATCAGCATCCCAAGATGAAATATCATCGGTACGCTTCTCCTTATTTTCATCGTCTTCGGGTGGTGGAGGATCGTCTTTATGAAATGTTGCCCACTGTATCACCTTTTTCATTATTGCAGAATTAACATTAGGTAAAGGAACGACTTCTTCATCATCTTCTTCGGTTCCTAAATCCTCCAACATCGTTTTGATAGTAACGGAACATTTTGCGATTTCGACATCTACTTCAAAAGTTTCGCCATCTGAAGATTGAAGCTTAATGTTCGGCATCTGCAAAATAATTTTCAATACACATTAGTTTTTGAAACAAAGAAAATTTTGATATTGATTAAAGGAAACCTTTTATTTAAAATTATTGATTTATAAAATTCGTAATAAAAATGTTTTGAAAAAAAAACTCGACCTTAGTAGTAAGGGTGACTACAACATCTTGAACAAAAGATTTTAAAATGCATAAATAAAACCATTAAATCTGTGCAAACACAATTTGTATAAATATGACATACCTTTTTCTGGTATTTATTCAAAATGACG
Organism: Cantharis flavilabris; assembly: GCA_949152465.1. Taxonomy (NCBI): domain Eukaryota; kingdom Metazoa; phylum Arthropoda; class Insecta; order Coleoptera; family Cantharidae; genus Cantharis; species Cantharis flavilabris. Next base: position 24,360,592 of record OX424439.1, read on the forward strand.
AGAAAATCCGTGGAAATGCAATTTGCACGATGTATTCAACACTACTTCCAAACAAACCAGTGCAATGGAGAATGGCAGCTGTCTTATTTAGAAACTAGCGAGAGGCATCCCTAAAAACAAAAAATCCCTAGTAAATAAAAATAATTTAAAATAAGATAAATTTAAAAATATAACACAGAGTCGACTCTATACCCCAAAAAGTATTAAGAATTGCAACTTGTAAATTTGCAATACCGGTATTTGACATTAAATATTTCGCGGGCTATTCTGTAAATTTTTTATTGTCGCTTTTTCTGGTAAAAGGTCGAGAAGAGAGCGGTATGTACAGTGGCGGGACAAGAGCTAAATTCGATGTGGGCAAGATAATTTTTGTGAGGTCCTTTTTTTACTAACTTTTACCAAATACTTTTACTACGTAAATATTTTTCATGCGTTAAAGAAAGCTGGGATGCATAAATAAAGTGGGGCAAAAACATTTCGACTTCTTTTCTTATTTGGATGTATTTTTGATTTTTTACTACACCTTTTTCAACAGTAATTGAGAAAAGCTCAACTGCTATTGAAAAAATCTCGTTTTTCAATTGATATTGGAAAATATTAATTAGAATTGAGGATTTCTCAAAAACAGTTGGAAAAAGTGTATTCCAGCTTATTGTCTTAATGGCTTTGCACAGGGCTGTCTTAAAAAATTTGGACGTCTTGAACTAAACAAATATTTCTTCCCAATTTTTTCACCTTGAGATATCTATCGGATAACAAATCCACCCGACAAATTAATCAAGTGATGCAAGGTAAAAAGTAACGTAAAAGACGATCTCCCAGGCTTGATACGTAATAGTATAAATTTATTGAGATATTTACATTTTCTTATGCCCGTTTACTTCACCTCGATGTATCTATCGGAATCGGATACGAATCTGTTCGATAAAAATCAAGTAACCAATCAAATTTTGAATTGCTGTTTCTGATTGGTTACTTAATTAATTTGGGGTCATCCATAAATTACGTCAAGTAATGTTAGGTATTTTTTAACCTCCCCCCCCTACATCATTAGCCTTTGTCTCAAAAAAAAAAACGAAAAATAAACACAAAATAACAAAATACTAGCTATGAAAGAATATACATAATATTAGGGGAATGTTGTCAGGGTTGGCCCGCTGTCTAGGTCGGCCCACTGCGATTTTTCAGTGTAGATCACTGATGACACCTATGTGGGTGGGTGGCTAAACATCCCTGAATGACAACGAACTTTTCGTGCCATTACTGATTTCGAAGTGTGAAGTTGAAACGTGTTGTGCACTCAGTGACTTAATAAAGACAAAAAAAGTTTTCCAGTAGCTGTTAATAAAGCATCAAAACTTGGAGCGAAAACATGAATTCATCAAAGTAAATATCTTTAAATGTGTTATGGGGATAGCCTTTAAAAATTCAAATTAAAAAAATTTCAGTTTTGTAATCTGTTTGGTTGTAGTGTGACGCGATGCGGTAATAGCACTTGTCGTCTAGGTTGGACCATTTGTGTAGTCAGGGTTGGTCCACTGTGATTGTGTGCATTAACGCAGATACCTTGACCGATATCGGCCGGCACCGTACAGTGGCGGGTATCCGACATCTAAGGGTGAACCGGAAAGAAAGAAAAAAAATTGCTCTGGTAAAATCTCGTTAATCCATCCATGCGCGTCAATGGATTGACGCTGTATTCGCAAAAACTCCCGATTAGCCCCCATTCTGGAGTGCAATACTCGATGAAATAAAAATAAAACGAATTTGGTTTATTATTTCATCCAGTTAATTTTTTTGGATAATTTTCCAACATTTTTGCATGAATTGATTTTACCCAATCAATTTGCAATTGCCTCGAAACTTTTCTTATTCATAGGCCTTCTGACCATGTGTTTAGATTAACAAAATTCATTCTTAAACGGAAGTTATGGGCAAAAGTTAAAAAGGTGGCCCTGACGACATTCCCCTATATAAAATATTAATTTCAAAATATTTGAATTCGAAAAATTTTTACTGACTGTTCAACGGAATTCTAACAATAGTTACAATGCGGCCTTTAGGTTGCACAACAAAGTAATAAATAACACAGTGTTACAAAATTGAACTTTTCCCAGCTTCTAGAATGGGCGGGATGATTCTAATAGATTTTTTTGCGCTGAAAACGAATCTGACTTTGAAATTGGTCCATCGCGTCAGGTTTATTTGAAATTGTAGCTTAATTTATTTTTATGTTTATTTTTAATTTATTTAATTTATTTATTATTATGGCTACTTTAACCATTTTCATGATTTTTTTCAGGAAACCTCAATTTTTTTGTTTCAATTTTCCACAAGTGCATCGCGTAGTACTGCCCTCATAACTGAAAACGCCGTATCTACATAGGTTTATATGAGCATATACGGCGTTTTCAGTTATGAGGGCAGAGTACTACTTACTTTAGCTTTAAAATCCTTCTTTTAAAATCGTTCTACAATTTTGAAAAAAAAATTTTTTAAATTTAAAAAAAAAATTGAGGTTCCCTGAAAAAAATCATGGAAATGGTTAAAATAGTCATTTTTTGCTAAGACTTTCTCGCTTGCGTATCGGTAATCAGTTTATCCAATAAATTCATGCTCTTCCACCATCCAGAGGAATCCATATTTCCTTTTTATCCAAGAGTCTCGAAGTTACACCTCATGTTATTCGGTCATCGCCAAAAAGCAATTTATGCATGAGAAACTCTAGGGTTTTCACGTTTATGTCCTTTGTTTTAAACGAGGTAAGTACATTCTTAATTCTGAACTTATCTGCTGCCAGCATAATCTTCTTCTTAAGGTGCGGTATCCATTAACAAATGTTGGCCATCATTACTTTATTAACTTCTGTTGTGAAATGTGATGTTGAGGGCATTTCGAACCACTGTCACAGATTCTTCAATCACGATGTTCTCCGGCTTTCAAGTCCATGCTCTCCATTGATTTTGCCCTTTAGGAAGAAATGTAGAATATTGTATTTCTCTGGATACCTCATAAGTCATCACATGCTGGTCTTTCAAGTACATTGTCATTTCGTAAGATTGCCTTGAACTCCATTATTTCACCATGCAAAATTTGTTTCACATTTTTAATCCGACACCAACATATAAAGGGCATTCTTCTTTTGTAAATATTTCTTCCTTTCTCTCAACATTGCCGGTTCATTTTTAGTGACTATTGAACGACTTTTGAATTTTTAGTTATTTCTATTTCTGCTATTGAATTATTTCCGTATATAATCAGTATCAGTTAATTAATCAATCGTTGGCGCTACGTCAAATCGGCGTTATGCATAAACCAACCTTTAACCTTGGTCTGGGAGATCATTGGAACAACAAATGTTGAGAAAACCGGAAGAAGACGTTAAAATTTTGTAAACAATCAAATTTACTCAAAAAAAAAAAACAACCGGAACTTAATATTTATGTTTAAGTTTGGACGGAATCAAGAACACTTTTGTAGGAAATTGACTTCCTTTTGTTACTTTTTATCATTTTTGAAACGGTAAACTTGAACTTGAAACTTGAACACATGAACAGCCATTTTGAGTTTTCCAATTTTCATAATTTTCTTCGGGGTTTTAGGGTAGTCTTGAAATTGCTAAATTTTAAGTTCCTAGCAGTTGAAAAATGCTGAAATAATTAATTAATGCAGATTAACAGAGTCCGCACTTGGTGCATAAAAATAATTTTTCTCAATAGAGTATTTAAATTTTCGAATAAAAAATATATCGGGAAACTCAAAACAAAAAGCAACCAACCAATATATCGAATCATTTGTTAATAGAAATTTTGGAATTATCTAGTAATTCTAATTGAATATATTCATAAATTAAATTAAAATTCAGATTATTTTTTCTTAAATACATTTTCAAGTCAATAAAATATGTTGTATAGAGAAAATATGATTCTATTTTCGTTACACATATTGCTTAATGATGATTTCCTCTGCTACATCTCTTTTTGAATGCCAAATAAATACAAATTTAATTTAAAAAATTCAATTACAGAATTCAGGAACTGTGATTTTTTAACATTTTCGTAGCAGGTACATAACGTAATTTATGCACGAACACTTACTACTAAAGAAAAAAGTCAATCAGATATAATTTTATTTATTTATAATAATTTATAGACGAATCATTGATATAAACCTGATGCAAAGTTTATCATGTTTGGCAACTAACAGTCTAGAAATAATAATAGTAATGAATGTGAAAGATGCGGACATAAAAGAGATAACTCGTTTGGAAATAATCTAATTAATAAATTATTAAATTATCAGTATAGAATTAGTAGTGGACTCACTATATACTTTAATCTGGGACAACCCTCAAACAACGTACGTCCATTGGTTGCGCAGGACTTGCAGTTTCATTAAAAGGAGCGAAACTTTTAGAATTGCTCAGTTTATTAAGAAAATTTATGTTTAACACTTTGAACTAAAATAAAAGTTTTCTCAAGTGTTACTACTATAGAAATTACAACCTTTTTATAGAACAAATATATGTATGTATTAATCATTTTTATTATTTTATTATTATAATTTTGACACTAATTTTTGTCCATTCTTAAGTAGGTAAAAGTGTAACAATTAGATACATTAACACAATTTCTGATGCAATCAGTTTTAAATAACATCTTATCAATAAATTTAGTTAGTTATGATGTAGTAACAGGTTTGGAATAATTCAAGCATTCGAAAGTTTTCCATGATTATAATAAATATATTTGTAAGTCCACTCCTGTTTCGAATTATAATTTTTTACACGATTTCTTTATCGATAATAAATTATTCGTCTTATCGTTAAATTTGTTTTTTATTAACAATTTTTTTCAACAGCGGTTCTATGACTTATTTCGAAATTTTGTTTTAGAGTATTATGAAGTACACAAGCAAATTACGATTATTCTTCACAATATTTGCGTTGTTTTTCTTTGTATCTGAAAGTATACAAACTAAAAAAATAAATTGTAGGTGAGTCACTTTAGTTTATAAAATAAAATAAACATCATTGTTTACTTATTCAAATTTTAGAAAATATGTTTACGCTCCCGTGTGTCGAGGGGTGGCTGCAAAACGAGCAATTTCACAATTGGAAATGGAAACAATAGAAAAAAGGTTTTTAATAACATTTCCCAGATAATTTTTTTTTTAATTTAAAATTTTAGTGAACCATCTAGAATTATGGATCCTCGTGGTATTCCTCTGGTGTGGGGAGAAATATCGGAAAAGGTACGTTCCATAAATTTTATTCATGAAAGATGCAAATTAAATATATTTTTCAAACTTACAATGTGTTGATTACAAAAACAATGTGTTTTTTATTATCACTTACAAGATTTTGATTAAATCTTCTAGAGAAAAATAATTATTATGTAAAATAGACTCCAAAAATAATTTTATTATGGTTATTTTTATGTAAAGTTATTGTGATTTGCTTTTACACATTACACTTATATCACCTAAAAATTAAATCGTGCATTCAAACTGTAGTGGTGGGTAGACTGTCTACGTATAACTAGGTGATCCATTTGAAAATCGTCATCACCTAGCTGTGATCTAGGTAAGCGTAAGATTTTAGCAGGTACTTAAATGAGTAACAAGTAAATGATGCAATATAAAAATCAGAACAATCATATTAATTTGCAAAAATGAATAAACTAGTTTGAGTTCAAGTACAGTGATCTCGTATATTTCTGATCAAACAAAAATTTGTTTATATAAAGGAACTCAAAATTTTAGTTAATTGCGATAAAAAAATTTAATTTTTGTTTTGATTTAAACTTTGTGTTTGACCAAAAAAAATGTATTTGCTTTAAAACATATTATTTACACAAAATGAATTTTTCATTCAAAGAAAAACGATTTTACTGTGCAGGATTGTGAAGGGAGAGATGACTCTTCAACTCTTCATAATATATAACTAAAATACACCGATTCTTTTTCCAAAAAGTTATGAATAATAAAATAAAATTTAGTTTTTGTTACAGGGAGGAAACGAAAAAAACCCCTTACAAATTATGTTTCCAAGATTGGATAACCTGAACGATTACGAAAATGACAACTATATAAAATAAATTATAAATATTTTTTATATTAAAAAAATCAGTATTATGAATCTATTGTATTACAATTTAAAAAATATTATTTAAGTATTAATTAATTTATTATTATTTATTTTAGATTATCAAATACTTGTATAAGGTCAATTCCTAATAAAAAAAATGTACTTAATTGGTGAAGTGTGTGTCGATTTTTTTTATCATTATCGGTAATTAAATATGTATTTGCAGAAATGATCGAACAGACAGAGAGAGAGTGAGAAAACAAAATATTTTAAAAATATACCAATGGGATACATTAATCTGTACGTCTTTCTGTAGCTGATATTATAAATTTCACTGTTTCACTCGAACAGCACATATGGCTATAGAATATATTTATGTACCTACATAATAATAAGTATGTACCTACTATACTGATTTATTCATCATCCCCAATATTCCCTTCAGATCAGACCAAGAATTTATCAACTTCTTACCATAAATTGGACGAATAGGGCCGGTATGGTATATTACTTCAGACAAAACAAATCACTTCTTGCTTGATTTCGAATTTCGCTTCATAAAAATTGAGAAATATGTTTTCTTGCCGCGGATTTAAAAAACAAATAGTTAATCGGACAATGACGTTACCACCGGCTTCCAACGATAAAATAGAAAAAAAATCAAAAAAAATATTTTTAATTAAATTTTAAAATTTCAAAGTAGATATTATAATTAACTATATTTTTAAAAATCTAATTAAAAAAAAAAGGATTAAAATTTCAGTGCGGAGTAAAATTACTGTTATTTAAAAAAAACTATGACGAGATCAAATTTATACAAAATTATTAAATTATAAAACCTAATGTAATTTTTGAACCTGAACATTATTGATAAAGTTGTAATTTAAAATACCAAATGTTCAGAAATGCAAATCACTGTGCTATCTCATTTTATTTTTTGTGAATATTTACAAGGTAATTTCAAAGGTTTTACCAATGCTTCATTACTTACAAATCAGATCCGAGTTCATGGGCAGACAATCTTGTGGATATTTGCATAAAAAGAATATTTGCAAAAAGAAAATTCATAAAAAATATTTCTAGTGTAATTTAGTCGTCATTGCAAATTTGCCAATATTAATTTGTCACAAGAGATTACATAATTGTATTAAAAATGATACTATTTATAAAAATTTTAACCCTGTGAAATTTCGCAAAAACTGACACACTTTGATAATTTTGTGTTTTCAAGCCGAAGTGGCGTTCAAGGTTGAGATACCAATATGCAATAATTTTTAAAATGTAATAAATTGCAAGTAGTTCATCGTACATATTATTAAACATTTTTATTTACAGCTCCCTGACTAAAATAGTTCTAGGGTACAGCAATAAAAATTATCGATCAGAAATTGTTTTAATTATTTTTCTATTTTTTAGTTTTCTATTCTTTTTTAATAATAAATTAAATTAGTGTATTTATCTTTTTTATTTTTTTACAAATTAATTTGTGATTTTCTCTTTTTTCATGTTTTTTGATTTACAAAATTTTGATTAGTGCTTCTCACCCTATGGGTTCCCGCGGACCCCTAGACAAAAATTTTAATTTGTTCGGGACCCCTACGAAACATAATTTATTTAAAAAATACTAACGAGTCGAACTTATTATAATTCTTGAGATAAAAGTGATTTATTCATTTATTATTAGTAATAGGTACCTCAGGAAAAATCTTAAATTAAAAAAAAGGGTTTTAATGAGATCTTGCGCTTGCATCTGATTTATTAGCACATATTACGCATGGGGGTTTAATTTCTCCGATGATTTCAATTGCACTGAATCAACCTTGATGAAATTGTTACTGTACTTTCTGTTCGGTCGCATTTTCTTTTAATAAAATTGAATTAATTATTCGTTCCAATTAAGAATTTCTTTTGTATATTATTTAACAAACATCTACAGTCAGTACTAAATTCCATTGTTAATTCTAACATTTGTAGTTCTTTTCGTGGACCCCTTTTGGACCGTGGGCCCTAGTTCTTGTAGTTGCACACAAAAAATTTACCATCAGAGAACATTATCATTCATAATTTTATTTAATTTCATATTTTTTACATGTTAAAACTTTCAACTTCTACAATATTATCACATGTTAATAACAATAAACAACATAATCATTCCATAAAAAAACCAAGACGGTCGATAACTTATTAGCTACAGAAAACTATTTCAATCAGAACCTTGTTGTAAAAAAAAAGTATATTTGATTTTTAAATTTAATTTAAAAAAAGTATTTTAAGAAACTTACATAAAGAATACGTCGACCCCCCCCCCCCAAGTAAGGGTCCGTAAGATTTCCGATACCTCCCCCAAACCCCTGCGTAATTAAAAAGAAATTTTGCATATGGCTTCTTACGACAAATCGCTGGGGGCTTATTGTAACGGGGGTAAAGTTTTTGCTCAGTTTTTTTATATCTAGCGCCGTTTTCGAGTTATTGCAATTTCAAAATCTCAAATTTAGTTATTAACCAATTTAATTCAGCATTTTCAGCATCCCGCGTGCGAAGGTTTTTGCACGAGGTGTTAGCCGAGTGCAAAAACCTTCGCACGCGGGATAAAAAGTAGCACCTTAGTCCCATGATGTATAATATACTATTTTCGGTAGGTGTAGTCAAGATCACTATAATAAATTTTAGGAGTAGGTAAAAAAACTGATGGTTAGGGCCGATTTCATAAAGAAATTTTAGGAAATACTAAATTCAAGCAGAGAATTAAGTTAAAACTGAAGGTCCTCGCTGGCCAATTTTATCTTAATTATCTGCTTAAATTTTAATGCTATCTTAACTTGTGAGAATAAATAACATTAAAAACTTCAATATATCAAATTAAATTAAATAATTTACGTAATAGAAATTATTTTGCGCTTTCAGCGATGATTATCGCTTTCGTTCTGCAAATTTCCCTGCTCTCAAAATAAAATGGCACTCGATAACATATGACGTAAATTGTTATTCAATTCTTTTGAAGATCAAGAGGAAGAAGAAGCGAAAGAAGATGTTATTATTACTACTTCATTTTAAGAAAAATAATATAAGATCTAGACATTTCTTAGCAAAATTTCGTTAATTTGATTAATAATTAAAAATTAATAGCAAACCAATTTTAAAACCAGTTTTAACTGATTTTAGTTTTCAATTAACAATAACAACTAAATCAAATATATTAGTAGAACAAAACTTTATATCTGTTAAAAACCAAATATTTTTCGTATGTTTGCCATCCGCAATAATTGATGATTCATTAATATCAGGAAAATTGTGTTGTCAATATAAACTATAATTTGGAAATGCATAGTTCTTATAATACAAGACCACAATTTTTACATTATCTATTAGTTACGACATTAAGATAAAAACTTGAGCAAAACATAAGATTGGCATCATCAATGTAGCAATATTAATTATTATTTTTAATTCATAAAAATTGTTATTCTTGATAATAAAAATATTAATAATAATTGTCAAATACTATTTTCGACTATATTATGTATGATTAATTTAATTATATGTTTTCATGAATTTGGACCATTCTCAATAAAACTACGTAGTTGTCAACGTTTCGTCCAACTTTGTTGTGAGAATCATCAGGACTATACAATGCCGACTTATGCCTGATTTCATAAGCGAGTTCTAACGATTAAAATGTATGTAGTGTATGGCACTCGAAGAAGAAAATTGCAATACATTTTTGTCATATTGCTGTAAAATAGTTAATCATAGATTAAATTTTAACTCGCTTTTGTGAAACCGGGCATTAATGTATGAAAACCTCCCTATAGTGCAATTAAAATACTCAAGCGTTTATGACTGCTTTCAAACAGTCTAGTGTTTGAACTAAGTTTGGACGCTGAGTACTGTATTCTGCGCAGGATACACAGCTTCTGGTACAATAAACTGTGTAGTGTCATATAGCCATAAGATATTATATTAATTTTGTATTGCTATAAGATATAACGAGGGAAGCTCCTCAAGTGTAGAATCAAGACAAGCTTTGGCTGCGTAAAAGAGCACTAAAATTAAACAAACATCTATTTTTGTAAATGCTATGAGCAACCGTTTCTGAGAAAATAGCATTTAAAAATTTGAGTGCAGTACTTCAGTTAGTTTATGCAATAAAAATCTAAAGATATTTTAGTTGAGATAGTAACACATCCGCAAGTATAGTTTTTTTTTTTTCAGTATGCCGTGTTCCAAGGGTAGCATAATCTAGTCAGCTTTCAATAAATCATCTTATTAATCAAAATGAAAATTTATTTTAATTTTATTTCATCATGAGAGTAATTAGGACAAATGCAGTTTCATTTTGATATTACAATAATCAAGTAGTTTAACTTTGACGTCTACACACAGCTCGTTTATATTATATTACGTTAATATCTATTTTAACAAGTAAGCATGACTACTGAGGAATTAAGTACTTTCCAATTTAATTTAAGGTACCTGCGGGTAATAGACACTAACAAACACCTATTGCATGTAGAAGTTGCTAAAATTTTGCGGGAGCTGAATATCCCGCTTCTAGCCACCAGTATTACATCATTTATCATAAGGTGAGACCGTGCAGCCCCAAATAATAAAATTCGGTTCAAATAAATCGTAAATATTTTTTGTAATACTACAGTTGTCGATATAAAATTAATACCCTTATTCACAAACGTTCGTAAAATATTTAACAAGCCGTTTAATTTTGCAAACCAATGAAAATGATTTCGTAGTCCGAGCAAATAAATTCCATTGGTTTGTTTAAATAAACGGTTCGTTAAAATTTTTATATTACACTAAATCAGCCCCCTGTCACTCCATGTTACAGTAAGTGGTGTTATGTTGTCAGATGATGTAGGCGGCGCTAGTAGTATAGTTCCAAATTAAATAGGCGGAAGATTTAAAATTAATTTTATCATAAATTTCAGAAAGTTTTTTTTTAAATTATTCTAATACAATATTATTATAATTACTATAAAAATTAAGGAATTATTTCGATTAAATACAATTTACAGTAGAATCCGCTTAATGTGATCTCGGATAATGTTATCAGTCGGTTATTGTGATCATTTTTTTTGGAAACCGGCCACTTTTTCTTTCTTTTTTTTCTTCTATCTTGTTCTAATCCAAGTTCTAATCCATTCGCCTTTTTCTAAATTTCGCTAATTGTTTTCAGTTATCAGTTAATATTATTAAAATGACCTTGGCCCAAATTATACAATTATCAAGTTTTATTTATTAATAAGTTAAATTATCAACACAAGCATCGAACAGCTGTTGGCAGACATATAGCAAACTGAATTGAACTGAACTACCAACGCCATCCTAAGGAACTAAAATTTGTGACAACTTATGACCGCTTTTTATATTTTCTCCCATTGGAGTGATAGGGGGCTGCACTGAATCATTATTTGATTTTTATACCTTGACAACAAAATATATTAAGTATGCTATAATAACCTAGGATGTATAAATCATAATGCCCGCTTATTATGCCCTCTCAATCGCAATTATACATACAAGTCACCGCAAACTAGAAAATTTAGCAAAATCAAATTCAAAATTTATAAAATTTTTAAAGTTTTCTCAAATTCAAATGCAGTGTAATATAAAACGTTGTATGCATCACTGGCATTACTTGATGTTTATGCTTTCGAGCAACTTAAAAACTCACGGGCCTAGCGGCCCTCGACCTTTTAAATTGGTTGCCCTCGACATAAACATCGTCATAATGCCCTTGATACATAAATAACTATTACGAACGTTTGTGAAATCTGTATAAATATTTTATCTGTATAAATGCATGCTTCGATGATCTTAAAAATTTAGCCCGATGCCTCCTAAACGTGCAACGTGGTCAGAAATCGATGATTTTGAGTGCTCCGAAGCGTTGTAACTAATACTTTTTTAAAAGAATGTTTAGTTGTTGCATTTATGTGTTTATTGATTTTAAATACCAAATAATATTACGAATAATTTTAATATTTAAGTTTTTTTTTAAGGTTTTTAAAAATGTTTAATTCTGTGTTTGTACAATTTACCATTTTCCGTTTATATTTTATAGAAACTGTACCAAAGATATGATTGTTATTAAAACATGTTGATTAAATTGGATATTTTTCATTTTTTTGCAAATCTCCCTTAGCTAGGCCTTATTACCCGCAGGTACCTTATAGTTTAATTTTTATCCATATGCTTGGATCAATTTTTGGAATTAATCACTAATTATTCTCTCTCGCTGGCAATTAATAACCTCATTAAACCATTACCTATAATATATTGTAATACCTATACTATTAGTGATAATTTTATTCAAATATTTATTGCCAGTGCAACCATCGCCCTACTAAAAGAAAAATGTAAAATGAGTTTAATTATTTAAATAGTTATGAATGGAATATGAAATTTTAAAGATAAATTAAAATATTGCATTTTGAAATATTCATCTCTTACATAACTGACCTACAATAAAACACCGAAATTTATTCGACTGTAAAAATTTAAATTGAAGTAAGTGTTAAGAAGATAATATAAAAATACGCTTTTAAATTAGCCTTATTTTTATTTTAGAATCTTTCTATAAATTTTATAAAAACAATTAAAAATAGAAAGTATAAATAATCACCAACGGAATGTAACAAGAGTATAAAACTATGAAAATATAAATTTGGATAATTTAATTATTTACTATAAACAATTTAAAAATAATTACTGCCCAAGTCATAACGAATTCATAAATTTTTTACTGTATTCGTAAGTGACAAATAAAGCAGCAGTTGCTGGAATTGTTCTAACTAAAGTGGGTGTTAGACCACTGTACAACGTCTTAAAACCTTCAGTTCTAGCAATATGTGCTAGCACTTTATGCAATGGTTCATTTGAATTGTTTACTTGAATTCTAGATTTAGCTAAATCTACCGGATAAGTTGTAGTCCAAAACACCATACCACCAATTGCTCCTGCAGCCATAGTTTTCAGTAAACCTATTTCTTCCTTTGTTTCGTTCTCATTTCTAAGAAACTCCCGAGTTCCTAAAATGTACATTTTTAACGATTTAAACCTTTAAGTTGAAAAATAAAATTTTTACCTTCATAACCGCCAAAGAAAAAAAAGTAACCTGGCATTTCTCGTACCAAAGTGGGAAATAAACCTCTAAAAAACCCACGGAAACCTTCTTCTTTAAAAATTTGAGCCACCAATTTGGAAGGACCTACTCTAACAACTTTTTTTCCCAACGCCATATCCTGCTTATTTTTTTCATGCATAGCTTGCAATTTACACTTAACTAATTCGGTAGGGCAAATAGCAATTGAAGAAAAAAATGAACCCAAAAATCCTGCAGAAGCATTGCTTAGAGTACTCAAATTTTCAACTTTGTCAGTGTTTGTTACTTTTTGCATAAATTTTTGACAAAAACCGTAACACAAAAACAGAACAGCATTTTCTGTCACATTTGAAACCAAAGCAGGTGCCGTTCCTGCATACAAGCCTCTCACGATCCCATCGGTTAGTAAAGTTTCTTTAAAACAATTTACCATTCCTGTATACAAAGTTGGATAGGTTTGCATTTTTACTTTTATTGTATCTAAAGGTTGTCCAACGTAAACCAACGATATACCACCTACATAATATTATTAAATATTATTAAATTAACTTTTCTACATTAAAAATTACACTAATACCTAAAGATCCGGCAATAAAATCGATAGCAGCATCCTTAAAATGCGAATTATCGTCGTTAATTTCTTCTTGCGACATGATTGTCTTTTTTTTAAAAAAAACCCTTATAAATGATTAAAAATATAGTTCAACTTCTATTAGATAACGATATAGATAAATTTACATCTACTAAAGTTACTAGATAGTATCACACTTGTACATCACTCTGATAACTGTTAATTGATTTAAAAGTTGTGCAATGTGGAAACATAAACATTTTTGAGGTTAAGTCGAATTTAAAAACATAAATCAAAGGCGTACATTGGAAACAAAGACTAGGAAGAAGAATACACATAAATTTTGAATATCTTGATAATACCCCAATCAAATTACAATCTAATTGTGAGAAATACTTTTATAGACTTACCAAAAAAAAATAACACACGAAGGTCAACTGACAGTAAACACAACTTTTTTTTTCAAGTAAAACCTAACCCTTTTCACTGACGCTTATGGTTTGTTTACAAACTATCATTTGGTAATTTTTAAGAATGCGTTAATAAAATTCTTAGAATTAGCAAGGTTCGAATTCCTGAAAAAGAAAGTCCTTTAAACGGTACTCGTGTTAATTATTTAGGGTTGCTGAACATTTTTCAATAAATTTTGTAAATTAGTGCTCTTATGTTGGCAATGACGTGTCTAAATGTGACAGTGACGTTTATACGTGGAGTCTTGCAATACGAATGAAGAAATAGTAAATAATTTTTTTAAATTGCTTTCAAAATAAGGTCAGTTTAGTCACATTTTTTAAATTAAATAATTTAATACTATTTTAATATATTTTAGGTAGTATAATGTGGGGGGGTCAGGGGCCAGACCCAGGAGGGACCGAAAGTGAAAATCCAACGGGTCCCTCTCAGAGTAATCAAGAATTAAAAGATTTAAAAGATCAATATGAACAACAGCAAGTTCTCATCGCTCAATTAAAGGAGATGATTCGAAAGACCGAGCAAACTACGGTTACAGAGGAAAAGTTGGAAGAATATGCCAATACGTTAGCAAGAATGAGTGCTCGTGCTAAAATATCTGGTAAAAATAAAGGAACTGATGCTGACAAGGGCGAAACTACAACAATTGATACGCCAGCTAAAGAAAAAATTTTGTTTTTGAGACAACAGATGGAAGAAAATAAGTGAGTTTAAATTGCATTGGTTTGAATTACCTTCAGGATTTTATTTTTTATTTTAGATTGAAATTAGCAGAACGTAAAAAGTTCCACAAGGGCATTGAAGATACAGTGACACAATTAAAAGCTCAGCTTGATGACTCCCAACACCTGATATTTACTCCACCCAATTTGTCATTGAACGAAACGAAAGTCGAAAATTATAATACGATCTCGAGTACAGAAGAACTAATTAGTTTGCTTGTGGCAAAGGATAAAAGAATGATGGATCAAAGTTTGAAAATTCAAAAGCTTGAAGCCAACGTTTTAGACTTACAAGAAAATGTTAAAGAAAAGGACTCTGTTATTGACGCTAGAACTAAAGCCATAACTCTTATGACTGAAAGCTTAAGTAAAAAGGGTAAAAATACTTTAGATGCTTTAGATGATACAAAAGAACAAATGAGGAAGATGCAAGAAAACTTTGTTGGTTTAGAAATGGAAATGAAAAGGGAAAAGCAAGAAACGATTGATGAATTAGACAAAAAGTGTTTAGAAGTGAATTGTTTGAAAGATGAAGTTTTGGTGCTTCAAAATAAATGCCAAGATCAGCAAACTGAAATTGTTGATTTAAAGAAAGAAAATGAGAGTATAACAGGATTACAAGATCGAATTAAAGAATTGGATAAAATTATCGAAGAATTTGAAAGCAAATCCACAGATACTTCCAATAAAGGTTCTCCTCAGAGAAGTTCTAAAAGAGGAAGAAAGGGACAGAAAATCCAGAAATCTAAATCTAAAGAAAGTGTTGACGAGGTTGATGCCAGTATTGAAGTGAAAAAACTTGCAGATAAGATTAGTAAATACGAAGCGACAATAACGGAATTAAATTTTACCATTGAAGAGTTTAAGAATAAACCTGAAGTAAGTAAAACTAGTACCGAAGAACCTAAACTTGACAATGAAGAAATGGCAAAACTTAAAAAGCAACTTGAAGAAAGCAACAAAAATATGATTAAAATGAAAGCACAGAATAAAGCAAAAATTAAAGAACTTAATAAAACTATAGACCAATTAAAAAGTGCCGATACTTCTAAAAATCCAAAACCTGAAAGCGAATTTGACGATTCTGTCAAAGGTTTGTTTTACAAGTTCCTCTTAAATTAAGTTTTAATTATAATAATTTATTGTTGCAGAACAATTGGAATTATCAGTATCCAAATTATCAGAAGAAGTATCTCTGAAAAATGAAAAAATTGCCGATTTAGAGCAACGTAAGTTTTATTTCAATTACCTTTTTATTGCTAATAACAATAATTAATAATAAGCTCAAGGTTTTCTTCTTTCAGGAAAATATTGTTTATAAAGCAATACTCTTTAATTTTGTTACTTGATCATTTTATTAGCTTTCCTAACCTTTGTCGGGTTTCCAATAATTTCTTTTAATTAGAGTAGCAAATAAATGTGTAATTCTCCTATTTTGTCGAAAGATTTGCCCCTGGTTTATAGTCTTACTCATTTTGTAAACGGGGTTGTCACATTTTGCAAAATCTCCTAGTGACATATTATCTGGGTTTTTAAAAATTCAATTTTGGGCTTAATATTAATCGAAAACAAAAATTAAAAACATATATAATAAATTGTATTTAGTAAACTTTATAGATTGATATTATTCAAAAGTACTAATTCCAACTGTTGCAAATTTCTCGTTCTTCTTAATTATCTTCATAGAAAGTCAATAGAAAGTAGAGTTCTGGGTCTTAGATCAATATCTTCTTTAATGGTGTTCAACCCTTCTTCAAAAGAGCAGAATTTCCAAAGTAATTTGGTAACTCAAAAAATACATTTTGTAATAATTTAAATATCAGTCTTCTCAGCCACAGATTTTAAATTGTCAGACTAGCATCTGTATTATAGATTGTTTTTTTATTATAATTCTTAGTTTTTATTAGTGCTTAAATAATTTATTTTGCCTTATAATTTAGTAGTAGTAGAAAAAATCAGCATGAGCCTTGAACCCATTACAAACGGGATAAAGAGGCAAAGGTTTAAATTGATAACTACTAGACTAAAAGTTCTTACATTCAACTTGAAAAGATACAAGCAGTTGCAACATTTTTAACCATCAATTTCTCGCCAATGCACAGTGTGTTAAATTCATAATCTAGCTGGACAAAACCTAAATATTTAAAACTACTACTATAAATATTTACGCTACCAATACCTGTTTTATTCTATAAGGTTTACAGATTATCGTATTATTTTTTTTGCTGCCTAAATTTGCCTATTCTATAAGAAAAATTTGGATTTAACAAGATCTCTTGAATATTCTTTTGGCTTTGTCCAACCAATAATTTCGAGTCTAAAGTTATTTCAACACAAAAGTATGGGTAGTGGAAGAATTTCCCAAAATTACTGGTTGAAACAAACGCAGATTTTCTTGGATCTGATGCCGAAGAATTAGCAAGAAACCCAATTAAAACTCAAGTGCTTCTACCAGTAATGATTAACTGCACCTAAGTTTATTTTGTTTATATATCATGTTTTGTGATGAAACCCATATCTTTTTCTACTTTCTGTTTATGTAAAACATTATTACCTATGTTAACAATAATTTTCTGAAAAATTTTCCCGCTAGAAAATCCCAATAATATTTTTAGGTTGGTTATTGCAGGGCGGTGTCCATTTTAAAGTGAACCGTTTTACTTTTTGCATTTTTTTCGTCAGATTTAGGATCAGTGATCCAAAATACACGGATTAGAAAAAAAAATTTTAATTTTTTATGTTATTTAGATTTTGTCCAGCTAGATTATGAATTTAACACACTGTGCAATGGCTGCATATCTACTTTTAATATTTTTGGGTTTTATTGGTAACTATTCCCACTACAATCACTTGAAATCTTGTCCTAAAACTCGGTAGGAATCGGCTAATATCTTGTTAGTATATATTGACGATGCCGGTTTTTCAATATCCTGAAGGAAAAAATCCTTGAGCTTAGCATAACTTTCATTTGCGTTAATGTTTTTTTTACCAAATTAAACTGAATTCTTTTTTCTTATGCATATCCCAGAGCAAAAGGTAGATAAACTATTTGCCTGTTTTATTTGTTACCCGATTTGTTGTACAATTATTTTTTATCTTTCCAGAATTAGAAGCCACAAAGGAGTTATCGAATTTGAAAAGTGCTCAGGTAGAATCTGAAATCACTTCTATCCACTTTGAAGAACAAGTAGATCAATTGGAAATTGAAAAGAAACACATTTTGCAGGAAAATGAAATTTTGCTGCAAGAAAAGTGTGAACTTTTAGAAAAATTGGAGTCTTTGTCTAAAGAAAAGCAAGAACTTGTGAATAAGTTGGATAATTACATGCAGGAGAATATGGATCTTATAGACAAATTGGAGAAATTGAGTGCAGAAAAGGTATCATCTGCAGAAAGTATCGAAATTGTTGAAAGCTTTACCCAACAAGAAAAGTTGGAGTTGGAAGCTTATCAAAAAAGTTTGGATATGGACCAAAGTGTTAAAACTAGCAGCGAAAATCTTGCCGACAATCAGGAATTAAATGAAAGTGTCAATCAATTAACCGAAGAAACTTCAGATTTACTGAGAAAAATTGAATTATTCACTGAGGAAAGGCGCGAAGTTATGGATAAAATGGAAGCATTAACATTAGAAAATAATCATCTTAACTCTAAGATTCATGAAGTTGAGAATAATCGTGACATTTTAAGTGAAACTTACGAGCAATTACAAAATGAGAAGGAAGAATTAGAAAATAAATTGACCCAGCAAAATAAAAGAGTTAATGTGAGTTACATTTATTTGTTTATTTTTTTAACGAAACAAATTTTTGTTTTATAGGAACTGGAAGAAATGATAAGTCAAAAAACAAGTTTAGGTGAAGAAAGCGTGAAGCATGGACAAGATGAGCAAGGAGTTCGTCTTGAATCCAAAGAAAACCATGACATAGAAGCGTACAAGGACTTGATTGAAATTCAAAAATTGGAAATACGAGACTTAAAATTACAGTTGCTGTCTCAAAAGGATTTACCTGAAATTAATGATGGATTAAGAAGCGAAATTTCTTTACTACAAAATCAATACGAATCGCTGTTGGAGGAAAATCAAAAGTTAAACAGCATCGTGAAGGAAAGTGGTGAGAAAGTTCACGAGAAAGATTCGATAGAAACAGAATTAAAGGAAGCACGTAATCGAATTAAAGAGTTGGACGAAAAACTACTAAATAATTTGGAAGAAGTTGAAAATTATAGATCAATTTTAAATGAAAATAAGGAGGAGCTAATTGGTAGTGCTACTAAAATTGATAAGCTACAGTGTGAACTTGTTGAAAGTCAAAAGGAAGTAACAGATTTGAACAGTGTGGTCGAGCAACTTCAGCAGACAATTTCCCATTTAGAAAATGATCAGATTAAAGAAAAGAATGATAATTTGGAGCTTATGGCCGATCAGTTACAAGAATTAAAAAGTTTACTAACTGAAAATATTAAACAAATTCAAATTTACGAAAATGAATTAACACAAAATTCCGAAACAATTTCAATTTTGAATGAACAATTGGGCGAACTAAATAGAAAGTTGCTGGATATGGAGCACGATTTGGAATCAAAAGATATTGAAATTAATGAATTAATTAAAATTCGTGATCAAAGAGAAAAACAAATAGAAAATTTGCAGTTTGAATTGAAACACAAAGAAGATAATTTTCATAAAATATGCAATGACTTAAAAGAAAAGTGTTTGTCTCTCCAACAAAAAATTGAACAAAATTCTGATTCGCTGGACAACATCAAAAATCCGTGAGTATTTTCACTTTTTAATCTTTTCAATATTTGTGAAAATTTTATTTTATTTCAGATCATTAAAGCTTGAAGAATTAGAAACCAAAAATAAGGACCAGTTAGAAAAAATGAAAAAGATTGCTGCAAATTTGAAACGCAAAACAGTGGCTTATCAGGAACTGGAAGCCAAGCTAAAAGAAAATCAAGAAAAACATGAATTGGAGGTCAGCGAGAAAGTACAACTACAAGAAACTTTAAAAATAAAAGACGAGAAGATTGCATCACTTTTAGAACAATTGAATGAATTAGAGAAAACTTATTTGAATATTCAAAATTTGTTGGCACAACAAACGATTCAGTTTGATGAATGTAGCCAAAAACTAACGTATTTTGCGACTGAAAATGAACAACTTCGTAATTCTATCGAAAGTCAAGAGTTGCAATTGAGTAACTTTACGTCAATGAAGGAAATGCAGTATTCTAACGAATGTAACATGCTTAATTTTGAAATCAATGAAAAAAATCTTGTCATAAATACTTTGCAAGAACAGTTGCAGAGTTCCAACAACAATTTGGAAATAACTTCAAATGCATTAAATATCAAAATAAAAGAACTGGAAATGTTTATCGAAAATCAAGAATCAGAACTAAGTAAATATAAAGAAAGAATTGCCAAATTGGAAGAAGGATTATCCAATATTGAAGATCGTCGACAGTTCTTAGAACAACAAAATTATAATTTGGACGTACAATTACGGGAAAAATCGAGTAGCTTTGAAGAAATTTCACACACTGAAGATCTTTTAGAGCAAAGAATTGCCTCTCTTATGGAACAAGATGATAAAATTCAAAGAACCCTTAAAGAAACAAATCTTGAAAATCACGAATTGTTCGAACACAATCGTGTATTGCTTGAAGAAAATAATCATCTGAAGATTAAATTAGGGGAAATTAGTGAAAGGAATGTTGATGTTGCAAGTGTTCAGAAAGAACTAACTGCTTTAAAAATGGAAAATGAAGAGTTAAGTATTCGACTTAACGATGAAGTCGATCGATACCTTCATTTAAAAGGTGATTATGAAAGGAAACAAGAAGAAATTGAATTGATGGAAGGTGAATTACAAGGTGAATTGGAAAGGTTAGACGATGAACGTAAGACTTTATCCTTTCAGTGCGAACAGTTACGCGAACAACTCAACGTTTTTGGTGACAATAGACAAATTTTAGAAGAAGAAATTGAATTGTATAAGACTAAACTCGAACAACAACAAAATGATTTTGAACGGAAATTAGAAGATTATGAAAAATTAAATAAAGAAAACAAAATTAATCAAAATCATATTGAAGAGCTGACAAATAAAATTTCAAACCTTGAAGAGCTTTTAGCCACTAAAGATAACGAAACTTCAACCACAAAACTACTTCAAATTGTAGATGATAATTTAGTTCAATCAGAAAATAACGAAGGTAATACATTTTTTAATTTTATTATTTTTTGTCAGGTTAAAACAATTATTATTGTTGTGTAGAAAATGTATAATAGTTATTTATGTATCAAGGGCATTATGACGATGTTTATGTCGAAGGCAACCAATTTAAAAGGTCGAGGGCCGCTAGGCTCGAGAGTTTTTAAGTTGCTCGAGAGCATATACATCGAGTAATGCCCGTGTTGCATACAACGTTTTATATTACACTGCATTTGAATTTCAGAAAATTTATAAATTTTGAATTTAAATTTGCTAAATTTCCTAGTTTGCCATGACTTGTGTATATAATTGCGATGAGAGGGCATAATAAGCGGGCATTATGATTTATACGTCCTAGGGTATTATAGCATACTTAATATATTTCGTTGTCAAGGTATAAAAAACAAATAATGATTCAGTGTAATATATAGCTATTTATTATACAAGTGTCTTATAAGGCAAATAAGTTACGAAAGAAATGTTTAGCCATGAGAGCTTGCTCGAGTGGCTAATTTTTTTTGAGTAACTTATTTGCTGTTAAGGTACGTGTGTAATACAAAGCTTTATCCAATATCTCGTAATAATAGTTTAAAATGTAATTACAAGTTTTGACATTTGACGTTTTAAAATGTCAGATTTAAATTATGAAAACTAGTTAAAGTAGCTGTACTTATAATTTACATAAGTCACTAGTGTTTTATAGACCCCATAAGATATGTAAAATCGGCATTATTATGCTTTCATAAGACAGAGGTGTTGGATAAAATATAAATTAGAATTATCAATGTTGAGCTACAGGACACAAATAAAACACATTTTTTAAACGAGCTTTCGAAAAATAGCTTTCGGATAAGGGTAATTTTTAATGACAGCGTTTTAAGTATAAGTAACGCATCGTCTATGAATATGGTTGTTAATGTTATGCGGTTTCAAAATAAGTTTAATTTTTTTGCTGAGTCCTTTGACATAAGGCAGTACAGCGAAACCTGTATTGGATTCCTTGAAGGTGGTGTTCCCATTGTAAAGGATGTTAACTCGGTCCTTAATAATCCTGTTGATCAGCTTTTTAGGGTAGTTGTTTTTCAAGAGTGTTCTTCTTGCAATATCAAGCGTTTCTTTACGATGGTCCCCATGAGTGAGATGGATGGATCGATCTATTAATCCGATGGCAGTAGCGATTTTCTGGCTTTTGTGGTGGTGTGAATGAAAATTAAGGTACATACCGGACCATGTAGATTTTTGTGTCCATCTGTATTTAAGGGAGTTGTTGTGTCGTATGATTTCGATGTCAAGAAACGAGATTCTGTTATTGACTTCTTTTTCGATGGTAAACTGAAGCCTAGGGTGGAACTTGTTGAAATGTTCGATGATAAAGTCTTCTTTATCTTTGGGAATGGCCGTGAAGATGTCATCGACATATCTTTTGAAAAAAGGAATGTCAAAAGGAAGTGAAGCGATGCGGTCATTTTTCAGAGTTTCCATAACAAGATTCGAAATGGTTGCAGAAATTGGGCTACCCATGGCCATTCCGAAAGTTTGCTGGTATAGCTGTCCATAGTATTTAAAATATGTTGTGTCTAGGCAGAACCTAAGGGCATTAAGAAATTCGTGTTTGGGAATGTCAGTGTGAATCTGTATTTGGTCCCATTTATCTTCCACGGCTTTCATGGCCAGTTCTATGGGGATGTTAGTGAATAAGGATTTAACGTCAAGAGAAACAAGTATATAATTGTCAGGAATTGTGAAGGTTTTGACTTCATCAACAAATGTCCATGAATCCTTTGTGTGGTGTTTACTTTTGCCTAAAACGTTAGTAATGATGTGAGATAGGAATTTTGAAAGTTTGTAAGTAGGAGAATTGATGCTAGCAACTATAGGTCTTAAAGGTGTTTCCGGTTTATGTATTTTAGAAAGACCGTATATTCTAGGAGGAACTGCGTTACTTATTTTTAAGGAACTAGGAAATGTGTCCTCTATGTAACTATGTTTTATCCAGTTTGTGATAATTTGGTTATTTTTGATTTGAAGACTATTAGTTTGATCTTTAGTGATTGTTTTGTAAGTTGTAGTGTCACTTACCAAAGGATCCATTTTATCTCTGTATTCCTCTTTGTGCATTAAGACCGTGGAGTTACCTTTATCTGCTCGGACTACTAAGATGTTATTGTTCTCTTTCATGAATTTCCCTATCTTGTGCGAGTCTTTTTGGTTTGTAGAGAACTTGTTTACCTGCTGGTTCTTAAAAGATTTGATGGTGTTAGTTATACTCATCTTTAATAAATTTTTACTATCCGGATCTATGTGTTTAATCGCATTTTCACATCCTACTATAATGTTATCCGTAGGGAAGTTTATGTTTTTGTATGGTAATGCGAATTTTTGGCCAAGTTGTAACTTTCGTTGTACTTCATATGGAATGGTCACATTTGTAAGATTTTTTATCCATTAGCTATCAATAACGTCAGTTTCCTTTACCGGTTTGCTTCTAATTATGAGTTTATTAAATTTATTTATTCAGATGTTCTTCTTTTTCTTAAAAAGGGTGTTATAACTATTCTCTTGATTGGCTAAAAGGGTATCTAAGATTAGTTTTGGTAGCCAGTAGGTTAGTTTTTGTTTTGTATAGGTAATTTTTCGATTGACATAGGAGATGTTCCTTACATGTTGTAAGATGAGATGTTCTTTTTGAAACCGCATTAAATTAACTTTCAGATCTCCGAATAACCTGGGTGTTCACTTCTAGAAACTCAAAGATCAGATCCCTCATGAGAAAAAATCGGGTGTGGTGTACAAAGTTGATTGTAAGGATTGCCATCTAACATACATCGGGCAAACGAACCAATGGCTGAAAAAAAGAATGAGTGGACACATCTCTTCAATAAGATGTAACAAAGCCGACTCCACTGCAGCTGCCAAATATGTTCTAGAAGATGGCCATAACATGGACTTTGTAAACACCACTATACTTAAGGCAATTCCGTCCTACAAAGAAATTACATGAGATGATTGAGATAAAGAAAGATAAGAATTCAATGAACAGGAAGACTGATATCCAGGGACTGAGTAGCATTTACAGTCCACTACTTATTTAACTTCTTTGAGAATATTGGGGTTAAGTTTTTCACCATTGGTTTTTCTTAATCCACTACAACTTATTAGAATTGTTAATACATGCGTCTTCTTTATTTTTTCGTTCATTACCGGGATTTCATATTATCATTCTGATCAAGTTGTCGGATAAATGTCAATATTTTAAATTAATATAATTTATAGTTGCTTTGTAATTGTCATTGTTTTTGTTTTTCAATTCATATTAAACTTGAAAAAGAAAAAGTCATTTTTCGAAAGCTTGTTTAAAAAATGTGTTTTATTTGTGTCCTGTAGCTCAACATTGATAATTCTAATTTATATTATTTTCAAGAGCTAATAATTTTATTTAATAATAGTTGGATAAAATACTTTATCCAACACCTCTGTCTTATGAAGGCATAATAATGCCGATTTTACATATCTTATGGCGTCTATAAAACACTAGTGGACTTATGAATTCATAATTACACACTAGTGACTTATATGTAAATTATGAGTACACCTACTACTTACTAGTTTTCATAATTTAAATTTGATATTTTAAAACGTCAAATGTCAAAACTTATAATTACATATTAAACTATTATTACGAGATATTGGATAAAGCTTTGTATTACACACGTGTCTTAACAGCAAATAAGTTACTCAAGAAAAATTAGCCACTCGAGCAAGCTCTCGTGGCTAAACATTTCTTTCGTAACTTATTTGCCTTATAAGCCACTTGTATAATAAATAGCTATTAATTTTGTAATATTGGATTTGTTCGCCTCAAGATATCTCTAGGTTACGAATTTATCAGATAAATGATCCTAAACCAATCAAATTTTGTGAATTTTAATTGCTGTTTGATTGGTTACTTGATTAATTTATATAAGGGGACGTCCATTCATTACGTGAGGCGTTTAGGGGGGGGGGGTGAGCAGAATCTCACGTGGGGGTGAGGGGGTCTTGGAAAATATCAGGTAGTTTTTTTTCCGCAAGAAACTATAAAATTTCGAGAGAACTGGGGAGGGGTTGAGCCAAATCTTACCAGAGGGGAGGGGGAGTCTAAAAATTGCCTAAAATCGCCTTACGTAATTAATGGACGTCCTCTAAAGTTTTGATCTTGGCGATATGTCTACTTGAAGAATTAGGCATAAGTAAAAAAGTTTTAATTATAAAATAAAAAAAATTTTAAATTTGTCAAATATGTGAAAAAATTTTAAAATAAATAAATTGACTTCAAATTGAACTTAATAACAATAATATTTTTATACTTTTGTAGGTATAAAATTATTCCAAGAAGAACCTAAACATAAAGACAAAACAACTCTTTCAAATTTCGTTTGGCCTGATTCATCTGCTACCAATTTCTTCGACTTGGTATCCGATCAGCCGCAAGAGAATACTGCAAGTATCGAAACGTTAATCAAGCCTCAACATGAAGAACCATTAAGTATGGAAAAACCTTCGAAAGGTTTTACAGAAGCTGATAAAAAAGAGTTATTAAAGAAAATTAAAACATTAGAATTTATGCTATATAATATTGAGCAAGAAAAAAATGACGTTTTATTGCACTGTCAAAGTTTAACTAATGAAATATCAAGATTAATTTATGAACGCCAAAATCCATTAGAATCACAAATTTGTTCAGAAGCTGAGTCAGTATTAACAAGCAAAGACTGCAGACAATTACAAGAGATTGAATTTGTTTCTACCAGAAATCCAACAGAACAAGAGGACATTATTGCTCCTACATCAACTTACTTGTGTTATAATCCAGATGCACCAAAACAGGTAGAATCACAAATTTGTTCCAGTCATGATACCAATTTGACGTTGACAGATTTACAACAACTTCACAATATAGAATTTGAAAGAACGACGACTGGCGAAGATACCGAAAATGTATGTGTGCCTAAAGCAGCATATCTTTGTTACGAATTGGAAGAAAATCTTCCAACTGTTAATGTAGAACCGCAAATTTTGCCTGTCCAAGATACAAATTTAACCCAAGATCTCAAACAACTACACGATGTTGAGTTTGTAAAAACAAAATCAGTTTCCAAGCAAGGCAATGTCAAATTGCAACCTGCCGTAGAAGATAAGTTTGAATGCAAATCAGCTTACTTGTGCCATGAATCTGAAGAGGTAAGTTTTGTGTTAAGTAGTGAAAGTGGAATTAATAAGAATTTTATTGTTTCAGACTCTTCCAACAAATGCCACCAGCCAATTAGGTGCAAATTTAGATATCTTTGACGAGAATGACGACGGTTGGGGATGTGGATTGGATGAAGTAATATTGGAAGAAAATCATAGACAAAGAATGGATAACATTTCAAGAAATAAAAATTTGACATTACATGTTGAGGCATTGGAAGAGAAGGTACAAGTTTTGGAAGTTGAACGCCAAAGACACATTGAGGAAATTAAACAAGCTCAAATTAAATCAGGAAAACTGATTAAAAAGCTTAAAGAATTTAAATCTTTGAATGATAAATTGAATTCGGATATTAGAAAATCTAATGAATTCGGAGGTCTAAACGATGCTATTGTAGATGAACTAAAATTACAAATTGTTCAATTAGAAAAGAAATCTAAAGAAACTGTGGCTGAATTGGAAAAAGAAAAAAGTGAAAAGAGTAATTTACTTAAGAAAGTTGATACGCTGCAAGTTAACGGTGACAGATTAGTCGAATTAAAAGATAAACAAGAAGTTGAAATATTGTCATGCCAACGTCAAAATAAAGAATTGATTGAAAAACTTCAACAATTTGAATGGGGAAATGAAAGTTTTGATAGTCCAGTTCATGCCAAAATTGAAACC
Organism: Cantharis flavilabris; assembly: GCA_949152465.1. NCBI lineage: Eukaryota > Metazoa > Arthropoda > Insecta > Coleoptera > Cantharidae > Cantharis > Cantharis flavilabris. The sequence continues at coordinate 24,387,684 of OX424439.1, forward strand.
GTACAAAATGTGGGTGCAAGTGCAGATGAAAATGAAAAGAAGATTCTAGAACTAACTAACACTATTAAGGAGTTGTCGCTGGATAATGAAGACTTGCAACTAATGTTAGAAGAGCAACGAAATTTGAGAATAAATGCTGAGAAATCAAAATCGGTTGAACCCATATTAGAAAATATGAAGACTGAATCCGAATACATGTGCATTATGCAGGAGAAAAATGCTTTAAACAGTGAAAAAGAGTATTTAAATGGTCAACTTAAGCTTTTATCTAAAGACAATGAAATTTTACAAAAGAAAGCTGATTCTTTGAATTCGGACAATATGTTACTTGAACAGCAATTGTTTGAAATGAAAGGTTCTTTGATAAATATGGAAACTAATTTTAAGGATACCTTGGAAATAAGTAGAAATGAGCTTTTACAATTAACTGATAACTACAACGTGTGTAATGAAAAATTACTTTCTTTAGAGAATAAATATAAGCATGAAATGGAACAGCGTGAAAGTGACTTGGAGCAACTTAAAAAAGAAAAGACTGATTTGGAAAATGCTTTGTATGAAAGAAATATTGCAATTGAAACTCAAACTAATTCCAGTGATTCATTAAACATGAAAATTAAGGATTTGGAGGAACAACTAAAACCAATTGAAATTCTTGCAGTCCAAAATAATGAATTGGATGAAAAATTAAAATTGAAAGACAGTGAAATTGAAGATGTTAGGAGACAACTGGAGGAAGTAATTCTTGAAAGGTAATTTGGTTTTTTATTGTTTTTTATAATAATTATTTAATTAATTTTTTTTTTGTTATTATTTAGATCTACCTTGACCGCATCTATTGAACAATTAGAAGATGAGTGGAATCAAAGAGTAGATCAACGAGGTGCAGATGTTGCTGAAAGTTGGAAGTTACATTTAGAAATGCGTGAAAAAGAATTCCTAGTAACTGAACAACAATTCAGAAAAGAGATCAACGATTTGGAGGAAAAATGTAATGCTATAGTTAACGAAAATAATGAATTACGCAAAAATGTTGATGCCGAAATAAGAAATGAAGTAGACCGAATTTCGGCATTACAACAACAAATCTTTGATCGAGATCATCACATTAACGAATTAAAATTAATGTTACAAGAGATGAGGGTTAATCTTGAATCACAAAACGAAAAAGTTGTTGACTACGAAAATAAATGTATTGCAAATAATGCAAAACTAACTGAACTTGTTACTCGAGTATCAAGTTTGGAATTTGAAATTGCAGAAAATATACAATTAATTACAACGCAGAAAGAAAATTTGCAGAATTTTGAAAACGTACAACAGCACTTGCAAGAAAGTCAGTTTACTATTACAAATTTACAACTTGATATAGAAGACAAAAAGAAATTGATTGTCGATTATTTAGAAAAATTAGATTCGGCAAATAAAGATAGCGAAGAAAATAGAAAACGATTAGAAAACAAAGACTCTTGCATTGCAAACTTACAACAAAATCTTCAAGATGTCCAAAAACAAATAGATAACGCTAATAATTACAACATATCTTTGTTGAATGAGCAAATTAATGACTTAAACGTTCAGCTTGAAGATAAACGAACTCAATTTGAAAGCTTAAACTTTAAATTTAACGAAAACTTGCAAGTAAAAGATGCCGAAGTGAATAAATTAAGAAACGAAATAGATAATCTTACTTTATTACTAAAAGATAAAGAAAATTTGAAACTGCAAAACGAAGAATTGCAATTACTCAACAACCAACTCACCGAATCTAACGAATCCAAAGATGAAGATATTAAACAGTTGAAAACGCAAATAAATCAATTGGAACTTTTATTAGTAGAAAGAGAAAAAGAATACACACAAAATTTAACTCTTACAAGTCAAGAAAATGAAACAATGTTATTTGAAAAAATTCAAGAAATTGACATCATAAAACGTCGAGAAGCCCAGTTAGAAATAAGCTATGATGAGCTACTTACGGCGAAAAATGCTGATATGGAAAATTTGAAAGTTCAGTTCCAGTATCAAACAGAGCAATGCGATGATTTGATGCAGAAACTTAAGCAACAAGAAGAAGAAGTTATTTTCTTAAAGAATGAATTGAATGAGAAAAATCGAGACCACGAAGAATTGTATAATAAAAATGTAGAACAGAATTCATTACTTGATGAGGAAAATAAGCAGCTTTCAGAATTACGATTAATAATTGAAGAGCAAGTATTGAAAATTGAAGATTTGAAACAGGAATTGTTTGAAAAAAGTAAGGATTATGATTCGCTAATTGCCGAATTGGATATCAGAAAATCGTCTAGAATGGAGCAGGAGAATGTAACTCCACAAAATATTCATCAACAGCATAGCTCGCCAGCGATAGATAGTGGTGGTGAAATTGTAAGCCAAGCTGAACTTGATTTAGCTTTGTATATGTTACACCAACGAGACGTCCGATGCGAAGAGTTAACAGTAGAATTAATGCAACTGTTGGAGGAACGAGACACTTTGCAACTTAAACTTTCTAATGCAATCCGAGAAAAAGAAGAAATTAAGAGCAAAATCTTAGGTTCTTCTGTACAAGAAAAGAGTGATTATCAATTATCCAGTCAAATGGGAACTTCTTTCAGCGATCCTACATTAAGTAAAACTTTGGAGCTTACGAGTACAGAATTGGCTACCGAAGCTGGAGAAAGCTTGCAAGGTGAAAGAGAAGGTGATTATTTAGCAAATAAGTAAGTAGAAATATTTATGTGGAATAAAAGATTTTTATTAAAATGAAATAAATTATTTAGGTTGTCTCAATTAAAATCTGTTGGATATGGAAAGGATAAAATGTATTTAGATGAGCAACAACGAAGAAGGTTTCAACAGTTATCTCTAATGCAGCAGCATCGAGATGTTGCTTCTTTATTGCCTCCAGAAGCAGCTGCAAGATTGGTGCAAGATGCAAATTACACTCTATGTAAGTACTTTTAAATTTATTTATTTGATTAATTTACATAAAATTTCTTTTTAGCTCGAGATGTACAAAGTCCATCTAAAGTTCTTTTAAATTGGCTTTGGGGTAAGAGTACACCAAAAGTCAATGACATTTAAAAAATATTTTTGTTGGGTATAAGAGAAAATTTCTTAAAAGGTGCCTATATACCAATTTAATTTTTTGCAATAGCTGATTGTTTTGTGATAATCTGATAATCCTAATAGTTGTTTGCATTTATTATATTTTCTGTTTAAATTATATCATTTTATAGTGCAGATGAAAATTGTAAAAACTTTTGTAAACTTTGTACAACTTTTTTAGGGTAGATAAATAATAATTATAGGTTGTAAAATGTATATTACTATATTTTTTGCAAAAAATATTGTTTTAATATTAGTGTAATAAACTGTTTTAAATTTTAAAAAGTTTTTAATGGCAAAAAAACTCAATTTGATCAATAGGAATTATTCAAGTATAGTGAAATGTGCACCCAACAGCTAAAAACGCTTATTAGAAATATGTTTCATTAAAAAACTACTTTCTCGATCTTTGTGAATTGTTTCCAAAGTTTTTTTTTGAAAAAAAATGGAAAATATTCTATTCCAATATTTCCATTATTGGAAAATAAGGTCATGATTGAGACACCCTGTGAATCATACAAATTTAGATTTAGTCGTAAGATTAATGTTATGAAAACTCGTGGTAGCGGAAATCTCGTTAATCTATTCATGCGTGGTCAGTTGTAAAGAGGTCACGGAAAAGATCCATATTTTTTGATAAAAAGAAAGAAAAATGAAGATTTATGGGAATTGTAGAAATTTTGGTTTAGTCAATTAATCTTGCCAATCTATTGGCTAAATGGAAGCAACATACCTCTGTCTTGGTCCGGAGCTAGGCTGCAGTCTCCATCTGTTACAGCAATCATTGAGGAGCTCGAGGTCGGCACTCAGAGTAACCTCCGTAGTATTGATCTGCTGGTCTTCCATGGCCAAAGTAATATCATCTGCTTATATAAATTTACGTGACGAAGTTGCAGGGAGCTCGCTGATGTATAAGTTAAATAGTAGTGGGACCAAGATAGAGCCCATTGTTCAGTACTATTCTCCTACTCGATTTATCACCGATATGGATCTCAAAATATCTGTTGCTGAACATATTGTTGATTAACCTCAATATCTTCAGGTATGGGATCATGCCGTGTCTCCAGATCGTGTCGTATGCCGCTGTTAGGTCTATGAAGGCGACAAAAGTCTTTTGTTTACGCTGAAAACCGCGCTCTATGAATGCCGTGAGTGAGAGCACCTGGTCCGTGCAGCCTCTATTCCCTCTGAAACCCGCCTTCTCTGGAGGGACTATGGAATCTATCTTAGGGCCAATTATGTTGTACAGGAGCCGTTCCATCAGTTTGTAGCTGACACTCAGACCGGCGATCGGCCGGTAACTTTCTGCTTGGTTGGCCGGCTTTAGTACCGCTGTTGTTTTTGATCTCTTAAAACTTTGGGGTATATTCACCAAAGATACGATGTCGGAGTAAAAGTCGCATAGTCGCAACTCTGGGTATATGTCGTTTAGGCCTACCGCCTTTCCCACCTTGATGGACCTGATGGCAGCGTCGAGCTCTTCCAGGGACACTGAATGAACAAAACTGAGGGTATCACGTTTCATCCCCGTGATGAAATTTGATGCTGAATGCATTTTATTGGGCGGCGCTCTGGACAGGGACATTATAGTTGATCCGCGACAAGGTCGAGACTGATATTAAAATCTCTCGACCCCGGGTGCTTTGGTTCCTGTTCATATTCCCAACATATACATAGTAGACCCGGCTACTCCAGTGGCTGGTTTGGAATTGCCAAGAAGACTGTGGTGCACCTTGAATAGAATCCGAACTGCTCATGGCATATATTTGTAATCTGACATCAGGTATAGGGAGGGGGTGTCGGATTTCTTCGGGGACACTGGAATCCGACTATCTGGCGAGCCTCAACATCTGAGACGACGTTTTGTTTTCCTTGTTGTGATTTCTTTGTTCCTTTTGTATTATTATGCTTAGCGCAATGTATCCATATGATTAAATAAATAAAATGGGTTTGATGTCAGTCGAAGAAATAGTCTATGTTACATTGTGTTACTCGATCACTTCTTCTAGCAGTTCCTGTTGACTCGCACTCCAGATGTATTCCACGGATTGATACCCTGGCGTACCTAGAGCTTTTTTCGCCCCCTACCCCCCCCCTCCTAATTTTTTTTAAATATTTTTTTATAATTTTTTTTAATTTTATAAAAATATTTTTGTATAGAAAAAAGCAAAATGCCCCTCCCCCCTAGATACGGATTGATACCATTTGAAAGTCATTTTGTTGGCGTGTATTTATCGGTTTGATCTATTTGGAAGATTAAAAATCATATCACCTTCAACAAAGCAAGCTAAGTTTTTCTTTTTTTCGTTTCTTTTATTTGTTTTGAGTTTTTACTGATTTTTTACAAGCCTTGGAATAATATAATATTATGTGAATTTTGTATAATTCAATTTATGATGTAATCAGACGTCTAATGAGTCGTAGAATTTACCTGCTCAATTAAAAGTGTTCGCATAATTTAAAAGCACAATTTTATCATTAAAAACCAAATTGTATGATTTTACTGCGCATTTAAAATTAATTTAGTAGTTTATTTTGAAGGTCCTATATGATATGACACCTGTAAACGCCAATATTGTTGTGATCATATTAACCCTGAGCAAAACTTTTAATTTTATTTTTTTTTTACTTTATTATAATATTATTAGTATGTAATAGTTATTTACTTAAAAGTCAGGAAAATGATACATTACTGGCGAGGAGCAATGTTGAAATACGAGGCACTTTGTGCCGAGTATTTAAAGCTCCGAGTAAAGTGAGAAATTTTCCTGACAAGTATGGTATTAAATTTTACCGAAAATCGTAAAAAATCGAAATTTTAAAACATTATTGAACAACATTTATAAAATGAACAAAAATCAAGTTTGTCAATTTGTTGACTACATAGTTACCATAGATAGTTACTGTCAAAACAATAATTAATAAGTAATAACGAAAAGAACGACGTCTCGGACGTCTCTTTTATTTTATTATAATTACTAATTATTACCGGACTTCCGGACTAGTCATTAAAATTCAATTTCCCTGAGCGTATATAAGCAGGAAAGTGTTGTTTTGATGACGATTTTCGGTAAAAGTATTGTAATCGCGTGCAGAAAAAAAATTGAGATTTTCATGAATTTAGACATTTTGATGTCCCAGAACCGGAAAATCATCATTTCCAAAAAATGTTTGTATGTGTGTATGTGGTCGAATTTTGTGTGAACTCTACCTCAAAAAGCAGTAGGTTTTTTTTAACAATTTTGGTACAAATCAGTACACGAACCGCAAAAAAAATATTTTTTTAATTTTATTTTTTTATTATATTCTGTACTACAATAATATTAAAAAAGTATTAATCAATAATCGTGTAAATATCCTTTTTTTTAATTTGTTTTATTTAAAAGTATGATAAAGTTATGGGCATGGCCACATCCGATTTTTTTTTAAATAATTTAGGTAAAGAAAATTGTAAAAAAATTGTTTACTTTATATTATGCTCGAATCACGGATTTATGAAATCCGTGGCTCGAATAAATATTTTGATGTAGAATGGTTCTGTTACAGACCGGGGGTTTTGGGGGCTTCCAGCTTAATAAAATCCATAATATGTAATAGAATTACAATAAATTATAGTTTGGAATTGAAGAAAATTATGAATTAATTTTTAAGGACAACTATACTAAACCTAATACCGTTGTACGATATACATACATAATGAAAATTTTATTGAATCAATCAAGTTTATTCATTATATTTATGAAAATTTCATAAATAAGTTCATTGGTTAAAAATTTTTTTCGGTAGTGGAAAATGATGTAACACCGACCGGTATTCCAAATTGGACCTCCATGCGCATATTTCGACAATTATAAAACCAATGTAGTTAGTAATTATGTCATTAAAGGCGCCATTATTTACCTCTATTTTGATTGGCATTGGTTTTATAATTGTCTGATTTGGCATAGCGGTCGGTGTTAGGCTACTTTTCTTTATATAATATACTACAACAGAGGATAGCACTGAAACAAAAAGGTAGTTAAAATATTCATAATTTTTGCACCGATAAACAAAATTCATCATTGATCAAAAATTCATAGTATTGATAAAAACAAAGATTGTATTAATGAATTTGTTAATCAATATGATGAATTGGCATCAGTTTGGTGAGAAACCCAAGGAATTGGGAGCCCGTTTTCTCTTTATTTAAAGTCTAGAAACCTCGAAGGAACCCCAAGGTCTAAGGTCAACAAAATAGATGTAATTAATAAATAATTAATAAAATCACTGAACAATAATAATTTTTTGGTTACGTCAGTAAAAGGCAAGGTTTTCAAGATCGATTGCAAATCCTGGGGTGCAATCCACCCCGGTTCAGTCTACCACTGGATACAGACGAGAAGTTTCATTGTATATTTTTTTATACCTCTTAGGTTCTTGCTCCCGGGTTCAAAATGTAAAATTTTACAACCGATTTAAAGTTTATTGTAAGTACAATGTCAATATTTGTTTAATAATTATTTTTTGTAAATATTTTTTATCAAGGCAACTAAATACGTAGATATGTTAGATATTTCCCGTATTTTTAATAAAATAATAAATTAGATGCCCGTATAATCAAGACCGTGAACCCCACGAACTATGGAGCAGGAGCAGGAGGGAGCATTGTGGTTTGAATCTTGAAATACTTAATTAATTTTCGAATTTGTTTTGCAAATGAAATATTCTTGACGTTGATTTATTTTCTCTGTAAATTAAAAGCGAATTAATTTATAAAATGTTTGTGTTTGTATATTTAAAATTTTACTGACCCTTTTGAACCCACAATAAATTGATTTAACCCGATTTGACCTGTAGATGTAATTGCAGTTATATTATATACTACTCTTAATAAATTGACCACATTTAAAACTCATTTTAATTTTTAACATTGAAACTACACAACAACTTAAATTAGCTTCAATTTTTCTTGCAGCCAAAACGTTTAAATTAAATATTTTAATTTACTTTCATCAAGAAAAAAATATCTCTCAAATAATAAGTGGGTAGGTATAAGTACCAATATTAATAATAATCGCTCAACTACTTCGTTTTATAAACCTCTCCAGTCTCGACTCTTATCTGAATTGCCTACCTACCAATTAAATTAAATTAAATGATCTAACAATAAGTACAAATATTTACTATCAGCGTTCTCGAAATAACAAATATGTACATTAAGTATTACACAAGAATAATGAAATATTAAAATTTGGAATTTCCATTTAAATTCAAAATTAGTTTTCATGTGGGTTTGTTTATGTACCCAATTCGTTTTTAAAAGTAAACCTACAAAAATGTCAAATTACACAAAATACATCTGGGACTACTAAATTTGAAAATTTAATATATGAAAATCAACATAGCAGCGGCGTAGCTAGAAGTCATAAACTCCTTTACAAATTATTTGTTTATATCCTGCTCCTCTTCAAGTTTGTAGTGGCTTTTTTTGGAGCCGAAGCATTTTTAGTCCCCCCCCCCTTTGTGAGGGAACAAAAAAAATGTGCGTTTTTAATTTAATTTTCTATAAAAAATTAAATTTTGAATAAAAGAAATATCTGAACAGGGCCGTCGAGAGCCACGTCGGGCCCCGTGTCAAGACTTTGCAGGCCCCCTGCTTTTCTTACCAATTTCATAAATAAAACAAGAAAAAAAAAGCAAAATATGAAACTTCGTATATTTTTATCAAGAAAAACTAATTACAAAACATCTAAAATATTATGTAAAATTAATTTAAAAAAAAAAAACTGTAGTCTACTAATTTTAGGTTTGATACAATATACAGAGTTTTATTTGCACTTTCAAGATGCTTTTATGAAATTTATTTAGTAATTCGTCCTTCCGGGCCCTTGATAGATCCCTGGTCCCGTGGACAAATCCCCGAGCACCCCCCCCCCGCTGGTTGGGCCTGTATCTGAACGGCGGACGCCATATCAAATCAATAACTCACAAAACGCTAAGCGAGAAGTCGCAAATTGTGATTTAATTAATATTTTCTTTGATTTAATTATATTAGTAAAGTAAAATTAATAATGATAACACTGATCTGCAAATAAAAAAAAGAAGATTTTTTCTCTAAAATTGTAAAAAAATCATTAAAAATGATTGATTTCTCGTTTTTTTTTGCTCAATTTTTTTACTTATTTTCTACATATTCCATCTTCTAGCCTCCATCAAACACCCCCAAATAATAAAAAATTTGGTTTTCTTTGATTATTCGCAATTTACATTAACGAAAGCCACCACGGGGAAAAATATTAAATTAATCTAATACGTATATAGTTGGTATAGAAAGTTTTGTTTAAAACCAAACGTTTGCATTCTTTTGGTATTTTATTTTATGAATTATCATTTCACGGCGGTTTTACGATATTACATATAAATAATTCAGAATTAAACTCAAAATAACATCCCAGTTTTTGAGTTATTTAATTTTAAAAATCGCAAAAACGACACTTTTTTGGCTCGCACTCAACGATACAAAATGTTCTAACTTCAGTTCTATAAGTACTACAAAGTTGTGTGATAGCTCATTTTAAAAAGTATTTAAAGGGCTTTAATTTGATGCTAAAAAATTGAATTTTTTTGAAAACCTCAAAAAATGTGTTTAAAAAATTTTTGAGTTAGGAGTTGTCCTTTTATCACGTGAGGTTCTAACAGGGGGGGAGGGGGTTAGAATAACATCACGATTGATCACGATGGGGGGGGGGGAATGCTGTGACAATCACGTGTATTTTTTCTTGCGACCACGTGAAATCCCGAGCGAGCAAATTTATGCCTAAAAGCAACATAACAACAATAAGGTATTTAGCTCTCAGCTAGCTTCCGGCACTGGACCTTGCGACGCCACTTGTCGCCCCGCTGTCCGCGGCCTTCTGTCTCGCCTTTTTTACTTGAAGAAATTTTTCAAAAAAAATACACGTGTTATTGGGTAGGGGGGGTAGGGGTAGCCTAAAACCTCACGATGTATCACCAAAGAGGAAGGGGGGTAAAAAAAATGACATAAAAAACCTCACGTGATTAAAGGACGGCCCCTTAGTGTTTTTTGAAAATTATAAAAATAAGATGTTTATATTGAGGACTTGGTGAATACTTTATAAAAATTTTAGAATGGGACCATGATGGGATTTGTAGTTATGATAAAAAAATGCAACTATATCGTTAAATGCGAACCAAAAAAGTGTGGTTTTTGCGATTTTTAAAATTAAATAACTCAAAAACTATAAAAGCTATAATTTAAAAAAAATTATTTTTGAATTCGAGATGTTAAAGAGTATAATTAACCAAAACTTCAAGGAAATCTGTGATAGTCAAGTTGAGTAACTTGTTGGTTTTACATGGAATGACCCAATGTACGTAATAGAGCCGCCATGTTCTTGATATTTGGTAGCGTCATGAGCGCCACCAACGGGAAAGTAAAACGCGAATATTGAATATTCTATACAATATTATTTAGTATTGAAGGCGGCATTTGCATAATCTGAACCCGGCGCTGAAAGAGCTTGATCCGGCACTGGTGCTACGCCACTGCAACATTAATATCATCATCTGAGGTCGGGGGAGGTTGCAGGAGGTGGGTATATCCCCTATATAATTTTAGAACGCCAAGTACAAATTAAAATTATAAAATAAAATAGTGGAAAATAGAAATAAGAACATATAACTTAATGTTTTTTTATGTAATTAAATAAATTACATATAATTGAATTACATAAAGTAAAATTTAAAACGTTTTACCATAATCGGTAAACTAAATCATACAAAAATAGAAATATTACCTCCAATGTCCAATACAAAACAGAAAATACATAATATAAATAATGTAATACCTATGTAATGTAATGTAGGTGTTTTGTGTTTAAATTTGATGTAGGTTTTCTGTTGTAACAAATAATAGTTTTACATAAATAATTTGTACCTGCTCAAATTAATATTTTTCACCGATTTGTCGGAGCGAGCGCAAGATTTGCGTTAGTAGTATTCACGGTGTATTCACTCGGATAGCAGCAAAAATACCATGATCACGTGATGATCACAGTGGACTGCCACACGGATAGAGGGCGCTGAGCTGAAAAATCTTGCCGAGTATCATTGAAATCACCTTGAAAAGTTTTATGATTTAGTGTTAGTGCGTGCATAACCTATAAAAGTTTTCTGTGCTTTAAGTTGATTTCAGAGTATAAATATAGTAGAAACCGTTCATAAATAACGATAAATCGTAAGTCGATAGTAATAATTGATTATTGCAGTAATGTGGTGAAGGGATTTTGCTTGAATATTTAATGTTTTTTCTCAATATTTGAATAACTTAATTTTTCTTTTTTATTGTAATGGGTAGACATCTTTGTTGTGTTCCCACATGTTTTAGTAAAGGACAAGTTTTACAATCGGTTTCCAAATCCTACAGTAGATTTGGATAGATTTAAATTATGGGTATCGCTAACTGCCAATGTGTCTGTGCAATCGGTGGAGCCAACTTATATGTATCAATGGAGAAGAATTTGCCATCTCCATTTTGAAGAACGTTTCGTCAAGAGCAATAACTTATTACAACCTAATGGCCTAATGCTCTTCCAACTTTATTGTTATCGGGTAAACATAAACATTATTTTGTATCGATTTTAGGTTTTATTGTAAAATAATGTTTTGTTTTAGTCCAGTTACATGTAGAAGAACAAGAAGTGCAAGAAAGCAAGGACGTTCATGTCGTAGGAAAGGCATTACGAACCTGTGTTACAGACAAATCTCCACATGTTGAATTTTGGAAAAAAGCGAGTTATAAATTTCAGTCTTTAAAATAATTTTAAAGACTGAAATTTATAACTCGGGGATGGCAAAACATTAACACCACCGTTTGTAAAAAATTGGATTACAACACTGGAGGTAATTAAAATATAATTAAAATAAAAATGTTATTTAATACCATCTGTATCATTTTCAGGGTTTCATTGATCTTTACACAAAAATGAAAGGTTTTTGTTTCACCAAAATGTGTCCAAGAACATTTAACCAAGATCCATTAGAAAATTTCTTTGGAAAAATTAGACAGAAGGGTGTACGATTTACCAATCCAACTGTAGCTGCTTTTACTCCGTTTTATACTAGCTTGTTGGTAAATAACTTCACCAAAGGTCATTCGAGAGGCAGTAATTGCAAAAATGATGAAGGAGATATTTTAATATCACTACAAAGTTTTGTTACTCAGGTAATTATTTTTATTTCAAATATAGTTAATCAGCTATTCTAATTTGATGATGATTTTAGGACGTACAAGATCAAGTTCGACAACTTGATGTGAACAGTGACATCCAAGTTCCTAAAACATTTAAAAAACTGAAACAATTGGAAGCAACTGTATTGCATTACGTCAGTGGTTTTGTTTCAAAGAAAGTTTTACCTAAAGTTAGGCAGTGTGAAATTTGCAAAAGAAACATTTTAGCTGAGGGAAATGGTGGTGAACAGAAAGAGGATAACCTGGATAAAGCAATTAGAGTTTTCATTGAGAATAAGGAATACGACAGTAAACGAAGGTTAAAATATTGCACTACGAAGTTGAGCGATTATTTAACCATAACTTATAATATTTTTAACTTTGTATTTCCTAAAGTTTGTCATTTGGGCAATGTAATGCAAAGAATTGCTCAAATTATCAAAGAAAATGTCCAATTTCCTTTTTCTGATGAATGTGAGCACAGTAAAGTAATGGAAGATTTGATAACAAATTCCTTGACAAGAATTTTATTATTTCATAACATTAGGACATTGAATAATATTATGTTAGGAAAAGACAAGAGAAACCTTGATAAAGCTTCGTCTATATTTAAAGCTGCGGCTTTAGTATACAAAAAGTCTAGAAAGACTAAAAAACCTTAATTATTTATTAATGGTAATGGTATTAATCGGATAGTGAAGCGGAACCTATAGCCTCTCCTATTCAAATGTCAACCTTATCTGCTCGTGGTGTACCCCTTTAAAACAAACGAGGCTCTGACGACCGAGTATCGGCGGAATAACCGTAAATGAAATATAGAGGAAATGCTATGTCGAAATTGAATTTCAATAATAAGTTAATATTTTAAATAAATGTAATAGATTGTAAAGAGAAGGTACCTATGCAATAAAATTTTATTAAGATTATTGTGTTTTTGAAGTTAATTTTAAGTATTACTACTACTTACTTTATACTTTATAATCATTAATGTTCCATGAATTGTAATAATAATGTATTTACTTTTGCTTTGTAAATACATTACTAAAACAATTCATAAAACATTAATGTTTGTAAAGTAGAAATTTAAATTAAATTATTTTACGGGCAAAATTCCTCCCCCACCCCTTTTTTTTCAGATTTTATTAGACTGCCATGCGGTGAGATGGCGCTGCAAGAGTGTTTTTACTTTTAACCTTGACTTGCCGTTCTATTTAAATAATATGTTTTGTGGTAGTATTCGGTGCGCGTTGTGTGGGGGAGTCTATGGTCCTGCTCGAAAGTGCGTAGTAGCAGCTTCGCGTATAAGCTGTCATTTGTCAATCAAAAGTATACCTATTTGGAAGTCGGTCAGGTGGGTCAGGTGTAGTGCGACCACCAATGTGTTTTTGTGAAATATTCGCATGTGCTTAATTATTTTAAACGAACCAAAATCGACTGAGGTTTTGTTTATAATTTAACGTAAAATATTTAATTATGGTCTGTTTAAAATCATTGAAGAGCGGTGCGTAAACACCGACATGCCCTAACATTGTTTAATTTGAATTATAAACATGCTGCTCCCTTATTTTATTAAATTTTGTTACGAAACGTTTAAGAAAATTGGTAAGAATTTCATATAACTACCTAAAGCTTTGTGCACTTTGCTTATCTATAAAATTTAGTTACAGCCTCATTAAATAAAGAGATAAGGAAACAAACAATGTGTACTTAGCAAATAATCAACTACCTATTTTTGTTGGCAATTGAGCTTCTAAACATAAAATGATAGAAAAACGCAGATCATCTGTAAGTTTTACCAAATCGGAGCAGCCTTCGGATATTATAACCGATGAAGAAAATATTCAATTGTCTCTGGCTCCACATGTGCAAACATATTTATCACAAGTTTCACGAGAGTCTGGCTGTTGGGGCAAATGTTTACCCATACCTTTCGAGAGAGCTGCAAGTAAATCCTGGTGGTATCCTATCTTTGATTCCGAAATATTAGAAGAACAGTATAAAAAGAGTGCTTCACCACACAATAGGCTCAAATTCAGGTAAACTAAATTATAATTTCTATTTTCATCTTAATTACGTTGTTCCTGAGTATCGGATAAAAAAGTTTTGTAATAATAGAAATAATATTTTTAATTTTCCCACACATAAATTCAAGGTTAAATAAGTTCTCCATAGTTTGGTTAAGAATAACGAGCAAATTGATTAAATTGCGCTTGAAAAGATAATAAGATCATAAAATTAACTCGAGCTTTTTAAAACTCTCATCGCAATCCTATTATAATATTTTTGATGTTATGATTCTAACGATCAACTTTATAATAGAACTACCCTAATTAACTTAACTTTAAATTTAATAAAGTAGGTACTTTTTACCTAAGAACCAATAATTAATTTCATAAATGGGTGTTACGGGGATTAAAAGAACACACTTTGTCAGAACGAAGAACAAACAAATATCTAAATTTTGATTGTTTTGTTCTATAAATAAAAGCTTTTAATAAAAACTAGCAATTGAAGGGGTTAAAAGTGATCGGGCATAAGTAAATGGCATTTCTTTGAACACTTTTTATAGTTCGGTGCAGTGTCCAGGATTTGTAGAAAACAGAATTTGTAACTTTAATCATTTTTTCTTCTAAGTTTTTCAATTGATCTTTGGTAGCTCAGCTTTGTAATTATTTCTGAATTCTGAATTGGATCATTAAGAGAGGATTTTGGATCACTAAAGGTGATGCAGCTCATATTTTTTAAGATTTATAGGTAGACTTTTATTAATAACTCTTATAAATGTATATGGCATTCAAAAAGGCAGAGCTGAAATGAAGTCCCAACATATAGAAATGCTAAACTGGGGTGAATAATTTATAATATGTTCAATAAATATGTGGTTTAGCTTTTCTTTTTCTCATGTTTTTCAAAATTAATATATACCAGGGGAGGAGGGGGAACATGCTTCAAGTGTTGTGTAGTTGTCTGGGGTGGTATACGTGGTATTATCTATATTGAAATCTCAACACTTTTTCAAGTCTAAAACATTTTCTGAGATCTGATTGCTTCTTGAATATTCCGTAAATATTGAAATTGTTTTTATTTTCTTGTCCCTTAAATTTAAATGTGAATTTTGAAAATCCCAGAAATTAGTTCCTGCTGAGTTCTAATATTGGACTAATCAGATATATATCGTATGGTTTATTTATCTTTCGGTTACAATAATTATTGTAGATCCTACAAATCTTCTCAAAGGGCAGTAATTGACAATGTATGAAATAGTTTGATCAGTGCATCCGCAATCACAACCAAAAGATTCAATAAGTCCCCAAAAAATGATTACATCTACCATGTCATACCATAAGTCGATTTAAGGTAACCCAGTCTTTTTCTGGTAAGTTTGATTATTGAAAACCTTCAGGTTTAACCAATATTCTTTCTATGCTATTTTTTCATCAAATGTAAGTAGTTGGGTGAGTTGGCTTTGAATGGGTTCTCTAGATTTTAACCTATGTAGGGGTGTATCTCTAAGGGCGTTATAAATAATGGAGTTTTCTTGGTATAATGTCTTCTTTATCATTTGTAGAGCTTCTGTACCACGCCGCAAAACAATATTCTGCAGCAGAGAAGGCCAAGCCAAGCAATTAAATCTTCAGTGTATCAGCACTTGCTCCCCATAAAGTTTCGGCTAAGTTTTGAATCAGATTTGCTCTAATGCGAACTTTCCGAGATAGCTTCTCTAGATGATGTCTGAATGTAAGAGACCAATCTAAAAATACCCCTAGGTGCTATGGATTTGGATTAAATGGTAGTGATTGACCTTCTATTTCTATTTTTAGTTCACGATTAGCTTCTTTGTTATTCAGATAAAAGACTGACAATTCCGGTTTGCTCGCATTTGATTTTAATCTCCAGGTTTTGTAATATTCAAAAAGATCACATATATCTGTTTGTAAGATTCTTTCACCTTCCTCCAAGGTCTTGCATTGGACAGAGAGAACTTCATCATCCTCATAAATGAATTTTTCAGATATTTTCTCAGGTTACAGCACTGACCCTTAATAAGCCATCATTTAATTTCCTCCAGCGACTAGTTTGTTCATTTAGATGAACCCGAAACTATCTATTACTCAGCATGTTATTCAATAAATAAATATCAATAACTTTGATAAATTTTAAAATCATTCCTTCTGTCCAAACTGTATCATAAACTGCTGAAAGGTTTACAAAAGCAGCACATGTTTTCAACTGTTTCTGGAAACCATTTTCAATGAAAATTGTAAGGGCTACGACTTGATCAGTGGAATATCTGTTTTGGCAGAAAGCAGCTTGTTGAACCTTGATGTAAGGTTCAAGTATTGCTTTGATTCTGTTCAATATTAGCCTCTCAAAAATCTTATATAATATGTAATACATAAGAGAGTTATGGTTCTAAAACTAGCAGAATCTTTGTCATCTTTACCATTTTCAGCACTGCAAATTATATAATCAGAAGTCACCCGTAAAACCCAAATCTGCAATCCTCTGCTGTTGAAACCTAAACATGTTTTATAAGCTGAAAATTACCATTTAAATAAATCTGTTTGCGCTTAACCAAATTTAATATTTACTATATTATTTATATTACCTTTATTATTATAATATATTATTCTAACAAAATTATGGATTATGATATCTTTAACATTTTTAAAAAACCACCAGCGTTCCGATATAATGTAAATAGTATTTATAACTGTTATTGGGAATGACTGATGAGAACAATAATTATTGTGTTTGCAATTGAAATTTCGCATTATTGTGGATATTATTTTTCTTTCTCTGTGGTAATTATTATATTGGTTGTATTGTGTGTTGTAGTATAATAATAATAATAGAACTTACATGTGTAAATGCTATTATTACTGACTAAATCCATTTCAAATCATGCAGACTGAGTGGAGTAAATATTTCAGAATTCTTTGTCGCTGATATAATAATAATTATGTTGTTATACAAAATGGGGAGACCCATATTTTTTTTTACCCTGACGCCCAACAGCGGCATTTTAAAATTATGAATGTAATTCTCAAAAATTCGTTATGTAGCAAAACAAAATCACTGCCAATTCGGTAATTTTATAGCTTTTGGATTGATTTTTTTCTTTTATGTGGAATATCGTACTTGAATTTAAAAAATATAGAAATCCCAAAAATTTAGAAGAAATCCAAAAATATTGCAGTTTTTCTGTAAAAATTAAAATTCGTTTTCCACAAAAAATCCAATTTTTTCATAAAAATTTAATATGGTTTGGAAGGATACTTACTCTATCTGCCTTTTAAATTTCAATATCGATATTAAATCATGCAGGCTAGCAGAGCTCATGTTTCAGATTTCGTCTTTCATCCTAAAATGAGTTCTGGCGCTCGATAGCGGCATTTTAAAATTTTGTAATAAATAATGTTATACTCTAAATTTCGTTAAGTTAAGTAATTTTATGAAATATGTTGCTATTTCATCTTAAAAAGCGTTCTGGCGCCCGATAGCGGCATTTTAAGATTTCGAAATGTTATTCTCAAGAATTCGGTGTATAACATAAGAAAAATTGCTGCCAGTTAAGTAATTTTGCAACTTTTGGAAAGATTTTATTTCCTCTTACGTGGAATATCGTACTTGATTTTAAAAAATACAAAAATCAAAAAAATTTCGAAGAAAGCCGAAAATATTACAATTTTTTTGTAAAAATTTTGTAAAAAAAAATATTAATTATTGCTGTATTTTCACTTAAGATCAATCCCATATAAAATTGATGACAAATTATTTACAATAAAGTTGCCTAAAAGTTATTCGTTTTGAGAATAAAATATCCTCTTAAAACATTAAATTTTTAGAAAAGAAAATTGGGGTGTTTTGAGAACACCTAGTTTTCAATTTATACACCGAATTCTCGAGAATAACATTTATACACAAAAGTCTATTGCTGAATAGACTTTTCTTTTTCGGATCCAAGGTATCATAGATGATATCTGTAATAAATATGTTTTTCCAGGTGTGATATTGTTCAAAACGTTGCAGATCCTTGAAACAATCACAACCTATGTCAAAAAATAGAACTTTGTTTTGTTTGGCGACACTTTCTGATACCAGTTGTCTTTGTAACCAAAATCCAATTAATGGATCTAGTTTGTATCGGTTGTTTTTGGATTTAAAAGAATGAATTTTCATCTATGCAAAGCAATGGAAATCTAATTTTTGACAAAATATGACTTAAGGTTGCCACACATTTGTCTGATGTGATGTGACACGTCAGAACCTATCATTTATATGGATGCATCACATCACATAACAACACACTAATATGAACGCCTCCATCTAAATGTTAGGAACCGATACTGTTCTGACGCGTCACATCACATCACGTCAGACAAATATGAATCTACCTTTAGGTTGTTATTATTTCAAGGTACAGAAATATCATTATTGGATATTCAGACTGTAGTATATAAAAGCAAAACTTATACATGTTGTTTTGTTTAAATGGTAATTTAATTCAATTTAATGTAATATTACCAGAATTATTAATTATCAAAGGATGCTAAAAAACTGAAATGAAAGGAAATGCATGTCAGTAATATAATTTACATTATATTGTATATTACAACATAAAGAATACCATTAATTATTAATGTTATGGTGTAGAAGGTAAAATGGAAAATTATTTGTTGTTTTCGTTTATTTTACATTTTCTTGGTTTTCTACTCACAAATCAAAATAGCGATACCCATTGACGATATTTTCCTCCTTAGATATAAATATCCAGTTCGGTTGAGAATTTCACGCAATCATGACAAATAAACAAAACGTAATTGGATTCTGATACCACTGAAAGCTGTTTGGCATGATTTACAAAATTTTTACACATATAGAATCAAACTTTTCGCCCAAATACTGCATTGACGCAAAAACTACTTGAAAATATTTAATTAGTATGATGATGCAGTATAGGAAGTTTACATTATTATTTTCAACTTTCACCAAGTGTCTCCAAAACCATCAAATAATATTATAGTCGCAATTTAGCCAAAATTCAAGCAAACATTTTCAATTGATTTCGTTCCAGTTTTGCCAAGAAAAATTTTCGAAAATAAAGACTTCAACTTATAAATTTCATTTAGCTTACCATTACCATGACTTCTAAAATGAAGTAGAAAATTTCAAATATTGTATTATAATTATTATGAAATGCTTTTTTTTTTGGTAAATATTTTGTAAAGTTAAGAAAAATTCATTTCATCATATATTTTTTTTCATCATATTAATTTTATTAATTAAACCGAATAACTTCACATACTTTAGATTAGTAATTTATTGCCTGGAGAGAAATGCAATTTTCTATATTAGTTGCAGTGGGAAGGATGTTTGTTTAATTTTCATTCTATTTTTATTACGTTTAACTATTTACAAATACCTACATGGTGACTATTTAGAAAAATAAATGCAAAATTAAATTTTAAGTTTACTCGTAAGTTTAAAAGCTTTTTTGTAAGTTGGTGGACTAAAATGCAGTTGCAGTATAGCTACACCAATTTTCACTATTTTTATTTAAACATGTTTTTACTAATTGATGTAATTATTTTGAGTCAAATAAAAATTATTATATAATTTTCAGGTTCTCTCGTTTAGAAAGTTAACTTGGCTACATTTTAGGTATTATTTTAATTTAGAATACAAGTATAATAATTCATCTCGTTTGATTGCAATCTAAATTTTAAGTCATTAAGGTTTCATGACTATTTTATTATGTACCCAAATGTGACAATTGGGATTTACATATTTTTTTATACAAAAATATTTCAAAATCGCAATCGATATTTTTTTACTCAGAAATTTATCATCTACATGTTCGTTTAAATTCGTATTTATTTAGCTCAGGGATAGGGGAAAAGTTAAATAAACTCTAGGCTAGGTGTATCAGGGAAAATTACGCATTGCTATTTTTATACACATAACACATAAGCAAAGGTGTAATTTCCTTTAATTAAAGGGAAACTTAACTCGAAATTACTGGGGAACAAAAAAATATACTTATAATGGAACGAAAGACTTAAAAATCAATTGAAAAGTAGTGATCATTTAATCATCAATTCATTGTTGGCTTCTGTAACCAAATATGAATTAATAAATCACTTAAAATTCATTGTATTTTTATTAGTTGTAATAATTGTAATGTATCTTAAATTTGAGGGTCTTATTGACCCACTTCCATTTCAATGCCATCTAAAATAATATTCATTAAGGCATTTTAATTTTAATGTTTATTTCTTTCTGAATTGAAGTAGAAAGTTTACTGAATCGTTCAAATTGGAGTGCATTTTTATGAAACATTTTTAAAGCAATTACTAATAAGAAGCGAAAAATTCTTTGAAATCTTAATTGGCACTTCAATGTTTTAACATTTATTTGTCAGTGAAAACTTTGATTTTACAGAGTTATGATCCTTTTCAGATTTGTGTTATTGATCTAGTAGTTTCTTCCGTAATGATACTTTTTGCAATATAAACCCATGTTCAGTAGTTCGGAATATCAAGATTGATTGACTAATTAAGTAAATAGGATACCTTAGAATCTGCGCTCTTTCATTAATAATTTAGCTCTTCACAAGTTATGAGAATATTCTGTCTAGTCGAATAATTTCAATTGGTATTTATAATATTTTGAATCCAAAGTATTTTAATTTTGTTTATGCTCCAAGCAATAAGTTGCTTCATCAAGGTTTTAATATTAATCAACCTAATTTTTTACTTTGCGGTATCAAGTTTTTATCTTGTCTGGAAATTTATGGCTCAAAAATTTAAATTGATTGTAGGCATGATGCAGCTAATAAAAAGTTCGTTTAGGATGCTTACATAACCTATTTTTATCGAGAAAACTTCACATAAATTTTCTAAAGAACTGGCTTCAATAAAAAATGTAAACAACATTTTTATTAAAGAAACATTAAATATTTGGAATTTCATTTTTCAACTCAGAAGTAATTATTGTTTAGTTTATTAATTAATTTATTAACGAAAAACAGAATAGTACAATAATTATTGAAATCGTCAAAAAAGCTGTTCGTTTGTCAGATTCAAGCAATTGTTTTACTTTAGTGCCGCCAGTCATCGGCAGTAAAAGTAATTTTTAAATTTAATAATTATTTTTTGTATTTGAAGAAAAACAACAAGATTTATTCGGAGAAAACGAGCTTTTAGTGACTCCCTTCGCCACTCGTCACGAACAACAATAAATAATATAGTATTTCGTGATCACAAACAATAATAATATACTATTTCATAAAAACAGGCGGTTTTCTTTATTCCTATCGGTTATCAAAAATTTATTATGGGTGTTATCGGGTATTTTACGAGTAGGTAAATAGAAAATTTGTTATGTGCTTATATGCTTATAACATAATGAACTTGATGATACTCGAAATTATTATATTATTTAATTTGTTGTATTGACGCTTACCGTTTAATCAGTTAATTATTACGTGACTAATAATCGACAGGAAAAGGATTATTACCTATAAATTGAGGATAGCTAAATAGTTTATTAACGGTTGTTTCTCAATTTTCATGTTGGATTACATACACTGCTTCATTTCGGATCATAACTTGAAATTCTCATCTTAGAAATTTTGATAAATTTCCTTGATTTATTTTTAATTATCCTGCAAAAACGGTGTGGAGATTAAATCAATAGCAAAATCGGCAGTTGATTTATAACAAATTACCTTTCCAGAAACTTATTACAGGTGACCTTTAAGGAGCATATTTGACATGATAACTCTAAGCTGTAAACTTGGACTTTGACAAATGACTGCACAAAAACTGAGTTGAAGGAAAAAATGCGCAAACAATTTTTTTAGTTTGGTCAATTATTATCTTGCCAAATGATTTTGACAAAATAAAATTTGTAAAATTTGTAGATTTATCGAATAATTTAAAGCAAACTCAAGATAAATTCAAATACACTTGAGTTGTGGTAGGGGACATACAGTTTAACGAGAGCTCTAAGCCTCGGGAAGTGTTTTATGCACTTCTTACAGAAAAGGCATTTGAAAGAAGCAGTTAAAACATCAGAAATATGAATTGAATGCATAAAATAATAAATAAAAAAAGACCACAAATATGGGAAGTCAACAGCTTAACCGCGCGATTAAATAATAATTAAAATATGGCTTTTTATTGAAAATAAGTTACTAAAGTATTTTATTTTTTACAGATATGCACTATGGTACATCTTATTGGTTTCATTATCCTGGTTTTTTTATTTTCTTTCAACTGGAATCTCGAATTCAACAGATCACTGGCAACTTTTATGCACCGTTTTAGCTGTACTTGCTTTTTCAACAATAACCGTATTATTACTTACTTACCAAAACTTTTTTAACATATACAAATTGGTGGTGGTTGCCAGTGTTGCCATAACACTTTGTGTTCTAAGTTTAGCATTTCTTGTGCTAATTCCGATAAAACATGGATTACAGATACACCAAGCTACATCCAATATTAGTCCTGTTGGACATTTTTCAATTTGTACAGAAATTTTGTTATTGATTTATACAGTAATGCCTTTGAGACTTTACATGTGTATATCGATTGGAGTTATATATTCAAGCTTATTTGAAATATTGACATGGATTACACACAAGGAAAGTTACGACATATTTACAATTGTGGTAAGAATATTGTTGCATGTTTGTATACATTTGATTGGCTTTCATATACTCGTCATGACCAACGTTCGAATGCGAAATACGTTCATGAAAGTTGGACAAAGTTTGTTAGTTGGACAGCAACTAAAGGCTGAAAAAAATTTAAAAGAAAGTATGTTACATTCATTGATGCCTCCAAAAGTAGCGCATTGGTTGTTAAATGAAGACGAACATTTTACAAAAAATGGTATGGAGCAACGTAACTCAAATGAAACCAGTGATATTCAATCGATATTTAGACCTTTTAATATGAATCGTATGGAAAATGTTAGCATTCTTTTTGCTGACATAGTCGGATTTACTAAAATTTCCAGTACAAAAACTGCCGAAGAATTAGTGGATATTTTAAATAAATTATTTCAAAAATTTGATATTTTATGTAAGCAACACCATTGCGAGAAGATCTCTACTCTTGGAGATTGTTATTATTGCGTGTCTGGTTGTCCGCAACCTAGAGCCGATCACGCCAAATGTTGTGTCGAAATGGGACTCAGCATGATACAAGCCATAAAACAATTTGACGAGGAGCACAATCAAGGAGTCAATATGAGAGTTGGTGTTCATACGGGTACAGTACTTTGTGGAATTGTTGGAACTAAAAGATTTAAATTTGACGTTTGGAGTAATGATGTGACTTTGGCTAATCGTATGGAATCCACTGGAAAACCTGGGATGGTTCATATATCAGAAAAAACGTGCGAATTTTTACAAGAAACGTATTTATTGGAAGAAGGGCAACCCGTTTTCGGTAAGTTATTTTTTGGATTTCTTTATTTTTAATCTTTAGTATTACTTTACGTTTATTAGGTTTGAAAACCTTCTTTATTTTGGGAAGAAAATGTGAAATAATTCAGACCTACAATGGAAGTTTTAAGGCAATAGATCGCCGACAAACAATTCAGCCTCAAAGTCATTCTTTACAGTTAATAATTTCACCACCGACTACTCCACCTATAACATCGCCGCAAACACGTCCACGTGTTTTATCTTGTGACAATTCGCATATGAAAGCAACACATAATCCAAATATGTTATCTCCTGACATCTGTAAAATGAAAGCTAGCAGTTTACCCAGTATTTTGGATGAACAGGAAATGGAAAACGATAAAGATTCAGGGGAAGGCAGTGAAGCTGTAAAAACACCTACATCTACAGCTAGTTCAGGACGTTACTCAGTGAAAATTCGTACGTGGAAAATTCCAAACTTTTTACGCAAGAATGAACCCATTAAGACTGATAATCTAGACTTGTCGAGTGACTGCCGGAATTCTTTTTACGTTGAAGAACCTATTGTAACTTCTGGCGGTTATCAACCAATACCAACAATTGTACAAAATCAAACTTTGGTTCCTCAAGGAAGTATTTTAAAAAACAAATTAAAAGTGTCTAGGGAATCATCAAATGTTATAGACGAGGAAAAGCATAGTGGAGTTTTTGTGGAAGATCAAAAAGATTCTATAGACGTTAAATCTTACATAAGTCAATCGCGAAGTGATATTGGGCAGTATGAGTACACAAACGATTTTTCTCATTTTATTAGAACAGGCAGCTATCGTTCTCAGTATGGTAGATCTCCAAACGATTATTCAGTTTTGAATCGAGTTGGAAGTAATCGATCTCGACGGGGACGTTCTCCTAATTTAGATATGTTGCCTGTTGAAAGAACCAGGTGTGCTACTGTGGCTACTACTACTTTAGAAAGACCAAAGAAAAGCTTGGAAGGTCCTCCATACAGATTGTCAACTATTGTTGTGGATGATCAACTCAGTGTAGCTTACTCTGTTAACAGCCGTAAAGATTCTGGAATCAAGAGTAATAGTAGAAGAAGTAGCATTCAGCAGGTAAATTAAATTTTTTATATAAAAATTGTCATTAATTTACTTTTCAATTTTTTAAGGTCATTCTAATTAATTGTAATAAATTAATTAATTCCACAGTCAAAAATCAAAATATGATAAAAGTTAAAAATTTTAATAAAATTATTTTTTACGATTTATTGTTTGCAAATTCTAGTATTAAATTGATTAATTAAATTAATATTTTGGCAGTGTCTGCAAGTAATATAATATTATCAAAAATTTCATGAAAAACTATACACTTTTCGAATAAATTATTTATTTTAGGGCTATCTGGTTTGGTGAAACTAATTCACATCATCAGATAGTCCAGGACAATTAGCTTGAAAATCATGCAATCTTCCAAAAATGCACCGCCCCGCAATTTTATTTTTTTAAACTTTTTATTAAGATGCATTGATATCCTTCCGAAAGTTACCCCACCGACGCACTGGTGCTTAGTGACATAGAAGAGGTCAAAGGTCTCGGATTTTGTTAGTTTGCTTCCTATCGCTCCAACGTGAAAAACACTTATTTTTTTTTACTAATTTTGAATACCTAAAAAAAATATTTGACGCAAATACGCCTAACCATTCTCGAGATATGAAGCTAAATACATCACCGCATTTTTCACTCTTCCTACTGCTCAAACGGCAATAACATCTGTATAATTATGTTTTTATAAATATACGCCCTTTTTAAAACGCCCAGTTTGGTTTTTATATACCTTCCTGTAGGGCCGTCATATCTTGAAAACGATAAGGTGTATGTGAAAAGTGTATGCGGTGCGGCCTTTTAGTTACATAATTTTATGATCTAACAGCAATAGCTTGTTTCATTTTAGTGTGAGCCATAAAGAGCGAGATTTTTAATCTTCTTTAAAGAGTTCGCTTTTCCAGTAGTTTTTGTAGATGTCTCTGGTCGAAAGTTGTGGAAAAGCTAACCTCGATCCCTTTAGGAACCGATTTTATTCTTGCAAATTGGATGTTGTTATTCTATAATGTTATTAACAGTTACCCAGTTGCCTTTGTTAACGATAATTGTTGGAATAGGTAGGTTGAGTGGGACATCAACTGACCAGGAGGGGGCAGCTACTCGTCATCGCCGATTTCATCCGGATTTATAGTGTATGGAGGACTTGACTAGAATTGAAAGTGACGCAAGTTGTAGCTCCAGATGGCCAAACATTTAGGAAATGAAATTTTTGTTAAAAAAAAAATGAATCTGAAACAAATGTTTTTAAAAAATTTTAAAAATTCACGTGTTCTAATTGGTATGGCGGGCCCTAAGCCCCACCATAAAAGTATGGCATTTGTTAACGCAGGGTTTATTATTTATCGACAACCAGAAAATACAAAATTTTTTGTGTAACAAATCGTTTGAAACCCGTAATTTTTCCGACAAGTTTCATTAATTACCCTGCGATTAAGCCTCGACGACCAGCGCTATGACTAATATATTTCTTCATTACTTACCTAATTTGACAACTGAACGGTTGCCATACTTTTAACAAATGACTTGGAATTTTGTATCAGTATCAGTAATACCTGAATTTGGCTATTTTTGCATTTTTACACATATTCAGCTTCATATGACGAGAACGGTTAGGTATATTTGCGTCAAATATTTTTTTTTAGGTACCTATTAAAAATTGAGATCTTCAACTTTTGTAATAGGTGTTTTTCACGTTGATGCGATGTAACAAAAATCGAGAAAAGAGGAAGCGAGATAACAATATCCGCGATCTTTGACCTCTTCTATGTCAATAAGCTCCAGTGCGTCAGCGGTGCAACTTTCAGGAATATATCGATACATCTTAATAGAAAATTTAAAAAACAAAATTGCGGGGCGGTCGATTTTTGGAAGACGATTACTAAAACTAACACAACAATTAAAATTTTTATCACAAATCTGTCTTTACACAAATCAAATTAAAACTACTGAACAAACTGAAAAACGTAAATCTATAGGTAAAATAAAATAAATTTTAGTTAATTTAATTTATGTTACCTATAGATTTACGTTTTTCTTGGGAGATATTTCGTGTACACACACACAACATACAAAGTATGTCTTAAATGATGTAAGAAAATTTTGGGAAAAATTAATGAAATATGAGAGATGTGTGGAATGTTCGATTTTATAAAAAAATCCGTTTAATATAACAATTAACAAACTACTATTATTATCAATAATTCAGACAATTTGATCACAGTAATTTTTTGAAAGTTTTATGTTTCTTAATTAAAATTTTTTTGTAAAATAATCTTGCATGGTGTACATTTTATAGAAGTATTTATGTAATTTGTAATGCATACATTTTTGTAGATCGAAAATCAATTACTGCCATCTGATACTTCACAACAAAGGGCGTCGGATTACTTCACTTCTAGTCAGACATCTATAATTTCACCTCACTATGTGAACATTAGACGTCCATCGGATCCTTTTTTTGAGAAGATTGGTACTGGTATTCATAATTTACGAAAACAATCGGATCTTCAATTAATAAAATGTGTTCAAAAAAATTCGGAATCGGAACGATCATATTTTATAAAACCACCATTATCGAAATTCACGCTATTTTTTATAAATAAAAAGATGGAACAAGAATATCGTAAAAATGTTCACTGTATAACGGAACACGAATCGATTATCACTTTAGCCAGTGCTAGATTTAATACGTATTTTGACGTCTTTGTTTCGGCGGTAATTTTCTTTGTCGTTTCCTTTTGTTTGTTTTTGTTGTATAAAGTAACAAAATTGTGGTTAATTATGTTTATTGTTTTATTTATTGTTCAAATGTGCGCTATAGCTTTATGTTTTCGGAAAATTATAAATTTTTCGGAAAGTGCTTTTTCGTTTTGTTCGCGTTGGTATCGTTGGAATACTTTTGGCGGAATGTTGGTAAGTCTACCAGTTATTGCAATTTTGTGCAATTTTGTTTGTTCGCGCGTTTTTTTTGCGTCGAAATCGTCAGATTATTTATATAGTTATTTATTATTTATTGGTCTCATACACTTTTGTAATTTTATGCAATTGAATTGCTGGATGAAGAATTGTTTGGCCACAATTTTCGGCGTGATTTTTATTTGTCTGATATTAAGCGGAATTTTTCCGTGTTCTTTTGAACACACCGTGCACCATCAAAATATTACCTTAAATTTAAGTGCCGATTTAAAAAGTTATGAATTAGAAAAATTTATATACTTGTACGATTTTGAAATTTTATTGGACGTTTTGCTGTTGTTGGTTTTAGTATGGCTCTTAAATAGAGAGTTTGAAATTGGTTATAGGCTTAGTTTTCATGCAAATTACGTGGCCAATCGGGACAAAATTCACGTGCAACATTTAAAAAATCAAGCCGATTGGTTGATTTATAATATTGTGCCTGAGCATGTGGCTCATCAGTTGAAAAAGAATGCAAAGTATTCGGAAAATTTTAAAGATGTTGCCATAATATTTGCGAGTATTGTAAATTTTAACGAAATGTATGACGAAAGTTATTTGGGTGGTAAAGAATTTTTACGTGTTCTCAATGAACTCATAGGGGATTTTGACGAATTGTTAACTTTACCAGAATTTAGGTGTGTGGAGAAAATTAAAACTATTGGTAGCACTTTTATGGCTGCTAGTGGCTTAAACTCGACTATGAGATTGGAACAAAGTGATCCTAATGATCATTTGTATGCTCTTATGGATTTTGCAATTGCTATGCAAAACGTTATCGATAATTTTAATCGTGACCTATTAGAATTCAATTTAATTTTGCGAATTGGTTATAATTTTGGAGATGTTACTGCTGCCGTTATCGGTAACACTAAATTGTATTATGATATTTGGGGAGATGCCGTTAATATTGCGTCGCGTATGGATTCGACTGGTGTCAACGGTCGAATTCAAGTTGGAGAACATTGTTTAGGCGTCTTAGATAAAGTATATAATTTTGAACCCCGGGGCACAATCTATGTCAAGGGTAAAGATAACATGAATGTGTTCTTATTAATAGGAAAAAAAGATGAAACTTAGATTGTAAAAAGCTCATGTGCCTGTATGTAAACATTCCATAGATGCCCTTTGAGTATTTTTATAGCATTATTGAAAAAGAAAAGAAACGGAATTCTTGTACTGTCATAAATTGTATTTGGCAAATTGCCATTTTTTTTAATAGTTTAATGTTACCGATTTATTGTAGTGAAATTGTATACGACCTAACACAGCAACGAAAACTCCAGAATATCAACTATTTATACACAAAAGTATTTTATTTTTAAATTACAGATGATAAAATTGTGCCTATAATAATGTGAATGTGAATTTTTTAGTTGTCTAGTAATACACATTTTTTTAAGACTATTTACAGTAGATGACCAGGTTTATAAAAACTAGGGAAGGGCATGCTTAGCCTCATTTTTCGTTTACATAAATTTTCCAATGTTTTTGTAAGCTTGCGGTCGGCTATAATTTTTATTTGATCGGCCTTAATAATCCAACATAATAACACTCCATGTTGAATGTCAATTTGCATTGCGAACTAATAGAAGTGATTTGAAATTAAAGTGATTATTTTTTTTTAATTTAACAACTTACCGTCTCGTTTATTGCCATTGTCTAATTGCTCAAATAAATTAATAAGTTATTTTATGCCATTTAAAAAATCTACTTTTAATTAGTTTGCAGTGTAAATAATATATGTATAAGTAAGAAAATTAATAATTTTTTCCAAATGAAAACTTTAAAACTGTCCTTCAGAAAGTCAGCATCATTATGGGAAACTTTTTAAATTGTTGAAATCATTTCAAGAATGATTTGTTAAAAACAATATAATAGTATTGTTTAAAAGTCGTCTCTTCTGATGTCTAACCAGCGTTAGATTTTCTGAAAATGGGAAAGCTTTACAACAAATAAATTCTTGTAGGTAGAAGCCTTTTTTTTCTTTAATATTCAAAATTGCACAAAGAGTGGAGCTAAAAAGAAATGAATGCTAAATTGATAACATTGATTAAACAAAGTTGACGCGAGAAATTGAAAATTTTTAAATTTTTTTAAATTTTTTTATAGGAACCAAAAAAGGTCTAGCACTAAATTCTCATAGGAAAATTGTAAATAATTGAATTATGATTAACTAATCCTATAAATAAGCGTCATATTAGATTTATGCTATCGCAAAGGTCACCTAAATTCATAAGGAATATCCTAGAGAGCTAGTTAGGCTCTTGCCAACGATGAAAATTCATCAACCCAAGAAGACAACAGCTTTTATTTATTATTAGTCTCCCTAAATTTAAACCGAGTATCTTATTAATCTTATTATTAGCAGTTGATCACTAAAACTACTAGACCTATAACCATCTTTTGGTTATATTCTTAACGAAAGGAAACACTTCTACTATAAATACAAAATTATTTGAATTTGTAACGCAGCAACCTTATAATTGGAGAGTTTTCTAATGGTGCTATTCTAATAATCTCTTTTATAGATTAAAGATCTAGAAGCTCATCAATATCCAATCACAAAACTAGTTTTTTTCAAGTTATAGATGTCAATTTAAAGAATGATATTCTGATTAATTAATGACCAACTTATAGATCTATAAGAAGGAATTATCAGAATAGCATTATAAATCACCAATGAGAAATCATGAAGTTCCGCTACGTTACACACCAGAGCCTCGATTTACTTCGCATCCATTTAAGTTCCAAGAGCACATCTCTTAAATTACTATGGAATTTTATAGAATAATGTACAGAAATATATTGACATTCTCATTAATTTGACATTAATATAAGTCAGTATAGTAGAGAAAGAATGAGACCGCACCCCCACCACTTTCGAACTCCCCACCATTTTCTCTCTTGAGAGGGAGAAAATGTTGGGGGGGTAGGAAGTGGTGGGGGTGCGGTCTCATTTTTTCTCTACTGAGTATCATAAACACATTGCAGGAAGAATACATTTTTCAGTGTAAATGTTTATGGACCTGTACTACCTATATTGTACAAAATTATGTATCAAAAACCTTCTCATATATATGATGCCTGTTTATTTTGAACTGTAGGTAATATTTGCGATCTATGACAACTGGGCTCTAACTAAATTTTCATAGTTAAATTTTTTATTGAACTTTTATTTTTATTCTTTGTAAAAACAGTTTAATATTTTGTACTATTTAAAATTTGGTTTGTGCTCGATTGTCCAGTTCCCAAATGTCTGGCACTGCATAGATTTTTTTTTCAATATTTCTTAACTTAATTGTTTAATTATTCACAATTTATTTTATTTATTATTGACAGAGCTGGTCCTTTATCAGGGGCTACGATGCGATTTATGGTAGTTGGATTGCATTTTCTGGGTTGCATTGATATCGACAGCCCGTGTTAACTAATTAAAGTTAACTAGCTCGGGTTTGTAAGCTGCAATTATAAGTTAGCTAACCGTGATGACTGTTAGTCAAGGTTAGTGCAACTGAAATAAACAACGAATTAGTTTACTTGACTTAGCTAACATTTACTAATGAAGATTGGTACAACTTACCCTTAATGCTTTACTAGCCAGCCAAGCAAATTAAACATTTTTTACTTTTATAATTTTGTTTAGTAAGTTTAATTATGCTCTTTAATACTCTTTAATACTAGATTAATTCACTTGTACCTATTATAAATTAAATGCAGGATTTTTACCTTTTCCTACATGCAATCGAGGATTTCCTTTTGATATTTTAGCATAAAATATTCTCTGTCGAACTTGTGAAATAAAGGGAACATCAACTACTTGTCTTAATTTTATGCAAATTTCCTATTTCTATCGTCTTCGTAATACCTCTTCCAATTTTGTATTTTAGCTTATTCTTGCTACTGAAATTAATAAAAAAAATCTTATTGTGAATATAAATTTAATGGGAGCGACTTTCCTTAAGGCATATTTGATTTTGATATATTGTTGAAAAATGAAATGTAAGGCCAGTTTGTGCAAATTTAAAAATGAATGGTCGTGTGCAATAACCTTAAAGAATGTAAAATAGTGCTCTACATAATATAATGTAATACTCAGTCGGTAGTTTTTCATAAATACATTAAAAACTCAAGTGCCAACAATTATCGACATTTGTATTAATTGCATTTAGATATTACCAAAAAATATTGTATTTATTATTCTTATGAAAATAGTGCATTGCCACATCTTGCCCAAAGTTAGAGTACAAATAAGATTGCTTTGGTCTTTGTATATTAATGTAAAAGCTTATGCTGATCCGATTTTAGTGATATATAATTGATAACCCAGTGATATAGAATTCATAAAAAAATAGCGTAAGTTGTGTGTGTGTGATTAACACACATTTTAGATTTTTGTATATAATAATATTTTGAGTCGGATTCTTATGTAAACCAGGCAGGATTGATTTACTAGTCATAATATTGAGAAAAGCCGTCTTAAAATTTTTTTACATTCGAAAATAATTAAATTTTTATTTCATGTTTCTTATGTAAAACTTAAATTATAAGGGGTAAATAAAAAAGTTAAATTAACATTTTTTATGTGGTGGTAGCTAATTTGTAAATTCTCTTTAGGCTTTGATCAATTTCTAGATTTACATACTGAACATGAAAGTGCATTATTGTTTTGATTTGCCAAAAAATATATTATACAAATCTACCTATTTATATAATTTGTATAACAAGAAGGATAATATTTTAAATATATTTAAAATGCTGACCAAAACATGGACCATATATTAAGAAAAATGTTTTGTAATAGTTTTAGCTACTCGTGTCCATTTATTTTATATTGTGAAACTTTTACAATATTGCAAATTAGCTTTAATAATAATCTAAGCTTGTAATGCAGTTCCTATATAATATTACTTTTATAGACGTTTTTGCCTAAGCACTGTTTTATCCTCGAATGTAAAAAACTGACCAATTTTTTAATATAAGTAAGTAACCTAAAGCATTTTATTTATTTGTAATTTGATTTTATAGTTGTAATGTCATTTTTAAAGTGCCTTCATTATAATTTAATAGTATAAAAGTAATTGTTATTTCGATTTTATTTAATTTTTTTTGTAAAATACTTCATAAATAATCTGTCATACATGCATACACCGTCCCCTCATTCATTGATATTAGCAATTCTAATAAATAAATTATTATGTATTTATGTGTTTCATTTTAATAATATTAAATAATTAATCTATTTCGTAGGTATATAAATACTAGATCACTAGTTAGTTTGGGTGGCTTATCGGCTTCGGCCTCACAACTTACGTTTGCAGATTTGTTAAAGTAAATCAAAAAATAATAGGCCACACGTCTTACCTAGTGACAGTGATAACTTGTACCAGTTTGCATCACCCACATTTAAAATTAGGTTTCTCTTAAATCTTATTCAAAACAATAATAATTCAAAATTCTTCAAATATAAGTACAGCAAACGGGCATTATTAATTCTAAACTACAGTTGGAATTGGAACGAAAATTTATAATCACAGTTGAAAAATTATTAAAAAATCATATTTCAAGTTTATTTAACTTGGTCTTGATAGAGAAAACAAGAAGATTAATTTCCACATGGTCAAATATTTGACATTGTGACTTATTTATTGTAATATTGTGTAAATGATAATAATTATTATTAATGAATTAATTAATGTTACTTCACTGAAATTAACTACTTTTTATAGCTTATATTTTATATATGTAATATATTCTACTTTTTTTGAAGTCATATTGACTTGGAATCGTTGCCAATGATTTTAATACGTTATTGTGAAACCCTTAATTTTTTTTATGTATATAGCATTTGTAGTTCTTCAAAGCCACAGCCCCTGATTGTGTCCACTCCAAATAAACTTCAAAATAATTTTAGGTAGGTATATACTATATCGGTGGCAAAGACTAAAATCGTGAATTTCAGGATTTATTTGCTAATTCTGAAGTCAGGACAACCTACTTGTACATAATATTCAGATATTCACTTGAATTAGAATTGTAGCAATTTTACAATATAAATTACCCTTTCAAGCTTAAATATCAAAAAACTCTTTTGAATTTGTTCCTATCTGTCATCTCCATATCTGTATTTTTTTAACACATATTTTTTAACAACATTCTATTATAGCTGTGTTTAGTTTTAGTTTAGTTTTTATATTTTAAAATAATTGTCGTGCTGATCGACTAACAATTAGGGCTCACTACATCCAGTATAATATCGGCAATCGATATCCCAATTTTTTTGGTGATTCTGTGAGTCAAAAAAATGATGTATCTCAGGGTTGTGTCAAATGCTTCTTAGTTTTTCAGTTCTGAAAATATAATTAAAGTTGGAACGAACATCATGCGGACAGACAGGCACGGAACCAGATCATAAGGCTTCTTCCTATATCTTATACGTTGTATAGAAGCCTAAAGGTACCCTCTTGAAGGTGTGAATCTAAAGGAAAAAGCTCAAATTTAAAGGACTTTTTTATTTTATTTCACAATTTTCCTTTGCAAAAATAACATTATTTTGCTTTGAAAGGTTGATTTGCTTTAAAATAAATTTTGAAAATTTATTAAAATATAATACTTATCTTTTATTTGTCGATGACCTTAAACTTTTCTTGTCGATCAGATCGATCAGGAACTGTTTAATATTGTAATCACACTTTTTCTGGTTTTTTAAGGTAATCACCTTAATTCACCATTTATAAGCTAACTAGCTGTCCTAGAAAAATCGCTAAGAAAACTAGTATGTTCTTAAAAGTGCAAATTACAGTTAACAGGTTGTTATCAGGCTTATTTAATTTTCAATTGATAGTATACCGGGTGCTAAATGAGTTATGCCCGATTTCTTCACCTTGAGATATCTATCTAAGTATAACTATAAGGATAACCAATCAAACAACCGTAAAATTTGAATAACGGTTGTTTGATTGGTTATTCTTATAGTTATATTTATCCGATAGATATCTCAAATTGAAGAAATCGGTCATAAGGCAATTATTTTTGAAAATAGAAATTAAATTGAAAATATTACATAGAGAGTCCGATAAATGAAAATTTTAACAACTTCAAAAGCATTTTTTGCCTTTTTAAATAAAAGCTGGATGTAATCTAATGCTCTTATCATTCGTAGTTTATATTTCTGCATAATTTTTGTGTCTTTCATTTTTTCTCTAAAATAATTAGGGGCCATCCATAAATTACGTCACACGTTAGGGGGTAGGGGGGGGTCATCTCAGATTTATGACAAAAATGTGGTAGAGGGTCCAGGGGGATTTTAAAAGTTGTGATATCACTAAGTCAAATCTTTAAAAAAAATTTTTTTTGATCCATAGATCGGTTGTAGCAACATACATATATAAGTAGCGCTTATATTCGTTTTTACATGCACTCGAAAAAAATTTAAATATTAATAAAAAAAACTGTTATTTAAGACCTGAAAAAATGATTTAATTTAAGTTAGTTGTTAAAAAAAATTTCTGCGAATTATTAAATTTTATAGGATAGAAGTGTGAGCACTAGGTGATTTGGTCTCCGGTAATTTCATCCCCGGTGACTTTACCTCTTAGTAATTTGGATTAATATTGGATAAATATTTTTAGTCCTAATATTAGTTTAATATATTGTTTGGTTGGTAAAAAAAATCGGCCAACCAAAGTGTTTTTTCTACCAAGAAATGACACGTTGTAGCATGAGCAGTAAAATCGTGCTGGAATTTTATGTATTAGGCTTAGCTACAACTGACGCGCATGAATGGATTAACGAGATTCTAAAAATCTTTAATCTGCCCCCCCCCCCCAAAGCATTTTCTAAATACGCCACTGACTACCAGTGTGCGTTTTTGTAGGTTGGCCCTCAATAATATAAAATGAAGTGCATCCTTGGATAATTATTTCGATGGTAAATATCTCGAAACGTTGATAACTGAAGAACCCGTGAAGAAATAGTGCACTGGAGGGCATTCCATGCCCCCCCAGACCCCCCGGATTATTCCTATGAACTATGATTTGCGGTTTTCAAAGTTTCTATTACCATCATAGGCTGGGGTAATAGAACATTTCAACATTTAAATTTAAAACTTTTTTTTTTAAATATGGGGCATGGAATGCCCTCCAATGCAGTCTAAGATTATTCCCCAATTTCTTATTTTGTAAGAGTTCTAAGAACTGGAACGTTTTATGCGTTTATTTAGGTTCCCCCTTAATATCATAAAATGAAGGTGTCAATCCGGGGGGTCTGGGGGGCGTGAAACGCCCTCCAGTGCATCCTTTGTTAATTATCTCGATGGTAAATATCTCGAAACGTTAATAACTGAATAACCCGAATATATTCTTTTAACAATATAACCTACATAACCGATGCATATCTGAGCAAGAATATATGTTGGAGATGAAATTATCGGGGTCAAAATTACCTGGGGTTCAAATTACCGGCTACTAGAAGTGTGACGTCACTTGGCGGGTGAGGGTTCAATGGAAGTGTGACTAAATGTGACATAGGGGGTGGGAGGGGTCTAAAAACCTTAAAAATCGTGTGACGTAATTTATGAACGACCCTTAGGGAAGCAGGATTTTGTATAAATAAGTTTTTTCATGTTAATTTCCTATGTTCGGCTAATGTCCAATTTCTTCACCTTGAGATATCTATCGGATAAGTTTAAGTATAAGTAATTTATCCGATAGATATCTCAAAGTGAAGAAATCGGGCATAACTCATTCAGCACCCGGTATGGGTACTTACATATTATTTTAAAATGTTCTTCGATTCTTAACTAAAGGTAGAAATCGTTGAAATCTACCATATTGTTCAACGTAATAAAATCAATCGATGGTTTGAAAAAAAAACAACTATTTTTGAATACCACAGTTTCGCTTCGAAACACAAATAATCAATCGCTTCTCAAAAGATAGTGAAGCAATTTGTCCTCTTGTTTTAAATAGCATTTAAGTTAGTCTAGCGTTTGCAAGTGGATGGTCTAGGTTCGATTCCGCATTTCATTGATTAAGGCAAAAACCGAAGGAGAAATAACCAACCTGGCAGAAAAAGCCATCAAGAAAACAAAAGAATGGATATGAAATCGAACGAATTGACCCTTGTCCCTGAGAAGACCGAAGTGGTACTTATCAGCAGAAGAAAAAAGTACCAACCCGTGATCCAAACGGGAAACACGGAGATAAAGTCAACCGAGTTGACACGAATACTGGGGGGTCATAATTAGATATGCAGCCGAAAAGGCGTAGCAAGCGGCGGCTAACATCTCTAAAACTTCTCCCAAACATTGGAATAGCGCAGGAAGCTAAGAGAGGAGAAGAGAAAATATGCACCGACTGCCTAAAATATAAATCCAATGTGACAAAACTGCAAGGTGTACAAAGAAAAATGGCCGGGAATGTAGAATAACATCAACGGCAACGGTGTTGGTGTCCCTCATCCCAATAGATCTTATGGCATAACATAGGAAGTCTGGTTTCTACCATCTTGAAATTGATCTAAACGAACACAGAACACGGGCACTCACAGAATTGCAAACAATATGAGATTCAGGAGAAAAAGACTGATGGGCCCACTTACTGATCCCAACCATGGTGGGATCACTTACGAACTGACGCAGATACTCACGGACCACGGATGTTTCGATATGACTGTTTTTTTTGCATTGGGAAAAAAGAAAAAAATCAAACCTTGAATTGGAATTCATTTGCGGGCGCTACGCTGTACCAAGTCGACTAGAAAACGTTTGGATTTCTGTTGCATAAACTAGCTTTAATATTGTTTTGATACTTTTATGCACTATTTTCTTAGAAGCGATTGCTTATAGCACTCTTAATTTTAGTGCTCTTTCAACCTACCAAAGCTTTTCCCGATCGTAGAACGTAGAGTTACACTTGAGAGCAGGTTCTTCTCGTGGTCAATTGAGTGTCGCAATGAAAAATGTATTCACTGACAAAGCATAGTCTAAAA
Organism: Cantharis flavilabris; assembly: GCA_949152465.1. Classification (NCBI taxonomy): domain Eukaryota; kingdom Metazoa; phylum Arthropoda; class Insecta; order Coleoptera; family Cantharidae; genus Cantharis; species Cantharis flavilabris. The sequence goes on from OX424439.1 coordinate 24,425,518, forward strand.
GGCTTCTTCTGACGTTAAATTATAATATTGATGCTTTAAAAGTAGTTAAAGCCAAAATGTCGAGGTTAAAAAAAATGCATACTCACTGGTGTCTCATGGTCTGAAAGGCGGGTGTGAGCTCACTTTCTTTCTAATTTTGTAATAATAGAATAAGAAGGTGCTAAAAATTGTAAGTGGATTTAAATGTATTTAGTGGCGTAATCAATATCAACAAGAAATGAAAATGAAACTCAGCCCTATCTCTTTCTGAAATGGGCATAAATCAGATCCTTAACAAAATTAAAGTAAGCATCCAAGTAGCAACAAAGAAAATCTGTACGAGGATAAAAGTTCCAACAAGTCGAAAGCTTACTCCTTACACTATTCAACTTATCGAACAACGAAGAAAAGCAGACCCAAGTAACATTTTGTGCTGAATATCAACTGCGAGCACGCTGTGTCAGCACAAAATTCAGCTATTGAGCTCAGTCAGCTGCTGATATTTAGTAACGTCAGAAGCTGAATTGCTACTGATTTTCTAATTTGGCGGCTGAAAACCAGCTGAAACTGCGCTGCGTCAGCTGTTCAAAATGCTGACTCAGCTGATGTTCAGCGCTAAGATCGGTACCAATCAGCAGAACACTATAAAGACACTAAAAGAACACAAGTAATCCGCAAAGTGTCAGGGCATATAAAAGCAAAATGATACAAGAAGTTACTGAAGACAGTCTAAGTATGAAGACATTGAGACAGTGGCGTATTTAAAAAATGCTTTTTGGGGGGGGAGCAAATTAAAGATTTTTAGAATCTCGTTAATCCATTCGTGCGCGTCAGTTGTAACTAATCCTAATACAACTCCTGCTACAACGTGTCTTTTTTTGGTGGGAAAAACACTTTGGTTGGTTGATTTTTTTACCAACCAAAAAATATATTAAACTAAGATTAGTAGGTACTAAAAATACTTCTCCAATATTAATCCAAACCGGGAAATTTGAATTTTTAAGCAAAAATGATGGAAGTTTAACCTTCGGCTAGAAAAAATTAAAGCTTGGAAAGTATATTTATTTAATTACCTTACTGCCAACGGAGTTTAGCAGCAACTTTCTGTGTTACTTTGAAAGTTAATTATAAAAATAATTTAAAAATATAAAGTCAAATTTGTAAACCGGGGGGTCTGGGGGGTGTGGAACACCCTCCAGTACATATCTCAAGATTTTGAATTTTTTGAATTTTTAAGCAACAATGAGGGAAATTTAAACTTTGGCTAGAGAATATTAAAGCTTGAAAAAACATTTATTTAAGTGCCTTACTGCTCAGAGTTTAGTAGCAACTTTGACGTTACTTTGAAAGTTAAAACTGTCAAAATCATAGTCAAAAGTGTAAACCGGGTGGTCTGGGGGTGAACACCCTCCAGTACATACAATAAAATTCCCAATTTTCTAGAATACTTACAGAGGACAGAATAATTATACAAATTTCGTCAGAAAAAGCTGGAAAATTTTTTGTTTTTGAGCAAAAGTGAGGAAAATTAAAACGTTCGGCTAAAGAAACCCCCACGACACATCAAGTTTAGCAGCAACTTTTTGCGTTACTTTGAAAATATAGAAAAACGGGAATCACCCAGTAGCTGAAATAAATTAAATGTTTAAATATTATACCACTAAAAAAGAGATCCACCGTCTAGCTACCCGTCGGCGGACGGGCTTTCCAGCTAGAAAATAAACAAATAAATAAAAATAATTTAAAGTTATTTAAAATTTAAAACTTCGAGGTAAACATTATTTTTATCAGGGGGGGGGGCTTTAGGGGTACAATCCGAGTCATCCTTGGGGGGGGGGGGCTTCTAATTACCCCACTGCACTGAGATCAAACCAGGCAATTGGCAAATCAAGAATAGTCGAGTTCAAAATGGTACTAAAATATCTGACACTTTCAGAATTGTGAATTTAAATTATATAAATAAAAGGGGGCCTCTTAGATTATTTCCTTTCCGGGCCTCCTCAGGTGTAGTTACCCCACTGAATGTAATCAAAACCGAAGAGTTGGGAAAGGCAAACGGCACCTTCTCTTGACCTACGTGACACTACGCCACTGCATATACTATAAAGTAGTGAAACATTAAAATAATAAATAGTTATTCATAATATTATATTATTATGTAATATAATTATTATATCCGTATTCGATTATGCATTCTCTTTATGTTCAAAATAGGTAAAATTGAAAGTCACATTTCTTGTACCTTGTACATAGTAATTTGTGATATCACACTGTTTGTTTATTTTAAAAAAAATTAAGTTTAATTACTATTTATATTTATGTCGATAAGAAATGAACTTGTAATGATATTTAATTTTAAAATCAACTTCTTGAAATGCAACTCCGGAAGTAATATTAATAAATACCTACTAAAAAGTATTCAAACCCTACAACACTTTCGAGATACTATTTTTTTAATTGATTAAGTATTTACTTTATCTCATTCAAGTTAAAAATTATTTAAGTCTTTCATTGGTAATAGAAAAAAAAACAATCTGAATTGTTTGAGTAAATTTTAAAAGTAGCGCCAATGGTATTGCACTTATGTTTCTAATATACAACAGGTGGCTGTAGTGTTTTATTCGTAGGTTTAGCTCTGGGTGTAGTGATATTGATGTTATGATTACGGAAATAGATCGAATACAAATAATAATTTTATAATAATATTGAACTATTGTTGACACAAAACGAATACTGGCGTGTGTGCACACACTTGGCTAATTACTGTAAGTTTATTTTACTATTACATTTATACAATAATTTACTATAATTATATTTTTGTCAGACCAAATTTCTATTGTTCATTATCAAGTGGTAGAAAAAGTATAACAAAAATAGAAATTTCAGTTATCGCAAACCTATTCGAAATAGACTTAAATTTTAGATAACATAATATCAAATTTTGGTTATCAATGTTGTGATAAAATTCTAATTGGTCGTTTTTTTTATATTACCCCTTAGTGATATCAAATCAATTTAGGTTAATAACAAATATTTAAGTGTTATTTATTTGTCCTCATTATCAATTATAACTTAACATAATACGTAATAAAGACTACGTAAAATTGCAATTTGAACTTGAATTGTTTTGTTTTGATTATTCTAATCATTTCTTGAAATTAAAAAGGGGCTCGTCATTGATAACTAAAAGTATATCCGGTAGTGCAAGTAAATTCTTTAAAGCCTATTTGTTTAATTCCTAATAATAATATAATAAATGAATAATAAACCAGTAAAATGTGGAACACTGAAATTCTATTTCAAGGTCGTATTTCTAAATACGCACTTCTTTAATTTTCTTGGCTGCATTTATTTCCATTATAAATAAATCCTATTACAAAATTTAATGTTTAATTATAAACCAAATATTTTTGACGTCAGACTGGAAAATTCGTACCAAGTTGGGAAAATTTTCATTAAAAGCATAAGAATTTATGCATTAATATGTAACTACTTTTACTGTATTTTTGTGTTTTAATTTGAATTTTTATAATCATTAATTTACTTCGTCATGTTACATTCAAACTGTAACCTTCATTTTCTTTGTGGAATATTACTCAAACACGCACTTCAACTTGAAACTGCATCATGAACTTGAAAATTAATTTCAATCTGGAACATTCAAGAAAAACAACGACAACATTGTCTATATTTTGCCAGACCATCTTCAGATTCTATACAATTATTACCTACTATGTTCCATTTTCTTAAATTTACATACATACCTACATATTTAGTAAATATATGTCCCACCGAACAAATATTTATTGGGCTAGTTCCACTCCCGGCTTTCCATGTGTGGTAGGTGTAAATGTAAAGCTAGATCTAAAATTAAAAGCGCAATAATATCCCGTAATATGATGACGTGGTTCGGCTAACATGTTAAACTACTGGTTCTGCCTGATGTTTACAGTGGAAAGAATCTTATATTTATCAACTCCAATTATTACTGAAGATGAGTTGAATCCTAAAATAACCTGCAGTTACGAAACTAGTATTATATTTCGGATTCTCTTTGTACAAAATGCTGGAAAATTATGCATTTAATGTATTAAAAGAAAACACAACACTGGGAGGTCAACAAGTCTGAGAGGTCGAAATAACAAATTGCTGTTTACCTATATGTATACCATAGGTAGTCCAATACGTAACGATAAAAATATTGGTTTGGCGTTTTGATTATCGACTTACTCGGCTGCATTACCGATGATTAGGTACAGATTTAGGCTTTAGATATTAAATAATAGTTAGTTGTATCACTCCAGAAACTGCACATTGATGAATTTCGCCAAAGCCTTATTAAATTATAATATAAGTAAAATCTTCAATGTTCAACTGACGAACCAGATTTTAATTTATTAATTTTATTAATTTCCAGCAGCAGTCTTACAAAAGATGTTAAAAACAATTTTACTTATAGTCTAGTAACATTAGAAAAAACTAAAACATTAATCGGGAAAGATCTGAATTTTGGTACGCAAGTTTATTGCGGCTTCCCGTTAAATATAAAAAATCCCCGTTGAAATCTGTTGCGCTTGAACCGCCATCTTGGAAAAATGGTACACTTTTTCAGTTTTTTGTCTATATCTCGGCAACTTGTGCTGATACGAAAAAAAAGTTTAGATACAAATTGTAGTTCATTAAATTTTCTTCAAAAAAGTCGATATTCATTTTTTTTGTATCTCCAATACTTTAGCTTTACTGTAGTTTAGACACTTTAGAAGGGAGATGCATCGATGTTCATGCTACACCTTTTCTATTGAGAAGTCCGCAATTGTAATTAATATTTTCCAATTGATATTGAGAAGTCGTCAAATGAAAATGAGAAAGCGTCAAATGAAGATGAGAAAACGTCAATTGTAATTCGGAAAGCATATTAATTTTAAATATGCTTTTTTTAAGCAATATTTTAATTTTATTTATTTATTGGTATTATATTGGTTATATATGGATTTTATTAATTATCCGATGTAATAAAATAACCGGATTTGTTTAAAGGATTAAAATTATACATAGCATTGAAGTATTTTCAAAAGTTTTTTTTGTAATTTTCTTACACCTTACAGCTTTGCCGTATTCAGTTGCAGAATTGATGCTTTCTCATCTTCATATCTTCATTTGACGACTTCTCAATATCAATTGGAAAATATTAATTACAATTGAGGTTTTCTGAATAGCAGTTGAGCTTTTCTCAATTACGGAGAAGGTGTAGTGGCTAAACTTGATGTGACGCATATCTTTTTCACACCTCTTTGTACTGGAGAAACTGTCAGTGTTAAAGGATTTACCACTTTGATAAAAATAAATTGACTGCATTGAAACTACATAGCTGCAAAAAGACCTTCTGTGTGCAACGTCTAATTACAGCTAAAGTATTAAGCCGCGTTTTCACGGGTCGATCTGCGTTGAACGACTTGGATCTTGGATCGCTCATTGAATCGAAAGCTAAATTGAACGTGTAAACTACCTTTCGGCGTGGTCGTTCGGCGGAATGAGTCGATTCGACAGAAGTCGAAAGACAGTCTACTTTGACAGGCGATTGTGGTTGAATCAAAGTCGAACGACCGGAATTGAATGTGTAAACATCTCGTCGTACGGAAACGAAACGTGCCGAATGGATTTTTATATGCATCGCCTACATTTTTGCTTTCAACACAGATTGAACTACGGTCGAACGACCGAGATCGTTCAATGCAGATCGACCCGTGAAATTAGCCGTAGCGTATCAACAGATCAACGGACCAGCGGATCAAGGGATCAACGGATATAAGTTTATAGGGTATATAGGAGTTATACTAAAATCTAAAAACGCTAACGGTAGAAATATCCTAATTTTGATATCGAGTATCGGATTAAAAAATATAAATAATCTGAATAATTAATACCAATCGAAAAATATTCTATATATTATAAGTAAAATTTTTTGAAGAACGTGAGTTCTGATTTTTGATAGATTAAATTATTTGGGCTTTATTTTATTAGAATTTTTAATGCATTAATCTTTTTTTTTTAATCATGCGGACAGACAGACAGACACGGAGCCAGATCATAAGGCAGAAGTATAGGATTCTTCCTATACGTTGTATAGAAGCCTAAAACTTAAAAAGTGTACATTTTTTCTAAGATGGTGGCTCGAGCGCAACATTTTTCGACGGGGACTTTTAGTATGTTTAACAGGAACCCGTCATTTTTGAAAATTGATCTAAATTGACTGAAGTATGTCGCAAAATGAAATGATACTTTTAATAGTCGTAACTAGTAGAGTCCCGATTTGTAGCTAAAATGCTTTTCCTGAAATTTCGAAGCAGCTCAAAAATTTTAAATAATTTAAGCGATTTATCGAAAAATAGCCTATTTGGCACCATCCTTTGTATGTTGTTTTTTTTTGGTTTTTCGTGCTTTTTTTTAATATCAATGCTTTTTGTGCTTTTTTTAAAATTCTTATACTTTTTGAGATTTTTTAGTTCATTCGTTGCTTTATTTAGATATTTAAAAACTTTATTTACAAAAGTTTAATTTTTTTTTACCGATTTTAACGTAAGGGGGGATATGGTGGAATGATGCTATGTATTATTATGTGTTAAAAAGAAACAGAATTGAAAGCAAATTTGGTTGTAATTGTGTCATTAACCCTGCGGCAGTCGCGCCTTTTATTTTCACATGAGCGGTCGCGCCGCGGTCCTTAAGTCCGCATTTTTTGTCGTTTTTTTGGTCTTGTGAGAACCACACTTGTATCAGAAAAGCATACCTATGCACATCAATCGATATAATAATAAATTATGTAAACAATTCCAAATTTTATCAATAGTGCGGGCCTCTGTTCCCCGACGCTACTGCCGGAAGGGTTAATTTAGGATTTCTAAGCAATATGCGATATTATAAAAAGGTTAGAAAAGCACCTTTAACTGAATCGCTTGATTTATAGAAAAATTTTAAAACACCACATCTAATGTCGCAGGACATGTTGAGATTACCATAAAATAAAATTTAATGAGGTTTTAGAAAAAAAATTATGGTTTAAAAATATTGGTCGATAATATAGTAAAACAATATGTGGAGAAACAATAATTTTAAATTTGGAAATGGGTCCCTCGGTATTATATCAAAATTTAAGTTTGCACTAATCACTTGTGTCAACGTTGAAATAAGCTTTACAAAATCTTTTAAGCGATAGAAGGATGAATTTTACTCCAGAACATTTGAAACAATTTTTAATAATCAATTGTTTTAGAAATCAAATTATAAAATATTTGTGCTTTTTTAAAATTAAATTGATGCTTTTTTTGGTAATATTTAATGCCATTTTTAGCACTCTTTTTTAGAATTTTTATGTTTTTTGATTTGGACTCTAGTCAAGTAAATAACTATTATTATGAAACCGTGATACAATACAAATGTAAACAACTTTTTATTTATATTAATGACTTCAATGACTACCTAATTGAGAATAATAATTGCACCATGTGTTGAATTTTTTGAATAATAATTAAGATATTAGGGGTACCAAGGAATGTTTTCACTTGTAATATCACAAGAGAATGAGAATATATTGAAAATAATTTCACATATTTTCGAAAAGTTGTTGCCAGGCAATAGATACGAGAGCCTGAAGGGATCGAGTAGCTATTGCCAAACGGCGACAACTTTGAGCAAATATGTCAAATTATTATCTAATTTATCGAATTCTCGTGTGTTATTCGATTGATTTTTTTTTGTTGATTTTAATATTAATTTCATGGATAACGATGTACTAAACCGTTTTTGGTTTATTTTATTCATAATTCATTGACAGACGTCAAATCAAATAAATATGTTGCTATTAAAACAAACGCATACCTCAAATTATTCTCGCGGCAATAATGTAAGTAGATTATTCCCACTAGTCTAATGTTTTGATTGGCAACTTTGAAATTTAAAGTTTCTATTGGTTTTCGGAAAAAAAAAGAATCATATACAATATCCCAAGTGATTCAAATTGTCGATAATTTTTTTTGAGCTCACGAATGCGTTTGTTGCTTTTGCAATTTTCCCGACTCGAAGAGGAGGGAAAATTGCCGCAAAGCAACAAATGCATAAGTGAAAAGCGATAAGACATAATCCATCACAACTTCTAAATGCAGTAAAATAGGTATAAGTTTATTATGACAAAAAATTATCACCCTCAAATTACCTACAACTTTTGTTTTATTTATAAATTTTTTTCTAAAATTTACAAATAGGCAATTTTTTTTGTACATAGAATTTTGTTATTTGTAATATATTTTTATTTGCATTTTTGTTTTTGCTTGTTATTTCGATTTTCTGAATATTTTTCAGATTGATCTCTTTCCTTATGAGATTTAGTATTTTTAGTTTTTTCTATCAGAGGTAAATAAATAATTGGGAGTTAATTTTAATAATTCAGAAAGTTATGAGATGGCCACATCAGATTTTTAGATTTTAATTTAATATTAACATTAGCGCATTCTTACCAATTTTGACGGAATTTATGCACATTTACCGGTAAATGTGCACATTTTCATATTAAATTTAATAAAGTGAAAACTGTCATAAAAAATATATATAGGTAGATTAGTTGAACTAATGTTTTTGGTGTAAAATTTTTAAATAGCCAACTAAAACTATATTATATTGTAAGGTTTTGGAAACGGTAGCTAGATACTTTAATTTGATTAATTCTTTTAAGCTCTTACAATACAGTAATTAGATTAGATAGTTAATCAGTGTATAGGTTTACATAATGCCATAAACATTTTTTACTTTGTAACAAAGTTAAGAGTAGGGTATTGTAGTACCTCAATTTTTTTAAATTATTTTATACTTTACAATTTAAAAATCAATTTAAATAAATATAAGGTGCTTTTTCCAAATAACTTGGTTATTTATAAAATAAAAAGTTTTTTAATTTTTGAAAGTTATTAAGTTACTAACACAAGGAGTCATTTAGTTAGTAAGAATTAATCAAATTGAAATATATACTTAATACTTCAATTTAATCGGTTTAAGCAATTACAATTTAATACTATATAACTATTGAATTAAAGGCTAGGTACTCATTAACCAAAAGCGACATAAAAGAGTACCTAGTTATTAGCTTGACGCGATTGTTTATAATATGTCTGTGACTTTGTAACTACTCAAGTCGGCCTCTAATGAGTTGTTTTTAACAATATAGCAAATTCGTCAAAGGGTTTTATAATCCTTTCATTAACTCGATCACCTAAGTTTCGTGTATGAAAATTACAATAAAATTAGGTTACAATTCATATTAAAGTTTCGATTTTCACAAAAAACACATCCACTTAATTCAAGTGAGCACTGGTTTACCGCATTCTGTTGACGGTAGGTTGTCCTCTAAAATTGTAGACAGCAATATAATTTATTAATCGCTTATCGATTTATAAATGGAAATTTTTGTGCTGACTACAGTGAAGGAAATGGAAAAAGCCTTATTTAGGTAAATAAGAAAACCTAAGAAAGAATTATTATTATTTTTAATTGATCTGTACTTATAATTTTATTTCATTTGTGGTATTTCAAAAACATTGACTCATGATATCTGTATTTATAAAAACGTATTAATAAATCATTAGTAACGATCATTGATCACTATGGTTAAGCATAACATCAAATAATTTCCCGAATACTGTTTTTTTCTACTCTTTAGTTGCTACCATTTTAGTAAACCTGCCTTGAAATAATATTCCACAGGTTTTATATAGAGTTTAAATCAAAATTGGCCCTCACCAAATTAATATTTTTGATTGCAATATTTTAGCTAAGTTATTCAACAATATTCCCAAGGTTTTCTATCCAACGGATGTTAGGTAACGCATTCATAAGTGCGTTTTTTTGTCCCGACACTAGAATTACACTTGAGTCCTAATTTTGATAATGGAACAGCTTCACCTTTCTGAATACTTGCTTAGGTTTAGGAAAGTACGGAGGATTTGTTTAACCAAAACTTTTTTGAGTCACTGAAGAGTAGATGGAAATGTTAAAAGTTAGATTTTTTGAAAATCTTCTTGAAGAAATTACTATAAACGAAATAAAATTATACAGATCAATTAAAATAAGAGTTTTCTTAATAAATATCAGTGAAGCTATTTCTATTTCCTCCACTGTATATACCTGTTTAAATTAATGAAGATAAACCCCCGAAATCGATATATTGAAAATTAAGTTGAAGTATTAATTCAGAGCTCACCATTGGATGTTGACAGCTTATTTCATACATTTATTTAAATATTATCATCTAAAATGTAGTATGAAATGACGAAACACCATTATTTAACAGATTGTAAGTATTCAAAGCCATTCAAGATGTTTATGAATAAGCTTTAAAAAACCGTTTTGAAAGAAAATAACGTACCTATAAGCTAGAGCTTTTGTCTAAACTCTAAAGAGTTCCTTTCATGGTCGGAGTTAAATAATTTTAAAAGGGTAAAACTCCACATCGGTCATCAATGATTAATTTCATAATTTGTACGTTTCGCAGCAAATTTTCTAGTTCAATTTCTAAGAAAGTGGACCATAAAATTTTTAATATTTTTCATTTTTCATTTTGTTCGTTAGTAAGAAAATTGATCTCAGGATATTGGAGTATGGAGATAAAACAACGATTACTCGTTTAGCCGACGTTTTGGTGTTTATCTAACCATCAATGCAGATTGTTACTAGAGCACTCTGTGCGATGTGCATGGTTTTTGTTAAAACGTTGAAAAAAATATATAACCACCATAATCTTGCATTCAGATCAATGTTCTTACTGATAAATTTTTGGGTGGGATATTTCGTTTATTGTCTCTAATATAAACTGGGAACAAATCACCCTGTACATTATTGTCCCATTTGTATTGGCTGTTGGTAAGAGATTGCATAATTATACCGGCTTTTCTTCAACGATAACGTGCTTGTTAGAGTAATATAAATTTAGTTCCACTTCTGATTACAGTGGTTACTTTTCGTTTGGATACGATCGAAATTTTGAGTAATTTGTCTATTTCGTAAATACGAATACATATTGAACGACATAACTTAGTAGGTAGACAGTGGTTATTTAGTTTCCGAGTTGTATAAGCAAACTACTGGTAGTTGAAAAATAGTGAAAGTTTTTTTTGAAAGTTGAAAATAAATTTTATAGAAATTATGACAACAACTACCGACGAACATCTCGATTACGAAACTTTGAGTAGGAAATCGAGTAAGTATAAAAAAATAGTGGTTTAATTAATTTTTACAAATTTTGTAAATTTTTAGAATTTTTTTAAAATTTATTTTATATTATTAAAGAACTTATTCTATTAATAAATGTATTATGTTGGAGTTCACATGCTTTGCTAAAACTACTTTTAATTGATTTATATTCAGGGCCTTGTAAAGGTTACATTAACATTCAAACCTTCGTAGTTTTGTATTTATGATACGATAAAAATTTTAAATGGTTCATTAACTATAATATTAAATTATATTCGGTGTAATATTGACGCCGTTGATATTGGATAATTAATATTTTCTGGAATGCTACATAAAACGTAACGAGCAAGTTAGTGTTGAAAATAATCTGTAAAACTAGTTTCTAGCTGTTTTTAAAATTTATTTTTGTTATTGGCTTTATTGCATATTTTCGTTATTTCAACTTCAACTGCATAGTTTTAGAACATAAATAGTAAGTACCTATTTCTAAATTATTTTATAAAGGGCACAAGTACAATTTTTCTTCTTTCTCTTATTTACACTACCATTAGTACTAAAAGAATTTTAATTTATTATTTTATATCTGAACGAGCTTGCTTGGCTGGCTTCGGATGTGCCTGTAACCCTGTTTAGCCTGTAACCCGCTCGATAGACCTTAGCAGCTGATCATACTAACTATTCGGTTAATGACCAGTTAAATAATACAAAGTGAGGTTTTTAATGTGAAAATTAGGAATCGTCCTTCAATGTATGAAACGGAAACAATTTTTTCCCGATTTTTTTTTGTAAAACTAGATAGTCTGCATACAGTGAAAATCACATCAAGATTTAAATATCTAAATCTAAAATACATATTTGCAGTAAAGAAGTAGCAAGTAGGGCCTATTTTTATCAGGAGATTGACGTCAAGGGCCATCTCTCAAAATAGTGAAACTTGGCGTTATATGATGTTATTTAATTATTCTAGTAATTTGTTCAGTCGAATTTCTTTTGGCAATTTGGCTGAACAAATTAATTTGAAATTTTCGATACCATTACAGTTTTACAGTAAAGATTGCTTTATAACATTCTATGTTTTTAATCAAAATTTTAATTTTAATCAAATTGAATGTAAATTAACCAGAGCCGAGATGCATGCCTCGTCAATTGACCCCAAGATAAGAAAGAAGTTTAAATATGTTTAAATAATATATAATTAAAAAATATTTAACGTATAGGACAAATAATTGTTAAATATTATTGATAAAGTTAACAATAACAATTTTTCTAATTACACATTTCTTTATCTTTTATTATTGTGATGTGATATAACATTTATAAATTATTATTATTGTGAAAGTTTAAATAATGATTCATTCGACAATTTTAATATGTTTATCTTCGAATTGTCTGAGAAATGAAATTTTTTATAGAAAATCTATTTACCTTTTTACCTATTCTCATGACCATACAGAACAATGAATTTATTTTCTGAACCTTAGAAATAATCTATTTTCGTAGTTTATAGTTAATATAATTACATTTTTTAAATTAAAATTTTATTATTCATTCGAAGTTCAAAGTCGAATGTCCACGTTTATTTTTATAGTTGACTTTTAAGATAGGATACTTAATTTTTTTGCACTTAATTATAGCACTACCAAATAATGTCAACTAAGGGTCAATAACCACAGGATTAACAATTTTTTTTCTGTTATCACAAGAAAGGATAAATAAATAAATGATATATTTTTTATTGTCCTTGATTCATTTAGCATATTATTGCTTTTTCAAGTGTTTTTCTTATTATCAAAAAGCAGCAAGTCATTTAAATGACTAGACTTGAATTAGTTTTTAAAAACAATTACTTAAATCCTAAATAAATAAAAAAAGATAATATGAATTCTATAATATTAGTTTTTCATTTTTGGACTTCGGAAAGCTGGGTTCAAATAGTCACCCTGTATTAATCACATCGCGACATTATTTTTATTTTATTTTTTGACATTTTAAAAGATGCAAATTTATTTTATATCAATTATTTTTAATTTTAAAAGAAAAATTTTAATTAATAGATAAAATGTTGGGCGAATACGAAGACCAACCAACACCTTCTGTTGGAAATTTAACTCCCGAGGAACAAAAACGTGTACCAGCTAGACAAAATAATGGACAAAAGAGTAGCATCCTATCTTCGTTACGTAGTATTCTTATAGTTATAAGCACTGCCCTTGTAGTTTTTGCATCAGCTAGAAATACTATAACATGGTAGGTTGTCGGTTTTAAAAAACCCCAAACTTTTTTTTATTCAGTTTCGACTTTTCAGGCATTGCCAGCAGTTTTGGGGAGCATCCGGTGATTTTTGGCAGGCACAATGGGATCGTATTTTAAATACAATCGGCGATGATCCAGTTGTATTATGGGTTTATGGTTCATTATTAAGTACCATGATTGTTTATTGGGTCTTTGGAGCCATTTATACGTTGTTAGATGTTACAAATAAACCAGCTTTTTTGAGAAAATACAAAATTCAGCCAGGAACTAACGAACCAGTTGATAGTCAACGTCTTCGTAAGGTATTATATAAAGCACTTTCGCCAAATTTTTTTTTTCATGTCCAAATTTTATAGGTTATCGTACAAGTTCTCATAAATCAAACATTAGTGAGTTTACCGTTTTCCTACTTAAGTTATTACCTAATGACATGGCGTGGTTATCCATCGTTTAGAGAATTACCGACCTTTCATTGGGTACTTTACGAACTTGCAGTTCATATTTTAATAGAAGAAATCGCCTTTTATTATTCACACAGGTATCTTTATTTTAATTGCCTATTAGTTAACTGTTTATTTATTTATTTTGTTTTTAGACTTCTTCATAGCAAACGCTTTTACAAATTCATTCATAAACAACACCACGAATGGACTGCTCCGATTGCAGTTACCGCTATCTATTGTCATCCAATCGAACATATTTTCTCAAATTTGTTACCGCCATTTTTGGGAGTTTTCCTTATGGGTTCACATGTAGCGACTGCATGGTTGTGGTTTTCTTTTGCTATTTTGTCAACTTTAAATTCGCACTGCGGATATCATTTACCATTTTTCCCTTCACCAGAGGCTCACGATTATCATCATTTGAAGTAAGTACAATTTTCATTCAATATCCTTTTGCACAATTTTTCAATTTTGAATAGCAATTTTTACCCACACTCCTATCAAAGGAACAAGGGAATTTTCACTATTGTATGTCACCTAATTATAAAAATGGAAAACAAAACTTGAGGTTCTGTAAATTTTCAGATTTAATCAATGTTTCGGAGTTTTGGGAGTATTAGATCGTCTTCATGGCACAGATTCAAATTTCAGAGCAACGCCTGCTTATTCGCGACACATCATGATGTTAAGTTTTACACCACCAAGGGAAGCCTTTCCAGATCCAGCACAAAAACACAAACTGCAAAAGCAATAAAGAAACGAAATTTTTTAAAATCAACTGACTATTTTATTCAGGGTGTTTGATTTTTTACCAAAAAAAAAGTCTTATTTTTGATATTACAAAAATATATTTTTTCTTAGGAAACTTAGTTAATTTTGAAAGTGAAGTAGTTAAAAAAATAAATCTCGTATGTGACCGGGATTTTTTTTAATAAATTTATAATCTGGTATATTCTTAGGTATATAAAACTTTACTTGTTAAGATAAAGAAACTGATAAATCAAAATGCTTAATTGTAATTTTTGGTAAGACTGTATATAAGATAGTGAAGAAACGTACAATCGCCATGGTCTAATAAAAATATTGTTTATTGCACTTACTGGCACTTTGTTAAGATTATTCATTTAATTGCTTATCAATCTGGTAATAAAACTAGTTTTATACTTTTAAAATTAAAATTTAATTTAGGGATGCATGTTAAATAATGGAAAATTTTTAACTGAATAATATTCGCACATTTAAAAGTTTACTTTATCAAATTGTTTACGAAATAGCAATAATAAGTGTATTTTGATATAATGTATGTTGTTTTTATATATATAGAATACACATTGAAGTAGTACATACCTACGTACAATAATTATTTTGTGAAAATTTAGTTTTAGTAAACATTTGATTTAATTTTTTAGGACAATTATTAAGATTTTTTTGATTTGATGCTTGATTAATAAATGATTTTAATGGCGGTATTTTCTTTTCATACGAAATAGTTGTTGACACTATTGCAAAAATACAGCTAATAAAAATTGACAAGAAAAACAAAAGAAGTTCAACAAAACTCAAAAATGTGATTTTTACGAAGTGAAGTTGGGTAAGGGAGTATTCTAGTCTAGAAGCCGGAATTAAAAAAAAAATTTAGATTTTTTCAACTTTCTAGACTAGAATAGTCCCTTAAATAAAAAGAACTCAAAGTAATTCACAGTTTTACAAATGTTGAGTTAAAAACAACTTGTTCTAGCCGTATTGTTTTAATAGTTTTGGTTATAATCTCGCTAGAAAGAAAAGAACTATTTATTATTTTTTTATTCATTAGGTAGTAGGATGTATCTGACGGATGTCGACGAAATTTAAAATGGATTACAAATGTGCGAATATGGAATGTTCAGGGCAACAGAAACAAAAAAGAAATAATTCTAGAATTTATCTCATGAAAAATACAGTTCTCTAAGAAACCAAGAAGGGAAATGGGATGGAAAAATAACCTTCCTACACATATACACTATAGTGGATAAAGTGTAATAGTGAGAGCCAGTGTAATCACAATACTACAAAAAAAGATTTAAAAATTATGGGAACCAATAAACAAACGTATTATCCAAATGACGATTCGTTTTAGAAGAACTAGAGCAATTCTTGGAATATATGCAGGGCCGTCTGGCCCTGTGGCGAGGCTTTTCAAGGGCCCCCTGCTCTTAAAAATTTCATAAATTAAAAAGAAAAATATGAAACTTCGTATTTTTATTAAGAAAAACTACGCACAAAACATCTAAAATAAGTACTTTATTATTTAACCCTTCAGTAAATACGTAGGACCTAGCAGGCCCAGTAAACATTTAAATGAATATAAAAAAGAACCTTTTAAATATATTTCACCATATCATTAGTGGCTGTCTAAAATATGAAAAGACATCAGCATGTTTGTGTTTAAAAAACTTGAAAAAGTTGAATGGATTGCCAATAAAGGGGTGTAGAGCCTAGTAGGCCCGAGGTATGCACTGGCGTTATTATTTTATATTACAATAAATTATAGTCGGTTTCCAATCGAATTATAAGCTTTGTAAAAAAAAATTTCAGCTGGTTTATTTTTGGATTATACAGTAGAATCCGCTTAATGTGATCACTTTGGGACCAGAACATTTCGATAACATTAACCGACTGATAACAATAAGAGAAATTTAGAAAATAACAAATTTTAGAAACGAAAAATTAGAAAATCTTAATTTACAGTGATTTTATTACATAGTTAATTATTATACATTATGTACATAATTATTACACATTAGTTGTACATTACATTACTTTACATTCATAAAAGAAAATAGTCCAACGTTGATTGCTTGTTACAAGTGAGAAATTTGTTAATAATAGTTTCATAATTAGCAAATTGAGAGATTGAGAGATTTTCAATTGCGCGGTGGCATTTCTTTGTCCCATTTTTGGCAGTTTATCGTATACTTTTCGATAATTTCTACCTTCTGTTTCACCGAGAGATCGTTTCGTTTTTTCGTCGGCATCGTAAGAAAAGCAAGAATAAACTAAACTTAAATTAAAATGCATAAAGCAAAGTGCACATTTGCAAAATGAAAATAGATACGCGGCATGAAACGGGAAACCTCATTTTGTATAGTATAGAAATTTAAACGAGTGACTTGTTTTGTCTAGATATAAAATTTCAATGACAAATCAGAAAAAGATACTTAGAAAATGAGATTATTGTGTTGGAAATTCCTTGAAAGTGATAATAGTAAGCGGCTTTTTGATCAGATTATCCGGTGGTTTTGTATGTAAACTGATTAAAGCGGCCGGTTCCCAGTCAAAATGATCACAATTACCGACTGATAACATTAGCCGAGATCACATTAAGCGGATTCTACTGTATTATCAAAAGTATCTTTACAATTCTTACAAGTCACTGTAATGCAATACATATATGCAACTTTAATGACATCAGCAAAGTGCAAGATTCAGGTGATGTTGACCTTTTGAATATTTCGTAATAATTTCCTTGATTTATTTAAATAATTTTTTTTAATAGGTATTTTATTTTTATAAAGTTTAATAAATTCAAAAATTATCTTATTTTCCTGAAATATCCTAACATTCGTCGATTTAAACCTATGTGCCTGACAGGCTCTACATATGCACTGGTGTGATTTTTATTGACATATGCACTGTAGGGTTAAAACCTAGGAAATACTCCTAATTTTGCTTATTTTGTTATTAATTTTTCAAAATATTTTCCCGGACACCCACACACACTGGGAGGCATTGTAAGAGGGTACAATGCCTCTAGAGAGAGTTGTGAATTTTAGCCAATTTTTTAGATGTAGAAAATTTTATACCAATGAGGTAGAATAGGAAGCAATTTGATAAACTAGAGTTTATAGGTATCAGTGGCGTAACAAGTTTGACTGTAGCCTGCGTTCATATACGACACGGGGGCTCATAACTAAATACTGAACTTTCCAACCAACCATCTAATAAAGTTAATAATAAACTAGAAGCATGTACCAAAATGGCTATTTTCAAGATGATTTTAAAGCCGAAAACACAAATTTGCTAATATCTCTTAAACTTTTGCCTTACTTTCTTCTGTGCATTCATCCATGGATCCATGGCGCGGTTAGTTGAACATATGAATTCTGAATTTACAAACAAAATTCTGTCTATCTCTGTGTAACCATTTTCGCACCAGTCAACTGCTTTACCAACCTAAAAAAATAATGCTACAGAAAAATTGGAATTGTTTTATTATAAATTTTTACTTTGTCACACAATATATTGGACAGTGACAAAGTTGAGAGTTTATTTATCTAATTAATTTAATAATTTCATAAACTGAAAACAATCTTGTCGACATGTGTCTGTTTAAATTGTATTGCTTATTTAAATGAAAACTAGTACTTGCTGATCTCAAGTGACGGCGGCGATAAGGAATCTTCCGCAAAAATTGAATGAGGCACTCAACACGGAATGAATGACATAGAAAAATCAATAGATTAGACTAATTAGGTAGATATATGTATTTACATTATTATTATGCTTAGATCCAGTTTTTAAATTGTTAGTTAACCAAATTTAAGGATTAACCTACTTTTATGCATACCCTGGCTGGTCGGAAATCTAACTGAACCATTGAATTTTGAGTTAACTCACAATTGAAAAACTGGGCCTTGGTCAACATTTTTGTAAAAAGACAGGATAAAAAGTTTTAAAATAAAATAGAAGAATAAATCGAAGCGAATTAGCTAACGGAGGGAACCACTCAAGGTTATAGGGTCGGGAACGGCTTTGGTAGGTTGAAGGAGCACTGAAATTAAGCTAACACCTGTTTTTTTTAAGTGCTATGAGCAACGGTTTTTGAGAAAATACATTTAAAAGTTTTTTGGATAGAAAAATCCTTGTATCTTTGGATTTCGATTTAATATCGGCGGCTCGTGCTGGAGATCATGGCTTACCAATTCAGGAGGTGCTACTGCCTCCCCCCTTTTGTTTACAGTGGAAAAATGATGGGATAGAATTTTTGATTTCACCGAGTTTCTTAACCATGTTTTCTAGTGAACATTTATTCTGTATATTTACATGAAACAAAAGATCGAAGTCCAAAAGGAGAAAAAAATTGAAAACTAATATTTGTATTTATACAAAAAAAGTTTGCGTAAGTATGTGAATATTACGCAAATGTGAAAATAAATGTAAGACAAAGATGGAGATTATTAATATATATTTACATAATTGTAAGTGTTTTATCAAGGCTTTATCTATTGACAATTTCTTTTATAATTGAAATTATATACTTATAAATCTTATTAGTTGTGATTCATTCATTGTAAGTGGTTCTATGAAAGTGTACGAATTTTGAGATTTTAACATTACTTTATTGGCACTATGTAAGTACAAAATCGATGTTTTAATAAAAATATAAATTTTTGATTTTTTTGTGTTATAAAACTAGAAAAACGGACACCAAGTAACGGTTTTTGAATTTATTGCATTGTTAAATTTTTTGTGAGTAGTTCAATTATTGGCGGCAAGTTCTTAATTTTTTTCTATTACATTAACTATCTTTTTATTGGGAAATAAAGTTTATATTGTAGTTTTATTTTTTATTCAATGGTATTTTGCCAAAAAAATCAAATTATTTTTCTGTACCAAGTGAACACTTCAAGACTGAATGCAAAAAAATTGAAACAATATAGGGAAAACTGGATACAAAATTTAAAGTGCAAAACGCCAAGTCACATCCGCTGATGCTGACTTCGTAATACTTGGTTTCCCTTACTTTTGTTAGATTAAAATAAAAGCGCAAATAATCAGAAAAACAAGTCTAGGAACGAAAATTTAATTTAAAAAAAAATTAATAAGTACAGTTGAACCAGTTTTTAATTGAAAACTCCCGATTATCAAAAATGAGTTGAATGAAAACAACTCTATCGGCATCTGTGCTAATTTTCATATCAGTAGCAATTAATTACCTTCTACTGGGTTATCTTAAAAATACGAAATTTAATTGCCCTGTATTTTTGTGTTTTTAGTAAATATTATGTTTAAGATTGTGTTAGTCTTGGTCAAGTCAGCATCAGTTTAAGTGGTGGAACTACCGGGGTACGGTGGGTGCGACGCACCCGGGCCCCCGGCTAAAAGGGCCCCCAGTTGTACTGTTAAATTATATTAATTTATTAATTTAAGTACTAAAAATGAGAAATTCTCTGACAAAATTAGGGAAATTTAAATTTTTCATGACTTTTCCAGATTTTCCATAGAAGTGGGACTAGGGGGTTTGGGTTCCCTCTATAACTAATCAATATATTAAATAACATACAATTATTTGTTATTTAAATATTTAAAAGTCTTGAGAGATTTTTAAATCCTGATTTATTTAATAAATTAGTTATCAATTAAATTAATCCGCTCCATTACAGCGTGTGACCTTGAAACTTTAAAAAAAAGCACCTGCGACGCTGTAAGCCTGACGACTCGCTTCACTCGAGTTTTAAATGTTGTTAGTTTACTTTTTCATCTCAGGCCTTAAAGTTCAAAGTTCTTTGAGATGATAATCTCGTTAATCTCTTCATGCGCACCGATGATAGACAATTTTGCACACAATTTTGTGCAAAAATCTCAAAATTATGAAGTCATTATAGTCTAATATATCCTTGAAATCTAAAACCAACGGCGGATCTAGGCAACGCTCATGGATGGGAGAATAAATATATTATGTATTTTGATAAGAATGTAGCTATATTTTTAAAATTTTAACAAAATGTAGTAAATTGTTTTGTTTTTTATGGCTCATGGATGGGGGGGGGTTGATATCACGTTATATCTGACTTTGCTTGACAATCTTAGAAAAGGGGAAACTTAGAATATTTTAGAAAATCTTAGAATTGCCAATAGCCAAGGAAATCTCAGAAACTTAAAAAAGGAAATAAAAGAATTAATTTATGAATTTTCCCAAAATTTTCTTGGGAAGAAAATAGTATTCTAAAGTTTTACTAAAGATTTTTTCATAGAATTTCCTAAGATACCTTAAAATTTGCTTGGATTTCTTTATATTTTCGTATATCACGATTTTCCCTTCGGTTTTTCAGTTAGTTTTTCAAAACTAAGGGGAAATCGACGGAAAAATTGTATCTAGTTAAGGGAAATCTGAAGAAATTCTGGAAAATTTCAAAACATCTAAACAAACAGATTCTTAGAAAAATTGAAGAAATATTGAAAATCTCAAGAAATTCTTAGAAATTTCAAGAAAATCTCAAGAAACTCAGGAAAATTTTAGTAAATAGAAAATTGAGAGAAATGCAGAAATTTCTAGAAAATCTTAGGATATTCTAGGAAATGAAAAATTCTAGGGTATCTTTAAGATATCTAGAAAAATCTAAAAGAATTTATAGCCAATAATATCTCAGAAAATGAAAAAATCAAAAAGGAATAATCTATAATATTCTAGATTTTCTCAAATTTTCGCTGATTTCCCTTTAGTTTTACATATGAGAATTTATCCATCATTTTTCCACTTAGTAAGAAAACGAGCGGGAAATTTGAAGAAATCCGGAAAAATTTTAGGAAATCCAAGAAAATCTCATTAATTTTACAATCGTAGGAAATGTAGAAAATTAGAGGTAATAGAAAATTCTAGAAAATCTTAGAAAAATATCCAAAAAAATTTCGGAAAAATCAAAAGATTTTTGGAAATCTTGCAAAGGGGGGAATCACAGAAAATTCTAGAATATTTTAGCCAAACAACTGCTGATTCGAAAGTATTCGGTTCGAATCCGGGGAGAGTCTAAAACTTTCATATGACCGTCTTCGTACTTCGGAGGGTACGTCAAGTCGGAGGTCTCTCCTGGGTTGATGATTGCTGCTATCAACTATTAACAACAGGGTTACAGGCATTCCACAATCCGGTTTAAGGGAAAATGCCGTTATTTTTGAATTTTATATTGCAATTTAGCTATATGAACTAACAGTAGTTTAGCTTGAAAATTCAAATTGACTTGGATCTATAAACGACCTTGATACTTGGATCTTAGAATGTATTCTGTTGATTTCAAAACTCGCATTATAGTAATCAAAGTGCACCTAATGAAATTAAAAAAATTATTATCGCAGCAGAACTCGCAGAACTTGATCTATCGGGGACTGCGAAGAGAATGAGAATGCACTAAATTATCTCATCGGTGCATTACACGTGGATTAGATCTCCCCAAAGAGGGGAAGGGGCAGGAATTGTTCTCGGAGCCGCAAGGTTTAAGAGTCCAGTGCCGGTTCTGAGAGGTTTTTGTAATGGTTTTTATTCAAATAAATACAAGTGCAGGTCGCCGGAAAAGATCTCAATCTAGGAACTTTGATGTCCGAAAACACGAATTTGAACTGCTAGTTTTTAAATTTTTTTCTTCGTTCATTGTTTTTCTTCAAGTGCCATTCACTATCAGTGCGTAGACGATCACTTGGCTAAAGCCAAGATGACGTACTAGGAAATTTAATTAATGGGGTAGTTTTCCGTTGCCTTCCCCATAGCCCACAGATATAGTTTGGGCTTTAGATCACCGCAATTTTTTTTTTTTATTTTATTGTTATTTTATTATTATTTTATTATTCAATTATTATTATTATTCTGGATTTGCGGAAAAATTATCAGCTGCAAGAATAAATTATTCTGTGCATTGACTTTACAGATTTAAATTGTCAAAAAAGAAATGTAAATATTTACAATTTTTTTACAACGAATGGATTAGTTGTTATCACTAAATTGTTAAATTAAACAATAATTAGAATATTTATTATCGGAATAGCAAATAGAACCAATAAAAGAAAATTCTATCAGGAACGGTATTGACGTATACATATATTGAAAAAAACTTATTTTGAAGTCATAACAGATAAAACTTATAGCTATGTACCACAAATTATTTTTAAGTTTTTGTATATTATAATTTATAAATTACCCCTTTCAGATGACCTCTTTTAGTGCTATCTGTTTAATCAGAATTGACGTAAACAGTCTAAATTTTGTCATATTTCGAAACTTAATCAGCAAAATACTGTTCCAGTGCGTATTTGTAATTATATTCTTATTTTCGGCGAATAAAATTTTATTTCCTCTAATAGGCGAATACAGATTATATAATATTATATTACATACCCGTTTATCACGGGTATATTTGAGGTATTAATATTTCAAATATTACTTGTAACACGTCATCGTTTTGTAATGTATCCCTTTCTGCACTAGAGTTACAATATGCTATAATTTCACTACGGGCGGGGGTTCTATAGAAGGGACTTTAAAGGATTTTAGAAGGGGGGTTCTACAATATTTCCATTTTTAAAATAATAACTTTTAAACATCTGTAACTAGAACAATAGAGTTTAGCAATTTTTTTGAAATTTGAAAATACAGTCAAATTGAAAAATATAATAGGGGCAGTCCATTAATTACGTAAGGGTTTAGGGGGGGGGGGGTTATGGGAAATCTCACAGGCCCTTACGTAAGTTTCGTAAATTCTTTTTTTTAAATTAAATTACAATTTTCAAATTTAAATTAAAAAATTAAATTAAATTAAAATTATAATTTATAAAGAAAATTATATTTGATTTTTAAATTTTTAAATTATTTATACCAACAAAAAAAAAGAAAACTTTTGTTACTAACACAAGAAATACATTTAAAAAAAATATAATTAAAATAATAAAACACAGTGGCATAATAGTGAAGAATTTAACAAAATGGCATCTGAGTTTGGCGATCTTTACGAACGGTTTTTTATGTCGTATAAAATTGGTTGGCCAGATTCATCGGCAAAATTGCTGCAAGATAAAGCCAACAATGCTTGGAAAGTAGCAAAGGCTACCTATAAAGGTAAGGATTTTATAAATAATATTGAAAATGTGATAAAAGAAAATAATTTACGAAAAACAAGAAGAAAAGCAGCATTTTTATCCTATTTCTCAAAGGTTGAAAAAAGTAAACAAAGTGATGGTTCTAATTCGACTTCGCAAAAAAAAGGAAAAAATGAAATGGAACCACCTATTTCAGATGAAGTCGATGATAACCCGGATGAATCAGTTGATCTCGTGGTCTTAGCTAGTACATACGATACTCCAGCACAAACAAAATTATTAGCAAAAATTCAAGCAATGTAATTCAAATTAAATGGTCAATTGCAATCACAAAATTCAGGTCTTCGAGATATATGTCAAAATGATATTGATAGATCTAAAAGGGAATTAATGGAATCAAAACAAATTCTGAAAACTAAGAAACTGAACGCCGAATATCAGAAAAAGTACCTCAATTCTGTAAAGAGAAAGTTAAATCAACTAGAAAATAATTTAGAAGATTTATCGCCTGGCATAAAACGAACTCCTGGCAGACCATGTATAGAAGAAAATCATCCAGAATTATTAAACACAATAGTTTCTATCACCTCATTTGGTGGTGCAGCTCAAAATCGTCGTTGCACCGAAGAAATCAAGACCTGCAAGACACTTGACGACTTGCACGAAAAACTTTTAGAAATTGGATTTAATTTATCTAGAAGTGCAACCTATTTAAGTCTTTTACCGCGGAAGTCGAATTCTTTGGAAGGAAAAAGGCACATTGTGACGGTACCAGTGAAATTATGCCGAGGTCAAACGGATAGTCACAAAAGGCATCCTGACCGACAGTTTTGTACATGGTCCATACGATACTTGGAGAGTTTGGCATCTTTTCTTGGCCCAGATCAAGTATGCTTCTTATCACAGGATGACAAAGCTCGTGTTGTAATTGGAATTACAGCTGTGCAAAAGCAATCCCCAATATTAATGCACGTTGAATATAGGGTACAACTTCCCGATCATGACTGGGTTATAGCGGAAAAGCACAAATTGATTCCGTCGGTGTATGCTGGAATAATCATTAAACCAAATGGTTGGGGATCTCCAGATGCAGTTACATATTCTGGCCCAACTTACATTGCCATCAGAAGCTGCAAACACTCTTCATCAACTGCAGCTAGTCATTGTGATGATTTTAAAAAGCTGTTGGAACTGGAGTGTTTTGAAGGAATTGTAAAAACGAACAACGAAATCAAACCGGTATTCATTATCTCTGTAGATGGCGGACCAGATGAAAATCCACTTTATTCAAAAACCATTGCTTTTGCTATTCAGCATTTCCGGGATTTCAATTTAGATGCTTTATTTATTATTACAAACGCACCTGGACGTAGCGCATTTAACCGTGTTGAAAGAAGAATGGCACCGCTCAGCAAAGAACTTTCTGGATTGATTTTAAAGCACGATATATTTGGAAGTCACCTGGATTCTAATGGGAAGACCATCGACACCGATTTAGAAAGAAAAAATTTCTCTGCAGCAGGAAACACTTTGGCTAAAATATGGAGCGACGCGTGTATTGATAATTTTCCTGTTACAGCCGAATAGTATATCGAGTCTGGTATACAATCTGAATTATTCCAAGTGGTACGCAATTCATGTAAGAGAATCGCAGTATTTATTGCAGATTACAAAATGCAACGATATCAAATGCTGTGGTAACCTTAGAAGCGATATACGTTATAGGTTACCAGACAGATTTCTTCCACCACCATATCTCGTGCATAACTTCAAAGGAAGAATTACTGTACCAAGTCCTGAAGAAGAACCACATAAATCGATTTTCCTTTCGCTTTCCGATCGACTCAGCCTAACCATACCTCTACCGCATACGAAGCAATTTAAGGAAATGCCATATGATATGTATTGCCCTTCAGTAGAGGAAGCTCGGTGATGATGACACCCTCTTTTTCAATCACTCTATTCAATGCCTAAATTAGCTTCTATTTGTATATTATTGAGGGAAAAAGTCAAGGATATCATAGACTAAGCAAATTTTACTTTGAAGTATATTAAAATATAAATAAAATATATTTTTTTATCTTTTCTCATTTCGTAACAAAGGTGCCATCATATCAACTGATTTGATGTGCCATCATATCAAATCAGTTGATATGATGGCACACCCAATTAAAATATGATGGGATACAATAATTCTACTAAAATAAAAAACGAAAATAAGTGAATCTTAAGTAACGAACATACATTGAAAAATAAAAAATAATAACTACGGCTTCCCAAATACATTAAATAACAGATTCATTTTGTTTGATGGCACCCTACTCCATCATAACAAACATTTGGGGTGCCATCATATCAAAAATACAAAATTTTAAACTTTGTTAATTTGTCACATTCTAACGGAAACTTGACTTATAGAGTAAATCATGTTTAGAAAGCTGAATGTTCATACTATCATATGAATCTATCATATTTAGCGAAATATTCAAGCATGCGACCACAAATCAGTGAAATTTAAAGTAAATAGAAACTTTTGTGTCTTACAAAAATTTCAAAATCAACTTACATTGGTTGCGCGTACTCAATTGTCACACCTCGGCTACAGTAGAGCAGTAGTGGTCTCTAGCACCACTTGTGGGCTTAGATTCAACTAAATTCAAATAAATAACGCTAAAATTGAAAGGGTGCCATCATACCTGGGGTGCCATCATATCCACATTTCCACTACAAGCACAAATAAAAGATAAAATGTGTTTGACCTGCGGTTTGTATTTTGCTTCAAAAAAAGCAGCCGCAGCACACATGAAAGCTTTGCAATACTCTCTGAAATACGCTGAAGCAAAGGCTAAACTTGTTCTTCTCGACGTGAGAACGAACTCTTGTACGTGACGCATGACGAAAAAACGGGAGCAGAAGACGTTGAATGGATAAACGAAGAATAGAAGTGCCTGAAAATAAGAAAAATCTTGTTACTGACGCTGGTGATGTTCTCTGCTTTCAACATATACCGGGTGCTGAATGAGTTAGCCGAACATAGGAAATTAACATGTAAAAAATTATTTATGCAAATTCCTGCTTCCCTAATTATTTTAGAGAAAAAATGAAAGACATAAAAATAATGCAGAAATATAAACTACAAATGATAAAACCATTAGATTTCATCTAACTTTTACTTAAAAGGTCAAAAAATGCTTTCGAAATTGTTAAAATTTTCATTTATAGCACTGGCCATGTAATAAATTCAATTTACAATAATGTAATGGTTTAATCTTCATTAATAATAGCTATTTATTATACAAGTGTCTTATAAGGCAAATAAGTTACGAAAGAAATGTTTAGCCACGAGAGCTTGCTCGAGTGGCTAATTTTAATTATCATAATAATTATCATCGAGCGCCTTGAAGAGGAAATAATAAATATTATAAAGATTGTTTTCTTAAAACTTCGAATAAGCTTGACTTTATGTTATTGAATTGTGAATATCCAAATATAATTTTTTGTGAAATTAATAATTTTTTTAATATGGTAAGACACTTTTCTCGAGACTTTTATGTTCATATATATTTATGGCCCACGGGCCCTATTCTTGAGCTGATACGACTTGATTCGCATACGCAAATACGAAATTTTCGTATACAAATAAAGTATTCGCACTCCCTGATTGGTCGAAACATAATGGTTCGTATGAGAATCAAATTGAGTAAGCTCGAGAATAGGGCCCCTGAGGAAAACAATATTCGAAGCTAGTTCGCCATAAATATATGTATAATATTAACATCTCGACGATAGTTTCTTATTTAATAAATAAATTTATTATTGATTTCACAAAAAATTATATTCTGATATTGACAACTGAATAACATTAAGTCAAGCTCATTTGAAGTTTTAAGAAAAAATCTTTTTTTATAAGTAACATAATTCTCATTCAAGAACAATAAAATAAAAACATAGGGATATCGGGTTGATTGGAAATTAAATCAAACAAATATGACTTGTTATGCCGACGACATTTTGGAAAATTTTATTTTCTAGTTTCAATTAGTTTTAAACATCTTTCTCTGTGCTGAGGAGGAAATAACAAATATTATAAAGATTGAAAACGCGAGGATATCGGGTTTATTGGAAATTATATCAAGCAAACATGACTTGTTATGCCAAATCCATACAATTGTGCAAAAAAAGTACGCAATAGTGTAATTTGTCTTACGACGGCGACGTCCCTGAAACTGAAAATACCATTAATTAATATTAACTTTCTAATGCTTTACTAAATTATAAAATAAAGTACTAAGGTACTTAACAGGACGCTTGAGAACAAATTAAGGACAATCCAAAACAATAAAAGAAAAAAATTCCCGGTTATTATTGCATTTAAAAATTTTATTTTTACAGAAAAATTTAAATTTCAATAAAGGGAAGCTGGCAAAAAAAAAGTTTTTGGTGATTTTTTCAATATTTTTTGCAAAATGAAAAAAAAATATCAGAACAATTGAGAACAAATGAAGAACAATCGAGAACAACTAAAAAATGTATAATTTCACTCACGTGAAAAATGCCTAAATATTCTAAATTTATTTTTATTTGTAATACACCATACACCATTAATAAAACACTTGACGAGTGGAAAATAGCGAAGATTGTGCCAATATTCAAAAAAGGAAATAGGGCGGCATGCGAAAGCTATCGAGGAATCAGCCTACTAAATACATCCTATAAGATATACTCAAGGATCATAAATAAAAGACTTAGAACCATCACCGAAGGAATGATTTTGGAAGAACAGACTGGCTTTAGGAAAGGTAGATCGTGTACGGATAACATCTTCTGCTTAAAGCAAATAATAGAAAAACATCGGGAGTTCAATCGCGAGACTCACATCGCCTACATAGATTTCATAAAGGCTTTCGATAGAATCGTACGCTGAAAAATGTGGGAAATTTTAGAAAAAAGAGGAATACCACAACATATAATAGAAGTAATAAAAGAAATGTACCAAGATACTCAAATATGTATAGCAAGAAAAGAAGAGACAAAAAAATCAATAAATACAGGGGTAAGACAAGGGTGTAATATATCACCGACACTGTTCACCATATATATTGACGACGCTATACGAAAATGGAAGGACCAAATACCCCACTATACAGCAAACTTAAACAGCAAAGCTTTTGTATTAACAATCCTTTTTGCGGACGACCAAGCCATAATAGCCGACAGTGAAGACTCCCTGCAGTTCGCACTATTCAAGTTAAGCCAGGTCGCGGAAAATTATAACATGATCATATCTACAAATAAAACAAAAGTAATGGCGTTCATAGGACAAGAACAAGTAAGATCAAAGATAGTTCTATATGATCAGCCAATAGAGCAAATAAAATCCTTCAATTTTCTAGGAAGCCTAATATCTATATTTGAAGAAGCTGATATAAACAACAAAATCGAAAAATTTAATTACATCAACGGAACAATAAAAAGAACTTTCAAAAATAGAGCAAACCAGAGCACGGCAATAAAATTTTATAAAACTATTTCTATACCAAGCATTACATACGGCAGCGAAACTTGGACAGTAACAAAAGAAAATGAGCAACGATTACAAAGCGCCGAAATGAGATTCCTACGAGCAGTGGCCGGTTATCAAAGAACCGATAGAAAAAGAAATACTGATATAAGAAACGAGCTAAGCATATACCTAGTCGGGACATAAGTTCTGTTACACAGTATTAATTAAATTTTTAATGTTTCAAAATAATAAATTCAATTATGATATATACTGCTTTATTACTTAATATATAAAGAATACATTTTTAATATATTTACTCAAAATGTCCTCCTTTAGCCTTTACACAAGCCTTTAAACGCCGTGGCCAATCATCAATTGCGGCACGGACGACTTGTAACGGTATCGATGCTGCTGCTTTCACCAAATCCCGCTTCAGAAGCTCGATATTTTTATGAGGCTTACTACAAGCCATGTTTTCAAAAACTGACCACAATTTATAATCCAAAGGATTCAGATCAGGACTTCCAGAAGGCCATTGTTCTGCTGCAATAAACGCAGGTAAATTTTCTGCTAGCCACCTTTGGGTTGTCTTAGCTTTGTGTGCTGGTGCAGAGTCCTGTTGGAAAACCCAATGGTTTCCTTGAAAGAGAGAGTCGTTAAGAGGCTTTACCACGTCTTCTAACATTTCTTGGTAAATTGGTGCCGATGTTTTAACGCCTTTTTCACAAAAGTGAAGTTGAGTAACCTCTTCGTAGGATACACCCCACCAAACCACCACAGATGCTGGATAATGGCCTCTTTGAACCATCGGAATTTTTTCTGCCGCTTCTTTAGAGCTGTGAGCATAAACACGATCGTTTTGCTTATTAAATTTTTCTTCGACGGTAAAAATTTTTTCATCGGTAAACAAAATATTTTTAAAATTATTATTACCGTGCCTCCTTAATAGGGTTTTCGATCTCTCGTGCCTAATTTTTTTTAAAGCTGTTGTTAACCTTTGTCCTGTTGCTCTACGAAAAGCCCCAAGTTTTAGGTCCTGCCTCGATACGCGAGACACGCTTTTTTTTGAAATTTGCATCTCCATAGCAATAATTTTTTGTTTTCGCAGAGGATTTCGTCGTATTCTTTCACGCACTGCTTTAATCACTCGTGGAGTTCTTATGGTACGAGGACGTCTACTTCTTTTTCTGTCAGCTATTGCATTTGTATCGGTAAACCGTTTTATAGCACGACTTACAAAAATTTTTGAAAATTTTAACGGCTTTAGCAATTTTAAAATTTCACTATTTGATACACCACATTTATGTAACGCAATAACTGCTATCCGATTTTCTTTCACACCCCAATCCATGTTGCTGGTTGAACTCAAAAATTTTAACTATAGTCTGTACAAGTTGCCAAAAGAAAGGGCTTTCTAAATATGTAATTGTTTTCCACCCTCTGTAATCTTAAGCTGTAAAATCTAACGGTTCTTTACAGGTAACAGAATTTATGTCCCGACTAGGTACAGTTTAAATGAGAGAATGAAGGAGTACAGAATAGCATGGAGGGAGCATCTGGATAGAATGGATAACTCCAGAATACCAAAGAAACTGTACCAATATAAACCCATAGGAAGAAGATCTGTAGGTCGCCCCAGAAAGAGATGGCGAGATCAATTTTGAGTGACGTAACGGACCGCGGTCTTATACGTGTAGTTGATGATGATGATGATGATGATAGTAATAAAATAGTTTGTTCTCACGTAGTTATTGTTAAAAAAAATTAAATAATTAAATAGACCAATCGATAAAAGCGCAGTTTATAGGGACAAATGCGGAGGATGCAACGCAGATTATAATGGCCAAAGAGACAGGAAAATAAAAAGAAGACTGATGGAACATAAAAATAAAAATTAATTTTCAGCTGTCTCTTAACATCTTCTGCATATAGAACACACCATAAAAGAAATCGTTTTTCGAGGAAAATGTTTTTTATTTTACTTTTGCAATTTACTATAACTTATGTCGTTGGGCGCATATAAAAACAATTTGTACAGAAAATAATTAAGAATGAATTTACAGATTTGTCAGAATACTTCATAAAATAATTATATTATATGATCACTATCTGTTCATCAGATAATTCAATTCAGACAACATTTTAAGGATATACGTACTTACTATGAAGTACTTACATCTAGAAAGCGTTTATTGTCCTTCAGTGACTATTTTTTTTGATACGTTAACAACACTGAATTGTTTCAAAAACAAAGATATAAAAAAGAATGGGAAAATATAAGTTTTTGATTGTTGAACTTTTATCAAGTTCTAGTGAATTTCCTGTTAAAAAACACGCAAGGAAACCAAAATTTTTCGGCTGCTTATTTTATATGAATAGCTCACTAAATTGTTTTACCAATTTCTTAATTACTTTCACATTAATTTACATTTCGAGATACCTGAGAGAAAAGTTTTCTATTGCAAAGAGCAGAGGAACTGAAAAGGCTTACAAATATCAGGTGCTGCACCTTTGAAAAAAGGATTTGTTGCTTCTACAAAGCGTTTAGTAGTTTTAACAGATTTTTTTGCTACTGCAACAAATAATTTTATACAGCTTAAAAAAGTTTTTTCTGCCGAGAAAATAATTGTAAAATTTTTGCAGTTTATGAAAACTTTTCATTTTTTTCAGTTTCCGATTCCAAAAACAAAGTACTGTGTGTTTATTTTTCTTTTTCTCTATACTTTTTCATATTTTTTTAAAAATGAGTTTTTTTTTAATTGATTACAATGCTAAAATATTCTTTATGATAAATATTTACTGTATTAGCACAAAGGTACAATGCGCAAATAGAGTAGTCTCGATTAATCTATTGGTGCGTTAGTAGATAAAAAAATATTCGTGATAATTTTATCTACCAAATATTTGTGTCACGCACATTGGGTAAGTGTACGTGTCAACAAATTAATCATAGTGGTTAGATAAGATAATTTCCAAAAAAATTATTTCTATAAATTATTAATTTATGAACGATTGTCAATTCGACATTCGACCTTAGTTGTATATTGCGATTGGTTAGGGGGGAAGCAATAGGAGCGATTTGCTCCTCCTTAAAAAATTGCGTAAAAAAAAAGTTTTTGTCTGGCGCCCCTAACAAAAAGCAACCTTGTATTTCATTTAAGCGAACCGTACCTATTATAAAGTATATTTTTTTACAAAATATAAATTAATATGATGTTTCTTCACAAAAAATAATAGTATAATTTGTCGAAAATAAAAGTATGAATTAATTTTGGTTTACTTATTTTAATAATTATTATAGTTTGTACTATTGAATTGAATTTTCAGGTGTCTGAAGATATACAAAAATTTGTATGAAACATGTCGTGCTAATTAAATATTCAATGCGAAGTAGTACAAACTATAATATTTATTATAAAATTAACTTCGCCTAATTTGAACAATATATTATTTATTTTAACAAATAATTGTGAAATTGTGAACCTACAATATAATAATAAATTTTAGTAATCTACTTATAACATAATTTAATGAATAGAACCGGTAAGACAAAAACTATAGTTCGAATTATAGTTGGGACTAAACAGGTGGTCTAGTACCTTATTATCTCTCTACTTATTTTTTAGAAATAAAAAATTAAATCTTCTAACTTGTTTACCGAATACAATTAAAACTTACTAACCTATTATTTATTTTTTTACAGATCTACAATGGTCGATGCAAGTGTAGCACCGGTTACCTCAAAAGAATCCAAACGCAATGGTTCCTTGCAGAATCAACAGAGCAGCAGTTTTTTCTCGTTATTGAGTAGTTTACTTGTTATTATAAGTACAGCTTTAATTATTTTTGCTGCTGCCCGAAACAGTATCACTTGGTGGGTAATTTATCTACAATTTTTAACTAAATCATAATCTACATTTAATTTTAGGGCATGCCAGAGTTTTTGGGGTATTTCTGGCGACTTTTGGCAGGCACAATGGCTTAAATGTTTACATTATATTGGGGAAGATCCATTTGTTCTGTGGGTATATTTCCCAGTAATTATAACGTTTGTTGCTTATTGGGTTCTTGGAGGAATTTATACTCTGTTGGATATTACAAACAAACCAGATGCTTTAAGAAGATATAAAATTCAACCTGGCACAAATGAGCCTGTCGACAATAAGAGACTTTTAAAGGTACCCAAAAATTTATAAATATAATTCTGTTACTGATAAGATAATTTTGTTTTTACAGGCAATTGCGTTGGTAGTAACTAACCAAACGATAGTTACTTTCCCATGCACTTATATCAGTTATTATGCAATCGAATGGCGTGGTTATCAACCGATTAGAGAATTGCCCACTTTTCACTGGGTATTGTTCGAACTGGGGAGTTTGATCTTGATAGAAGAAATTTGCTTTTACTACTCTCACAGATTATTACACAGCAAATATTTATATAAGTACATCCACAAGAAACATCATGAATGGACAGCTCCCATTGCAGTCATTGCAGAATACGCGAACCCAATAGAACATATTTTTTCAAACTTATTACCTCCGTTGTTGGGAATTTTTATTCTTGGTACCCACGTAGCCACAGCTTATTTGTGGCTAATTTTGGTTATATTTTCAACTTTGCATACACACAGCGGTTACCATTTACCTCTATTGCCGTCACCAGAATTTCATGATTATCACCATCTCAAGTAGGTATTTTAAAAAAACCGTACCAGTTTTGAACCTTATCTAATTTAGTCAAGTGTTGATATTTCTCTTTGATATCCACTGATTCACTAATATCGATTAATATTTTATAGATTTAATCAATGTTTCGGAGTTATTGGATTGTTGGATCGATTTCATGGAACCGATGCGAAATTTAGGATGACTCCTTCTTTTACCCGCCATTTAGCATTGTTTACTCTGGCATCAGCAAGAGAATTATATCCAGATCATAAGATTGATCAAAATGTGAATAAATCGGAATAACAGTATTTTAAAATTACCAAAGAAATTAAAGCATAATATTGTAAATCATTGAAACAATTTTGATATTTGTCACTTATGTATTTTTGTGATTGTACGCGATTTTTAAGAACGTAGTTCTTCTAAGAACTGCTTTTCACATCAATCATCAAAGTATTAGAGGAATTCTAGATTAAAATAAATAATACGGCAGTGGTAAGAAGGGATTTGTATTAGTTGTAGACGCAGGAATATATTTTTATTATTATAAAATTATTATTTCATTATTTCAGTAATTTGTATTTGAAAATCATATGTTATCATCGATCGTCTTATTCGGCAGATTCTTTATAATAGATACATTTTTATTTGTTTGACTTTATTTGATTGTTTATACATTATTTAGATGATTTAATAAAATTCTTAAATAAATCAGTAAAATTCTTCTATCCGGATTTTTTAAATTTCATGGATTTAGTCGTACATACGTATACATATTATATATCTACTAACTGCTGTCGCCATTTCCATCGACTGACGTTTTGCCATCGACACATTTCGTCGTAGAAAATTTAGTATTTAATTAAATAATAGTAGGTAATACAATATACACTGCAATTTAAAAACTGACGGATTAATTAAACAATAAAGTTTAAAATAAATTAAATACGTACGTTTTCCGGGATGGGACAACTCGGCACCGCACAGTGGGACGAATCACACTTTTAGCTGGTCAAAAATACAGGGAAAGTGGAAAAAAATCAGAAAAGTCCGTTTTTTTTAAGTCCAGTAATATATTGTTGTGATCTCTTACTCTCTTATAAAATGGTCGTTGGTTCTCGAAAATGGTTACATGCAAGAACAATAAAAAACTGACGATTAAAAGAACAATTTATTTTGCAACCTTACACAAGTAAACAAAATTAAAAAGCAGGACTCACACAAATTCGCCGAGCAGCACGTAATTTGGCTTCTTTCTTCCCACTCTAATCACAATTTTCTTCAGCTAAATTCAACACCACACCAACTCTTGGATTGTAAATTTTGGGACTTCTCTATTCGACTTTTATTTATTTATCTTCGACTGTAAAATTTGCGATCCTCCGCAATTAACTTTTATTTATATTTTTGATTGTAAAATTTTCGACTCTCCGCAATTAACTTTTATTTGTCTCTCCGTTTGTAAATTTTGCGACTTCTCGTACTATTCATTTATTTACCTACTGCTGCATTCCTTGGTTTTTCTATTCTTCTTTTTTTTTTTAAATCAAATCAAGGTTCTAGCTTGCGTACTGCTCAGCTGCATTTATGTGAGTTGCTAAACAACTAAAATTAAAATACAAACATTACAATTTAAATAAAACAAATTCAATATTCAACATTTTCAAGAATTTCAAATAACAACAATTTTCAATGTTTCTTCCAGTGTTAGTTTTATCTATAAAAATTAATGAAATAAGACTATAATTTAATTCATAATTAAAAAAGGGGCAAATTTGGGCAACTTTTCGATACAGGGTTATCAAGTACGCATAATTATGTAACAAAAAAAAAGGTAACTCCCCAGAGCCCCCCAGAAGTTTTCCTACTCCATTATACGTAAATAAAGTAGAATTTCTGTAATTATATGATTTTATATGCCAATTTTTATATATTAATAAATAAAATTAATACAAATTAAAACGCTTACTCGATACTACATGTTGATTCATATTTGCTAAAAAAAACTAAAAAATTATTTATAACACTTAAATATCTGAATAACTAAAATGTATAACCTAAGTGCACATACACGTATTTGCATTACATTCAGTGAACTTCACGAGCCTTACCTGTTTTTATCTGCTCAGAAGTTAATAATTGTTATATATTTTGATATATTTTTCATCGTCAACCGGGGTGTTACCACGCTTGGCGCCGAGTTAGCAGTGCCGAGTTGTACCTGACCGCAGTGACGTATTTATCGCATAAACCTATGAAGCCCGGGCTTGTGGCGCAAAATTTCAGGGGCGCAAAATTTCAGGAGACGCAAAATTGAATTTCAGGAGTTGTAAATTGTAATTACCTAATCATTAATCGTTCTAATTATTATTAAAAATAAGTTTAATTTTCTTTATAAATTTTTCTAATTTGAAAAAAAGGTCAACTAAAAAATCAAGGATAGGGGCGCAAAATATTAAAGATTTGTGGCGTCACACTTGGTTAATACGGCTCTACCTTACCGCCAGTTACAAATATTTTTATATTTAAAATAAATTTTTTTAAGTGTGATTGATGGATGTCTTCTGATAATATGGTAATTAAATAAAAATATTAAGTAATGATAAAAAATTTGATTGTTCTTGAATATTTCAAATATTGCGTGATTGTTTTTAATGGCTTTTTGGATTTCATAAGTTTCCCCATTCCCATAAAATTCTTTTCGTGTATTTATTTTTTTTATGTGAAATAATGGTTTTATTTATATCTGTTACTGTAAAAGCCCGAAATCCGGTAAATCCTAGGATTTACGCGTTAAACCTAGGATTTACCAATTTGAGGTTGGTAAATGTCCGAAATAGTGAATTATCAGTTCAATTTCGGACTTTTACCAGGCTACAACGGTAAATCTTAGGATTTACTGGTTCCTGTTGGTAAAAGTACGAATTTTATGTTTAATGACACAACATGTGAAATAAATAATTAAAAGAAAGCATCAAATTGAATTGCATTTAAAGGTTTTTGCTTTAGTATTTGTGCTGTAAAAGAACACATAAAACGATTGAAACAAAGAGATTTTTATATTAACACAACTGAAACGTTTATTTAAAAACAGAAAAATATTGTATATTATAATTATTTATTCAATATAGTAAAAAAATTTAAAATATTGCGTAAGTATACATAATTCCAATTTACTTGTTAGTACATGATGAACTTCCATGACATTTAGAATTGCATAATTTGTCTGATGATCTACACAAACATCTCTTGGTCGAACATTTCTTAGTGCAGTTGCATCTTTGGAACCCCTGTCCTCCAGATAAAGACAATTGTCTCACTGCTCCTTTTACACTTATTTCATTGGCCGGAACATCCACGGTATCAATAAAATATTCTTTGCAAATGGTAAATTGAATCCTAGTAAATAATTGTGTAAGAGTTCCTACACTTGTTCCAAGCTGATAAAATTCATCGTTATGAATATGCATTATAGCAGCCAAGAGAGTTCTTGGGTCTGTTTTAGATCGATCTACCTCCGGTATTTTCACTTTAACTGTTTGTCAGAGTGTTGCAGGTGGAAATTTTTTGTTTGATACCATTTTTATTTTATTTGCCTGCTCCTCTAATGCTTTGCGAGCTTGTTGCCTGTGTTGCTTAATATTTGATGTATTGCTATTGATTAATTGAACTTGACAATTATTGTCTTGAGAAGTAGTTATAACATTACTTCCGCTAGCTAGGGAGAAGCTAGGTGCAACTTCATTTTCCATATCACTAACCACACCATCGTTTTCTTCGCCAAAATTTGAAGTCAGAATATTTTCTTCATTTTCTTCATTGTCATCATCTTGAAGATTGTCATCTTGATAAAGTGCTTTTTCAAGATCTTCCTCGCTTTTCAAGTTTGGTAACACTTTGGATGGGATGTTA
Source organism: Cantharis flavilabris (assembly GCA_949152465.1). Classification (NCBI taxonomy): domain Eukaryota; kingdom Metazoa; phylum Arthropoda; class Insecta; order Coleoptera; family Cantharidae; genus Cantharis; species Cantharis flavilabris. Next base: position 24,463,357 of record OX424439.1, read on the forward strand.
GAGCTAGAGAGACCCATCCTCATTGAACAACCGAACATAGCCTCATAAGAAGATCGTTTAATTCCTTCATGATGAGCGTTGTTTTTCATAGCTTGAACAAATCTTAATGACTCAGACCATTTTCTACTGCCATTCGTTTCCATCCAAGTGGTCATCATATTCTGAGTATCTTGATTAGCACGTTCCACTGATCCTTGCGACTGACTGTGCCGCGGCTTTCCATGCACAATTTTAACACCATCCCACATTTCACAAAGTTCAGTTATTATAGCATTTGCAAATTCCCTACCATTATCCGAATGCAGTATGTTGGGGGCTCCAAAAAGTGTAAAAATTTCTAGAAGGTTGTAGGCAATTTCTTCGGCGCGCTTGTTACGAAGGGGGCGGATAACAACAAATTTTGAAAGATGATCCTGGTAAACCATGATAAATTTATAACCACCATCGGGGTTTGATTGCATATCGATAAGATCAACTTGGCATCTTGAATTCATTTCTATGTGTAGTATAGGTTTGACCACTAAATCTTTTTTTGGCATACTAGACTTTTTCTGACACGACTCACATAACTGCAGATATTGAGCTATCGATTCAACAGTAACATTTTTGTATTTCCGGTTAGCTTCCTTCATGGTTCTTGTTCTACCTCCGTGGCCCGTTGCAAGATGTGCTTCATGTATTGCTGTAAATAAGTCTTCCTACTTAACAAAATAGCGTATGTTATCTTGACATCCTGACAAAAGCGGTTCGATAAGCTTTTCTTCACCACCAATACTCAAAATATCAAATCGCTTTAATCTTCTGTAATTTTTCGCTTTTTTGCACTTAACAAGTTTAGCTTCTTTTACATCACGAATAAAGTCACTATATTTACTACTCGAGATATAAAAATTGTTGTCATCACTTTTATCAGAGAGAATACGATTCATTTTATCATAAAAACGTTTTTCATCGGCCATTCTTCTACGTTAATTATAATCTAATTTGATGCTCACTAACACTTTCGTCACTGTATAATTAAATTTGACGTATATACAAACAGGAACTTAATAAAGCACAATTGAAAATTCAATTAACATGGTATCCGTACATTTACGTTTACCAGTAAATCCTAAGATTTACCGTTGTAGCTTGGTAAAAGTCCGAAATTGAACTAATAATTCATTATTTCGGACATTTACCACATCAAATTGGTAAATCCTAGGTTTGACGAGTAAATCCTTGGATTTACCGGATTTCGGGCTTTTACAGTAACATATCTATTTCGTGCTTTCTCAAGTGAATCTGTTTGGATAACTATGATTTGGAATGGATTTTATTAGTGTTTTTCGATTATTGACTGTAATAATAGTCTTCCAATATAAGAATATTCACAATCTTTGCATGGTAGTTTTTTGTTTATATTTTATTGCTGAATAATTCACAAGGTTTCCTGAAGTATTTTTTGCTGACGATACAAAATTTTGAATAGTTAATCACTCAAATATTTTGATTATAGGTACTTTGAACTATCAATAAATGCCATTTTGAGGTGAATTTGAATTTTATGCAAATTGTCCATTGTACAACATAAATGATCTTAAATTCTAGAATTTTCAAAATTTTTTAAAGTTGCTAGTACTGTATTGTCAAATAATTTTTGTCCATATTTTAATATATTATTTCTTTTCTTTTTAAAAATTGTTCATATTTTTTATTAGAATAAAACAATTTCTAGTCCTGACGAGGCCCACAACAAAGTTGGGTAAAAACAAAATGTAAGGTTTGTTGCCTAACCCTTGAAAGAGATACTCTGGATGCTCATTTTGAGATTAAAAAATTAAATACTGAATTTCCGACAGCGAAATGGGTGGACGGCATGATTTCTATTTTCTCCTGCTCCTCTATATAAAGGTAAAAATAAAAAATTTTAAAAACTCCTTGTTGGGTGTTATTAATGAATTATACTCAGTAATATCGAAGGTATATATTTAATATACTATAAACTATAAGTTAAACATTACATTAAATTGACATAATGTAGTATTTCGTAGTTTATATGGTCTTACGAAAAATCATAAAAAACTATTTTTAAACTATGCTACTCGTATAAGCTTATAACCCATTTTTTTAATAACTTACTTTTAAAAACATTTTTAATCTTTTATTTATTTTCTTAACACTCCTGACTAAAATAGAAAAAATAATTCGGGAATTTTTGACTCCTCAGTCTACATTTCAGTTGTTTACTTCAGGCAAAATGGAGAATTGATCCACTTACGAAACATGTTTATACATTCCGTGTTGTTCCACTTACGCAACCTATAATAAATTTCGTATTAACAATTCTTCATTTCCTGTTTCTTGAGATGTCTTAGAATTATTCAGAATTTCTTCAGATTTCCATTCTCTATTTTAACTTTAATTTGTTTTTTCAACAAATATAATTTCTGGTGCACTGGAGGGTATTCCATACCCCCCAGACCCCCCGGTTTTAAAACCCAAAGGTGTGTGTGTGTGTGTGAATGATTTACCTTCATACAAAAACTTTTTATTCTCTTAGAACAAATACATCTACATATCGTTCGTATACCAACAAAAAGTTTTAGTGCTTATTTTTTTAAGCATATATCTATGCGTCGTGAAAACACTTACCGGGGAGTCTGGGGGGTGTGGAACACCTCACAGAATATAGTAAAATTCCTGGTACGGAAGTCACAAGTTTAATAGCATGGCATTCATTTGAACACAATTGCTGGTGACCTGATGGTATTTTATACCTCCCTAGACTTCAAATAGTATCTAGTTGTGCACCTCCTATTTTTGAGAATTTTGTTAAGATTGAAAAGGTCACAGTACAACTGGGGGCCCTTTTAGCAGGGGGCCAGCGTGCATCGCACCCGCCCACCCCGGTAATTCCGCCACTGATCATACATATTAGTGACTTATACAGAGTGGCCGTTTGAAAGCGAAACAGACGGGATTGTGGCCAGCAGAATGTTTTTTTTTTAAATGCAAAAACACGTCAATTTTATTATCGAGGGGGACAACTTTAGCGACCAATGTCACTCTGGTATTGTTTCATCCCTTAGCGCTGTGAAGACAATCCCTGAAATGTTAATAGGGATGATATGGCAAATGACACCTCATTTGAAAGGTCTTGCTTTCCTGAATTCAGTCCAATAATTTTTTTGAAGTTTTATTAATTATTCAACAACAAAATTGAAGCTGCAAAAATGCGAAATAAATACGATATTTCAAGACATTTAAGAATAAAAAAGTGAAAAACGCTTGGACAGGTTGATTTTAATTTCAAGGGGGCTACATTTACTGCTATTCATAAACATTGACAGTTCAACCCTTAAGGTCAAGAGCAAACCTTCCTTAGAATTTTGAATGAAAAGATGGGTCTGATAAAAAGATAGAAGTAGGTAGGATTTTTTCGATATATTGATTTTTGGCCACTTCTAAAGTAAAAAGTGAAAAATTTTCCCCAAAAATCGTCAGAAAATAAATTTTTAATAACAAATGAACTATGCAATATAAAAAAATCCTACATACTTCCATAGCTGTTGTTATACTTACTATTATACGTATAATCGAAAAAAAATTATTGTATACGTACGATAAACAGTATAGTTTTCAGCAGGCCCGTAGCCAGGATTTCATTTCGGGGGGCACTCATAAAAAGAAAAAAGAAATTTCGGGGGTTCCCCTTCCGAGAATTTTTTCGGGAAAAGAATTTATGTTTTCCAATATATATTGTAGAATGTAGGTACCTACTATATCTTCGCTATATTAAAAACACTTGATTTTATTTTATTTTTATTTGCATAACATGTTTCATGTGTCGCAGCACATATCGTCAGATGCGACTAGAGAAAATATAATATAATTAATGTAATGTAACATATTAAAATTAAAATTGTACGTACATATTAGATTAAAAAGGAAAATTTGAATACTTGAAATATAGAATTTGTTTAAAAAAATTTTTGTTTGAAGTATTTTAAAAATGTGATTGAATGATGCCTTCTTAAGAAAAATTAAATAAAAATATTAAATAAAGGTATAAAATTTGGAGTTTCTTGAATGTTTAAAATTGATTCATTATTTTTGATTGCTTTTTGAATTTTAAAGCTTTCCCATAAAGTTCTTTTTAAATATTGATTTTCCTTATGTAAAATAATTGTTTTATCCGTATCTATTTCATGTTGTCTAAGATTAAAATGTTTTGATAGTTGTGATTTGGAATAGGGTGTTTGATGTTCCTTTATTCTTATTTGAAGTTGTGTTCCGGTTCTCCAATGTATGAAAATTCACAATTCTTGCAGAATAATTTGTAGACACCACTGGAGTTCATGATGTTATTATGTTCTTTTATAGTTGCAAAGTAAATTAGCGAGATTTGTTGTAGTTCTTTCAGCTAAAGTTATGTTGAGTCCTTTGAAAAGTTTGTTCATTTTTGAGTTAATATGTCCTTGGTATGTTACACATTTGTAAAATATATTTTCTTCTCTTTGGTTATGTGTGAAGTAAGAATGTTCAAAATTTTCTTTTTTCTTTTTTAGAAGTTTGTTTATTATTTTTATATGATAACCGTTTGTAAGAGCTAATTGTTTTATGATATTTATTTCTTTATTGTTGTTGAAATTGGAAAGAGGTATATTGTAAGCTCTGTTTATAAGAGCATGGAAAGCAGAGAATTTGTGTTTGTGTGAGTGTTTCCAGTGGTAAGGGATTAATGAGTCTGTTAGTGTAGGTTTTCTATAAATGTGGAAAACAATCTTTTGTTGAGAAAGTTTTATTTGTAAGTTTTATTTTATTTCTCAACAAAAGATTTTTTTCGACATTTATAGAAAACCTATGTCTAACCTAGGCACGTGCCCCCAGGTGCCCCCTCCCCCTAACTACGGGCCTGGTTTTCAGTTTTCACGCCTCACGCCCTGATGAAGGTTTTGATCAGACTTTGAGTTTCAACTTCTATTTTTTTTAGTAGTTAATTTTTTATTTATTTATTTGGCTTTTCTCCAGAAAGTAAGAGCAACGTTACAATACATTATAATATACATATTTAAAATCAAAACACTAAAATCATCGTTGCGCCATAAAACTACGGAGACTTCGATGGGAACTAAGAGCGAAAATATGATGTCGTTTAACTTTTTGCACCTTTTCGGTTAAGTCGGATTTTGGTTAAGCTGGGTTTCTCTGGAATTTTGTTCACATCGGCATACAATTCTTTTGGAGACTTAAACGTCGTTGTTATCACATGTCGTGTGTATAAAATGGATTTTCGAAACCTTTTATCTGTTCCATGAATATAGTCGAATATACCAAGCGGTCCAAAACATTCAATAAAGCTTAAACAAAAGTCTCTAATTAGAACATGATTATAATTAGTTAACAATAACTTGAAGTGTTTTATAATAAAAATGTGATATGATTTGAACGATAATAGTAAATTGGATTGTTTTCTATATCCATAATTTCAAAGATCTCAAAGATCCCGTCAACCTGTAGATCTTAATTTTCAATAAAAAAAAAAAATCCGCAGTTTTCAAATGCAATTTATGCCCAAAAATACTTGTATAAAATAAAAAAAACCCTTGAATTTTTGAATGCCCGCAAGCCACACAGCCGTTGTTTAATTTATCATAGAAATTCTCAAAGTAATAACTGATAAATGGTAAATTTACTCTCAAAACCAATAGATTTAAAAATCACTTATTTAAATTATTTTATTATAACAGTAGATATGCATTCTACATTTTGTAGATCTATTTATTTATAATAAATTTTTTTATAGTATTAAAAAACCAGAAGTATGGCGCAAAGTCTATATCGGTCGACTGGGAAGCGGGCAACCGCGGTTCAAATCCTGGTCGCGTCAAATACACTGCTGTGATCTAAAGTCCAAAATATATCTGTGGGCTGTGAGGAAGGCAACGGAAAACCACCCCATTAATTAAATTTCGTAGTACGTCATCTTGGTTTCAGCCAAATGATCTTCTCGGACAAATTTAAAAATGTAAATATCAATGAATGAAATGAAATAATCAATTAATTTATAAATAAAATATTTGTGAGGTACCTACTATATTATTCTAATAAATTATAATAAAGTATAATGTATAATCTCGCCAGATTTGCAATTTCTGCGTTGTGAAAACTTAATATTATGTTTTTACTTGATATTTGAAACATGATATTTAAAACAGTAAATTTTATTCAAGGTTTATTAGGTAGGTACATCGCATGATTATTGTAATCAAATTTGTCGTCTATTATCAATATATGATTATAAATTTTTAATTTAGAGATTTAGTGAATTTTTTCAAGGTCGCTTTTGCCCATATTTTTATGAATTTTGGATTTTAGCGTACAGCATGACATGACAAGTACCTTTTTACGGTAATGGAACAGATTTCATTTTATTACTAGTAAAACTACTCAATTTTCCATTAACATATTTGATTACAAAATTGATCAAACAATGACAAGAGAAGCATAATTTTTTAAATAATTCTAGAATAATAGAATAGAAGAGAAAAAAAATAGTGGAAACAATTTTGGGCATGCAAAAACAAATATGGAATTCAATTCACAATCTTAAGACATAGTTAAAGCTATGAAGAAACTACGAAACATGAAATCGACTGGGGAAGACGGAATCAGTAAAGAACTGTTAAAATATAGTGGAGTAGAACTGCACGAACAAATAAACAAACTACATTACATTTTTACACTTTCTTCAATATTATATTTTATTTTGAAAGACTATAGTTTCGACTATTCGAAAGAAAATGGACTTGTTTGAATTTTTAGAAATCCGTTCACAACAATTGGGACTTTCTGAGTCAACTGGATGGCCAAAACTGGAAAATATTGATACTGAGAACATGTACACTCCTAGAAATTTCGATGTGTAAATTTAGCTTTGTAAATTTGTGTTAATTTGTAACTCAACACTCTGTAAAAATTTACACAATATTCTGCTTACGGATAAAAATGATTATTTTAACACGTTATTGTGTAAATGTGTGATTCCCCGACAAGAATGTGGGTTGTAGGTGGAACAAACGCGACAGAACAGACGTTAGGTACCAGTTACCACGCGTGATTATACCTAGATCGAGCACACGTTTAATACTCCAGCATCTCAGAAGAGAAAACTTTTTAAAATAATCTAGAAAACTGAGTTCTTTGAATGTTTCAAAAAAATTAGAAACTTCAAAGAAGAGTCTCTAATTCGAAAATTACAGATCTAGAAGAATAGGATCGTTGTTTTACATTAAATTCGACTGTAAATTACTATTAAAAAAATTTATAATATGATATTATCAACTACACGGTTCGAAGAACACACTAATACTGCACCATTTACAACCAGCACACGTACCATCAACAAAATGAGCTATTCACCAACTCGTACGTGAAATTCGATTATTTCAAAATTTACAGAAATTGATCGTCAGTTATTCATCATTTATCACATTTTTATTAACTGAAAAAAACTTTATAAGACTATGACCTACCTGGCATGATGAAAGTCATGAGCTTCAGGTGACGGTAAGAATGGAAAATGATAACCAGAATGTGTATGCAAAACAATAATTATTGCTCCTGTATACCATATCAATGCAGTTAATACATGAGATCTAAATAAAGCAATGCTGAAAAGTGCTGAAAATAAATTGCTGATTGCATGTTCTATTGGATGAGTATAAAAAGCTGTAATTGCAACAGGACTTGTCCATTCGTGATGCAATTTATGAATCCATTTATAAAATGGTCTGCTATGAAATATTCTAAAATTTAAGTATTTATATAAAAAATTATACAGAGGATTTATTTATTCATTACCTGTGCGTGTAATACAATCCCATTTCGTGTACCAATGTATGAACAACAAGCTCAAAAACTATACGTGGTAGTGTTGGCAATTCTCGTATATCGGGAAAACCACGCCATTTTGTAAAACTATACAATACACTTAAAGCGAAGTAATTTACTATGCATAAATTAAATAAATTAACTATAATCAACTAAAACAAAAAAAAAGATTTGTTTTAAGATCTTTATATTAAAGACTATTTTGTATTACCTAATTAATAGGTAATACACATACTGATACAACAAAGCTGGCTTTGGTAAAGTTTACTCCAATGTTGAATTCAGACCTTTTCTCAGAAAAGCAAAAATATGTATTTATGTACTTATTAGCAAACCCCCCCCCCCTGGGAATCCTCCTGTATTCAACACTGGTCGAATCAGAAAAATATTCGTTGATTATTTTTTTGACAGAAAGTATTTGTTTATGGAAGCATAAAATTTGCTATATCAGCAAAAATACTTTGACAAAGCCTTTTTCATAGTTCATACTTACTTTTGGTAATTTTGATTTATCAAGCGGTTCATTGGTTCCATCTTGTATTTTGTATTTTTTAATAAAGCTTGGTTTGCCGGTAAGATCCATATAAGTGTAAATCAATCCCGTCACACAATATAATACAAATACGTAACAGAAAGGCAAAATAATCCAATGGATATATGGGTCGTCTCCTATAATGTCTAATATTTGTTCCCATCTTGTTTGAAAAAAGTATCTTAGATCAAGCCAAATATTTTGCATTATGCTGAAATTAAGTAAATTAATTATTAATTTTTCAAGCTCAATTTTTACATCCAATAAAAAAAAATAATTTTTTTGGAGGTATGGTAATCGAAAAACTTCAAATTTCTTCTTCAAATTAAAAAACAAAATTTCAATTATTTTTTAACATTTTCGAGATCATTGTGTTCAGAAACGTAAAGATTTGCAAAATCTTTGCCGGGGGTACCATTTCATTTTCAAAAATTTCATTTAAAAATTGAAAATGTCATCGTATCTCCGGAAATGTTGAACCAATTGAAATAAAATTTTATGTGCTGATGGACCTTTTAAACTACAAGTTGGCGAGGAAACAAATAGAAAATTACATAAAATATTAACTAAAATCTTAATTTATCTATTTTTTGTGAAAATTTGTTAGATGGAATGTAAAAATATTGTGACAATTATTTGACATTCAATGACTATATAAAGTCATTTGTATTATTTACATTTAAAAGTGGGGAAAGTTAGTTATCAGTAATTTAATAATTATTTATTAAATATTCACATAAATGAATATGTATTCATAAATTAAATTTGGTGTGCTGATGATTGCATGTACATATTGCGGCAAAAGTGACGACATTTTTTTTTATTAGCAAAGCAAAATTTTATGGCCAAAAGAAAATGTGTACGTAGTTACCAATATTAGTTAAATATACATAAATAATTTGGTGCAAAAACCCAACCAAGAAAAAATATCTACATGAGTTTTAGAGAAACAAAAGTGGAAAGTGGACCAAAAACATAGATCGATTGTAGCATTAAATTGATTGATTAATGCCCGTACTAATAGTCATGGATCAATCCGAGATTCAAGATGATCCTAGGATTTACCATTGAAATTATTGGAATTTATACTGTATCGTAGCAACAGCTACTATTTCGAGAATTAATCTTGAATCTCGGATTGATCCGTGACTATTAGTACGGGCATAAATGATAGTGACTAAATGGTTTAATTTTCCAAATTTCTTTCTTTAAAATCGGATGAAATCAGGATAAGGAGAAAAGAAATTAAATATGAGCATTGATGCACAGCATAACATAATGGTCAAAATAGTGTTAAATTAACTAGTAGGTATTACTTTTGCACTAGCTTAGATTATTATAAATACTAGAGATAACACTAGCCTGTAAGCACTCTGATATTTTCAGATGTTTGAATAATAAAGTTGTAAAAGGTACAAAGGATGTCTGTTTGGCTTAATTAATAAACAAACTTACCTAAGAGAGGCTATGTTAAACATTTTCACTATATGCACATTTGCCAAAGTGTTCGTATTAATTTTTATTTAATTATTCACTACTATTTGTTTATACCTAAAAATGATTATTGAATACCTTGGTCCGACAAGGTTTTAACATAAATTAATAATTAATTTATATAAATTCCATTTAAACTTGAAATTACCACACCAGTATATAACGGTTTGAGATTAAGATGAAAAAAAAGTTGAATTTTAGTTTCTAGATTCTTTCTTTAGTTCATCTGAGAGCATGAAATTTTGCAACTTCGATACTTATGAAGTACTACGTTGAAGTAAAAAATAGTCGTTTTGATTTTAAAATATAAAATATAATTAAAAACAGAATAAAATTTTCGTACATCTATTTAAAGGCAAAATATCAACACACATAAAAATAATACAATGTTAAACCAATTTGAAAATTAATTGATAATTATTAAAAAATTAATTCATCCTATTGAATTATCTGGGCATTAAGGTAGTAGTAGGTAGTAGTAAGATAGTAATAGTAATAGTAAGTAACTTGCACGTTTTTCTACGTCTCTATTGGGAATTTTTTTTCCATGGGAAAATAAAATTCACTGGTTTTGGTTTTTTAGTATGTTATTATTGACATCTAAAGGATACAAAAAAAATTTTTTTTTTGACTTAAGTTTACAATGTTTATTATTATTGGTCAAAGTAAAAAGAAGGTACGTAACTGGCCCGGAAGATTTCGGCTCTTGAGGACATCGGAAATAAAAAAATAAAAAAAAAGGATTAATCTATAGACTTGTCGTTATCGCTGGAACTAGGATCTTTTTTTCCATCCCTAACTTTCTATTTTACAACCCGATTTGTGTCTGAAATCAATAATCAATGATCAATAATCTTTTTGATTTTTTTATTTCCGATGTCCTCAACAGCCGAAATCACCCGGGCCAGTTACGTACCTTTTTTCTGAAACGCCTACTTTGACCAATAATAATAATAAAACGTTGTAAAATTAAGGGAAAATTTTTTTTGTATTCTTTTGAAGTCAGTAATAACATACTAAAAAACCAAAAACATTTAATTTTATTTTCCCATAGAAAAAAAAATTCTAATAAAGACTTAAAAAAACGTGCAAGTTACCAGACTACTACCTTAAAAAATGCACAACATAATTTGTTTTTATTGTTTAGCTCACCAGTAATAATTATTGTTTATGTGACCACTTTCCGTACGTAATAAACTATATTGGTGGTGAATCTGGAACTTGGTTGAAGTTGTACTCGAACTCATAATTATAATCTCAAATATTACAGTCGACCAGTAGAATAATCGGCAAATCTTAGGTGGTTCAAGTATGATCTTGAACCACCTAAAATTTGCCGATTATTCATTGACGTATAATATCTGACGATGTACACGAGCTTGGAGAGATGCTCAAAAATGTGGCGGCAGGCAGGCGAAGTTGGACTAAAGATGAATTTCACCAAGACAAAAATTATGTCAAAAGATAATGTACATCTATCCATTGAGAATAACACCATTAAAAATGTCTCAGAATACATATACTTGGGTCATCTTATTAAAACAGACAAGGGTAATCAAACCGCAGAAATAATAAGACGAATAGGACTTACATGGGCAGCGTTGGGTAAGCTAAGATACATTTTAAAAGAACCCAGTATACCAATAAACTTGAAACGCAAGGTATATTATGCATGCGTACTACCAGTAACCACTTGTGGAATAGAGACAATGATAATAACGAAGCAAACAGCAAATCGTCTCAGGATAGCACAAAGAGCAATGTTGGGGGTTTCCTTGAGAGATAAAATAAAAAATGAGGAGATTAGGCGGAGAACAGGAGTGATGGATGTATTAGAGAGAATGGCAGTACTGAAATGGCGCTGGGTTGGCCACGTGGCTTGCCAAGACAAAGATAGGTGGTCAACCAAAATTATACAATGGAGACCAAGAACAACAGAGAGAGGCGTAGGAAGACCACAGATGAGATGGAGAGATGACGTAAAGAAGACGGCGGGTAGAGAGTTAGTGGCTACAAGCGGCTCAAGATAGAGAAAAATGGAAAAAATTGGGAAAGGCCTACGTACAGTGATCTAGATTTGAAAAAAGTGGGACATTATCAATTTATTGAAACTTCGAATATTGCAATATGAATATTGAAGAAGCAGAAAAGAAGGTTTCGAGTTACAGAAATTTACATTTTTTTTCTTTTTATAACAAATGACGGCAGGTTTTGACTATATGAACCAATAAGCGTATTTTGATTGTCACTTAGTAAGGAAAGCAATACAACAAAAATGCACTTTTAGATATCAGCAATTAAGTCTTCTTTTTCCTTAAAACGACACAGTTTTAATTTAATCGCTTTCTATTAATGTATTTTAAAAAATTTATAAAAAATTTAATGTTTTTAAAACATTAATATGCATCATATGAGGCTCGCTGTGAAGACATGCTGAAATACAATAAACATACCCATGCTTGTTGTAAAATTAGATCTACAAATCGATTCGCATTACTTCGAGTCTTAAAATTTTATTCACCAGTTTTATTTGTTTGTACAGTAGGCATATCAAGTGCAATCAGGTGCAACAAAGTGCAAACATTTATTTTATCGCGATTTTTGGCGATAAGTGGATTATCTGTAAAATTGATTATTTAGTGTAGAATTATCCCTAAATTTTTCTAGGTTTTTTCTTGTAATTATATTAGGAACTATAATTATTAACTATAACTATAATACTATTAATAATAGTAATATTTAAAAAAAAATTTCAACAATATCGAAAATAATCAAAAAAGTTTTACTGTGTAAAGTTGTAAGTTGTAAAGTTGTTTCAGATTACAATATTTTTATACTAACAACACCAAAACCCCGTGAATACAAAAATTAATAACAAAACTCGAAAAAAGGATTAATGTCCCACTTTTTTCAAATCTAAATCACTGTGCTACGTCCAGGAGTGGATATAAATACAGGCTGATAAAGATGAAAATGAATAATGGTCACAAATTAAAAAAAAAATTGTTTTGTTTTTAAGTAAAGATTGTTCATAATCATAACTTAACATACACCAAACACCTAATGTAACATTTTAGAAACATTATTAAAATTTTTTTTAAAGGATCAAGTTATGAACGGTCTTTACAGTAATAAATGCAACATTTTTATTATTTTTATTTATAATAAATTTATAGGTGTAGGTACATGTTTAGTAAGTTTAATTGCATAAAAACAAAAACAATAGTATATTATTAAACGAGTATATAATGCAGGCCATATTACACGAGAATTTGGGCGGAGCCCAAATGGGGCGCCAGACGTTTGGGCGCCGGACATTTGGATGCCGGGCGTTCCAATTTATTAATTTTATTATAAATTTACTGTATAGGTACTATAACTTTTATTTAAAGTTGGCAAATATGCAGAATTTGAATGAAAGCTTTATCGTTTAGTATTATATAGGGTAGATTAATATTGGTAGTCAGATAAACCAATTATTACAAAAGAGCGTACTAACGGCGTATTTATAAAATGCTTTTGGAGGGGGGAGCAAACCCAGTGGCATATTTAGCAATTACGTGTAGGGAAGGCATCGGATTGAAAAGTCAAATAACAACAAATTTTTCAAGGTCATGCACTCTAATGGAAATTTAAAATATGAAATACAAAAATAATTTCTTGTAATAATTCTATTTTTTCTGCTATTTGTATGATAGAAGAAATAAGGCTTTAAGAATCGCTCAGAACTTTTAAATATTCAAATAAACATAAGTATTATAATAATAATAAAATATATTGATTAGTTACAATGGGGTATTATGAGTCTCCTCTGTAAATACGCCACTGGGGGGGGGGGGCAATTGCCCTTTAGCCCCACGCCACTGAGCGTTGCATTTTAGCATTGCATAAAAAGCTCGTGGACTATAGGAAGGCCTTTGATTCTGTGGATTGGAAAAAATTGTGGAGCGTCCTTGAAGACATGGGCACACCAGGTCACTTGATACATCTAATAAAAAAACTGTATGAAGAAAACTCGACAAGAATTCGTATAGATAAAACGTACTCGCAAAAATTTAGTATAAGTGCCGGTGTGAGACAGGGATGTATTTTATCGCCAATACTATAAAATATACCGGGTGTTGAATGAGTTAGCCGAACATAGGAAATTAACATGTAAAAACTTATTTATGCAAATTCCTGCTTCCCTAATTATTTTAGAGAAAAATTGAAAGATACAAATATTATGCAGAAATATAAACTACTAATGATAAGACCATTAGATTTTATCTAACTTTGACTTGCAAGGTCAAAAATTGCTTTAGAAATTGTTAAAATTTTTAATTATCGCACTGGCCATGTAATAAATTCAATTTAATTTATATTTTCTAAAATAATTACCATGGAAACTTTCATGGCCAGTCCGATAATTGAAACTTTTAACAATTTCAAAAGCATTTTTTGGTATTTTAAGTAAAAGTTAGATGAAATCTAATAGTCTTATTATTGGTAGTTTATATTTCTGCATAATTTTTGTGTCTTTCATTTTTTCTCTAAAATAATTAGGGAAGCAGGAATTTGCATAAATAAGTTTTTACATGTTAATTTCCTATGTTCGGCTAACTCATTCAGCACTCCGTATACTCAGAGTATATCCTCTCCGGTCCTCTCCGAATGGAACGGAGGAATAACAATAGGCGGCAGGAAAATCTTCAATTTGAGATACGTGGATGACACCCTAATAATTGCGTCGAGTCTGGAGGAACTTGAAATTATCATGAATAGACTAACCGAAGTAAGCAGGAACTTTGGTCTTCATATTAATAACAGCAAAACAAAAATCATAATAGTAGACCGCGCCAATAATAATTCCCCCGAAATCCACACAGCTATGGGGTTGGAGGAGGTTCGTGACTTTATATACCTAGGCTTCATGATCTCCAACTCAGAAGGAAGTACACCGGAAATAAGGAGACGACTGGCTATGGCAAGGACGGCGACCACCAAACTCGTCAATATATGGAGAGACACAACCGTTACCAGAACAACGAAAATGAGACTGCTGTCGGCACTGATATTCCCTGTGGCCACGTACGCGGCAGAAACGTGGACAATGAAGGTGGACGACAGAAGACGAGTTGAAGCCTTTGAGATGTGGGCATACCGGCGCATGCTGAGAATACCTTGGACGGCCCACCGCACAAACGTGTCCATCTTGAACGAGCTACGGGTCAAAACGCGGTTATCAACTAAGATCAGCCAGTCTGTCCTACGATATTTTGGACACATTGCAAGAAGACCAGAAGCAATGGAAAAATTGCTGATCCAGGGCAAGATCGAAGGAAAGCGGCCGAGAGGAAGATCCCCAACAAGATAGATATACCAGTTCAAATCCCTGACGGGACAGACTATGCATATGGCGACTCACGCAGCACGTGACCGAGAAGCATGGAGCACCTCGCTGAACGCGCTATCATAATGATGCCACTATAGTGGCATCATTATGATAGAACATATATGTTCTTACGTAGAACGATAGAACCTGAGAGAGAGAGAGAAAAAGCTTTGTGTTTTTATATTATAGAGTGTATTAAAGTGCCTCGCAACTTTTCCATTAGCGGAAATTTTTACGATGTCGTCAAAAAATATGCAGATCTTCGTGATCTTCGAAATTGTAAAATATTTGGAACTACCAAATTTAGAAAAATTTACAGGACCTTGTCTTCGAAGATCATCTGCAACTTTATATGCTGACGCAGGAGCATCCATGACAGGATTAAAACGTCAAGGAGGCTGGAAATCGGCTTCTGTGGCTGAAGGTTATATTGCAGACTCAAAACGGAATAAGATGGATACTGCCAATAAAATTATGAACCAAATTTATATTGGATTTGATTAACAATAAATTTACTTTTCCTAATGCTTGTTCTTCCGTTAACATTAACGATAGTTCTGCCATTCTTCCCGACAATTCACCCAATAACAGTAGTACTAATGCACCTGGGACTGTCAATTTTACTAACTGTAATAATTTAACCATTAGTTTTGTAAATAAGTATAGGTATAAGTTTATTCCAATAGGTACCCAAAAGTTAATTGAATAAATTAAAGGTGCAATAATTTTGTTTTCTTTTAATTTCCAAGAGCCGTGGAATATGAATTCATATTCCACTATAGTGTAATATGAAGTACATTATGTGTCTATGGATACGCATATAACAACGCTATTGTTTAACAGTTGTAGATAAAAAAAAAATTATCAGTAATGAGGTAAAAGATACAAATAAATCTTATTATATGGATTTTGCAATCCTATACAATTAAAAGTTGTAAAAAAATTATTGATTTAAAATTATAAATTATTGAATTAAAATTATTAGCTCTTGAAAATACAATAAAGATGATTATCTTATATGATTATTGATAAATATGATTATTTTAGCTCATTATTGATTTATCATATTTATTGTATTTTCAAGAGCTAATAATTTTAATATTATTTTCCTATTTGCATCGTATCGCAAAAGATTTCATAAAATACTCACATCTCATTTTGGGATAATTTAATTACAATTAGATTTGCCTTCATTAATATATATTTTTCTATTTGCTAATTTTTATTCATTTTGGAATCAAGTTAGGTAGAATTTTGCTTTTATTTTAAGTAGTGTCAAATAATTTTGAATTTTTATATTTTTTTCTCTCATATTGAATTGAATACTGTGCGCGTTAATTATATTTTCTAGGTTTGCCTGATGAGAATCAGAAATTCGAAACAACTAGAGCCCAATTTTCGCAGACTATATCACATTATTTGCATATTTTTTTCGTATCAATGAACACTTTCAATCATCAATAAATTTTTGACAACTTTTAATTGTATAAGATTGCAAAATCTATATAAGATTGTTACGCCTATGTTTTTTACGAGGTTAAAATTAAAGTATTTTTAATTCATGCTTAATAAGCACCGTCCGATAGCGTGAGATCTGCGCCGTCAGCTACCTCAACCCAATTTGTTATGCTTACCAGCTTCCGTCGCGTAAAAATCCAACATTCAGCGTTTGATAATTATTATCATGCTTTCTCAACTCCGCCGTAACCGTGGGATTATTTACGATTCAGCGTCTGGATTTACAGACAGTAGGCGAACCCAGCGTTGAAGGGGGGAATAGAAAAAATACATAAGAGACCCACACGTTGAAGAACGGGAGTCCCTAACCAACCATAGAATTGGTAACAAGCCTTCGCGAATCCAATTAGAATTTGAAATTGTTTAAGCAAGTGCTTAGTTAATCACGGTTTCGGGATTCAATAAATATAATGTGTGATACTAGTAGCTTTTGAATGTATTGGTCGCGCGAGCCAGTTTATAATTAAAGATGGGTGAAGTCAACTCACTTATTCGTGGAGTCCGGAACATATGCATGAATTTAAGATGATCAATAATCGACTTCAACATCATAATTTGGGAAAGGCGCGCCATGGAAACTGCTTAAGAATTCCGATGGTACTCGTAATAAAACTTAAAAGGTAAATTTTGTAATATTAAGTTAAGTTGGAAAAAACAGCTGGAGATTTGGATGACCGCAAATTAATTGAATTATGGAGAAGTGTCGCGGTAATTCCGATTGGCATGGGCCAAGTTAGTGAAATTTGGTTATTTTCGAAATTTATGTGGATTGTAGTTATTTGGAATTGGTGGAATTTTTGTATATTTAACCTTTGTAATTTTTGATTGATTTATAAATTTAGCGAGCTGGATCCAAGCCTTTTAACAAATTTTTGTGACTTTTGAATTAAGTTGTTTAATGCACGTATTAAACAATTAGAATTATAATTTGTTTTATTGCCTTGCATTACGAACACACCCCCCTGACATGCTCTCCGGTTTTCGTTTTATTTAAAATTTGTTTGAAAAAAAATTTGAAAAGAAAAAACGTAACAAGATTTATTTGTATCTTTTAGCTCATTATTGATAATCATATTTATTGTATTTTCAAGAGCTAATAATTTTAGTTGATAAAAAAAATTTTAATTTGTGACCATTATTCATCTGGTCGACTCTGTAATATTTGCGATTATAATTATGAGTGCCTGTACAACTTCAATCACGTAATCTACGTCTATGTACTTTTGACCTTGAATTTAGTTTTTTATCTACGGATGATTGATCGCTAAAAGATGTCCTATAAAGGAACTTTGGTTTATTGCTACTTACTAACTTTATTTCTAGTTTTTACTTCCTTGTAAAAAATAAATAAATTATATCAAACTTGTAATAATATTTTAACAAGTCTCATCCAAATGTACAAAAATTGAAAGTAGTTACGAATTTATAAAAAACTGTTAAGTAGTTTAAAATAAATAATAGGTGAGAGGCTTGTAATTTGACTACCCTTAGGATTTTTGCTCCATAACTCATTTTCAAAATAATATTTTTGGATATATAATGCTACTATTGGAAAGAGTATATCATTAGCTAAATTTTTGTTAAAGACACTTGTTAGATTACTCGAAAAACAAAAAACTTATGACCATTCTCCCGAAGAGGCTAAAAATTGGCTCATTTTATTTTTGGCATGTAAGTTGACCACCCCCTAAAAAGTTGCTGAAAAGTCAAAAAACTTAACTGAAATCGACTGATGTACAAAATGAATGATCTTTTATTGAGTTTTAAGTGAAAAAGTGAAGAAAAATGAATAAAAAACATCAAAAGTGAATTAATTGTGATAATTACAATTGATGCTTTTTCGCGCTTCTCAACCTCCTTGAGCATAGCAATGGCTTTCTTGTCCTTTCCCCTACAAATAAATAACAAAATAATAAGAAATGAAATATAAAATTTTAAAATTGGCATCTTCTTCGTCACTACTTCCATCAGGTACTCTTTGATTGCAAATATTCACGAATATTAAACATAGATTTTATTCTATAAAAAAAAAATTGCCAAATTCTGACTTATTTTTTCTTGGAATTAAAGATCCACGAAAAAATACCTTAGCATTTCAAGTATCCCGAAGAATTTGTTTATTTGCATTGTTTTCTCGGAATCATTTAAAATGCGGAATAAATTCAAGTTCCACAAAAAAATATCTTACTATTGCTTGTATGTCTGTATGTCAGTGTGTGGTTAGGATATGAAAAGAAATAGTATCAGTCGCAGAGGGTAAACCACGTAACCAAATCTCATGAATTTCGGCATAAATGTGCATCATATTTGATGGTGAAAATGGTGAAAATTTGTTGAAAATTGCAAAAAATAAAAAAATTCAAGTATCAAAAAATACTTTTGGACTGCATTTTTTATAATCAAATTAAGTGAGAAATGTTATACAATGTTTACATAGCCCATTTTTAAAACTGGCGGCACCGTAGAAAGTGGGAAAAATGTAATAAGCAACACTCTATTATGTGAGGGCTATTACTTCTTTCGGAAGGTGTCCACCTTGAATTATGTGCTCATTGTACTAATTTAAGATTTTTTACATTCAAGGATAAATGTAACTACAGCTTCCTTACTGTCATAGTAGCCTACCTTCTCATCTTTTTTTTAAATATTTTTTAATTTTCATTTTAGTTTATACTTTTTTAGAGTATAAAAAAATTTATAATAAATAATAATACAAATAAATGTAATTTTTTTATATTTTAATATGAAGCTAATTGTTGTAAAATATTGTATTTTTACATTGATATTCATACTTCAATGTAATTTGGCTGAAACCAAAGAGTATACATATATACTACTCTATACTGTACTATATACCAGGGACCAGGGGTGGGCAACTTCTTAATATTACATTGACATATATTATCAGGGTTTTCACTAAATTTTTCAAATCAAATTCCCTGGCCTTTCCAGGTTTTCCTTAACTAAAAATAAAACACTTGGCTCACAAATTATTTAAATTCAGCTAGCAAGAGTTTAAATAATACAATGTTTCTGACACCTACAGATAAAATCGAAATAGAAAACATCATCAAAAATATGACGAACACAGCCACTTGTGACATATATGGCTTAAACGCCAGGATGGTATAACTAATACAAAAAGAAATATCGCCTGTACTCAAACACATCATCAATGAATGTATAACTAAAGAAATCACATCTCACATCTCACATATACAATATTCTTGAGAAAAATCAAAAATGTCGAACCATATTT
Organism: Cantharis flavilabris; assembly: GCA_949152465.1. Taxonomy (NCBI): domain Eukaryota; kingdom Metazoa; phylum Arthropoda; class Insecta; order Coleoptera; family Cantharidae; genus Cantharis; species Cantharis flavilabris. The sequence continues at coordinate 24,483,409 of OX424439.1, forward strand.
TGTGATTTATCGAAAGCATTTGATATGATGGACCACAAAACATTTTTAGAAAAAATCAACCACTATGGACTCAGAGGAAAGGCATATGAAATTATAAAATCCTACCTTCACAACAGAAAACAGATGGTATACTGGAATCAGGAGTACAGTGAAGAAATAGAGGTCACCGGAGGAATACCGCAATTAAGCATCTTGGGTCCTTTCTTCTTTGTTCTCTTTATAAATGACCTACCACCAAATGTGAAAGATGAAATTGATTTGTATGCGGACGATACAGCGTACACACTGGAAAAAGACGAAACGATACAAGAAGGGCTAAACAAACTGATAGAATGGTTCTCGTCAAACAAGCTATTACTAAACCCAGAAAAAAACACAGCAGTAAAACTTCACAAAAAATAGAAGAATTGAGCAAGAAGAAAGAAGCTCAACAAAATACCTAGGTATAATCCTGGATACGTTATTAACTTGGAAAGACCACACATGCTATCTAAAAAAAGTATTGGGGAAAGCTCTACGCGATGAAAAGAACAAAAGATACAGCTGGTGAGGAAGCAGCTAAAATCGTATACTAATCTATGTTTCATGCTAGAACGATACACGGCCTTCTTGTATGGGGTAATGATGCACAAATCAATAAGCTGTTCACCATACAAGAAAGAGCCATACGAGCACTGAAGGGAGTGCAGAGCAAAACACATTGCAAGCCATTATTTAGTTCTCTCAATATAATGACTAGATCTAATAATGACCCTTCCATCGGCATACGTATATGCAAGTATATTAGGAATAAGATGCGACCCAACAACACAACAAAATACTGCCAAACACGAATACAACACGCGGCAATGCAATGAAATTAAAATCGAAAGATATCGATTAAAATGTTCAGAAAGCAAAAACCTAAGAACAAAGCTGTTCAACAAACTGCCGACAGACACGAAAAGTCTACCATTGGCCAAATTCAAAAGGAAAATCAAAGCTATGTTGATAGAAAAGGCGCTATACAACGTCAACGATTTTCTGGAATGATGAAATAGCCCATTTGCGCGTTGAGATGAAAACCGGCATATGCCGATCTTCACCATTCTATTGAACTCCATTGAACATCCAGTTCAATTGCACTTTTATGTTGATGTAATAAAGATTATTATTATTATTATTATTATTATTAATATACAACATACACGTGTATGTTTTTACGCATGCGTAACAATGCGTACAACATACACGTATAAACCATTACCAATTTAAAACATCCAAGTACGTCACACCGAAGCGTTTGCGCAAAAAGCGTTTTGATTCTAGTTTAAAATTGAATGTTTTAATGAACTTTTAAAATGATTTTGCATAATAAATAGCAAAATATATCATTTTTTAATTATAATATGCTTTTCTGGTACCTTTATTTATACAATAACGCACATAATATTATGCAAATAAAAATTTTGTGAAAATACCCAATTGTTAATCACGTATTCGTTGAAATTAAAAATTTATCCTGATAAATCAAAGCTCTTGTGGTATTGCTTGCGATAATCGCATTACTTTTAAGTTTTGTTTTGCTCGATTTTTAATTAAATTTTTGTTTTAAATTTAAACATAATAATCGTCTGTAAATTTTTTTAAATAAATTTTTGTATTCAGTTTGTTTAAATTGTTTCATAATAAAAAGTGAAGCTAAAATAATAATTATAACAATTAAGTAAAAATTATCATGGTAAAATTTATCTTTTGAACGCACACTTTAAGCCTCTTGAGGAACCTGATAATGTCAAGATGCTACTTCCTATGATTTCTATGAAATCTATAATTTTTAAACGTAACTACCTTATTGTAACAATGAGATTAAGTTTTATTTAAGGACGTTCATGCGCTACGCTATTCATTTTCCTCATTCAGTGGAAAATAACAAATACATGCAGTTTGCATGTGATTTATGGGGAGGAGCTTGACAGAGAGGAACTAATCTAGGTTGCCTTGTATTTTCAGAAATTCGAACGCCCTGTGAAAATTATATGTCTCTACTTACAATGAAAAACTGTAAGTACGGACGGTATATAGGGTTGTGTCGACCTTATTTGCATCCAATCGCAATTGAATATAAAGCAAGCATGTGGATATCACGCAGTGAACATTATTTACATCAGCTGAATGTGCTAAATGAATAGACATAGAGTCAAATGAGTACTAACCTTTTCAAAATTTATTCGGAACTTGAGAAAAATTTTAAAATATATCAATAATCAATCATGCAATGATTTAAAATGTTTTATTATTCTTCCCGAATATTTTTTAGTACTTTATTGTAAAATATCAGTTAAAAAAGTAAGTCTTTAATTTGACTCTATTTTTATTATTATATTAAACTTGACAACTCTGCCTATTCAAATCTATTCAAATATAACCTTTATTATGTTTTATTTGACTTTTCTGTATGTGCTATTGCGCGCTGTTTCCAGATTTCAATATGGAGAAAAATCTAGTACGATAGTTTTAATTTGATTTAAAATAATTAATAATTAATTTTAACGTTCGTCAACATCATTTTTTTAATGAAATAATTATATAAACTGCATAATTTGAAGAATATTTTACGAAATTATTTATTATGGTATCTACTTTAATAATATAGTTTGCTACGACTCTGTGAAGAACCTAAATTCGTGTCTACCTTCTCTATTTTGAACTCTTTGAGGTAAGGTAGTAAAATATCTGAGGATGTGACTCTTTAAATCTCTTTAATTCAAAAAAATATCCCACTTATTGAATGAATGGAAATTTTATTTTTATTAAACAAAACAATTGAATTACAAAAATTTATCTTTGATTTACAAATATTGGCAGTGACGCATCGTTATTCCGAACCGAATAAGATTCTGCTTAAATCGCAAGCACTTTAAAAGTTATTTTTATGCAAACCTGAACTTCTGTCCTTGTGGTGATTTTAAATGGGTTTTGGGTACCTTTTCTGTCTTCCACGTTAAAGAAGAACTGTCCTTTTCAGTTCCAAAATGATTTTCTATTCCAGTTCCAAATTGTTGTTCCAGATTATGGGCCGCTGGTTCTCGTCCAAAAATTAAATTTATTCTTCTTGGATCGAAATATTTTAATTTTGATTTATTGGTGTATGCTATGATTGTTTCAAAGCACACACATGCACACAATCTCTTTCAAGAGCTATGATTAACTTCACACGATTTTCCCTTTTTGAGGTTCAATCACGAACTCAAAAAAAAACGACCTTCCTCGTTGGGATTCCGTCGCAAACTCTATTATTTATCTTGTTATCTTTTATACATCTGTTGCCCAGACAATTCAATTTTTTCTTCTTCAATTTTTCAAATTTATGCGTGTTATTTGATAACGCGATTTTTTATCAAAAGTTCGTCCGCACGCGCGCACTGTTGGCAATATTTTTGTTTTATACACATTTTTGGTTTCTAATTTTCGCTTGTTTGTTTAACTATAAAATTATTTGGTTTGTTATATTCTTATATATTTCGGATTGTAAAGTTTTTCTTGAATTAAAGTTTCACAAATTTTACTTTGATGTATTTATTTTTATTTAACAGCTCAAATTCGATTTTAGGACCGTGGACGTCTCCCAAGTCTGTTGGCTTTATACGCCCTACGTGTTTCATCGCAAGTTAATATAATTTTAAACACAACAAAATGCTGCTTTCCCTTAAAGCTCTATATGTTAGAAATTTGATTTTCAATCATTAATTACTCTCCGAAATGATCGATGAAGGGTTTTGAATTTTTGAGGAAAAATGACTATATAATTGAGGATTCCAATTTTCAAAATTAAAATTTTTTAGCTACTATCAACTTTCACGCATGAACGTCCTTAAAAAATATAAAAAATCTAAAAACTAATACGCTTGATAAAAATGGCTGTTTTTCAAAACTTTGACCTCCTTGAGGAACCTGAAGATATCAAAATATTCATTCCAACTTATGCATAGTCCTTTTTGATTATATAACACATCTTTTGAAAACTATGACATTAAAAAAAAAAAACAATTTTCGTTCCACCCTATGCGCATGTACAATTCGACTAATCGCCCAAAATCGGTCGATTAGTTTGAAGGCTGTTTAACCATGATTAAATAGATGGTGTAACACTCTTTTACAGTTAACCGTGATTAACCCCAACTAATCAAATCATGATTAAAGTATTTAACAAGAGTTGTTGTAACCGCTTTTACAATCGTCGGTTAAAGTTTGGGATAACAAACCTAAGGTATAACTTTATCCAGGTGTTAAAATTTGTGTTCGCTTTTACAAACAATAGTTAACTCATGGATAGGTATAATCAGGATAAGTGTAGGTTGGTAACAAATAATCTGGTTTTATCCCTAAATATCCATAATAACAATTTTTAGGGATTAATTTAAAAATTTTGGCAGTGATAGAATAACCTTAAAGGTTAAAATAAAACATTGAATTTTTAAATACCAATATGAATGGAAATGTAACTGTTTTTCTGATAGTGATTCCGGAATTTTTCAAAAGAGAAAATAATTGAAGAAACTCAATTAGATTTTTACAAAACAGCCAAATTTCCAAAATCTGTAAGAGAAATTGATTGTGCCCATGTGGAAATTGAATCGCCAGGCGAACAAGCTGAAATTTATCGAAACAGAAGAATGCAACAATAGTAACAACTTTTGCTGTTTCTTAATGCAATCGATCTAAAATTGCACCAGAGAAATTTTCTTTTAGGAAAGATTTGTATAAACTTGTTTTTTCGTAATCCTTTTTGGGTCGGTATGGGGGTATATTTGTTTTCTTATTTTTTCTTTTTCTTATTCTGTTGACGTACTAAGTTCTAAAATTATTATAAAATGGACAAATAATTAATTAAAAAATAATTTATTATTATTTAATTATGAAATAAAAAAATGTAATTTTTTACACAAAATTAAAAATTTTTAATTTTGAATTATTTTATGTTTGACTTGGACGTAATATATCCCCTGGTTAAATCGCTTATTCCCATGGTCCAATATGAGTATAAGTTAACACCAGTATAAACACCTGGTTTAGCCTAACTGCCAATTGGAAAATGATTGGATTTGATTGAGAAATGATTGGAAAATGCGACAAATATGCAAAATTGATACAATTTGAATTCATAATGCTTCAATGTGCTTACGATTACCTGAAAAATAGAATTAAATGTTAGAATACTGTCAATTATAGTTTTTATTCATGTAACGCAATATTTTGACGTACATATTATGTACATAGAAAAATACTCGGTATAAATTATTAAAAAAATTAACATAGATAAGTGCTAATGATTACTTCTTATCGGGATGCAATTCTTTCGGAGGTGTGAGTGTTGTTGTTATGTAATGTCTCGAGAAAGCTACAGTTTCCCGGAACCTTTTATCTGTTCCATGAATACGATCAAATAAACCCCAGGCTCCATAACATTCAATAAAACTGAAAATTTAAATTAATTAGAGTCATACGTTTCAACTTTTCAAATGGCTAGCACCAGCTTACCTTACATGATGAAAATCATGTGATTCTGGTGATGGCAAAAATGGAAAGTGATATCCCGAATGAGTATGAAGAACTACTACAATTGCTGTCGAAAGCCACATTATAGCGGTAACCACATGAGTACGACATAAGGCAAAACTAAAAAGTGGTGGAATTAAATTGCTCACTACATATTCAAGTGGATGAACGTAAAATGCAGTCATAGCTACTGGGCTCGTCCATTCGTGATGCAACTTATGAAATCTTTTGTAAAACAGTTTACTGTGAAACATTCTAAAAAAAATTATAATATAAAAGTCAATAAATAAAAAAAAAACAATAATAAAATTATTGTAAAAACTTAATGAATAGAATTACCTATGCGCATAATATAGTCCCATTTCTTGAATAAAAGAGTGGATAACCATTTCAATTGCTACTTGTTGAAAAGTAGGAAGTTCTCGTATGTTTGGATAACCACGCCATAGCATAATATGATACATCACTCTTGACACTAAGAAAGTAACAATGCCTAAGTTGAATAAATTAACCAAAAACATCTAAAGAAAAACAAAGTTATTAGATAATTACAAAAATTAAATTAAACAAGCAATTGGGAATTCAACTCAAATTTATGTTCAACGCTCCCGAGCATCCGAGCTAGACGGTAGCATTGATTTGAAAGTAAATTGAATAAAATGTTCTGTTCCAATAAAATTTCAATAAAATAATTAAAAATTTTGGAAACCCTGTGTTTTTTTGGAAAAATTGCCTATGTAACCATTTTCAGCTGGTCTCTAAGTTTATCTATGATGCACATTTACGCTGAATTTCATGACATTTGGTTGCGTACATTTAACCTGTGCGATTGATACTATTTCTGTTCATGCTCCAACCACACACTGACATACACACGAACAAGGAACTAAAATTCATCAAAAACTTATCAGGACATGATAAACAAACATTTTAATGTTTGATGATTTTTGAAAACAGTCACGAGGTATACCACATAATGTGGAGGTCTGATAATACTATATAATGACTTGATATTATAATTAAAATTATTAAAATTCGTTATTTGTCTTACTTTAGGTAATTTCTTGATGTCGAGCGGTTCATTAATCCCTTCTTGAATTTTATATTTTTTTATGAAGCTGGGTTTTCCAGTAACATCCATAATTGTGTAAGTAATTCCCACAACAAAGTATAATATTCCAGTGAATGCTGGTGGCAAAATAGCCCAATGTGTATATGGATCATCACCCAATGTATCTATCACTTTATCCCATTGTGTTTGAAGAAAAATTCCTGAACCAAACCAAATGGATTTTAAAATACTGAAATTTAAAATATAGTGAAAATTTCTCTTTCGTTGCTCCTAATTGATGCATGCATATCAAATTTTAATTCATTTGGACAATAATAATATTATTTGATATCAATAATTTATTTGGATTTATCGCCAGTCGGTGGTTATGTATAATATACAATTTTATTTGAAAGCCAATTAGTAAACATTTTTTATTACAAATTAACAAAATTAACGTGAAGATTCTATTGTGTGTAAATGACTTATTTTGGAAAAATAATAATAATATCGCACATATGTTATACTATTATTAATAGTGTGTTCCCACGGTCAATAATATATTTTATTTACTAAACAATACAAATTATATTTTGACCAAAATTTATTACTAATGCCCGATTTCTTCACCTTGAGATATCTATCGGATAATCAATCCTTCCGACAAATTAATCAAGTAACCAATCAAATTTTTGATTTGAATTTAAATTGTGATTGTCTGATTGGTCACTTGATTGATTGTTCGGGTGGATTCGTTATCCGATGGATATCTCAGCTTATCAAAATAATTTATTATTTTTTCATAAACGTAGTTATGTTTTTGTTAAATTTATTGTAAAAAAGAGTGAGTACCTACTACACATTTTAAAACGACGCACCAGCCATCAGCCAATCAAAACCGTTTTTTCATTGAAACTTAGAGACAATTATTTGTGTTCCATCAGCATGTTGTTGTGACTTCATAGAAATAGAAACACCTTAAAAATAAGTATATTTGACAGGTTATAAATTTTTATTAAAAAATATTCATCAACATATTGATCGGGGAGAACACACCATAACAGTTTATATATATAAATATTTACAAGATAATAATACAAATTGTTATTACTTCGTAATTGGTTGTTCTACCATAAGCAAAAGGCTTCCTATCATTATGGAGGCAATAGCCAATTTGCTAGGTAGATGTGCAGTTTTCGCATGTTCATCGGCTGTAGCCATTTTGATTGTCTCGGTTTCTTAGTTCAATCTGAAAAATAAATTCTAGTATTAATTAACAGCATGCAGCACAAATTTCAATTAAACTATTATTTATAAATGTTGCCATTTTCGACAACTCAAATTAATAGTATATATTTATGTTACGGTCAATGATGACAATTCGGTCATTAACGTCAATGGCCGGACAATAACGTTGATGCCCGGCTTAGTTGGGCATTGACGTCATTGGCCTGCCATTGACGTCAATAACCATGCGTTTTGGGCGATGTTGACATTTGTGGTTTTTACATCGTTGTCCGGGCAATGACGTTAATGCCCAATACTGGGTGGGCATTGATGAAACTATTATTCTATAGATTCCATCTGAAAGTAATGTATTAAATGTGCCCTTGCAATTAATACTAGTTATTAAGGGATACTGAAAAGTAAATTTTGTTAGAAAATATTAGTGATACGACCAAAGAAAATGAGATTACTCTTAGACAAGCAACAGCTCAAAGCAGAGTTTTGGGAGGCCAGGGTTACAAGCGTTGTTATTGCAAGGGTGAATCTAAAAATAATAAATGTGCGTGTCGCACAGCAAACAAATTTGCAATTCACTCTCGTACCAGAATAAAAATGATTGATTTAAAAAATTTTATTTTATTATTTTTTAATTTATATTATTTTTGTTAATAAATGATTAAGTAATTATTATTTTATATTATAATACAATGAATACAACATAAAATATGTACGTAAATATCACTTGCCAGTTAACTGTCAAATTTAAATCGCCATTTTACTGTTCTTTATAGCAGTTATTCCATAATATCATCATTGCCCAATCCATTTTGGCCATTAACGTCATTGACCGGCCAAAAATGTAAATATTACAATCATATAAAAATTTTTACATCATTGCCCACCGTTAACGGGCGTTGACGTCAATGGCCGGTCAATGACTTTAATGGCCAGCTTAAATGGGCATCGACGTCATTGCCCGGCCATTTACGTCCATTTACGCCCAATTTACGTCATTGACCGCAATATACATACAGCATACAGCGTAAATAGTCACTTTGAAAAGTGGGCAAATAAAAAATGTTTATACCTGCATATTGGTTTTCGGCAAGCAAAGATGGTAATTTAAAAAAATAAGTTTACTATACTGCAGGTTTGAGTTGTAAACATTTCCAACCCTTATATAAATATTCGCAAATATTTAGTTAAGTAGCTAAAATTCCGATAATTGCTCGCAGTATGTTAAAGTTACCGCCGAGACATGGTATAATAACTTATAGAAATTATTATTATTACTATTAGAAATTATTTTATACCATGCCGCCGAGACAGGATTACAACCTGCTTTCCGGTTGGTCCGAACTTAGAGATACGTCCATTTTTGGTTATTATTTAAAATTATTTTTCTTAATTCTCAAAAAATATACTTATAATTGAATTTTAGTATATTGTACAACGAGTGCGGTATTTGCGATACATAAAAAATATTGATAGCAGAAATGTTGATATAAAGGTCAATGAATTTGATTAAAATAATTTAGTATTTTATTATGTTACTACTTAATTATTGTTAATTAATAAAATATATTAATTAAATAATTGCTAAAATATTCAACAATATTATTATCTGTATAATAGCCTGTTAAATAATCATAATATTGTTATATAATTATTTATTTTAAAAATTTTATATTTGAATTACCTAATTATTATCATAGCACGAAACATTGCCATTGCATGCATAAAATCATGGATTCATATTAAATATAAGCATTAAAAACACTTTTTTAAAATAAAATTTTAAGCATATATACATAAAGTAAAAAAGTAGTAATAAAAAGTAACATAAAAATTTCTAAAAAATGCAATAAATTATTAAATGTTTTTCTAAATTTATTATAAATTTATATTAAAATTATTATTTTAAAGATATTTTTGTATATTTTTGCACTTTCGATAAATTAAAAAAAAATTGGAGTAGGTAAATTTTAAAAATGTAGAATATCTACATTTATTTTAGACTTGGAGCTAAGGACTAGCGGCAGCGACTCATGGCCTGAATATGTTGAGGCTGGCTTTACCAAAATAATTAAAATTTATTTTTTGAAGAAAATGTCCGAAGAAACTCCCACTTCTTTTAGAAGATACACCATACTTCCTACACTGCCCAACATTCCATTATACTTCCAAGTACTTTACTAGGTATAATTTTTGACGTGAATACCTACATCTATAAAATCGGTACCTAGCATGTTCCAAAAATTGCAGCCTAGGCTTCGAGGCTATGTTCGGTGACATAGCCGTTAGGTTAAACGGTTATACCCGGTTTTTGCCCAGGTCTACCGATCGGATAACATCGATTTGAAAAATGGAAAACAACTCGAAGCTTTTGCAGAATATTGATAATTCTAAATTTATTATTACTATTTAGTTGATCGTCAATTTTTTGAGGTAAATACAGAGTGCTTCTTAACTAGGCCATCGAAATTGGCAGACGTCTACCCCTAAGGATTAGGGTAAGAAATGGGCTTGAAATTTAAATCGCAGTATGCGTTCCGTCGTGTAAATTAAATTTAATCTAAACTAAAAGTCATCACTTTTATAAAAGCGCATTGTAGTTACATTAGCTCATCTATGTATTGCAAAAAACGCAGTTTTTCTGTATTTAAACAATAAATTTTTAGTGATAAATTTATAAAAACATTAAACTTACTTTTACTTTTTTATTACTACCCTTTTTACTTTATTCCTTTTTTATTGTGTTACTTTTTAAATAAATTTTATTTAAAAAAAGTGTTTTTAATGCTTGCAATGCTTATATTTAAGATGAACGCATGTTTGGCAATTTTTGTTCTATTTTCACGATTTTTTATGCTTAAAAATCCGTACTTTATATAATACCAAGTGACGGGGCGTTTTAAAAATAAAACTTTTTTTTTAAAGGGAGCGTGGACAAAGTTTTTAATTTTATATTACATTAAATTACATAAAATTTAATTGATTTATAATGTTTTTTAATCTATTTTGTAAAACCTAATATTCGTTATTGATTCAGCTTCCCCAATAGGATTTGTATTGCATGAAGTAAAACAGGAATTTTTAATAATTTTTAAAATTTATAAATTTTATTAATATATTATTAAATTATTATTAAAATATTATATAATTATATACTATAATATTATTATAATATATTATTATATTAAATATAATTATATTTATATATTAATTTAAATAAATTTTATTTATTTAATTATTATTATATATTATTTATGTAATTTTATTATATAATATACATTTCTAGATATTAATTATTATTTTCATGTTAATATATAATTTTCTTAGCAGTTGTAGCCGTTGGATAACGCAAACTCTTTATCTGAAGAGAGCTCCGCGACCTGTTGATCAAAAGTTTACCTCCCAAGCTGCATTTTGAAGCTAAAAAACAGCAAATTGCTAGCTAATTGCTTTATTTCGCAGCTGTATTAGCTGCGGCAGCCTGCAGAATAGCGCTTAATATGCAGCAATTTTGCTGCTATATTGCTAAAATGGCCCACTTTTTTTTAGCAAAAAGCCAGCTATTTGTAATGCTAATAGCGCGCTTAGAAAGCTGTCTGTCATTCAGCAGTTAGCTTGCTAAAAGCCAGCTATTAAAGATTGTAAATGGCTGACTGAAATTGCTAAAATTTTGTTAGTTATGTAGAAGCTGAAATTTATTTAAATTTTATAAAAATTTAATAAAATATAATATACCTATTTAATAATTTAATATTTAATAAAATAAAAAATTTTTTTTCAAATTCCTGAGATGGTAGTTCTGGTTTTATTTATAATCATTTGTAATATTACATTTTGATTTATAACAGTACTTGCAATATTAAATTGAATTTTGTATGGAAATTTTATTTTATTTATCTTTCCTGGTCTGGGATTCGAACGCCTTACCATGTGTTTGAATTGTAAGAATTCAGGCACTATATTAGTGAACAACGGGGCTTGGCCCACACAGAAGGATAACTGATAATAAAATATAATGATAAATAATTATTATTAATTATTATTATTGTGATAATACCACACAAAAAATTTCTAAAAATTTTATAAAATAAATGGTACATCAATTCATCGATAATAATTATTATTAGTATGGGGGTCGTTCATAAACTACGTGTCTTGGTCAAGCAGCATAGGGGTTAGGTTTAGGTAGAAAGCTATTCCAGGGCTACGTGAGGGCAGGGGAAAGTTAGAGTCTAGCTACGTAATTTTTTATTTATTTTAAATAATTTTTTTATTTCAAAATGTTTAAAATTTTTATTATACATGGCTACATAAAGAGAGGGAAAGGTTCTGATCTAAAGAGGCCAAATTGGAACCACGTGGTTTATGTTTAAAACAAATTTTAATAAAATTTAAAAAAAATAATAAAAATTTTAAAAAATTTTAACTTTACGTTTAAAATTTAAACTTATTTATTTTTTATGATTTATTTTATTTTACATAATGAAAACTATTTGCAGAATAATTGACAATATAATTATGTATGGATATTTGCTGCACTCTATAAATAAAAGTACATCACATTTTTAAAAAGTCAAAATTTGATTTTTAAATTTTAATTAAAGCTAGTTTTATCACGAATTAGTCCAAGTAAACTATCTCAGGATTCTTATTAACACCTTAACAATCAAAACAATCATATTATTACTATAGGATTTATAGTTAAAGAGAAACATAGGGTAAGTATAAATATCAGGCCCGTACTCAGGATTTCTTCATGGAGAGGGTTTACAAAGTTTATAAAATAAATACATCAAGTATTAGTAAATATTTTAAATTGTTAAATTACTTAGAATTGTTGTAAAGGTACGGCATTTGCACGTAGATTTAAAATAGAGAAATACAGGTTTTATTTATTTATGTTTTATTACAATGCCAATCAGCCATTAGGGGGCGTTCATTCATTTTGGTGATTTTTAAACCCCCTCTCCCCCCTTGGTGAGATGTCGTGAGATTTGGCTCGACCCCCTCCCCCTCCTAATCTCACGTGAGATTTTTTAAAACGCACATTTTTAGTGTAAATACGTTAATCTGTGCTTGATTGCGTTGAATTTATTCAAAAAACCATAATTTACTTAATTATTTTTTTAAGACAAGTTAAGACAAAAAATTACGTGATATTTGCCGAGACCCCCCCCCCTCGCCCCACGTGAGATTTGCTGAGATTCGGCTCGACCCCCTCCCCCTAAACGCCTTACGAAATTAATGGACGCCCCCTACCAGTTAAACACAATTTTGACATAACCAACATAACTATTATTTCTTTGTTTGAAAATATAATTAAATTTAAAATTTTTAACTTCTTTTAAAGTTATTTACGGAAATTAATTTAAAAAAAATCTGATGTGGACACCACATAACTTCCTTGTAATTTTTATAATAATTGGACAGGAATCTCGTTAATCTATTCCTGTGCGTCATTAATTACAACTTTTGGCACGGACAATCGCAACCAAAAATAGGAGGTGCACAACTAGATGCTATAAGTGTCTCAAATCCAAAATTTCAACTTTCTACGACCTACCGTATTTGAGTTATGCGACATACAGACGTCCGTACATACGTACGTACGTACGTACAGACGTCACAACGAAAATAGTCAAAATGGATTCAGGGAAGGTCAAAACGGATATTTCCGTCAAAATCTGGAAATCGAAAAAAATCGGTATCGCAATACTTCCTTGTCTTACAAGGAAGTAATGATTTTCAAATTTTATCAGACCCGTGCGCAAGGGACCCAATTACATAGTTATTTCCCTATTAACGAAAATACTTTTTATATATTTGAAAACTTAATATAAATGTAATACTATATTCACTAATAATAATTATTGTATTTATTTCATAAATTTTTTTGTAAACTCTCCCCATGAAAAAATTCTGCGCACGCTCCTGCCCTTTATAAATAAGTTAAAATGGGCTCGGTTACATTCGACATTAAGCCAACAGCAAACGATAGTTACTAGTTAAAAATTAGCAATTTTTAAGAATCGTTTAGCTGCAAATTAGTTGTTATTATTACTCTATGCTACCAGCAAGCTATTATCAGAGCTATTAACTTGATATTAGCACGCAATTGCAGCTTGCTACAAGCAAGCTATTATTCAAAGCTATTACATAGCTGATTAGCAGCTATTATGTATGTATGTCGCATAACTCAAATACGGTAGATCGTAGAAAGTTGAAATTTTGGATTTGAGACACTTATAGCATCTAGTTGTGCACCTCCTATTTTTGGTTGCGATTGTCCGTGCCAAAAGTTGTAATTAATGACGCACAGGAATAGATTAACGAGATTCCTGTCCAATTATTATAAAAATTACAAGGAAGTTATGTGGTGTCCACATCAGATTTTTCTAAATGGATCACCGCTGGCAAAATAGCAATGAATAGCTTGCTGCCAACTAGCAAATAAACAGCTATTGATATTCGCAGCTGCTTTGTAGCTAGAAATGCTACTTGGGCTTAATCTACATAGAATACCTACACTAGATAAATACGTATGTGATTTTTGAAATATAGATTTTTTTTGAAAATGGCACACACTTGAAAAATCCAAGTTCATTTTCTTTCAATAAAATTTTATACAAATTGATAAAATGAAGAATTTTTAATATTTTGGGAAATCGCTACATATTTCTGTAAAAAATTTAGTTTTGAATGTACAGTTAAAATTTACCGAAAATTGTTATGGCCTTTTAACACGGTCAATATCTTGATGACATCAGTATTGACCGAAGGAAAAATATTTTTATTGTATTTCAATACAATAAGTTGATCAAAACTTTGATAAAATAAATAAGGAACAGGCCATTAAATCGGTCCATTTGAGAAATGTTGTTTTCTTTTCTTTTCGATCACTGTAATTCAAATGGGGTATTTTAGAAAATTTTTTATAGAAAAGCTATACAACCAATTGTTTTTCAAATCTTTAGTATATTCTATTGGTAATATATATAATACGAAAACAAATCTTATTCGACAGTCTAAGTAGATAGTCTAGTAGACTGTATCTGCATTTTAACCAAAATAAAAAAAATCGATTTTTTTCATCCGTTAACAGGAGATATTAGTCCTGAGTACCATTTAAAATTAATTTTAAATTGTAAAATTGAAATGGGAAAATTTTTAGCCAATAGGAAAATTAATTACCTTATAAACAAATTTGTAGGGACAGAAAAATTAAAAATGCTTCTTCCACAAATATTCTGAGGTGTTAAAAATGCTAATTACACACACTCACTAAATTAGTGTTTATCAAACTTTACCCGCCTCATCAGCACATTTATTCGAGAGAACTAATTCTTATAATCAAAACAACCAATTTATACTCAAAGAAATCGTAAATATATATTACGTAGACTTGATTATTACAGGAAAATAATATCTTATTGTATTTTAATCAGGTAAATTACAAGTCTTAAACAACCATACTATAATTGCTACATTAATACAAAAAGTCTGGGTATGTACATAAAATTAGTGGTGTGATAATCAGATATTAAAAACTTACCTTTGTTAATTAGCGATAAAAAAAATAATATTTTTTTTTGCATTTCCGCCAAACGTGAAAAGCCGGTAATTGCGTAGATTTCCAAGAAAGGTCAGTAATATATTTAAATTTGATATTTATTTATACCACACTTGAAGATTCCCAGAGTATTACAAGAAGTGTTAATTAACTTATTGCCAACACAATGATATCAAATGGGTAGTTAATGTTCCATTGACGTAGGTACATCAAAACTTGTACTTACATTATACTGTTATTTTCCAAACAAAATTTCAAAAGCTTCTGCGTCATAGCAGCTTGATCTTTCATATTGCCGAAGGTTAGTTATTTAATCTGAAAATCTTAAATGAAATTGGGATTACCAACACTACGCAGATTACTGCGAAAAGATTACTGCGAAATTTCTATAAAATTACTTACCAATTTTTCATTATTTTTTCAATCAATCAATTTTTTCAACAGGTATGAATAAATTGGAAAAAAATATTTAAGAAATAAGAAAAATATTCGAACTAAACTAATAAGAATCTGGAAATAATTAATAAAATATTAAAAATTGAGGGGTAATTACTACATGATTTGCTATTTTTGGGGGTTTTTGGTTAGTCATCTTCGTCAATTTTTAATATTTTATTCTTTATTTACAGATTATTATTAGTTTTGTTCGAATATTTTTTTTATTTCTTAAATATTTGTTTCAATTTATTTATTATATACATACGACTGACGATCTGAAATAACCGGGAAATAGGAACCTTATATATTTATATTTTTCTTATTGATATTTTTAAATATTTTTCATTTTGAATTTTAACCTATTAAGCGATGAGTATGTTTTTTTTGAATAATTGATTTTCTACGTATTGTATTTTTTCTTAACTTTGTATTAAAATGGATTTGGTGACAGTTGGCACTGAGCCAGTTGGCCTTGCGACAACTGGCCACGGACAACTGGCCTTGGCGACAACTGGCCTTGGCGACAACTGGCCCTGGTGACAACTGGCCTTGGCGACATCTGGCCCTATCGACAACTGGCCCTTGGACTACTGACCCAAATATTTTCACGAAAATATATTATTTCGCTTCTTGTTACATTTTGTTACAGATTTTCGTTCGATCAGTGAAATTTCTTTGTAAAACTCTACAGCGTCAGCGTAAAAAAAACAGTGCCGATAATGCTCTTCCACAAATTCCAACCGATTTACATTTCGCTTTTCCGGATAAGTATGATTCTGGACCTAGAGATGATCGGTTAATAATTCTTGGCAACCAAACGCTTCTTAATGAACTAGCTAGAGCAGGCATTTGGCCTGCCGACGGAACATTCAAAGTTGTACCGGAAATATTTTTTCAACTTTATACTATTTACTTCGAATTTGCGTCTTGTATTAATCCAGTGGGTTTGTATTGTCTCCTCACAAATAAGAACAGAACAACGTATAAGCGCCTACTTAACGAAATTCGAGCTCTTATTCCAGATGCAAATCCGAGAAAAAATTTTGTTAGATTTAGAAATTGCTTCAATGGCGGCTTTTGTAGCAGCTTTTCCGGAAGCCATTATTACTGGTTGCTATTTCCATTTATGCCAAAGCATCATCAGAAAAGTTCAACAACTTGGAATGAAAGAAGATTATGACACTAACGACGTCTTCCGTGATGACATTCGTAGTCTGGCTGCTCTTGCTTATGTTCCTGCCCTTGAGGTTACTAGTGCTTTCGATATTCTTGTCGAATCCATGCCTATTCACGAGCATATGGATGAACTCTTGGCATACTTTGAACATACTTATATTCGGGGTAGACGCAGACATACCGATGCGCGTTTTTCAATTAATTCGTGGAACCAGCATGAAGCAACTGTAGACGGAATTGCACGAACAACAAACATTGTTGAAGGATGACACTTCGGTCTGCAGACACTATTCCAGTGTCATCATCCAAATCTTTGGAAATTTTTAGAAGGTCTTCACAAAGACAGCCAGATGCACGTAGCGTCATTTCTGCAAGGAGTTACGGGTGCTCATCAATGTCGACAAATAAGATACCGCGAATTAAACATAAAAGTTCAAAACGCAGTTAGTAGATACGGTCGAATTGAAGTATTGACGTATTTGAGAACTATTTCGCATTTGCCCTATTGTTAATAAATGATTTTATATAATATTCTTATTGTTTTTGTTAATATGTTAAATATCTTATTTTTTTGCCAAATTTTTGAGAATAAATTTTGGAAATTTCACTGATCGAACGAAAATCTGTAACAAAATGTAACAAGAAGCGAAATAATATATTTTCGTGGAAATATTTGGGCCAGTAGTCCAAGGGCCAGTTGTCGATAGGGCCAGATGTCGCCAAGGCCAGTTGTCACCAGGGCCAGTGGTCACCAGGACCAGTTGTCGCCAAGGCCAGTTGAAGCCAAGGCCAGTTGTCCGAGGCCAGTTGTCGCAAGGCCAACTGTCGGAACACCATTAAAATGATTTACAAATACACACTACTTATACCACAAATCTACTTAAAATTTTTATTTTGGGTTCATTTTTTACTTTTTGACTTTAGATTAGATTTCAGCTTTTGTTAACATTATTTTAGGGCATATTTTTATTTTAGAGAAAATTAATTTTCTTAATGATAAATTAGGAAGGTTTCAATAAAGTTAAGCAAAGCATCGACATATTTAATCACGCAGTGGTTTTGCTTAAAGCCTGAAGTCCAAATTCCCAATAATTTTAATTACAGATTAGTTGTTTATGTTATAATATATTATTACGTATTATATTGGAGTATAATTATATATAAATATAAAAATAGTACATATATATCTACTATACTTAAAAAATAATCAAATTATTTTTATGATGATATAGCATGAAATTTTTTCGAAATCTATACGAATTACAAAAACAAGGAAGCTTTTGATCTTTCAATTGTACTATCGTATTACGAATTTTTCATTTTTTCAAATTTTCTTAATTCAGACCTGTCATGTGTTAATTGTCTCTTTTTTAAATTTTTTGAATTTTGATTTTCTACGTATTGTATTATTCTTATATTTTTATTTATTTCAAATTTAACATTGACTTTGATTCCGAATAACCTTAATTGCAGGGAATTACAGATTAAGTTGCTATGTTAAATTTAAATATCAACATAAAATTGTTTTGGAATCTAGACGGATTACATAAACAAATGTAGTTGTTGCTTCTTTTTGCTTCTATTGAATTTTTTTGTTTATTTGCTTACATTATGTACATCCTCTACTTTGATGTATTTTTGAAACTAATTTTTGAATTTCAAATTTAACATTGACTTAAAATTAAATTTTTATTCTGACCTTGAGCTGCCAAACCAGGAAAAATAGACGAGTGCCTTTTACAATAGATGACTCAGTTGACGAATTGGAAGTACCAGTTGCTTTAATTTAAAGTCTTTTCTCTTCGTTGCATGTTCTTCGAGTTTTTACATAACGCTTATGTTGAATTAATTTAGCGATTTGCTACCTATAAGGATGTTACCTATGGGATGGGTTAGGTCAGCTAGTACTAAATTAAGTAAAGTTCTTAATTTTTAATTGTCATTTGATTAGATTATTTAAAAGATTATACACAATTTCATATATTATATTTTCAGTGAATATTATTTTTACTTTCCCCATACGTATTAATGTATGTATTAAGGTGAAATTTTTGTTACAAATAATCCCTGATAAGATTTTGATGAATATTAGTTGAATTTTGTCTGTACTTAGTGTATCAATGTATGGTTGGAGCGTGAAAAGAACTACTATCAATCGCACGGGTTGAATTTTGATATAAACGTGCATAAAATACAAACTTTTGAACATAAAAAATTGTGAAAATAGAGCTATATTATAGCACAAAAAATTGCCATTATAATAATATATTGTAATGATATTTTGTAGAAAAATCAATTACTTCCTTTAATGGCTTCCAAGCCGGAGAGCCAGACTCCTCAGGGTTGGGTTCTGGTTTTACGTCGCGGTGTGATTCATTTTTCTATTTAAAATATGTCCAAAATTTACAAAAATATTCCATCCACTCATTCTCAATTAAATTTAAATTCAAATCAACTTTAAAATAAATTTTAATAAAATGGAAACGTTGATTGTAAGCGCGGCTTATCATCCAGGTGCTCCCCGTTCAAACAAATTTACCTTTCCCTTCAATGACAATAATTAAATTTATCCAAATTGTTACTTTAAACTCCAGAATCCAAATCATCCAAATCTTCTACCAATTAACAATTAATGGCTCCACACTTAATATTTAAATTGTCTAATCTTTGGACCACTTCCAAACAAAATAAATCAAAGCAAATTCTTACTCACGTAATTCCAACTTTATTCTACTCAAAAACAATCGTAAAAATCAAATAAATCCCCAATTAGGGACGCAAAATCAAAAACAATCTCAGGACTCGCAAAATCACGCCCGCTCCGTCCCACGGACACGGCTGGGAGTCCTTATCTTACAAAAATTGTTACCAACTTACAATCATTCTCGCATTACCGCGAAGATTCAAAAAATTATTTACAACTTCACACCCAATTACAAAAATTAACAAAAATAAACAAATTCACAGCAATCCAATAAAACAAAAATTCAAAAAAATCAAAATTGATGTTTGAAACACCACAATATATATATTAAGCGAGTGATTTACAGACGTAAATTCCTTCTAAAGTTTGGCATCTATTCCCATTTTTTTTGCCACTTATCGGCCAAATCGTGTCCCATAACAGTCATTTCCGCTTTTACGATTTTCTCGTTTATTTGATTCCAACAAGTTATGAGTCTTCTTAGGTTCTTTTTTATTATGATGGACACACCGCACGTAGCTCTTTCTTCTTTAGGGACTCCGCTAAATATATGAACGTAGTTTTGAATCTTCTCTGTTCCGATTCCTTTTTTTTTTGGTTTCCGTGAGGGAGGCAATATCGATGTCGTATGTTTTCATTTCTCTTAGTACCTCTTCCATCTTTTTATTTATACCATGAACATTAAATGTAGCAAAATTCATACTCCGTTTTCGTTTGCATTTTCGTTTTCGATTTGTTCCGTCCGTATTTCGAGGCTTGGTAGTAAGATTTTTAGCATTTATAATTTTTTTACAGTGTGAGGGTGCTGGCCTCACGCCCAACCCGAAGGATATCATATCGACGATATGTCGATCTTAATATTTCACCTTGAATAATAATAATTAATAATAATAATAATTGTTCTTTTTTATCATAAGATATAAATTTGTATCAACTGAAAAGAATATTTACAAAATTTCTAACTATTAATTACTATTCAATTGGAAATTTCCTTCTAACAATTTCCTTAACTTTTTAAATATTAAATATTAAAAACGTTTTTTTGTAATAAAATTTATTTAAAAAATAACACAATAAAAACTTCTAAAAAATGCGATTATTAAAATTTTTTCACTTTAACACATGTTTCATTTAATAATAATTTAGTCGAGGGAACGTGTGATTTACATTATTTAAAACCTATTTCTTACCCTTATCTTAAGGGTAGACATCTGCCGATTTGGATTTGGATATTTGAAGCTATTGTCTGAAAGGGAATCATTTTTCAAAGTGGATGTTGAAGTTTCATTTTCTTGAGTATACTTCTTCTTTAACAGTCACGTTAGTTGTAGACTCAGATGATGATTCGCTTTGTTTCGTGTCCAACATTGATTTTAATACCTACCCAGATAATATATGTAAGCTTACGACAAGGTTGTCGTTGGCTTGTCGTTGGCTTGCCATGACAAGGTTTACAAAATAAAGCTTGTGAAAAGCTTGCAGCAAGGCTTTCGGCAAAATGACACACTTGTCAAAAGCTTTATATAAGGTTTACATCGGCAACCTTGTCACGTAAAGGGAAAACCAAGACAAATTATAAAAAACAAAATGGCGTCTTTTTGCTTGTCGTTGGCTTGTCACGAAAAGGTTTACGCAATAAGCTTAAGAAAAGCTTGCCGCAAGCATTTCAGTGACAAGCTTAACATGAAACCCTTGTCAAAAGCTTCACATCGGAAAGCTTGTCACGTAAAGGAAAAAACAAGACAAATAATAGAAAACAAAATGGCTTCCTTTTGCTTGTCCTTTGTTTGCCATGACAAGGTTTACGTAATAACCCTGAGAAAAGCTTGCCGCAAGGATTTCTGCAACAAGCTTAACATGAAACCCTTGTCAAAAGCTTTACACTAGGTTTACATAGGCACGCTTGTCACATAGACAGATGGTGAAAAGTAGATGGTGCGAAGAGTTTTGCAATGACCGGATTTTCTAGCTGAAATTGTGCGGATAGATGGCACGACCCGGTTTTCGTGCTGTGCGATGTTACAAAAACCAATTAGATAAACTGTCAAAATTCCACTTACTTCTTGTAATTTTGTCGTTTTTGTATTTCTTGTAATTTTGTAATTTTTGTAATTTTGTAATTTTGTAATTTTTGTAATTTTTTTAGTTTTGTAAATTTTTTGTAGGTATTAATTTTTATACTTATATAATAAAAACACAAATAATTAGAATCCAAAATTTTAAATTTATTTTTCTTCTCTCAGAGGCCTGTAAACGACAACCGTGAAAAAAGCCATAAATAAGCTTATTCTGACAAGCAAATATAATATAAAAGCTTGCACACAACAAGCTTACGTTTAGTAAGGTTGCGACAAGCTTTCACATGACAAATTGCAACAAGCTAGCTTATACAAAGTTGCGACAAGCTTGCGTATACAAAGTTGCGTCAAGCAAGATTGCAACAAGCTTCTACATGATAAGGTTGCGACAAGCTTTTTGATATGACAAGGTTGCGACAAGCTTGCATATGACAAGGTTTACAAGCTTGTGAAAAGGCAATTTCCTTGTCACGATAAGGTTGCGATAAGGTTAATATAAGCTTGTAAAGTGTCTACTAGCATTCCTTTAGCAAGCTTACATAACAACCTTAAAAAAGCTTGCACATGACAAGGTTGCAACAAGCTTGTAAATGACAAGCCTATGAAAAGCCATTTGCCTTGTCACGACAAGGTTATGATAAGGTTAATGCAAGTTTGTTGACCGTCAACTAGCACCCTTGTGATAAGCTTTTTGTAAGCTTACAGCTTGTCAACGACAAGCTTGAAGCAACCTTAACGCTTGTCATCGACAAGGTTGCTGCAAGCTTATGAAAACCTTACATTGCTATCTGGGTATATCGTTCATATAATTAAATATGATTATCAATAATGAGCTAAAAGATACAAATAAATCATATTTATTATTTAATTAATAATATCGTTAGTATATTAAACATTTGAAATATGAATAAAAACTACTGATGATCAAACCGAGAGTTTTCCGCGATAAAATATTATGCCATAATATTTCTGCCATTAAAATATTAAAAATAAATTATAATAAATTATACTATAACAATACTTTTGATGTAAGATTGTAAGTACGATAATTACTGTTTTCGTAGGTAATAGTCCCGGGCAGGAAGGAAAATACCCGGGCTTTTTTTCCCGAGTATAGCACGAAAAGGCAAAAAAGGTGAGATTATGCTCTTAAAAACTTGTTTTCACAATTCCAGGAGTAAAGTGATGCTTTTAAATATACTTATAAAAAAATAGTTATAAAAATAGTATATTATACATCATGGGACTAAGGTGCTACTTTTCATCCCGCGTGCGAAGGTTTTTGCACGAGGTGTTAGCCGAGTGCAAAAATCGCACACGGGATGAAAAGAACCTTAGTCCCAAGGTGTATATACTATTTTTCACAATTTCGCTGAAAATTCTGAATTACATTGGTTAATAACTAAATTTGAGATTTTGAAATAGCAATAACTCGAAAACGGCGCTAGATATCGAAAAACTGAGCAAAAAATTTACCCCCGTTACAATAATTTCCTCAGGGATTTGTTGTAAGAAGCCATATGCAAAATTTCAGATCAATAGCGCGCAATAATTGCGCGGGAAAAAAAGTATTACTTTAGTCCCGCAAAAGCGGGAGTAAAGTGAACACTTTACTCCCGGAATTGTGAAAAATACGTTTTTTTGCGCCATTATCGCGCGCTATTCATCTGAAATTTTGCATATGGCTTCTTACGACAGATCGCTGGGTGTTTACTGTATGTAACAGGGGTAAATTTTTTGCTCAGTTTTTCGATATCTATCGCCGGTTTCGAGTTATTGCAATTTCAAAATCTCAAATTTAGTTTTAATATTTATGTTGCTATATGAAAAATATTCAGCGGGTATATTTATGTCAAAAAATAATCACTTTCTGAAATTGTTTCTACCATTATCAAACATAATTATGCTTAGACAAACTAACACAAAATTACGTCAAAATGTCACGTTGTATAAATAATTCTCTCCAACATAATATTGAAATTGCAAAGTTATTACAATTTCAAAATCAAGGAAAATACTCGGGTGGAATCTCGTTAATCCATTCATGCGCGCCAATGTGAGAAAATATTGGTCCCCATTCTTGAGTGCAATACTCGGTAAGAAATAATACTTTAGTTAAACGAAATGTATTTTAAACTTGTAACCACATAATAAAAATCCGATTGTGTTTACCGAATAAACACTTAGCTAACCACAAAAATTACTTTTTAATTTTTGTCATATTGTTCTACCACTTCAAAAATATCGAAAAAATTCATGAGTATAAGGGAGTATAAAAGACATTTTTTGACAAAATTTGGTAAGTAACACTTTTCAGAAAGGCGTTAAAAAAGTAAATTTAAATTTTATTTCTTTCGCCAAAAATCGGGTTTTCGTTTAAGAATCATGACCAAAGTATTTTTTCATGTCTTTTACTCCTAAGAATTTCGAAAAAATCACCATTCATTAATTTTGAATTTTACTAGGTATATAAAAAAAAATAAAAACGAAAAAAGAGGTTTTTTTGAAAAACTCGAAAACTGTTTAAGATAAAGAGCTGAAATTATGGCTGAATTACTTTTATTTGATACCAAAACGATCTTCCAAGTATACGAGTCGAAAAAGCCGCAAGAGCAGATTTCCCATATAAACCCGGCTATCCCCTTTATGTGCAAATAGCTGACCCGGTGATAACGTATCACCAAAAATTGATTAAATTCAGATTTTCTAGATTTTACGACCTTTTTCGTACGCAATAAACTAACATTTTTTATCTCGATACTAAAATAGTATATTAAAAAACTAGTTTCAAAAGACACGTTTTTATCGCACGCAATCCGTTTAGAAAATGACCCACGTAGAGGGGAGTTCTCTAAGGATTAAATAATTCGAAAACTGTAGGATGTCCATACCTACTTTTGCACAAGGCTGTAGTTTTATCTACAATATTATGCATTATGCTATAAATATTAATATGTATTTTAGTTGAAGTTAATACTAGTGAACTTATATTTTCTCCGTCGTTATCTTATTTTATTTTGTTTTTTAATGCATTTAAACTGAATTATTAATGTTTTCAATGCAAAAACTTACAATTTACATTTTTATATTGCGTAATAGAAGTAATTATAGAAGCAGAAAAATAAATCTAACATTATAATGTAGTGTAGAAAAATTATTCAATATTACCTAACTATAAGTACTACTCTAGGTGATTATAAATAACTACCACTAAAAACAAAAATTAAAAAATTTAAAAGCCTCTGACTGTAAAAAGAAAACAACAATTTGAAAACTTCTGACCCCTCAGTCTGTATTTCAGATTTTGAGGTCAGGGGAAATGGAGAATTGTTCCACTTACAAAACATGTTTTGTTTATAGATTCCGTATTATTCCACAAAACATATCGTCGTATTCCTCGACTTACGTGGGTTTCTAACTAATACGACGATATTCCAATTACGCAATCTGTTCATATATTGCCCTGACCCCAAAATTCAAAATCTAAAATGTAGACTGAGGAGTCAGAAATTCCCGAATTATTTTTATCATACGAAGTATGAAAAAGTATTGTAATATGTAGAAAGAAAAATTGAGATTTTGATGAATTTTGGCATTTTGGGGTCGCAGCAGCGGAAAATCATGATTTCCAAAAAGTATCTGTAGGTGTGTAAAGTGTATGTGGTCAAATAAAAAAAAAAAATTTTCGTATTTAGTACACAAATATTGAGACTTAGAGTTGATTAGATTTTGGTTAAAATTGGTACACGGAAACGCAAAAAGAATTCTGCCGCAATACGTCCAATCATCAGCACACCAAATTTTATCTAAATCGGTTAAATATAGATATTTAATAATATTTAAAAATATTTAGTAAATACTTACCTACTAAATTACTGATAACTGAGAGATTTTACCACTTTTACAATACGAATGACTTTAAAATGAAAAAATTTGATGTAGACACCACATGACTTGGTTGTCATTTTTTACTCTTGTTTGGTTTTCCAAAACAACGCAAGGTATATGAGGTTTATATGTAGAATATTTGTTTATACATAGTATGTGTGTATTCGTGTCACTATATCTTCCATGTAGACAATCAACTTTGTTGCGGTTTTTTTAATGTTGAGTAGTTTGTCGAAAATGCACCAGAAATTTTGCGTTATTTTTATATAAGTAAATAAATATCTGCGTATACTAAAATTATTACGTATATTAATTAAAAATTACCGTTTTCAACAGAGCACATACATTTTCGATCGTTCTAAATAATTATGAAATTACTGATAATAGACATAAATTTGATCACTATTACACTTAAATAAAACAAATGAATTAAAAATGATTTAAATAATGTCATCGTATCTCCGGAATTGTTTAACCGATTCAGATAAAATTTGGTGTGCTGATGATTTCAGCTATCGTAGCAGAAGTGATGATATTTAAAAAAAATTAATTAATTTTTTTATTACCTAAATTGACGAATTTCGATGCCTAGTGCTGGAAATACCCGCCCGAATTTTGCCGAAGCTCTCAAAACCGCGTAAAATTGAGAAATATGACCACACATAAACATATTGTATATTGTAAATTTATTGTATTTTTATTTCAAAAAAGACTTTAAAATCTGGGTCAGTATTGTAAAAACTTCAAATATTGGTGTGAACACTCTCTTGTGTGCGCATGTATTCATAGATATCTAGGGAAATAAAACGTAAACCCTTCGTGAAAATTGCAAAGCACAATGTTGTGTATCAGCGTTTGAGTGGCCTAAAAACATTCTCAGTTCATTTTCTCGTAGTAGTTTCTTCATAATCTATTAATGTTGTATTTTAGATATGATACAAAGGAATATCAATTACTAAAGGTTAGTGTACATGAAGTATTAAATAACCTCATCTAGAGGAATGAGATAGATAGCTCTTAATAGTAAATCAAAACCACTTTATACTAGTAGATTAAAATATATTTAACTTAAGAAAATTAAAAAATTCAATAGTTTAAACAATTTACATTTATTTTATATAGTACTATTTACAGTGAGCTTGATAACTATTTCAATAACAATTTTTAGGAAGCTATTTTGAAGGAACCTTTGAATATGTCTTTTAACCTTTTTCCGCAATTAACTCTTTTCTAAATGTGTAAATTTAGACCTTCGCAAGAAGGAAAATTAAACTGATTTTGATGAACTTTAGAATTTTTAGAAATTAAACTTGAGTACTTTAGAAGGTTAGAATTTGCAATAAAATCAATTTTTTTTTCAAATTGCGGCTTAACATACTCCTATTTTTTACTAACAATGCTTTTATGGTAAATTTGAATAAATTTTGTCAAGAGTCAATACCGTCTTGGGTTTGAATTCCAAGATTTGAAGTAATTATTTATTATTTGCTTATATTTGTTTTTAAAATATTATTATTATTATAATTATAATTTAATACTAAGAGCAATTACGTTACTTTTTTTATTACTACTTTTTTATTGTGTTACTTTTAAATCAATAATATTTAAAAACAGTTTTTTCAATCCTTATAATATTTAACATGAATGCATATTTTTATGTATATGTTACTGTCAACGACGTAAATTGGGCATTAACGTCAATGGCCGGGCAATGACGTCAATGCCCATTTACGCTGGCCATTAACGTCATTAACCGGCCATTGACGTCAACGCCCGTTAACGGTAAATATTTTCATATAATTGTAATATTTATGTCTTTGGCCAGTCAATGACGTTAATTGGCAAAATGGATTAGACAATGATGATATTATAGAATAATTACTATAAGGAACAGCAAAATGGCGATGCACTTCAACTAGGGACAATTACTTGTCGTGCACGCATTTTTCCGTGTAAATGACATCAACTCGGTTCATTTCAAGGCCTCATAAGTGTACAGACTTTTTTATTTAATTTAAACGAACGATCATTTTAGGGTGATCCATGATTTGTCGTATTTGCGTCAGCCAAAGCGGCCCGGAAGAAAAATTAATTAAATTTAATTAATTCATTAATTCCATCGGTGGATCCGTGATTTGCTGTAGTTACGCCAGCCAAAACTGAAAAAGTGATAGAATATAGAATCTGTAGAATAGTAATTTCATCATTGTCCACCTTGCATTGGACATTAACGTCATTGCCCGGGCAATGATGTAAAAACCACATATACAATTTTAAATGTCAACATTGCCCAAAATGCATGGCCATTGACATCATTGGCCGGTCAATGACGTTAATACCCAACTAAGCTGGCCATTGACGTTATTGTCCGGCCATTGACGTTAATGGCCGAATTGTCAACATTGACCCTAACATATATATTAGCAATTTTTTGTGCTATTTTAAGCGCTTTTTTCACAATTTTTTATGCATAAAAGTTCATAATACTCGAGCTCATAACCATTATGTTATAAAAAAATTTATATGAAAGCTTCTTTCTCGCCATAAGGATAAAAACAAATAATAATAAATCAAAAAATACGCACCCAAGTATTAACCGCCTCAATATTCTTTAAAGGACGATAACGAGTATTCCAATTTGATATTTTTACAGAAAAAAATATATTACAGAAAAATTAAGTATATTCAACACTCAAAATATCCTTTTTTATATAATTTATGTCAAACAAATTGAATAAAACAGTAAAAAAATGGTGATCCAAAAGTAATTGACACTTTTGTATTTTGTTTATCATTTCTGAAATTTTCAACAAATTTTTACAAATTTCAGCTGCCATATCTAAGTTCAGTTATGATGCACGTTTATGTTAACCTGTGTAATTGATACTATTATCAATTATATTATTATATAATATATAAAGGAAGTTCTACCTTGGCGCTCATATGTAATATTTTATATCACTTGTAATATTTTGATATCAAGGGATAGCTTTAGAATTTTTGATTAATGAATGTCCACGTTAATTTACTTTGCCACTTTATGCTATTTTGCCTAGTTGACTAAAGGCAAAAATCTATTATGTTATTATAATAAATAAAAATTAATTTTTAATTAACGGTTAACTAGTAAGATGTATTTTTTTTCAGAAATGCATGAAATACACTCTGTTTTAAAATCATTTTACATATCAATATCAGTATTACTTCTTTTGTTACTATTTTGTTGTTGGATAATATCAGATTGTAAATTGATATGGGTAAAACTATGGACTTGGATGACTACTCGTATATTTTCAGGACGAGAAGAAAAAGCTAGTTTAACTAGAAGCAAAATTTACAGTGCAAACGGCTATCTAGTAATTAAATCGGGCTTTTATTTGAATTTATTCTAGGCTAACCATTATTATAGGTAAACTCTGAATCGGATATACATTTAGATTGTACTGGAAGTTTCAAACGATTTGACTCGATTGATAGGGACTTGGGCTTCAATTTAGCATCCACTAGTCTTACAGAAAATGATCAAGTTACCAAAGATCACGTTGTTCCTCACGAGTCATTATATAAAGCACCTGTACCATTAAATCCTGTAAAAAGAACAAAAACATTACCTCCAACTATTAGAGAAGATAACAGGTAAACAATTTCATTAATAATATTATTTTAATTATCTTATCTTTTTTAGTAAAAGAGAATTGGAAAATATTTTATCGATAGCAATACCGCGACCAAAGTCGTCTATGAGCATTGCAGAGATGGCCTCTAAATCAAATTTTCCTATTTCTATTCTTCCTCCGCCAATTTCTTTAAGTACTCGTCCCCAAACTGAATTGAATATAGCAGAAAATAAAATGCAAGTTCCAATATCTGCAGAACAGGAAATTGCGACTTCGACAATGAAACGGGCTATTTCGTGTGATAGTGTCTGTTCTGACTCGTCTGTGCTTTTAGGCGATCTGGAAGAACCACACGTGATAGGCTATTTATGTCTCGGTTTAGAATATGACAGGTAAAAATTTTGGTATCCAATATTTTATTTCTGAAATCAGAAGAAACAGCAGAATTTTTTTGCTGGCAGAAATTGTGAAATTTGAAATTGCATATCAACCAATCAAAGGTGATTAATGTGAAATTGACATTAACAAAATAAAAGATTAGTTCTTTGCAATTTGCAAAAAAGGTCTTTTACACTACATTGCCAGAGAGACAACATTTATGTTTGCATTAGTTCGGGTAGTCTAGATGCAATTTATACTTCGAGAATATTCCTGCGTTCTCTCTATAATAATATTACATTGTTTTCTCATCAGTAATTATTTTAATTGGTTTTAGCGAACTCTCAGACCTAATTGTAAACGTATTAGAAGCAAAAGACTTAGTCGGGCCTAATCAAGACAGCCTAATGGATTCTTACGTAAAAATATATTTACATCCCGATAAATTATCCAACGCACAAACTCGAATATATAAAGGTTCTAATAGTCCTTCATATAAAGAGCGATTTTTATTTACATTGCATCCCAGAGAACAATCACAGAAATATCTTTGTTTTCATGTTTATGCAATGGATCAATCGTCACACGTATTGATTGGTGAAGGAGAGATTCGTCTCTCTGATATCAGTTTGCGTCAACCTGTTACAACTTGGATAACATTAACAGACACAGGACAAGTAAGTGGAAAATATTATTGGAAAATAAATTTTTGTTAGTTTCCATCTACCGATTTTAACCAAAATACAATCAGCTTTCAATAGTAAAATACACTTTTGATTATGAAATTTAGTAATTTGAACACATATTTTGGAAAAATAATTTTTCCACTTTGATACCCTCTAAACATCTGAATTCAACCAAGAAAATTTTCTCCATTGCAAACTAGTTTGGAACCGTATCCAATATACAAATCCTACCGAAATAACTATTCCAAACAACAAAATCTGATCTGGCCGTTATAAATTACTTATTTAATACTTACATCGTTCAAGACGGTTTATTTTATTTTTCTATTGATTCAACCACCATCGGGACTTAGTAGTATTCTGATGCTAAGTCTAAACCAATAAATACATATTTAGGCATCCCAATCGATCTATTTCATCTTTTATGAATGGTATTGGATATTTATCTTTTACCGTAAAAGTAATTGCTTTACGGTAATCAATGCACATTCGAAAATCTTTTTTTTAATTTTTACCAGTAAAATAGGGCATGTGTAGGGTTGACTTTAATTAGCGGATTAGCGACAGACCATCAAGACTATCATAATTTTATTTAATTTTTCTTTTGATCCACATATTACAACAAACGAAATAAACTCGTAAATGTTCCCCCTTATAATGAAAGCAATTAAATTTTTACAGAAAATATGTGAAAATTGTTTGATGTATTCATCCAACTTGTGGATTTTTAATCTCTTCAAAAATATTTTTCTTTAGAAGACTACAGAATTTGGTGAAATTATGTGTTCATTAAGTTATCTACCTACTGCTGAACGACTTACAATAGTCATTGTAAAAGCAAGAAATTTAAAGTTTTCGAATGATGAGTCGGAAAGTTCTTTAGTCAAGGTAAAAAAGCTATTTATGCAACAAAGGTAAAAGTGATTTTAAAAATTTATTTTTTCTAGGTGTATCTCGTACAACATGGCAAAAAGATTCATAAGAAAAAAACTTCAATTAAAAAGAACGAAAGTTCGCCTATTTTTAATGAATCGATGATATTTAATGTTCCCGCTCACACGTTACAGGTAATTAAATAAAAAAATAAGTTTAATTAAAAATGTTTATAAATTTAACTTATATAGACAATCCAACTTCGAATAACAATTGCCGAGTACGTTGAAAAGAATTCTCAGGAACTTTTATTAGGCCATGTAATTATTGGAGCGCAAGCATCGGGGCGATCTCTTACGCACTGGAATCAAATGCTAGCAACTCTAAGGAAACCTGTTGCTATGTGGCATTCCCTTAGAAAATAAATTAAGAAAATGGTGATCGTTGTTCTCTTTTTCTTCCATATATGTGATAACAAGCCTTTCAAATTAAACCAATGTCCATATATGTAGCTAACTAAAAGTATACCTAAAGACTAAATAATCGGATCTGATTGACTTTCTTCAAATCTAAAACTAACTAACTTTTTTATAATATAAATTGATAATTGTTAAATAACATCATAACTTTTATGAGTACGTACTGTAGGCGTTGCAAGTATGGGCGGGGGGGAGGGGAGGCGGAAAAACCCCAAAATATAATTTTCAATAATTAATGGAAAACAAATTAATCGGGACCTTTCTCAGTATGTCGTAATTAATCAGGGGTCTGCTCTTTCGGTCTTAGAGTTACTAATCCCAAATTTTTCGCATTATCCGCTCCTCCTCTCTTTTAATAAGACACATCGTTAGCATCGCAGACGTAATTACCTCTTATTATTGTCTTATCTTCATCTTACTTTATTCGCTTTCGATATCTTCCTATCGTTCAGAAAATGTTTATTTAAATCTTCTGCTCATTTTTTGTTCTCTTTTGTCTCTATTTTTTTATCTGGGTCCTTCAGCCATTCATCGTTTTTTACATTGTTCATCAATTTTCAATTTACTGTCTTTGCCAGGTGACTTTCTTTTTTTCAAATTCTAAGTTGCCTCTGGAACTTTTAAATATTGTGTTGATGCTTCTATTTTTTTATTCTTCAATTATTAATTTGAAAAATTTGTTTCGATGCATTTATTTTGAGCAAACGATAGGTAATTTTGAGTAAACAAACCTTTGCTTACTTTTTTACCTTTGCAAACCTTCGTTTAAAAATTTGAATGTCAAACTTACGTGGGTTGTGTAAATGTAACTTGGATTCCGAAATTTGTACCAAATATCAACCAATTTCATTTTATATGATGTATTATAGTGTGATTCCGCTATAATTCTTCTCTTGGTATGGTCAACAGCACAAACCTACAATAGCATTGCCCATAACTTTAAGAAGCGTATGCTTGGCGATGAGCAGTCGAGGCTCGAGGGAATATGAAGGGGATACTGTCAGTGAAATTATACCACAAAATTGCCCTTTCCATGGTATATAGAAAAAAGTTAAATTCTTAGTATAAATTCTCTGACGGTAACCTATGAAGGATATGCAAAGGTTCTATATAGGAATATAGGTAAAATCCTGTAATGGGTAATTTAAAAAAGGTAACATAATCCTTGTTGTTATCAAACTATCTGCATTTGCATATCACACAAGGGTGGCAACTGGTACTGTTTGGGGCCAAAGCTTTGGCTAGGTTTATTAAGAAAGTATCTATCTTAAAAAACTTAGATCATTTGACTGAAGCCACAAACGCTTCTTTTCGGTTTCGCACTTGAGAGTTAATTCGTACTTGACGAAAAGAAATCTCTTTGGAGTAATCGCGAAACCGTCCATTTCATAGCTAAACTATCTGCACGTATGTTTTTGCCTGGGGATGCTGATCCACTACACACTTCTTTGATTTAAATGCTATAATGTAGAATCTGTTAATTTTCTTTCTACATTTTTACAGATTTATGATTCTCAATGCTACGATAGTAGCTTATCTAGAACTTTTCTATATTGAAAATAAAACTTATTCTTAAGAATCTGCATAAAATACTAGGGCGACTGCACTGGTAATGGACACCCAATACAATTTTTTTCATTTTCATATTAAGAAAAAACTTAGAATAGTATATTGTTTTATTAGGATGAACAGAATAACTTTTCTTGCTGAGTGGGTTTTACAGATGCAAGGCAAGTGGAATGAGCCGAGCAAATGGAAAACTTACATGACAAGAAAAGTTATCTTTCCATCTGAATGAAACATATTACTTTTTCCCCCAAAACATCAAAATTCGATAATTAATTTCCATTACTATTTGTTACTATTGTAAAATTGGCTGATATATTGAAAGAGTATTATGTTACAAGCAATTTTAAATGGTAACACTTCCATGTGAGATCCAGTTAATATAACAGAGGAATTTATACATTTTTTGACAATAAAAAGTTACACTAATGTGCTACTATTGTTGTTTCTTCTTACCACAATACTTCAATTTCTTATTTATAATTTATATTTAGACTTCACCATTATGTTATCGCGTTTGATATTCTAGAGAATTTCCAACGACCAGTCAACATTTTGGGTAGCAAGTTGTTGGAAAAAATATAAATATCAAATACGCCTGTATGTTAGTTGCTTTTAAACTGTGATATTTATAGGGCACGTTACCTTCTTGTACCACTCGACTATAATGTAACAATATTGTTGTTAATTCCTGTGATGACTGTAATTTAATAAAAATCTGTACCTGTGTTGTTAAAATGTAAAATTATTTAAATAAAAAGTAAATTAAATTTTTACTTTATTTTTTTCATTTCCAAGCTAAACCTGTGATTATAGATTGTTGTTATCAACATTTTTTCATCAACAAAAACCTTCTGTTGGATTAATTATGTAGATCAGTGATGACGGGAAAATGCAATTAATTAAAAATAGCGAAGAAATCCAGGGTTGTTTAAACGTGTCTTAAGGATTACTTACCATTCGAAATGCAAAACCACACGAGAGAACAAACGTCGGAAGTCAATAAGAACAGTAATTTGTAACCCATTCAGGACTTTCTGTTAGATACCCACATAAAAGCTCAACCACCACAACCAACTTAAAAACTATATAAATATTTCCAGACAAGCAACAATTTTACCTTATGTCAGTGCTCTTCTAGAGATGGATAATAACATTATACAAAGTATATACGATTATTGTAAAATCGGCTCTTTTCTTGTTCAAATTCTTTTAATTTTATCAAGGTATTTTCCTTTTAATAGGAGTAAAAATAGTCTGAAAATAAAATCAATATTTAAAATTATAATTTATTGTAGCTTCGAAAGCATACATTTCAAACTGTGTAAAATTATGTAGACTCTAATAGTACAGAAATTTACTACAAAATATTTAAAATTTTATGTATATTAAAGCAAAAGCATCAACAGTTATTGCATACCAAATCATATTAGAAATGGAAATCCATAAAATAGCTAGCTGAAAGATTACCTTGCTTTGGTGCATTCGTTTCATAACATAAAATACACCAAGCAATGTACACTTGCCAATCCCCATCGATTGCATTCATATTCAAATATTTCTCTTTTTTTAAATATATAATATTATAATATATTAATTACTATACATTACACAAGTATTTATGCTATTAATGTGTGCAACACTACACAAAAACAATTACAAATGCAGAATATAAAAAAAATCTCTTAAAATTAAAAACAAAAGTTTCCAAAAAGATGCTCAAGCATCTAAATTTCATAATAGGATTAACTGAAATAAAAAAAAATTAGTTAAAATATTCTTAGACATGGTTATAACTCTTTCTTACTTTTTCTTAAGAGTGAAAAAGCTGCGTCGTTTTGAATCTTCTTTCAATGCAGATGCTGGCAGCGTCTGTGATCTGGATGGACCGGACGAATCGGTTTCAGCGTGAGCATTAATGCGTGATATCCAATTATTCATATCGGCATCGTCGTGAGTTTGTAGTAAAAATTCAGCACCGCTTTCCAATCTGAATGTTAAAAACGCAAAATTTTAAAATAAGTAAGTAATTTAATGAGAATAACTTACTTTAATCTAAAAACGTGTTTTTTCTTCTTGTAATCGTGTGCAATGGAAGCATTGGCGTGGTGTAGCGATAGGGCCGCCTCCCCTTTGAAAATTTGTTCAGGAGTAGTTTTAGCCACCTTTGCATCCTTGTAGAATATTAATTGGGAAGCCTTCACAACAGCATAAACCTTATCCCATGATCTATTACTTGCTTTAACTGTAGTATTTTCCCATTCATGTTTTCTAACTAATGGCCCTTCAAATCCGTCATCTTCCGGACTGCGTCCTTGTTCTAAATTTGAGTAAACTTACATTTAAGAAATGCAGGGTTCAAAGTAATACACAAAAACTTATAATCATGCTAATCTCCAATTGTTTTTATCGACTAATGAAAAACAATTAAACAACTTGTACCTGAGCCTACTGCCTCATCATCACTGATCGTACCAGATGGTTTAGGACTTTTCTTCCAACGAAAACTCCTGAATGGCGACTTGCTTCGAGATCGATCCTTCCGTCTGCCTTCTTTTTCAGCACGTGACACTTAGAACACCACAAGTCAAGCAAAAACATCACACAAAAACATGCAGCTAAATATTTTTACATAAATTTATTGTTTCCTATGCCAAACATAAACTTTAATTTTTTACAAACTAATTTGACACCTGATTGTGTAGTATACATCTAACAAGCTTTCGTTGTGAGTATTTGTAAATTTGTTTAGTATGACTTTAAGTGTGAATTTCAAATTGTTTTACAATTGTTACAGTGAAACTTTCCTAACTCGAACTGCTCTAACTGAATTATTCTAGAAATCAAAATTTATTTTGAAAAATTATAGAGGTTTGTCAAATATTTACGTGTAATTTTATCTCCATAACTCGAAGTTCCTCTAATTCAAACTTTTTTGGTGGTTCCTTGAGATTCGAGTTAGGGAAATTTGACTGTATTAGGTTGGGTGTTTTGTATGTTCAAAATAGCATCAAAAAAAGATTTGTTCTGACCTATTCATTTCGTGATCAACATAGAGTAGAATGTTAGCAAAAAGTATGTAGATATAGAGGGACAGCTCTTATGAGTATACTTGTCACAAGTATTTTTTGATGGGTCTGCTACACCCTCTGGTGGAAGAGGTGATCTCTACGTTTCAATTTTTAATTCATCGCTGATCCTCTATATAGGAAATTAACATATAAAAACTTATTTATATAAAAATAGCACCCTGTATATAGAACAGGGTGTTGAAACTTGGTGGGAGAATGTGAAATAGTATAATGTATTAGACGACCACACGGATAGATGGCGTAAATAATATGTTCTGTGATATAGAAGACCAGTCATGTATTAAAAATTTAAAAAGTCCACCAGAGGGCGTAGCAGAGCCATAAAACAATACTGTGTATACTCAAAGCGTTGTCCCTCTAGACAGGGTGTCCCAGGATATACTTTTCATAATTTCAGTAGTGTTAAAATGGTTTAATGCTTTTTTAAAAGCGTGAAATAATCTACAAACTAGGTTTAAACCTTTCATTGTCTAAAATCAGCAGCTTTCGAGTTACAAGTATAAAAATGTTGAAAAATTTTAGCTTTTTTTATTTTGTTTTTTTTTCAAAACCCTGTATTTTCTTAAACGAAACATTTTACAAAAAATCTGACGCCCATTTCGGATAGGAAATTTAACGGACTACAACTTTTGTCTAGTCGAAAAAATCGGAAAATAATAAACAAGGCAGCTAAAAACACAAAATTAAATTCTTAAAAAAAGCAAAAAAAAAGAAATAGTTCCAATCTTTCAATATTTTTTTACTTACTTTAATTCATAACTCGAAAGCCGTTGATTTTAGACAATAAAAGGTTTAAATCTAAGATTATTTTGGGCTCTTTAAATAAGCACTAAACCATTTTTACTAAAAATTCAATATTTTCGGTGCTATGGGCACGTGAAGGTCGAAATTCAGAAAAAAATGTTTGTTAAATATTTTACTTAGAAAAGTGTCCTCTATCACCACTGAAATTATGTAAAGTGTATCCAGGGACATCCTGTATATACATACTCTTTGATATTACGTAGAATAATTCATTCTGATATGGGTGTGATGAAATGAAAACCTACTTTTACAGAAATAAATCATTTAAAAAAATGTTGAAGTCAGGACCTAATGGTTGATACAACTTTGTATCTAAATGTGGGACCGGCTAAGTGATATGATGTGTGTGATTTTCATTAAAATTATCTGTTCAAGTAAATTTGTAAAAACTTATCTAGTGTATAAAGGGCATTAATAAACGTTTTAAATACAAATAAAGCTACATAAAAAAAAATAATAAACTAAATTAACATTTACAAAACTTACTTGTTTGAGATTGTGGTACAGCAACTTTTTTTGAAGACGATTGCCTGGTTGGCGAAGAAGGTTCTAGAGTTGAATGTCGTCCATGCACTACTAAACATGCCATGCAAATTATTCAATAAACATGCAGTACAAATTTACTTTAAAATATGTTTTGTGGTTACTAAGAAACTCTTAAACGTTAATAGCAGAAGCTATTAGTGCATGCAAAGCATAGATGTGATCAAACAATTACAACTGATCAATATTAAGAAAAAGTAATTACAACATTTTGTCAAGTATATTGTTTAGAAGTAAAGTTCAGAGAGTGCTTCACAGTTTATTAATTGTGTTAATTTAACAAAGAAAATTTCTCATTGTTTAACATGGCCTAATAAATGCGTACAATCTGAATTCAGGATAAGCTTTTAGAGCCAATTTATTTAGTGTCTCTCATATTCAAATTAGATAAATCCAAGCTTTATTAAAAATAGTAATTATCTCTTTCAATTTAATGTAAAAAACCCATCCTGTATATTTCAGATTTAAAACTTGAGGTATTTATTTAACAAAATCTGTTCAAGAACCTACTCGCAAGGGAAAAATACACATTTTTCTCCCGAGACACTGTGTATCCCCCTAGGAATTGCAATAAACAGTCAATATGTCAAATAAGTAC
This sequence comes from Cantharis flavilabris, assembly GCA_949152465.1. Taxonomy (NCBI): domain Eukaryota; kingdom Metazoa; phylum Arthropoda; class Insecta; order Coleoptera; family Cantharidae; genus Cantharis; species Cantharis flavilabris. The sequence continues at coordinate 24,521,730 of OX424439.1, forward strand.
CAAAAGTTTGTGTTTAGTAATTTTCAAAAAAATACAATTACCTTCACCTGGAGAAGCAATAGCTTTCACAGAACTTCGATGTCCTCCACTCACAGCTGCATTAAAAGCAACAGCCAGAGTAAAATGTGTTATTACATTTATGTGACATAGTAAAACCGAAAACAAGAATAAAACAAATTAAATTACCTGGTCTTTCTTCGACAATAGCCGAAGAATCAGGCTTGTCAACTGAAGCAGCTGCAATAGCTGCTGCTTGAGCAGCAGCTGCCGCTCTTCTTTCTTCCTCTTCCTTTTCCTTCCTACTTCTTTCTTCGGCTTCTGCAGCTTCCTGTCTTCGCTTCATTTCTTTCAACTCAAACTAAACACAAAAAATTAGAAAACAAAATTATGGTTAAACAAAACTATCAATACCGTAGTTAATCTTTCGAGAGCGCCAAATCTTTCTTCTTGGGCTGCAGCAGATTTTTCGAATGCTTCATGTTTCTTAATTAGATTTTCTACATCATCGATACTATGTCCTAATTCGGTACTCATCAAGTAAGGTTCTTGAGCAATCAACCAAGCTTCAGCAACGGCAGCATCTCTTGCAAATTGATAAACTTCCAAAATTAACTGTAGATTTTCCCATCTAAAAACAAAAATTTAACTTCTGGAACAGAAACTAACAAACACGTTATACCTTTCTTCCCATCTCTGTAAAACTGAACTACGATGATTGCTAAGTGCCAAAAGTTTATCACGAATATCGCCACTAGCATAATGATTTCTGTCCAAAAGTTGTTTTCCTAAAGATATGCATTCGGCAAAGTTATCTTCCCTCGTATCAATTTCGGCTTTCAAACTTTGGTGATTATTCATAAGTAATTCGACACCACTAACATCTCGAGGTTTTTCACTGGTATTCATCTGCCGGATTATTCCGTCCATCCATTGCATCAAAGTTCGAACGCGGTTATAGAATTTATAAAGATCTCCAGTGTCGGCCAATTTATGTCGACGATTATCGCATACGCCTTGTAATGCCATCCAAGCTGCCATCACTTCCCCTTCACGGTTTGTGATTTCTTTAACTTTGTCGCCAGCATATGCTGTTTGAAGTTTGGCAGATTCTTCCTGAATTTGTTGAACTTGACTATGCAAAGTTTGTAAATCTTGAAGGAAAGTCATATGTTTGCGTTGTAAAGTAGAAACTGAGCCAGCATCCCTGCCCAAATCATCGGACATGGCGACCTGCTTCTCTTGAATACGACCCAACACATCTTTGCAGTCGTGGAAAAATTTGTGTAATTCTCTAGATGCTGCCAGCATTTGTGTTCTCGTTTCAATCATTTCTAATAAATCTTGCCAAACTTCGTTCAAGCCATCCTTCCATTCGGCAATCGTTGCAGAATCGGAATGTCCAGCAGCTATTAATTGATCGGCAACGTCATTGACGGCAGCCACTCTTTCGGAACCAATTGATTCAGTATCACGAGCAAATTCTTTAAATCGTTCCCAAAGTAAAGTAACATGATCGTAATCTTGTCCCAATTCGTGTGACGATGCCACCACTTCACGATCTGCAATCCATTGTTCTAAATCACCGACATCACGATTCAATAGGAAAAGTTGTAATGCCTCATCTAATTTTCCACGTCTCTCCCCAGCTAAATCTTTCAAACCGGCATATAATTTATCTAATTGTGATTGTTTTACCGCTACTTGTTCTGCTAATGGATGACTTTCAGAAGCTAAAGATCGGACGGTTTCGCCTAATGTGCGTATCGTATCAGCATAATCTTCAACAGCAACTTCCAGACTTTCGTGTTTCTTCATTAAATTACGAGCTGACGTTTCATCTTTACCGCGATCTTCCACCATCATGTATAATTCTTGTTCGCTCATCCAACTTTCAGCTTCGTTGGCATCAAAGAGGTATTGTTGAGCACGTTCATTCCGCAATAGATTTTCACGTCGTTCTTCCACGGAATCTTTAAGTTCCTGCCACGCTTTCAGCAATTGATTAATTAAATGACCAAATTCTCCCGAATCCTCATGTCCTAAACAAAACATACATTAGCTACAAATAATAAAAAAACGAAAGCTACATACCTTCATCTATGAGTTTCTGGCCGTTATTGCATACAAAGTTAATTCTAGGTTCGTGGTTATCTACTTCTGTGCGTAAAGATTGATTTTTCTTTTCCAACATATTAACCTGGAAAAGACTAGTGCCATATTCGGTGGATAAAGCTAGCGGCATTTTTTCGGCAATCCAAAGTAGTTCGTCTTCCACATCTCTTCGAAATTGGAATGCTTCCTTCTTTTTTTCCAACTGTCTTTGGCGTTCCAACAAAGGTTTCTTAAGCTGTTCAAATCGATTTTCAACTTGGGTTCTCTTAATTTTAATTTCATCCATATTTTTGTCGGGCACGGTCCTTTGTAAATGAGCCGCTTGAGGTCCAAGACTTTCGACTTGCCTAGCTTTAACGGCCATTTGAGTTTCAATTGTTTGTTGTTTTTGCATCAAAATATTTACAGATGCAAGATCTGAACCAGTATCGTCGCCTTCGATTTGTTTTTCTAAATCGTTCATCCAAGAATCGATGTCGTCACAAGTTTGATGAATTAATACTTCACGATTTGCGTCGAACAATTTTTCGCCTTTGTCGTGTGTAGTACTTTCCAAAGCTTCAAACTGTTCTGCCAATTCTTGAATTTTTGGTGTTATTTCGGCAGAATATTCGGGTTTTTCACGTGCAAGATCTTCACCCAACTTTTGTAAATTATTCAATCTTTCCTTATTTGCTGCAATTTCAGCTTCGAATGCTTGATGACGCGTCCATTTCGAATGTACCGTTTTAGCTGAACGATAAGTTTCATCTTGTGCAACAATATATTTTTCTTGCATCCATTCGCCAAGTTCGTCGCAATCTCGCAAAAACTGTTGAAGTTCTAATAAGTCGCGTAGTTTTTCCATCTGTGCCAGAGCTTTATCGCGATTCGTGGTACGCCGTTCGTCGATGGCATCGGCACGCTTTCCAATTTTGTCAGATGCAAAATGATTTTCTTCACATAATCTACGAGAGAATTGAACAACACCATTAATTTTATCGTCGTTTGCTTCCATGGTGGTCAAGAATGCTTCGTGTCGTTTAAGCATATTTTCAGCTTGCTCCAAAGTGGTAGGTATTTCATCTTTAGCTAATGCGTGCTCTTGTTGAGTAAGAATAACTTCTGCTTGTCGTGCATCGCGATTTAATAATTGTAAAGAAAGAGATTGCGAAAGCAATTGCTGGCGATTTTCCCACATTTGTTGTAGTTCTGCCCATCCAGCTTTGAGAGCGTTAAGTCGTTCACGCAAAAACATATATTGTGGATCGTCTTGAGTAGAGGGTTCGGCAGTGATTTTTTCACCATATTCCATCATTTTACTATAATCACCTGTATAATTATCGATTTCTTCTCTAATAATTTGATGTTGAGATAGAAGTTTCTCTGCTTCTGCCAACGAGGACGGAGTGTCTTCAGAAGCAACGTCAGTTTGAGTTTTGGTAAGCCAAGTTTGGAAATGATCGAGATCGCGTAAGAAACGATGCAAATCGCCCGCTTCTTCAAGTTTAGCGTCGCGTTCTTTAAGCATTTGTGTTAATTGTTCCCATACTATATGAATTTGAGTAATTCGTTCGCGAATAAGAGCAGCCTCATCTGGATGCTCAGTTTCTATTTGGTTAGCTTCCTTTTCTAATGAATCAAGTTTTGCTTGAATGGCAGCCAAATCGCGCTCCATTCCGGATAGACGTCGTTGCAAAGTCATAATTCCTGTTAAATCCATTTCTAAACTGTCTGTACTTTGTAAAATTCTCTTCTTGTCTTCGATCCACGACACAGTTTCGCGACATTCAATATGATAAGTTTGAACGCCATGAGCAGAATTAAGTTTGTCACGTTTGGATTCTGCCTTTTCGCGAAGTTCTGACCATTTTTGATTTAATTCATTTTGTCGGGCAATTACTTGCTCGGAATTTGGATGTTCTACATGTAACAACTGACGTGCTAATTGATTGACAACGGCAACTCGCGAAGCATTAGCGTTCATCTCTTTTTCAAAACCATCATAACGATGCTTCATTATTTCCACATCTTCAATATCTTTAGCAGGAACCATAGTTTGTAACATACGATCCTTCTCGCCAATCCATTGCTCAACACCATCGCTTTCGGAGAATAATTTATACAAAGATAAGGCATCTAACAATCTTTGTTTGCGCAATTTCGCTAGCTCAAGAAGTTCTTTGTAACGATTATCTATCGAAGCTAGACGATCCGTCACTTCTGGCGATGCAGAGTCGCGCGGTCCAAGTTGAGACGCTTGTTGATGCAAAGCTTCAATCGCAGAAGAATAATTTTTCAGTTCATCTGTTACGTCTTTGTGTTTTTTGAGTAACGATTGAACATTAGCTTCGTCACGACCAACGTCTTCACTGGAAACCAAGCGTAAAGTATCGAGCATCCAAATATCAACGTCATCTGCATCGGCAAAGAACTGATGAAAATCGACAGCTTCTTCGAGACGCTTGCGTCGATAAGCGGCCAAATCAAGCAGGTGATTCCACATCTCCAAAATCTCCCTGAGGCGCTCTTGTACACGTTCCGCACCAAAATGTCCAGAACCTACCAGTTCATCACCAACAGCCACCACCGCCATAAGTTGTGGTTCGTGAGCAGTAATTTCATTTTCTAAAGCTTTATGCTTAGATAGCAATAAATTAACTGTGGTTAAATCGTGCCCAATTTCTGTGGTCGATACAATTTGCTCTTTTTCTTTTATCCAGTTATCTTCGTCGGCCATATCCCAGTAGAATTGCCACAATTTTTTACTTTCCTCCAAGCGAGCTCTCCTTTCGACCGCCAATCGAACCAGTCCAGCATATGCATCTTCAAGTTGCTGGACACGTTCCAAAACTAAAGCGGGATCGCACGGTCTGTAGCTTTCCGCGCTACCATCGTCACCATCGACAAACCTTTGAGATTGATTTGCTACACCTTTCACTCTTTCGCCCAGGATATTTATATCAGCTTCTAACAAATTATGTTTTTGCAAAAGATCTTCTACGCCCATTAAATGTTTACCATAATCGTCGGTTTGCAATCGCGTTTTTAATTCTTCCATCGAATCCAAAATATGAAGCATTTCTTGGAAACATTGTTGTAATTGTAATGATAATTCCAAACGATGACGTCGAGCTCTCAACAATTCCAATAAGTAACTCCACAATCTGAGAACGTTTTCTTTGCGTGCGTTGATACGTTCCATATCGTGATAGTTTTCGGCTTGCAATTCTTCAGCAACTGCCACAACAGCTTGGACGCGCTCTTCGTATGCTAAAATGTCCGTTTCAATTGCTTCGTGCTTCTTAGCGGCAGCTTCAACTGCGGCTAAATCGTGACCGAAATTATCTTGGGAAACCAAACGTTGATTTTCGCTTAACCAAGTCTCGCGCATACCAGCCTTTCGATTGAAACGTGCGGCTAACTGTTCAAGTTTTTCTTGTCTAATCAATTCTTCTCTTAATGCCAATTCACGTTCATGCTCGGACTTTTCCAATCTATCCCAAGCTTTGTTAATATCTGATATCATTTTACCCTCGCGAGGAGTGTAAGGTTTTTGATTGTTGGCTCGCATTTTTGATTGTAAAGTAAATAATAAAATTTCCAGATTTCCTTTTTCGACAAATTTCGGCGGCTTTTCGACTGTGCGATAATTACTAAATTGACCAAGTTGTTGTTGTACACCAATTAAGGAATTTGCAAAATGACGATCTCCCAGAGACTCTATCGTCGATTCGATCCAACTTAACAAATCACTAGTTAGTGATTCGTATTCGCGGATCATTCGATCATTTTCCATCGCAATTCCTACTACCTTTCCTATCCTTTTACCCTGTACAGTTTCTTGCTTCATTTTACTGAAGTAATGATAGTAAGTAACTACGTAGGTGATGATGGATTTTTCGTCTGGCTGTTCGACAAAGATGTCTTCGGCATCTAATAATTTAGTAAGTCCTAGTTTATCTTCGGCTACGTTAAATGCATTATTGAGGTTGTACATGGCCGTAGATTTTGAAAGTTTGTCATAATTGATTAAATCTGCACGATGTTTATGTATGATAGCATTAAAAGCTAAACCATCTCTCCAAGATGTAGTGAAATTTCGTACGTTTACGTTTTGATATCCGGCAGTTTTCATCTGACACCACAGCAAGAGTGCATCTTTGGCAGATTTTGTTTCTTGATTATCTGTTTCTTCAATTGTAATATCTTGAATTTGGAAGCGCAATATTATGGTCCAAATAAGCCCTAACGAAAGACGTGGATTTCCGTCTACTATATCGTGGGAACCCATATTTTCCAAGTGAACGCGTTGTTCTCGTAAAAATTGTAAAGCTTTGTCTACATTTTCTAGGCAGTGAATTCTCATTTTTCCTTTGGTTGGCCGAGGTAATCTTTCACCTGATAACACTTCTAATAATTTTATTAAATTTTTTCCGTCACGCATATCGACATATAAATCGGATATGCGAGTGTTAACCCGCACCAGATGAGAATTCACCCATTTTTGAAAGGTTTTCTTTTGTACGCTTTCTCGCTCATCTGAAATTTGGAATTGCTTACACAGTTTACATAATTTCGAAAATAATTAATAAAAAAAAAACAATACCTGCTAAAGCTTTGATGCGGGATCTTTCGAAAAGACGCGATGATGAATTTCCACCATCGTATTCATAATCTTCGACTATCTCTTGTAGGGTAGGATCCCATCGAACTATGGAGATGTCGGTCGTCATATTCGTTGCTTACCAGCGATCAGCTGGAGTTCAATCACCTATAAATTACAACCGTCACCAATCGTTCTAAATTTTCACATTTTAGCGATATAATCGAGGAAAATGTATTTAAACAGGAAAAGCCCGTAAACTATTGGACGAATAAATAGATCACTGCAAAAGCGAAAGGAATAGCAGGTCGGATCTTGGATTTGAGTGAAATCGATTTGCGAAAAGGCGGGCCACAGGCGCCCCGCAGACCTAACCTTCCCCACCGTACGTTCGTCTGCAGGCAAGCAATGCGACGCAAACTCCAATCAAGCCAACTAGGTCATTTAATACTATAAACACGAACATAATTTTATAATTCCGAAGAATACAAAAATGTTTAAAAAACAATAGTCCGCTTTGATAATATTATTAATATTGTCATTGTTACCAAGTCAAGCTTAGCGGTCAAATGAATATTCAGAAACTTACGTTTAAAACTCAACTGTTCAAAAGGATAAAATTCAAATGAGGTCGATTGAAGTCGAGGGACAATGATAAAACGTCGGTGATGTAATAACATAATCCTAAATGAAATAAAATTGAATTAAACGCCTAAGCACAAAACAGCAAACACTATTTTTTTTTAAACCTGCACTGAAAGTTAATAATATTGAAAAATATATGTGCAGTCGAATTAATCAAATTAGTTGGGTGCGTATCTTATCAAAATGAGGCAATACATTATATTTATCTACATTTAAGTAAATTTAAAAAAAAAGAGATAATATAATTTACTTAAGATAATATTAATTAGAGGTAGATCACAAATTGCACTTTATTGTTGCTAGCAACAGTGAATTTTTGACCACAAATTGGTAAACCGACGTAAAAATTATCCAACAGAGTGTAAAGTAGAATTTCCGGTAGTTATTTAAAAAATAAAGTTGTGGTTTAAATATAAAAATTCACCTAATAATAAAACGCCTGTTACATTATCAAATATTTGAATTAATAAAGATATTCAGAAATTTATGTAAACAATAATCAAGCGTTAATTTAAGTTTCAAAAAGCTTTTCCAGGTTCAAAAAATAACTATAATTAATTTTTAATTTATAACCAATTACAGAAAGTATTACAGCTCGGAAAATTCCCTATGTGCCAATTTTCACATTGTTTACATGTTTTGGATGCTTAAAAATTTGTCAAAGCACTTGACCAATCAGAATGCAAACTTTTAGGTCGGATAATGGCTTTGGTAGGTTGAAAGTGCATCAAAATTAACCAAATACCTGTTTCAAGTGCTATGAGCAACCGTTTTTGAGAAATAGTGTTTGAAAGCGATACCTACTTCAGCAAGTTTATCTAACAGAAATCCAAATGATTTCTAGCTGCATTGATACAACGACCTCAATGGATTGGAAAACGATACAGAATATTATAGAATCAAAGCTTGTCCCGATCCTGGAGTTACATTTGAAAGGTTCTCCTCGTGAGATCAACTAACTAAAATCCTATCTTTCAGAGTCCTTTATGAAGCTACAGTGACAAGTTCGCATTTTTCTTAGATGGATTCTCTTAGTCTTGGTAGATACCTTGGTGGTTTGCCATTTTTGTGGTCAGAGATAATAAGCGTCAGTAATGAAAATTCCAATAGTGAAAAAAAAACTAGAAGAGTCATGCGACAATTACGGTATAAAATTTTTTTTAAATTAACGGAGTTGGGAGCATGTTTAATTAGTAGTGACGTCACAGTATCCCAAATGTACATCGTCCGGTACGGTTTATGTTTAAAGAGTAGGTGTTTACCATTTTGGGATATGTTAATTTTGTTACGTAATTTCATTATTAAATTTTCCAATTTTAAAGACGAAATTCGTAAATTTTGCCCAATTATAAAAGCCATTAAAAGTGGCCGATATTCTGAAATTTAAAAAGCTAGGGCAGGAGTTGGCAAACTACGATCAACCCCTTATCCGACTTATCAAAAAAAAAAAAAAAATTTACCGGACCCTACTCTAGGAAAATTCTATTAAAAAGGTTTTAAACTAATACGAAAATTTTGAATTCCACTATCTTGGAATGGAAATTCGTATAATACGTATAAATGAGCAATGTTTCAAAATATTTTTGAAGAGGAAGAAAAAATACCGAAGAAACACTTCAAACTTGAAACTTGATTTTCTCGAAACAGCATTCTTTTATCGTTGGGCTACCACAAAAGCATTATGTTATTTTTACTTTTAGATTAGAAAAAAATTGATGATTTTGATTAGAAGGAATCACCCTTCTCTTTTATCTTATACTTATCTTAGTATTTCTATTATTAGGTAATTAGAATTTTGTCATTTTGAATTGCATATAAACAGCTTTTCGCCCCAAGTACGAAAAAAACTTGCAGATGAGGTTGAGGTTATAGTTAAAATTTAATAAATAGTTAGCAAATAATACTACCTGTATAACCAGAAATTTTTTAAAATCATTCGAAAGGATCCGATACATTGAGTGACCTAGTAGTTATCACGATCAACTGTTAACCCTATTCGATCCGTTTCTCATTAATAAAAGTTAATATACGAGTACAGAAGAAAAGAAGACCGCGCATAGACAATAATTAATATTTCTGATAAAATCAAACCAACTTCGTTTGGGTGAACCACACCTTCTTTTTTATTAGTACAATTTCCAATGACAACGTATTAATTACTCGAGGAATTGAACAAAACAAAATAAATTCAAATTGCTAATGCCATCATCATAAGAATAATATTTTCACAAATTTTGCACAATCTTTTTTTGGGACAAGGAGACGGGTCACGAAAAGTACATTTTCTCCGAATAAAACACATTATGTTTTTTATTATGGTTTTCACAAACAGGAAAACTTTAAATGAAAGTGCAGTTTCTATCAATTATTTCAGAAAAAAAAAGTTTTGTAGGCTATACAAATTCAATTATGTCAAACAAATTCTATTATCCTATATTATATTCCACAACTTTTCATCCATATTCCCCAACATCTACAACTATCCCAAACCATCCCAACATTTCACCCACATCTCTCAAACAGATTTTGTCTCGGATATAAAGGGTTGGCCATTTAAAAATTTGGAATTTAATTTGGCTGAAAAAAAAATTCATAAGTAGATATTTTTTCAAAAGTATGGCTTTATTAGAAAGAGTCAATATCGTCATTAAGTAAGGAACACAACATCATTCAAACGACTTCCACGGCTGGATTGTACAGTATAACATTCTATCAACCCAGATTTTCAACACATTTTCGTTTTATGAAAGATATTTGATTTCATGTTTCAATAGTCTCTGGATGGTTAGCGTAACAGCTATCCTTAACAGCTCCCCACAGAAAATAGTCCAAAGGAGTCAAATCACAGCTGTGAGGCGGCCAATTGACATCAGAATTTCGGCTTTTTATGCGATACAAAAACAGTGCGCAAAAGATCGATTGTTACGTTACAAAAGGATTTTGTTTCGCATGCGGATTTTAGCAATATTAGAGGAGCTACAAAACGTATATTTGCCCTGAATAAACCATGCTAGTTCTTCTTAAAACCTTGAAGATATAATTAGCATTATTTTGCTGCCGGTTATAAAGTAACTGCGTTCAAAACTGTACGTAGTTATAAATTTATTGATTTATTTAAAACCTTATTTTAAAATAAAATAGATGAAAGATGGTACATCAAAAGTGAAATAAAACCTAAAAACAAGAACAAGGTAGACACAAATCGATAAAAAATAACTAATGTAATCAAGTAAAATTAACGTTTACGTTAATTGAATAATTGTAAATTAAAATAAATTTTACTAGAAGTTGATTTTAAAGTTTGAACAGAAGATATATTTTTTATTTGTTAGCTTTTGGTTTATATCAGTTTACAGTACAATGACCCTTGTGCATTAACGATTTCCCGAAATGGGTGAAAATTCAGTGGAACTGTGCAGGGATACGCTTCCATACAAATGTATATAATGACACTTTACAGAAAACTGTATTCATTCAACTCATTCATTCATTTTACTCTTTGTAGGGTGAAAAATAAAAACCTATAAGTAAATAATCAATTCGGGTGTCCTTAAAACCGAATCGATAAGTCTAAAACGACACATATCGCATGACTAATTTAATGTAAATTGAACCAAAATTTACATCGACATTAATTATTGCCTCTTTGTTATTGCTGAATATGGCAATTACTAAATTCAAATTTGCACAAAAAATTAATTCTTGGAAAGTTCTCAATGATTTTGGTGAAATATACGCAAAATAGCTTCCGGAATTTTTATGACAGTTGAGATGCGTGTAAAAATAACATATTCAGGCTAATAAAAGAGAACATATTCCCGACATAATTAATATTTAATTAAAAAAACGACATAAAAAGGTGTTTTTAGTGTTTAATTCTTTAAATAGGGAATAGAGAAAGTTAAATTACAATTACACACAGTGAGTGTACAAAGTATTCGTCCACTCCTATGTTACCAATATAAATTGCTCATTTTGAAACCGTTTTTTGATACTGTATAAAAATCGCTTTTGCAGCAAAACTTTTAAGACATTTTTTGTTAAAAATTTCATTGTCTTCAATTTTGTATATATATATTTTTCTATTTTGTCGCCCCGATTTTGACTGACAGCGACTTAAACAAGGCTCTGTGAGATACAAAGATAGTGTCAGCTGTATCTCAAAATCGGTGAAACGAAATAAAAAGATGTATAAGCAATTTTCGTTGCAAATTTTATTTCCTACATTTTTGTTTATATACATTTTTCGACTTTGTCACACCGTTTCAGAAATACAGATGATAATATTTTTAGTATTTTACAGAATCTTGTTTAAATCGCAGTCACTCAAAAACGGGGTGACAAAATAGAAAAATATATAGATACAAAATTAAAGACAATAAAATTTTTAACAAAAATTGTCTGAAAAGTTTTGCTGTAAAAGCGATTTTTATATGAAAAAAAAAATAGATTCAAAATGTGCAATTTACATTGGTAACATAGGAGTGGTCGAATACTTTGTACACTCACTGTACAAATTGATACTAATACTAATAACGGATGGTAATAATTACTTATTGATGCTTTTTGGATCTAAACTAATAAGTTATTACTTATTAGTAATAACGATAAATATATGTCGTCGCGGACTTTTTTGTGAAAAATGTAATATTTCCACAACATTGTTCCTATACATTTTAGAGTATTTGTTATGGTTAATTCAGAGGTTTGAACACATTATTCTGATTTATAATTTTTTAGTGTTTTTTTATATTTTTAAAAATGAGCATAAATGATCTATCATTTAAAAAAAATTTAACTATCCATTGAAGATTTATAAAACCACATATAGACAGACAAGCATACACGTCAAACTCCCTTCTTTTAGATGACGGGTAAAAAAGAAAACGATTGAAAAAAGCTTTATTCAAAATATAATTCCGGGGATTTACAACAAGGAATTCCAAACAAGTGTACACAAAATTTTCGAGATACTATTTACCACTTGATATAGTACACTCATAGGTACACGTACGTTAACCATTACCCGAAGATACTATAGATTTATACAAAAATACTAAAATTAAGCGATTAAACTAGGGAGAACCTTCTGATATCGATTACTTAAAGAAATAATCAATTTTAAAGTTGTGATTTAGAAAATAAATGTCAAAATGCCTTAAACATTAATGATTTATTAATTAAAATTATTAGGTCTTGAAAATAAATTAGAATTATCAATATTGAGCTACAAGACACAAATAAAACACATTTTATAAACGAGCTTTCGAAAAATGTCTTTTCATATTAAACTTGAAAAAGAAAAAGACATTTTTCGAAAGCTCGATTAAAAAAATGTGTTTTATTTGTATCCTGTAGCTCAATATTGATAATTCTAATTTATATTAAACATTAATGTGTAAAAAAGACCCAAAAATCATAAAAGTTGAAAATGGCTAATACATATTGGTTGCTTCATACAAGTATGTTTTGGGAATAAATTGCGCTCGAAAACGGCAGATCTAGAAAGACACATAAACATCCCTGAAGCGGCTTTAACTCGAAAAAATCTAAACAGGCTTGATCATAATTATATTCCATTTTCCTCAATACTTCTACTAAAATTATTTATTTTTTGCGTAACCTGTAAATTTCTATGGGAAAAAATATGACATAAATTATAGCTTATTTCAACTGGTACTGGTTATAATTATTATTATTATTATTGTAAAATGATTATGTAATCTGTGAACGTCAGATATCTTGAGATGTTAGAATAAAAATTTTAATTTCAATAGAAATAAAAGAACTCATTCTTCTGCAGTAACTTTGAAAATCTATAATAATTATAATTTGGTGAATATCTTATCTACTAATGATTTTTCATAACAAATTCAAAATAAAATTTTAATACATGATTTTTTAGTTTTATTGTACTGGGCGAAGCAATTTACAGCTACAATGGCTGTAAGAAAATCAACTCTCAAATGAGGAAAAAATTAGATAGATCTAAAATCATGTAATTGTGAAGACGAAAAGAAAAAGTTTCCGCCCGTTTACTTGGGTATAATAAAAAGGTTCATAGTTTATCAATTAAAAGAAACTGAAAGTTGGAGCTAATCAGCTAATCACAGATAAATTAATACATTTTCTGTTTTCAAAAATGATTCATGATTTCAATAAAATGACATAACTATTCAAGTATTTAAAAATTGAACTTGGGTACTAAGGAACTTACGTAGAAATGAAGTTATACATTAACCTTTTGACCAAGTTAATTGATAAATATGTACAAGAGTTATCAGTACGACCTTCTCGCTAATTATTGATTGTAGAAAATAGTGATCTACTAATTTATTTTTTGCAGCAAATGAATTGTTGCCGTGTAACTGAACACGTCACTACTTACAGGTGTTTTTCGTTTTGTACCTGACGGTATTTTGTTTTAATTGTTTAAACCGTTATGCATTTGTTATATAATAATGGTAGGACATTTACCCCCACCGTGTATAAAAACAATGAGTCACGAGTACATCACTATTATTTATAGAATAAAACATGCTCGATTAATTTATTTGTCGCCTACCACTAAATACTATAACACAAAAAAGAAATTTTCGATTAAATTCATACCTCAAAAATCGTAAAATGCCCGAATCGCGCACGTTTTAATTCATCATTAGTGTGACCGACTCCTTTAAAGTCACCCCCAGCTGAATTTTGACATTTGGGGTAGGTAAATTTATGCAATCTTATAAACAACGATTTTATGTTTGCTAGGTTTAAATGTCAATTAATTCTATTTTAAAACTAACGGAAATGCATCGCATCGTCTTGTTTTTTAAATATCGGTGCGGTTACGCCTTTTTTTTCGGTCAGCCATATTCGCTTAAAAACGAAACAAAATAAAATGGAAGTAAAATGTACCTTGATAAGACGTCCTTTTAATATGTAAACAATGCACTAACTAAGTCTATTAACACTAAAAATACACCGCAAACTAATTAGAAACAAATTTATCACTAACATCCACACCCGCCATCACCAAAACTACGGGACGTCCTATTACTAGGGTAATCTACTATGTAATTTCTTGATGTCATCGAGAATCTACATTGCGCAGTCTCACACTAAAATTTAATTTGTTGCAGCGTTGCCATACTTCCTTTTTGTTATCTAACAAACTATCCGACAACATTTTGATTACATAACAATTGAGAAAATAAGGAAAGATTATTTTTCCAAGTAAAACTGCGATAACCAATATTTAAAATTTTTTAATTAAATGAACCATTAAATTGTTTTGTGTATTAGAGAATTACTTACCTTTATCTTTACGTATCTTCATATTCTCTTTACTTCTAATCGTACTTTTAATTGCATTCTGAGGCAGGTGGGGGAAGTACCTAACCTACACAAACATTAAAATAATGGCAACGAGGCGTGATATTCAGTTGTGAGTGTACTTCAAAGCGAAATTGTTTTACTGCAATAATTAAATTAAACCAATTTTTAATTATTTAAACTGGTAAATATTTATTATTGATCCTATTTCATAAATTCATAAAATCACAGTTTGCTCAATATTTTTAACAGCATTTATAAATACATCTGTTTCTATTTTTTACGTACTATTTATTTTTATAACTTATTTAATGTGATCCGTATTTCGAGTGAGAGGGGAATGCGGAATCTCCTAATAATTTAATTGAATTATTACAGATAAAAATGCAAAAGCAGTTCCGTCCAAAGAGAGAACCGCGCGTTGAAGATTTGCGCGAAAAGTTGAACCGAATAAAACAAGAAAAGTTAAATGAAGAAAATGGTTGCTTTTTTTTAAATTTTTGCGACAATTTCATGTAAACATTTTTATTTTAAGGTGTATCTAAGAATTTTCCACCCCCGGATCCCACCTACAATTTTTTGAAAGATCCAATGAGAGGAGACGATTTTAATAAATCTGGAAAAACGTCACCAAAAAAAAGTTTTCCCAAAAAACAAAACGAAGAAAATGTTTTACCAAAAAAGGCAAGTAAAAATAATGGATTGAAAATACTATAAATTACTGGTTTTGTTATATAGGGTGGAAACGTTCAGTCCAATTTACCTTGTCACAACAAATTCGAAATAAACAAAGGCCCTCAAGATGAGAAGCGAAATCAGAATTGGAGAGATAAAAAATATATCAACAAAAAGGAACCTCCACTTTCACCTAAAGAAAAGCCCAAACATGAAATTCTAAATCGGCTTCCGTTAAATAATATAAAAGTAGAATTCTCTGGTGAAACAGGCAAACGAACATGTATTATAGATGAAAGTAAAATAATTGAGTTGCCTAAAGTTGATGAATCGAAAATTACCAAACAGTTCCCTCGCGAGACCCAAAAGTATTATTGTAACAGAACACAAGAACGTAGATCTTTTCGAGAAAATAAATCGGACAATAAGAAAGAGTTAGATAAAGGAACAGAAGCAAAACAAAGTAGTAACTATAAGAAAAACTACAAACAGAAAAAAAATTATAAAAAAACAGGTGAAGAATCGCTTATTTCTACAGTCGAGCATGCTTCGGAAGACAATGCAACAAGAGTGGAAAATACTCTTTCTGAAAATGATCCACATGAAGACAATCCAACAAGAGTAGAAAATGTTCCTTGTAAAAATAATGATACACATGAAGACCATGAACTAATTAAAAGTTCTGTGGTAGAAATTGCCCAAGAATTATAATGTTGGATAAACCAATATCAAAAATGAAGGCAAGAAACTAAATAATTTCAAAATATCTTTCTAGCTTACAACTGAAGAACCTATCTAGTAAGTCGAATTACTAAGAATTGACTTCTTGAATGATTTCAGTTTCACAAAAATATACCTACCCATATTTTATTGTAAAAATAAAGTTGGGTAAAATCTCTTCAACAATTATAGTAAAAACTGTCAACTAAATCTTTAGAAAATTCACTTGCTAAGGTTCTTTCCGAGTATGCTAGAATTTATTGCAAATTACTACACCAGTGGAGGGGGCGGTCATAATTCTAATTTCTTACGGACAGGGCATTCCTGAAAAGTAACTAAAATATTAAAAAATATGTAGGTATTTAGTTTAAAACGCTATAATACGTTGGTTTGGTAAGCTTGCCGCGAAATTTTATACAATTAACCAATCGCAATGTCAAATTTTACCTAATCGGAAATCTAACTGAAAATAACTAATTTATTTATTTATTTATTTATTTCATGTTTTACTTTATTAAAAAAACTATCCACAGGATTATCGTTTTAGTGAACAGGCAAAACCAATTTTTGTTAATTCAAACAGTAATTGTAATTAAAACAAAAGGAAGTTTGATGATCTAAGCAATTATTTTGTGCCCTAGGTTTCTTAATTAGACAGTGGTTGATGTACTACGAGAAACCTGATCCAGTTTAAGTCCATAAGGGTAGGGGAGAGGGGATTAAAATTTCCCTCCTCGCGGTCTTCCGCGTCGAAAGGTACCCGATAAGAAAAATTTACCACCGAAATTTGCGCGCAAAGAAGTAAATTTGATGCAATTGTAAATTTAGAAATTTTGTTGTCATTCTCGCGTGCGACGGCGCGATGTATAGTTCCTTACGGTATCCCGAGTCGAATGGTATCCGACAGAGTGGTGGATGGCAAAATTTACCCCCGAATTTCTCAAAGAAAAGATAGGATTTGCTTATTTTTTTCATATATTACTTTTCGAAGCGAATCTTTCCACCAGTAGGGCCAATTTGTTTGTCGTATAATTTGCAGTTTTGTAAAAAAAAAATTTCCGAAAAGCAGCCAAGGCTACTTGGTAACCAAGGCGCTTCAAATTTTTTTTTTCAAAATTTTGTTTCTGGTTTACCGATTTAGATGGGAAAAAATTAACTACATTGATATTGTGGCAATCCACCGTACCAACTCGAAGCCGTTTTAAAATTAAAAGTAGGTACAAAAATAAAGCTACCACGACCGAAATAAAAATAAAAAAATTTCAAATTTTGACTTTCTTACGCCCGTAGAGCGTAAACTGTTGAAATATTAGAAAATGTTTTGCGACCATCAATTATTATTGGTCCTTGCGAATGGCTTTATTTTTGTTTATCATGAATTTTTTTAAAAACGGTTTTTTACACCATCCAAACGACGAAATGTGACTAAAAAATGACTAAAATTTTCGTTTGAAATACAGGCCCTTTTTGCAGTAAACCAAAAGTGTCAATTTTAAGCCTGAACGGGTGTTTTCGAAAATGGTCAAATTAACTTTTCGGTTTCTTTTCACGAATATTATCGATCTGAAAAAGAATGTATTTTTAAAATTTGAGAAAAATCGTTCGGATTGAAAGCGGTCGGACGCCTTTAGGAGTACTTACTTTGCGATTATTAGATTCATAGCCGATTTTTAAAAATAAATTAATCATGTTAACATATTTATTACTTTTTCTCTAAGTTGAACAAGTTATTCTGCGAAAAACATTTTCTTTTTAAAACTTTCTTAACACAAAAGTTAAACGTCAATGAATTACAAAGATTTAAAAGCTATTGTATTATTTTTTGCTTGATTTGAATAATTCGTCTATTCTCTTTTCAAGTTCTCTATTTTTCATATCGTGCTGAAAAGAGCCAATTAAATCAGAAAATCAAATATTTGAAATGATCGGTGAACCTTTTTTGCTTGTCGATAACATAGTTCAGCTTCGCAATGCCGATGTAATTCTAAATTAATAAGTGTTAAATAGCCCCATATTTCTGGTAACCGATTATCACAAATATTAGCTTGTGTAAGACATTGTTCGGCGCTTAATAAATCTCTTTGACTGTAATATAATAAACCAGTCGATAACCATGCGTAAGGAGTAGGACTATATTTACAAGTCAAAAGTAAAATTTTTCTTGCAAATTGTTTGTCGTTCAATTTCTCTGAAAGCAACGCTAAGTATACATAAAGCATATGCATATCGTCTGGTCTATTGTAAGATTCTATAATTCGCATATATTGAATTCGAGCATTCTCTAAATCTCCCATCTGCAAATAACAGTGGCCCATTAAAGAACCAACACCGTAATCCTAATATTGACAATGATATGATTATTTGAAAAAATCTGATTTCAAGAATAGTATACCGATCCGTGTAATTCTTCAGCTTCCTTGAGACGATCTAGAGCTTTCTGATAGTTTTGTCGATAATATAGGATAACTGACAGATAGTAACTACTTATTCCAAGATCTTTTTGCATTTCATAAGATAACGCTTTATCTGCAAACTTAGAAAAAGCAGTTATTGTAAAACGGAGAGAAAAATTAGTAAACATACATTTAACGCGCGCATTTTAATTAACATCATAGCAGTTTTAAAGAAAATTGTGTTTGGACAAATTTCTGTAGTCCAAGCTAAATCGTCCACGGTGTTGAAATAATTTACATCTTCATTTTGGTAATGTAAATATTTGTTGGCCATTTCTAAGCACAAATCCGCACCTTCCATATTACCAATTTCAGTATAAAACAGATACATAGTACCCCAGCCTAGAATTGTGCCTATTAGTAGCAAAACACCTTTTAATTAATACTTTTACCTTCCACGCAGCTTTGATTTTGAAACATTGCACTTAAAAAACAAGTTTCGGCTTCTTCGAAGGATTTCTTTTCAGTTAATAATATTCCACAGAGCAAAAGACTAAAAATAAAAACTTATACAAAATGTTTAGGAATGAATTATACAAAATAACCTGTACTGATGTTTACAATTTATCGATAAACTTTCTTTTACACATTCCAAAGCTTTTACTTGATTTCCTATTTCCAGTTGAAATATGGCATAATCAAACCAACAATTTTCATTCTTTTCTTTTACACTTATACGCTAGGTTTGTTTTAATGTAAAAGTGATTCTTCAGTAATATAAAATCAATTTTACCTCAAGATGATATCGATCGGCCAACAAAATCGCTCCAATCTCAGAAGCTTCACGAGAGTACAACAACATTGAATCGAGATTCATTAATGGACTGGAAGGTGCCGATTCCGCTCCCGAACTTGTCAATTCATTAATTATAACATTCATTTCTTTAATTAAGGAACAATAAATTTCAGCTATAAAGTTCTATACGACTAAATCCATATAAATTGTTTTTAATTAGCAAAGAAACCTGATATTGTTTGGAATTGCGATTACTTTCTCCAGAATAAGAAAATTGATCGTTGACAATAATTGAAGCTGCTTTTGTTATCGACATCAAATATGTCTGGTATACTCCACTTCTTTGTAAATAAATAATGAAAGCATCTTGTGAATTTCTTCCAAGTGTGTCACCTACAAAATGTGATATTTTGGAAATCTTGAACATAATATAAAACTTTTATTTACATTTACACTGCTGCTTTTCTTTTACGAAATGTTCGTGCTGATGAACAAGATCATCAGTTAGTTGCTTTATAACATCTTTAAAATATAAATTAGCCAAACTAGAAGAAACGCCAATTTTTGACATTGCAGGTTTTTTCGGAAGCAACGTTGACAAACTAAAATAAAATGTTAATTTGATAATGTATAATTAGCATTAAAACTTAGGTACTCATTTGATAAATCTTCTATAGGACGCTTGGGTTGTAATGGAAGATTTAGTTCCACCTCGATCACAACAAACATTCTAGAGCCTAGATCGTTATACACCGGTAGGCTTGGTTCAAGTGGAGGTGAAGGTGGTGGTGGTAGTAACTTAAGTAAGAAAATTTAATTAGTGAATAAAAATTATATTATTTTGGTAAAAGAATTACATTATTTAAATTGTTTTTATTAGCATCCGCTTTTCCTCCTTTTTCCTTTCCTTTACCTTTAGAACTCCCTTTAGAACTTTTCGACCCTTTTGATTTCGGTGCTTTAGCAGAACCTTTTTTACCAGGTGATGCTACTGGTGGCACGTACGGTACTCTCGGAACAAAAAATGAATTTTCTAAGCCAGCTAATTCCAGAATTTCCTTTTCTTGAAAAGTATTAAAAGGACAAACCATTCGACATTTTTTTACTAAGAACATATTTGCTAAACTACAAGTAATATTACGTGCATATATTTACCACCAGGATACAGCAATGTCGATACATCAATTGAAGTCATGAGGTGAAAATAACTTTCAGGTTTTTTCTCGGTTGCTTGAGATGTTTTACTTTTAGATTTTTTGGCCTTAGCTGCTGGTTTACTTTCTGGTGAAGCACTTTCGGGAATATCCTAGTAATATAATATATTTTACATAATATATTATCTATTTTTTAAATTAAAGCTGTTTACTTTTGTAACGTATAATTCAAGAGGTAAGCATCTGTACTTTTTCAATTTTTTGAGAAATTCTCTCATGGAATCTCCTTTTAAATATAACCTTTTCAATAAATTCCATTCGATTCTAGGTGAATAAGTGGTTATCACAGAGAGGTCTTCTTCAGTTTTATTTTTAATTGTCTCAATGCAATGATCCAGTCTATATATTGATAAAACAGTTGAAAATGAACAAAAAATTGTGCTATTAAAATTATTTTTACCTGTATTTAGTAGTAATTCCAAATTCACTAAGCATATCAGGCCATTTTTTCATATTATCTGATTCGGCCACTTCCGTAAACTTTCCACCTTTTAATACTAAAGGTTTCCATTTCTGTATAAAAATTACAAATCAAATTTGGTTATCATTAAATTAATAAAAGCTATGATTTTTTATCAGCACTAATTTTGTTCCCTGATTAGTCATCAAAATTTTGCATAGTTGATGTTTATCTAATCCTCAATCAAGCACAGAAAATTTTTCTCACCGTCTCTTCGCCTTCTTTGTATTAAAAGTGATTGTATTCACTTCCTGTACTTTAGAGCCTGCTTTAAATTGTAGGTCTTATTTCTGTATGTACTATAACATACTCTCTACCAAGGAGTAAACCGCTGAAAAAAATTTGTACACTAATTCCCAGGATTGTTACTAATTCCTCAGTAATTCCCCTAATTTTAATAATTTCCAAACTAATTCCCTACTAATTTACCAAATTATTACGTAATCTAGACCACAAAATGGTGTAAAATAAATTTCTTTGCATTAGATATCAAAATAAAAAAGCTCATAAAAAGGCTAAACGCTTTGTATCGGTTCTTAATATTAAAATTTTTGATGTACACGGCAACGTCTCATCTGTAAACTTTTCCAAATCAACGGAGTCGTCGAGTTCTACCAAGTCAGAGTCAGTGCTTGTGCCACTAGCTTGGTCCACTAGTAGGGGAGAGGCTTGTAATTTGACCACTCTTAGAATTTTTGCTCCATAACTCATCTTCAAATTAATACTTTTGGATATATAATAATACCATTGAAAAGAAGACTTTATTAGCTAAAGTTTTACTGAAGACACTTATTAGATTACTCGAAAAACAAAAAAGTTATGACCATTCTCCCGAAGAGACTTAAAATTGACTCTTTTTATTTTTGGCATGTAAGTTGACCATCCCCTAAAAAGTTGCTGAAAAGTCAAAAAACTTAACTGAAATTGACTGATGTACAAAATTAATGATCTTTTATTGAGTTTTAAGGGAAAAAGTTAAGAAAAACGAGTAAAAAACATCAAAAGTGAATTAATTGTGATAATTACAATTGATGCTTTTTCACGCTTCTCAGCCTCCTTGGGCATAGCAATGGTTTCCTTGTCCTTAACAACGAGCTCCTAAAGCTTAGTAGCTAATTCTTTCTTCGCTTTTGCAACTTTTCGCCTTGTGGTCATCTTACATTCTTGACGATTTTGAAACAAACACAAAAACAAACACGCAAAAACATGATATATTTGGAATTTACTTTGGATTATTAAAATTCAATGGAATGCAAGTTTAGCACATATATTTACCATGGGATATCAACGGAAATTCTTCACTTTATGAGCAAACTGAAAAATCAATATTTTAAAAAAATTATTTTTTTTCCACTTGATGTTTGTCTATTCACTTCAAAACCACATAAAAATTGAAGACTATGCCAAAGAGCACAATAACAGTTGAAATGGCGGTATTCCCATTGACAGTTTTTTCTAAAATACCGGGTGTTCCTCTTACATGCATGGTCAACTTACAAGCCTCGCCCCTAGCTTCTGTTTGGTCCTTTCCATAGTCAAGGTCGGGTTGGAATTTTTGGAAGGTGTTTTCTTCAATGTTTTCATCTTTCAAATCAATTCCTTGAGATGAGCAGAGATGGCAGTGTATTTCCCAATTGGCAGATTTATTCCTGGTTTTAGAAAACGAGTACGCATTTTTGTTAAAATATGGGTGGTTTCCTGTACATAACATTCTTCATGCTTATCAATGCTGCAGTGGTATCACTCCCAATCTGGAACTGGCAAAGAATGGAGTATTTCTGTATCTTCTGAAGTTGTTTTATTTTTTTCTTTATATTCAGGTACTAAAAAAGACATCAAATCAGTATTTAAACGCATTGCTCTTAAAAGGCGAGTATCGCCGTCTGAGGAAAATCCCATAATTGTGATGCCAAAATCAAATCCACCTTCTTGTAGAGCCTCATTTTTAGTATCCAAGAATCTATTCAGTGTAGAAATTGAAGGTAAACTATTCTTTAAATTTGCTTGTAGTGTTTCATAAAGGAACCAGTCCCCGATATAAAACGGGTACACATCGAATTGTTTTGTAGCATCGTCGTATCTGTTTTGGTTGTTTGTGCAAGTAGAATTATTAAGTGATAAATCTTGCAACGTTTTGAGTAATGGTGGTGTATTAGGGATGAATGTATCAGTCTTTTGGACAGTTTCTATTTCACTTATGTTCTTCAAAAGTTCCTCAGCTAGTTCACTATTTCTACTTGCTACTTCACTCACTTTTTCAGCAATAAAAAAGTAATTTGTGATTAAACCTTGGTCGTCTAACAAGTTTTCTCTAGCTCGTCTCTCTCTTTCTCGTCTTTGATATTTCTTTCTTTTCCATTTAGATGGTACTTTATTCACATCCTGGCTGTCGATTTTGCATAATTTATTGGATGAGTTATTCAAATCCAAAATTCCAATTCCAATATTCGCATCGATACACTTATTAACATCTTCAAGGGGTCGGGTGCGGTCGCTGCCGTCTGCATCTGAGAGGGAACCAGAAGCCGTGCCGGAAGTAATACTTGATTCAGATTGTAACCTTGAGCCTAAATTATAAACATCACAGAGTTTCTTTGGATTGATGTAATTTAAGGCCAGGAGATAAAACAACGTCACTAACAATTTTAACATTTGATGATTTGCCTTGAAGGATAGGATTCTTGGTTACCTCGTTGGTTACCAAATAGGAGGTAGTGGACTGTTGTTGAGAACGTGTTGAAATTTCTGTGGATACATCAAACGTCGAGGTGGTTTGTGTTTTAAAATGTTTAGTCATCAAGTGTGTATAAAAATCTGAGTAAATCCAACTTTTTTGCTTTTAAAAATACAGATAATTACTTGCTGTATAATACTTAAATATATTATGTACAATAATTATAATTTAATCGATTAATTTATGCAAGAAGCGAGATAATAAACAGAATCCGTTTGGCGAACCGATATCAAAGAAGGCGATCAAGCGTTAGCAGTTTTTAAATTTCTAATAATTCCCCACTAATTCCCATTAATTCCCCACTAATTCCACAAATTTTTTATTAATTCCCCAAATTTCTCAAGTAATTCCCCTAATTCCTAAAGATTGCACACCAAAATTCGCCAGCGAAACACCCCTCGTTCTCTACAGACAGAAAAGAACAAAACAATAGCACAAGCTGAATTAATTCCCAAAATATCCATCGTTTTTTGAGCCAAAAAAATAGATAAAATCTTAAGTTTTGATATGAAATTTACTTACAGCAAATGGCGTTGGTAACATAGTAGATATGGAATATTTCATTTCCGATTGCATTAACTGAGGTACATTGTATATAGATTCTACAGTAATATTGACCACATTAGCGTTTTGATCTTGTGGAAGAAATTCAATTTCATCGACAGTTACTTCGACCACTAATCGTGGCATAATTTTATTTGGAATAATTCGATCATCGTAAAATTTCTCGGCTTGAATTATTGGTAAACTTTCGAGGATTTCATTCTCACCTGTAATGCGATTGGTAAATTAAAACTTTTTTACTTAAAAAGCAGTCTTATTCAGGTCTTATTATGTATCACAAACGTTATTATAAAGGTGACAGTTATGACATTACATTAAAGATTTTCGGCAAATTGGTATTACCTATCGTTTTCACAAACCGGTATTTAAACATGATCTTTATGATGAAGGTTTTCTTAACATGTATAGTGCATATCAATTTGCCGAAAACCTTATTGAATGTCATAACTGTCACCTTTATATCGTTTGTGATACATAATGGACCTGATTAATTACCTAAAAATAAAGGAGATAAGTCTAAAATTGCAGTACCCATTGCAGTTGGCACTGTAGGAATTTTAATTTCTTTTTCGGGAGGCTTTTCTTCTGATGGACTGCCTTTTCCTGATTTCTTTTTTTTAGTATCACTTTTAGATTTAGATTTAATATCACTTTTAGATTTAGATTTAGTATCACTTTTGGATTTAGAAGCAGATTTGCTAGCTTTTTTTCCAACACTTGTAGAAGTTGGAGAACTGATAAATGCATTTCTATCAACTGGTTTTGACAAAAATGCATCTGCTAAGTCAGCCTCACTATCGGCAGATAAATTTACTACTTCAGGTGTTGGTTTAACCTGTGCTTGAAGTTGTAGTAAAAGTTCTTCACTAATACTTCCTGGTATTTCAGTAACAAACACTACAATTCAATTTAGATAAACAGAATGTTAAGGTCAAGGCAAGTTTTTACGTAATACTGGATTTGAAATTAACAAATCCAAGTCTATAGGCGAATTGATATCACATTCAACAACAAATTCATGTCCTTCCTGTTGAGCTGTAATGTTATCGTCATCTATTATTTGAGTTTTCGCAGAAACACCTAAATCTTTTCCCAAGTATGTAACTTTTACTTCCAATTCAGAAACCAAAAATAAAGGTGCCTGTAAAATTATTGTTAATTTTCTCTAACGATAAAAAATTTAAATATAGCATTACTATATTTTTGTAGCCTTGAACAGTAACTCGTATATGTTTTATGTCGGGAGGTTCTTCAGGTTCCGGTGGAATAACAGGTACCGGTGGAGCTTCAACATTTACTTTTGATTTAGAACGCTATAAGTAAGTTTTTAATAACTATTTAGGACATAAATTAAAAAAATGTTACTTACTGATGAACCTTTCGATTTTGGCATTTTACATCAAATTCAGATTTGAATGTTTTTATTTTCATTTCTTGCTGCTATAGTAACTCTAATCTATAAAAAACAAAATAATTAAAGTGTGATAAACCAAGAAAATTAGAAAACTTGAAGAAATTTTCTTCCTTCGTTTATCGAAAATCAACGATTGCGGAATATAATATAATGTTGCAGGAGTTTGGAAACGCCAGGTAACCAAATCAGATAATTAGTACAAAAATAAAAGTAATGTTATAAAACTTTTAATTAAAAAATAGCAAATGCCATCAAGTCTGTACAAGTATTTCCTTAAAAAGTAAACAAACAATTAATAGGTGTAGAATTAAAAATGTATAACACATTAAACATATTAAAATTTATATGCAATTAGTTCTTATATAATTACACATCAAACCACAATAAATTTTAAATTTTTCGGTGCACAGTAAGGAACTGGCTTTAGTAAGATTGTGACTTAAATCAAACGGATCTTGTACGCACATTGGTTTTACTGATTTTAGACATTCACTATTTGGCATATCCAATTTCTTTTTGTAATCAAACATTTCTATTGGCAATTTTTCTCCTTTGTTTGTAAATAAAGCTTTCTTTATTGGATATCCCAATAACGGACATACCACCTAAAATTATTATTATAAATTTACAAGTAAACTAAGTGTAATTTTACTTACATCACTCTGGAAATGAAACTTATGATAATAATTAAAAAAATCTATAAATATCGATTTAAGATCACCACCATATAGTCTTATTTGTTTACGTACTTCATCGGTTATTTCAGAAAAATCCATTATACTCCATCCTAAACATTAAATGTGGCGGTGTACACATCAACAAAATTTTGTACATGTAATAAATAATAAGTTATAATAAATTGCTCTATTTTCAAAACCAAAAACAAGAACCAAATTTCCAAAAGAATATTTTAAAAGTTAAATTTGAGGGAAATTACTTACCATCTATGACTAAAATATTGGCATTACTAATTTTTTTCAACTCGTGAATTGCTAACAAAAAGTTTCGAGTTTGTAAATAAAAAATAACCATCATAGCTAATGCATAAGTTGAAATACTGTCAGATATATCACAATAATGTAACCAATATTTCAGTATTAAAATCATAGGTTGCGTTACGGGCTGTAGTTTAATACAAAATCTAAAACAGTTTTATAAAAATATTTAGTACTTATTCATATTTATCCCTTTATTACCTTATAAATTTTGTATTCTCAACACTTAATCCATGCCTAAATGATAAGTCACAATCAATACCCGTGGCATTGTGAATTACCTGAACTATTGGTGTCCTAGCAGAAGGTATTGTACTTATCGAAGAAAAATGAGATTTATGCTTTCGCAAAATATTTGCAGCACATGAAATTAATTTTCCTTGCATTAGACAATCTTGATTTTCGTAGCCAAAGTACATGTTACCAATATCGACATAAACATCCAAGTCACTATTCTATAAATAAAAAATTTGATGTAATTTTAAAGATTACATATTAGTGTTAGTTTCAGTGTAAGCAGTGGACGAGCTTTCCTCCAGTCTAATAGTATTTGATTAATCTGCTACCCGATTGGCATGTAACTCAATTGATGAGCAACTTGACCAAAGAGACAAAGAATTGTGAAAGCAACTCTAATTGGTTATAGTTCTACTACGTTTTGGATTAAAAAGATTTTATTTTATTAATTTATAATCTAAATATAATCAAGTTATAATCTGTTATAAAACAATAAGTAACACTGTATGAAGCAATGAATGTACAAGACATTCAAGAGGTCATCCAATGGTTTATTTTTATTAATTATTTATACAGTAGAATCCGCTTAATGTGATCTCGGATAATGTTATCAGTCGGTTATTGTGATCATTTTTTTTGGAAACCGGCCACTTTTTCTTTCTTTTTTTTCTTCTATTTTATTCTAATCCAAGTCTTCTAAAATTCGCTTTTTTCTAAATTTCGCTAATTATTATCAGTTAATATTATTAAAATGACCTTGGCCCGAAGCGATCACATTAAGCGGATTCTACTGTAGTTATGAATGTAAGAGAGCTTCAATACTACTCCATACTTCATTTTTCATACTTAGAACTAGGGCTGGGCAATATTCAAAAATCGATATCGAATTTCAATAATTCAAAAACTCTCGATAACTTCGATTAATCGATAATTATTGGATTATCAATATTATCCTCAGACTAACTATTTACTAGACAGAGCATAGCTATGCTAACGCACAGGTTTGTTTTGGTAAACATCACTTGTTATTAAACAACGTCCAGTTTTTTTTTTTTAATTTTTTTAAATTATAAATTCCACAAACGACTCAACAACGATAATAATTAATTCACAATGTGTAAAAAAATATTTCGTATTTTAACCATAGCAAGTGGCGCGTTTTGTTGACCAATGACAACTCGGGACTCGGTAAACACCAGTATAGTAAACAAACAGAAAAATTTGCTTCAAGTTATATTTGTATATGTTCTGTCTAGGTATATTTAGTCTGAGGATATATCGATAATTATTGAAGTATCGAAATAATACGGTTTCCTAGAAAACTGACGGTTTCTCAGAAACTGAAAACTGCTTGACTAAAAAGTGCGTCTTATAATTTAGGTTATTGTCTTACGTTTCCCATTGGTGAATTTTGGGTTCGGCTGGTTTCTTTATTTGAGAAAAAAAAAATTTAGGGTTCCCTGTTTTCGCGTACAAGATGACCTCAAAATTATAATGTTCATGTTGTTGGAGAGTTGTCTCCTTGTTCCATTGGATATTTATCGATATTTCGATAGTTTTATACAGGGAACCCCAACTTTTTTCTCGAATAAAGAAACCGGTCAAACCTAAAATTGACAAATGGGAAGTCAAGAAAACATAAGACAATATCCAAAACTAGAAATATCGAAACTATCGGAATATCTAAATATCCATAACTATCGAAATATCGATGTTTTAAAAATAAAATATCGTTCTTCGATTAATCGATAACTATCGATTCCCAGTCCTACTTAGAACCATCAGGTTCAAAGGATCTTTCCCTTTCAGTCTTCTGTATAGTTGAAAGAGGAGTTCTCCAAGAGAAGAAGGAGAAGGTTTTTGAATGACTTTGAAAATGGTTGAGATAATTTGCGCTGTTTTTCTTTATCTTCTTTTGTATTGTTGTTCCTTGTAATCGACATTGTTTGGATAATAAGTGGCACAATGATAATCAATTTAAATACTTTATTTTGAAAAGTTTAAATTTTTGAGATTTAAAGTTGTAGTCCGTAGATCCAGACTGGTTTCAATTAGAGAAAAATGTGGGACGAGAAAAACTTTTTAATTAGCATTTTTGTCATAGTCTATGAATCCGTACAAATTGTTTGAGACAAATTTTGCAATGATATCCAGATGTGTGTGGCCGATTTTTTCGTCCACAATTTTTTCAAAACGCGTGAACCAATTTTATTCAAATTTTATATACTGGTTTGTAACAGTAATCTAAAAAGCTGATTAGATTTTGGTTGAAATCCCTTCATTTAAAAAAATTTCTTTTCAGCAGGTGTGACTGTGAAACGGGGATAAAGTATTGGGTCTTTTTTTAGCTGCAGTTTTGATCTTGCCAATCTTCAGCAAAGTGCTGTTGCAGAAATTTTGGTTGCTGATCAGGTAAGGGGACGTCCACTAATTACGTGAGGCGATTTTGGTGACTTTTGGCCTTTGAATGTGGGCATGAATCCATTATTTTATTACCTCCAAACGACGTCATGCGGAATTATAAGCTCGAATATTTTTTAAGAAATGTTGAGATTCTCAGGTTGTTCCTGCAAGCAATGTTTTCAACAGTTCTGGAGGTTCAAATAGCGCAGGTAACTGAACTTTTCCATTATTGCAACACATTGCTCGTGATTCTCTATCCCATATTTTAGCATTAAACTTATCACATATTTTAGACATCGCCCCAATAGTTACTAAATTATCCGATGCATAGAAAGAACTGCAGATACAGAGTTTGCTACAATATTACTTTTAGTAATTTTTCTATGGTCGCGCCAGCTCGTCATTAGTCCCTAATTCTGAGATTTCGCTATCCTCTCAATTTTTCGCGTTTTTTTTTGGACACAAACTGAATCGAAGTCCCACTGAATAAGTGTGCAAAGTTTGGTTGAAATCGGCTGAAGGGTTTAGGAGTGTATAGCGAAGAACAAACATCCAAACAAGCTCTTTTGTACAGGGTGCTGAATGAGTTAGCCGATATCGCCGCCTCTCCGTCCCCAGTTTCCACTCTCCTCTGTCCAAACATAGTTCCTCCTCCAGATTTCTTGCCGACATTGCCTCGTCGATCCTTGTCGCCAGCTCAATCTTGGCCGTCCCTTTTTCCGTTTCTCGGGGGGTATCCACTTTAGCGTCTTTTGGCTATCTATCTTCACCCATTCTATTATTAACGTGTCCAAACCATACCAGCTGTCTTCGTTCAATTTCCTCTATAATATTCGATCTTACCTCCATGATTCTTCGGATTTCGTCATTTCCATTGCTCCGAGCTTCTTTTCATTTTTTACGCTAATATCCCACACTTCCGCTCCATATGTGAGCGTATTTTCAATTGACTTATAAGTTCTTTTCTTGGTATTTTTTCTTATATTACTATCCCATAATAAGCTGTTTAAAGTTCTTACGATGTTTCTTCCACAATTTATTCTTTTCTCAATCTCTTTATTGCTGCTACCTGTTTCACTAGCGTACCTAGGGGGGGGGGCATTTTGCTTCTTTTGGTAAAAAAAATATTTTTATAAAAATAATAAAAAATTATAAAAATGTTTTTTAAAAAAATAAATTTTTTTTTATAAAAAAATATTTCAAAAATATACTAGGGGAGGGGTAGGGAGCGTCAAATTTTAAGACCGCCTCGGGCGGCAAAAGCTGTAGGTACGCCAGTGACCTGTTTTATCAAATACAACTCCCAAGTATGTATATGCTTTTACAGCTTTCATCTTCAGTTCCTATGCTCAGGTATTGTGATTTTTTCATATTAATATTCAGGCAGGCTTTATTGTATTGCTCCTTCAGTTTTCGAATCATATAGCCGAGATCAATTTCGTCTTCCGCAAAATAAAGGGTGAATAGCGTGTCGTCGTTTATTTGTATCCCTATACTCTTGCATTGCGTTTGCCATTCTTTAAGTGCTTGATGTAAATATATTTTAAATAGAGTTGGGGAGAGGCAACAACCTTGTTGATTTAAAATTTTTCTGATAGCATATTGTGGGCTTTTACTTGGGCCGTATTTTCCGCATATAGATTTTTCGTAGGTCGTATTAGCGTTTCATTTATTTGTGATTGTCCCATTGCAGTCCACATCTTGTTAATTGGTACTTTGTCGTACGATTTCTCTAAATCTATTAATGCTAAGTGATTCTCTGGCGCGTTGTACTTTTTTTTCTACGACCATTTTCAACGTAAAGATATTATCGATCGTGGATCTCCCCGCTCTAAAGCCTGCTTGTTCTTCCGCCTCTTTTCCTTCTATCTGTTTTTGAATATTTTTGAATATAGTCTTTCCACAGAGCATATTACCGAAATACCTCTATAGTTTCCGGGGTCTTCTCGACTTCCTTTTTTAAAGATTGGTGTTATAATCGAAGTTCTCCATTGTTTTGGTATGTTTTCCCCATTTATACAGCGCTCAAAAACTTTATTTAACATCTCGTGCAGCTCTTATGGTCCGTATTTCAGCAACTCCGCCGGAATTCCTCCTGGTCCTGGCGACTTACGGTTTTTCATACTTTTACATGAGGTATTGACAAGCTCCAAACTCAGTTCAATTTCTTTCATCTGTTGGGCGCCCGTTAGATCGTTATTGGTACTTTGGATAGTATGTATCGTCAATAGTTCACTAAATTACTTTTTCCAGTCACTCAGCGAGATACCCATTCCTGATAGTCGATCGTTTTCTGTCGTTCGTATATTTTTTATTAATTTCCAGGCTTCGGAGCTTTTTGATCCTCCAACTTATTGACATTTCTTGGTATGAAAAAGGTGTGGAAAATCAGGTGGATTAGATAACATTTATACCGAGTTTATCAAGAATTTTGGAAAAGTAACACGTTCTTGATTGCTCAGTGTACTAAATCAAATGTTAATAACCGGATCACTTCCAAAAATTTTCCAAAAGTCTAAAATCGTTGCAGTGCTGAAACCTGGTAAAGATGACAAAGATTCTGCTAGTTTTAGACCCATAACCCTTTTATGTATTACGTATAAGATTCTTGAGAGGCTAATATTGAACAGAATCAAACCAATACTTGAACCTCACATCAAGGTTCAACAAACTGGTTTCCGCCCTAACAGATGTTGCACTGATCAAGTCGTAGCTCTTACAACTTTCATTGAAAATGGCTTTCAGAAACAACTGAAAACATGTGCTGCTTTTGTAGACCTTTCGGCAGCTTATGATACAGTTTGGAGGAAAGGAATGATTTTAAAATTTATGAAAGTGATATCCTGCAAGAAACTAGCTACTTTATTAAATAATATGCTGAGTAATAGATAGAGAATAGTTTCAGGTTCATCTAAACGACCAAACTAGTCGCTGGAAGAAATTAAATGATGGTTTACCTCAAGGGTCGGTGCTGTCACCAATTTTGTTTAATCTCTTTACGAACGATCAACCTGAGACAATATCCGAAAAATTCATTTATGCGGATGATGAAGTTCTCGCTGTCCAATGCAAAACCTTTGACAAAGGTGAAAGAATTTTACATAGAGATATCTGTGATCTTTTCCAATATTACGAAACCTGGAGATTAAAACCAAATGCGAGCAAAACGGAAGTGTCCGTATTTCATCTGAATAACAAAGAAGCTAATCGTGAACTAAATATAGTAATAAAAGGTCAATCACTGCCATTTAATCCAAACCCAAAGTACCTAGGGGTATTTTTAGATCGGTCTCTTACATTCAGACATCATCTAGAGAAGCTATCTCGGAAAGTTCGTACTAGAGCAAATCTGATTGAAAACTTAGCCAGCACTTCATGGGAAGCAAGTGCGGATACACTGAAGATTTCATCGCTTGGCCTTCTCTGCTGCAGAATATTGTTGTGCGGCATGGTATAGAAGCTCCCATGTTCATCTTGTGGATACTCAGTTAAATCACACAATGAAAATAATAAGTGGCTCTGTTTCGTCAACCCCCTTACCGTGCCTTTCTACTCTTTGCAATATAGCACCTCCTGACATTCGAAGGAAAAAGGCAATATCATGTTTGATTAAGATGACATTACACCTAGAGAACTCCATCCTTTATAACGTCCTTAGAGATACACCCATACATAGGTTAAAATCTAGAGAACCCATTCAAAACTAGCTCACCCAACTGGTTACATTTGATGAAAAAAAAGAATGGAAAAAATATTGGTTAAACTTTAAGGTTTTTAACAATGAACTTATTGAGGATCTAACTGAGAAAGTCGGTGGTTTTAACTTACAACGAAAAAACTGGGTTACCTTAAATCGACTCCGAACTGGACATAGCAGATGGAATCATTTTTAAAAAGATGGGGACTTATTGAATCTTCTGATTGTGGCTGTGGATGTACTGATCAAACAATGTCACACATTGTCAATTACTGCCCTTTAAGAAGATTTATAGGAATGATGCTTGAAATGATTGATGCTGTATCTGAAAGATCCCGTGATTGGCTAACAAATTTAGATCTACAATTGTAATCATGAAAGATAAATAAACCATACGATATATATATATATTGACCCATTTCGGCTAAGGGAGTAAACCCTAACAGAAAATCTTGTCACTCCAGATTGGGGTTAAGTCGTCGGGCTAGCTCTTGGGCACTCATTGCCCATTAAATTAATGGGCATTAAATTAAATGACATAATTAAATGACATTAAATTAATTGCTAAATTCACCAGTAGAAGCCTCAGAACAGATAGGGATAATTTATTCCATGATAAATCAAAATTTTAACAATTTCAAAAGCATTTTTGTACTTTTAAGTAAAAGCTAGATGAAATCTAATGCTGTTATCATTCGTAGTTTATATTTCTGCATTATTTTTGTATCTTTCATTTTTTTTCTAAAATAATTAGGGAAGTAGGAATTTGCATAAATAAGCTTTTACATGTTAATTTCCAATGTTCGGCTAACTCATTCAGCACCCGGTATATATTAGATTCGATGATTCCAAATCCAAATCCGTACTATCAATTTTAGGTAAATCTTCCTTTGCAAAACGTTCTGCAATTTTATTGGCTGAAAGAAAATAATCAATCACGAACTCAAAAGAGTTCCGTGCAGGATCCGCGAGACGGGACCTACTGAACGAGGTGGCACTGTGGGACGGGACAAGAAAAATTACATTGAAATATAAAAAAAATCAAATCCTGAAATCCTTTTCATGAAATCAATGAATAGTCAATTGTAGGGTCCCCTTATAAACCAACCAATGCACTGTCTGATTTTAAAAAATTTTGATTAAGTTAAATTCATATCAAAATAAAATTGTAAAAGGTGTTTACCTTGTTTCCTAAGCCAGATACACGAGATCCAAAGGAATATGCTTTACATTCGTCAGACATGCTTTTTAAAACATTTTCAAGATCATTAATGCATAAATTTGTTGCTGCGCTATTTATCACAACTTCATTAGCTTCTAAAACGAGTAAATTTGCTATTTCTTCTAAATGCTCAGTAGATTCAAATAAATCTCGAACATGTTGATTTAATTTTATTTCTGCGATATTTGTGCGAAAATTTGATAAATCTGTATGACTTTCCATAAATATATTATCACCAAACAAAACTTGATTACATTTTAAGCATTGGTATTCCTTTAAAGTTCCTCGTCGTTCGAGTGGCAAATCGCTACATCTAAAAAATGCATTTACAATGATAATGTTATCAAAATAAAAAGAACTCATATTTCATATTAATTTACCTTTTAAAATGAGCGTCATTCCGTAGATGATTCATCCAATTGACGTTATCTTTAAATGATAAGGCACACACCTCACAATAAAACAATTTAATCTCTAGCGAAGGTGCATGCACCTGATGTATTCGGGAATGAAAATGATCTCGATGAGAATAAATGGTTTTTCTTAATTCTATATTGCAGCATTTACACATCGACACATTGTAGTCTGAATCGTTTACAATAAATTTCATATGGGAATAGAAACGATATTCCAAAATATCCGCAAGTTTCTGACCCTTAGGATTTGCAACTGATACAACTAATTTGTGTTTGGATTTTAAATTTCCAGGATTTGCTTCATCGTTCTGTTTATTCAACTGCTCCAAAATCTTTTCTAATTCCTGTAACTCCACATTATCGGTACAATATACCATCTTTTGTAAAACCGCTAATGGCTCCTTTAGTTGTTTCTTATTATACTTTTTGTTAAATTCTGCCTTATGACCGTTTTCATCAATATGGCTTTTCAGAGAATCATAAGAAACTAAAGTACGACACAATCTGCATCTCGTTTGCAGATCTTCGGCCGGATAAAAAAATGTTTGATGAGACTGGTAATTTCTTTCCAGACGTTTCCAATTTAAATGATAATAATGGAGTGCGGTTTCCGTGCCACTTTTTTTACTCATATGTTTAGATCCAAAAACATGATCCTTGATCATACTATTACGGTGGTTCAGAGGTCCACTACAGTGACAAATCAAACAGATAAATTGAGCAGGATATTTAAACTGTATGCAAGGCAAATCTTTGCTATTCAATTTATCAAATCGAGTTGTAGGACAGTAAATAAGTTTTTCAATCATAGGATTGTAGGCGTCGATATATTCAATTTGAAAATTAAATTTAAAATTAGCTCGCTCTCGTGCTTTCATACAACATGCTTTCTGTGATTGTAATATTAAGTTTGTATCTGCACTTGTAGAAGGCTGAGGTTCTACTATTAGATCTGCAGGAACAGGTATTCTATTGTAGATACCACTTGCTTCATCGAGTACACCGTTGTCAATCACGCTGTGTTCGCCATTTAAAATCGTTCCGTTTCCACTTGCAACATCTAACAATCTTTTTGAGTAGTTATTCACCTCAAAAATGTATCGATCAAAATCTTGACTTGCAACAAGCTGTTGCTGTTTCTTCTTATTACTGGCAGTAGAATTGAACTTATTTTTGTATAAATTAAAATATTTATTTAAATTTTTAAGTTGTTTCATAACTTGCTTCAAAGTAAATTGATTGCTTTTTATTTCCGATAAGGAATACAGTCTAGTCTTGTACATTGTATTGGGAATAAAATCTCGTTGGAGCCGTAGCAGCAAATCATTTAAATCTTCGTTAGATTCATTCTTAACTTTTGAATTAAAAACTTCCAAACGATTCGAAAAATCCCCTACTAATACATCTAGGTTATGTTCTATGGGTCTTCCATTATACAAAACACGATTTGAATTATTCAATTCCATCACGTAACACAATAAATTTCAATACTAAATACCAAAAATTTTAAGCTGACAATCACAAAACAAAAAAAATGCAGTAATGCACGACATGCACAAGTAGTCTCCACAGTTTGTTGTCGTAACCATTGATGATAGAGAATAGAGATACGAGAGATATCTATGGTCATGTATATTTGTCAGTGGCGGCGGGGTGATATCTTATCACAAATAAAAGTGACGCTGTGTCAAACAGTCTCAAACTTTCATTTTTTTTTTCTTATTTTTTAGTACTTCTTCGATAAAATGTTCTATTTTTCAATGTTTATTGAGAGTTGAGACGACATGTTTCGTATAAAATATTATACATTTTCAAGTCTTGAAATAAATTGGTTTAGATGAAATAAAATATTTTGAAGTTAAATTTGAAGTTGATTTTTATTTTTCTGAAAGTTTGCAGTAGCGAACTGATTATAAAGATTATTAAAGAAAAGATATTATATTAATATAACGAAAAAAATACATTTCTCGGATTGTTTAGGGACTGCTGTTAATAATTGTCACCTGTGAAATGTGTCAACTTCAAAAATTTACTGTCAAATGATTTGAAATGATAAATAAAATGTTAATAACATAATAAAGAAGTTATTGCAATTTTGATTCAAAAAAAATTAGCCAGCTTTTCCATGAATTTGGGCTTATTTAATCGTGTTAACTTTAAGGTATTTGATTTTATGACTACGGATTTATTTTATGTAACTTGTACTTATATGCTTGTACTGCTATTAAAAGGAAAATACCGACAGTAAGGGAATGTATTCGGAATGGACTTCTTTAAGCCCCGTCGTTCAGTGCTGTGGTGTAAACGGAGAAAGCGTTTTAAAGAAGTTTGGAATTAGTATTGGACGTGAGGTAACACTTAGCGTAGTGAAGCAACTAGCAGGTAATTTAGGAATCACACAAGCTGCAGAACCTAGTCCTCTTAAGACCGATAAAGAGGTAAATGTTTGTTAATTTGTTATGCTTGCTTACTAATAAAAAATGCAGGTTCAATGGTGTATGGAAGTGATTTGTTTTGGATTATCTCTTCCTTTAACGGAACACGATGTCATAAAAGATTGTGTTAATGTTTACTGTGAATGGCTATCTTCGCTCCTATCTACTTGCAAAGTGTGTGTACCGCTGCCAGTATGCAATGAACCTAACATGTATGCAAGAAAAATTATTTCACATTGCCACCATTTATTTATACCAAGAGAAGGCGAAGGTGAGTTAACTATTATTGAAACTTTTCTTCTTAATTTTATAAATTACGTGTTTAATATTTCAAGACTGGGCTTTTATATATCAGGATTTAGGTAGGATTTCAATTTTCTTTTGCCTTGCACAAGTATCTAATTCTCAAAACTAAAACTTGTACGATACTAATAATTTTATATAATATAGGTCAAGACACAATAAATAGGCAAGCAGTTTTATGTCATCGTGTGCTAAGGACCTTACAACAAGTAGCTCATGAATCCAAAATATTGGAGAGAGAAACTTGGGAATCCTTGTTACTTTTTCTACTGTGCATCAACGATACTCTACTTGCACCCCCTTCTGTAAAAGACGATGTGGCAGATCAATTATGTGAAAGAGTATTAAGTGTTTTATTTGAAGTGTGGTTAATTGCATGTTCACGTTGTTTTCCATCGCCACCTTTATGGAAAACGTTACGCGAATGCTGCATGAATTGGCGTCATCGCATAGCACTGATAGAACAATGGAATCGAGTTAACTTGGTGTTAACTTCACGTGTGCTTGCTTTTATGTATGGACCGTCGTTTCCCGAACTAAAAATTGGTACACTCACTTTTTAAATTAAATTAGCATGATTTTACCACAATTATTGTAGGAGACGAAGACTTAATTCCTGTTGGAATGTCTAATAATTGTGTTGCTCAAAGTTGGTACCGCTTTTTAAACACAATTGGAAATCCAATAAGTTTAACTAAACCCGAAGTAAATATTTCACTTATTTAGAATGAAACTTGCAAGTAACAAATCAAATTTTAGGTAATTAGTCAAACTCCCAAGTTTCTGCATTTTGCTATAAGTAGTGAATCTGTTATCGATCCATCTCATCATTCCTGCTTACAATCACTTCCTTTAATATTTTTAAAAGCAATTAAAGGTATTGCAGGACAAGTGGATGCCTTTTTAGGTATGTTTTTTGTTTTTTATGCAATTGTGGAATTAATTATTATTTTTTGTAAAATTTAGTTTTCAATATTTAAGGGTAATTTTTTCGACTATTGATTAAATCTACATTTTTAATTTCTTATGAAAAAATTACCCTTAATGTAGTTAATGCAATGGTTTATTATTGATATAATGTAAGTATCTTTCATGGCTTTAGCATTATTATAAACTTGAATTTAGTTTCAAGATTTATAAAACAAATATTTGCTTTAATATTGGTCTAATTTAGGATAGTAAGACTTTTTGAATAGCATAATTTGTATCTGATATGGCGCCATAAGAGGACCTGAAACGTCTTAATTAAAATAGTCTTATTGGCTTTAAATTCAACCATGCACTTGTATTATGTACATAAACAAATTTAATATAGGTCCACATAAATTAAAGCAAATGCAGCAGAACCTCGATTATCTAAGCTAATGTATGGGAAGGATATCTCTGATACATAATCTAAAACTCAGTTAATCGTGGTTTTACTGTAGATATTTATAAAAGCAACTTAAATTTCTTGAATAATTCTTACTTTCTTTACACCAAATATTTAGAATACTTGTAGTATCTTGTAGCTTACATTCCAGTAACAGACTCAAAATGATTACCAGAGAAGCTTTAAAAAGTACTATTATTTCCAGGTATTTGCAGGCTGTTACTGAATAATAATGTTAAATTTAAAGTTGTAGAAATTTAAAGAAAGTATATAGGGTAATCATAATTTAAATTGAAGCCCATAGGAGTATGCAACTTTGAAACAGTTTTTTGCTCTTCCTGTAAACTTGATCATTTTGGACTTATGCACATTTCATATGAAGCCGATGATATATTGCAAATGTGTATACACAACAAAATAAATCAACCGGATACATGCAAGGGTAAATTTAACATTGTTATCTGACTGAGGTCTGTAAAGGTTAAAAATATAAATATAGCTTCAAGTGAACTTTATCCCTTAGTTTATGATGTTTAGTTTAATCAAATATTTGCAGATTGAATAGACTGATGCTTTAAAATTAATGGAAATTGGAAATGCTAATATTTATTCAAAATTCATTTTAAATAAGTTAAATGCTTATGAAATTATTAATAAACAACATAAGCTAAGCAACTGTAATGGAAATAGGGAGGGGATGGCAACAATTTTTTCTTTTACTACTATTTATCCAACATAACTGTTCAAAATCAAGATGCAATAGTGGCATTCAACATGAGCTTACCGTAGTTGGAATTGATCAGCTCATTTGCAATGTGATTTAGGATTGCAGGATTTCAATCTTTCTATTTTAGATCGAGTCATAATCACGTTAGCAGAATGATGATTGTTAGATACGTCGGCGTCTGAGATGTGTTGGGTTCAATCTGATGGTTCCAGTAATTGCTCTCATTACAGCATTCAGTTAGACTTCGATCTTATGCTCATATGCGTCATTTATCCACACAGGAGCTCGGTACTTCACCAATCATCAAATCGATGCTCCTTGTCGACTTGTATTATACAAGTGAACCACTAGAATAGTTAGCGAAATCCTTCGTATTTAAAAGAAAATTTTGTTTGCTGACCCTTGAAATAAAAAATTTACTAGTATATAAGCATGTGTATAATAATGACATTTTCTTCTTTTGTACATTTTCATACTATATTGTATACATATGGTATAGGTATCGCACAGCCAGCATGGTGGGAAGATGTGATAGGTGGAAGTTTCGATAAGAATAAAGAGATCACATCAATTTCTTCTACTTCTACTCATTCACCTACACCACCACCTCAACGCAGACTTGCTAAGAGCTTTAGCGTTGCACCATCTTCTGTTACTAAGGGTTAGCAAGTTTATAAATAGTACACTGGTTTGGGGAGTTATTTTTATACTATTCATTTTTTTTACTTTTTCATTTGTAAATACATGTTCGTTTTTTACTTTTCAAATTTTAATTTTCTCAACTTTTTTTTGAAAATTCAATAACATAAATCTAATACAGGTATTCCAAGAGCATCGTTAATTGGATTAACCAGTAGTAGAGGTTCGAGCATTGCATCGACTTCGTCAATACCAAATTCTGGTCCACCTTCTACCTCTAGTTTATCATGTAACTAAAAAGTTTTGTTTATTTTATTTTGTATTAAAGTTTATCTCTTATTTAGCACTTTTAAATCAAGGAAGTGAAACAAGAAATCCATTAGCACCAGAACGAGCAAAATGTAACAGCATTCTTCATTTATTTGGAGAATGGCTATTTGAAGCTGCATTTGTAGGATCTAATCTATTGCAAAGTAAGTCGAAGAGTTTTATTATTCTTTTATCATTGATAAATTCAAATATTTTTTTAGGTCATGGAGAACAAACTAAAAGGCCAAATTCAATAATAATGGACAATTCAAAATCAAAAAACAATGCTAATAACACATTCCAATTAAATTCTTTGATAGAATTATCTGATTTGCCACCTTCATTAACTATTGATAAGTACGAATGCGGACGTGCCGAAGCGTTGGGTGCATTGTGCAGAATTATATGTGCAAAGAAAACCGGAGAAGAAATACTTTCTGTTTATTTGGCTCGATTTTATCTTGCCGTTCAACAAGGATTAAAAGTTTCTTCAGATAGAGAATGCGGAGAGAGCATGGTGGCAATTTTAATGAATTCACAAAATTTATTTCGTTTAGATTTAGACGGAGTTAGAACTTTAGTTCCCGTTTTTGTGTTTGCATTAGAAATTGTTTTAGCGGATAAAGACACAAAACCACAAAGTATTTCTAAAGTGGAATTGAGGAGAGCTTCTATACACTTGCTTTTGTCAATTCTAGTTTTACCATTACATTTTCAAAATATTTTTATTAGAGAACTGACTTCTAATTGTAAGTAGAACAACTGTGTTTTTTTATAAAAGTAATTATTAATTATAATATGTGTTTTTGTCAGCATCTGAAACACCAATCACATTTGCACAACTCAAACCACGATTGATGAATCTTGTTATGAATGCCTTGCAAGTGGAAACTGATCCCCAAAATACTCACATGTTGTTGGGTGGTCTCTTTCTTTGTGTACAAGATTCCGCATCGTTCGAAACAGCAGATCAAGTCACCCAACCTTTAACGGAGACTACCACAACCAATTTATTGAGTTCAGGTATTTATGCACATGTGTTGGGTTTCTAGTTTTCTTGCATTTTTTGTAGCGAATTTGGAGTTTGATTAAAAACTGTGATTGTATTTTGTTTTGCTTATTATAAAATAGCGTCTGATACGACGAGCACTACCAGCATGTCAGGCAGTTCTGATCTACCACGTTTTGAGTACTTTGGAAGTGATGCATTTTGTGATGTCAACGTCATTGGTATGTTATTTGTTTGTTGTGCAACTCGAACGTGCTTTGCTTTAATTTTATCTTAATTTTTATTTTTTGGCTAAATATTAAAAAAAGTATTTTGGCAGATTCTGCTCATGCATTGTTTGTAAGGGCAACATATTTAGTGTGTCATCGTCTCATATCTTCATGGAAAACGGATCTGAATGTATCGTTAGCAGCACTCGAACTACTTTCTGGATTGGCGAGAATTCATATTAAAGAATCAGGTTATTATTTTTTTATAATCTTAATTAATTATAATCTACAGTTATAATTATTTAAGCAGCTAGGAAATTTACAGGTAACATTTTTCACTAATTTTTAATTATTCTTTCTCTATCGTGATTTAAATTTTAATCTTACCTGGATGTTTCTGCAGATGCTTTAGAGTGCAAAAGAGCTGTTAAATGGTTGTGTGACTACATAGTTTATCAGTGTTCACGTCCACCACCTGCACATTCCAAAGATTTACATTCAACAATAGTGGCTGCTTTTCAGTGCTGTTCTGTGTGGTTATTGGAGCACCCATATCTTTTGCGCGATAAGGACTGTTTAACTACGGTAATTTTGTTTGGGTATCTAGGAACGCCTGCTAATTTCATAATGAATTACTTAGGTTTTGGAAGTAGCTGAATTGGGCGTGTCTGGTGCCAAATCTGTTGGAAAGCCAGGTGAAAAAATTAAAATGAAGGATGCTAAAGAATTAAAACCTGCATCTATGAGGGTTCGGGATGCTGCCGAAAATTTATTAACTTGCATTTTGGAACAAGTATTTTTTCTAATTAAAACACTATGCAATAAATTAAAATTACTCAATTTTTAGGTGGGCTATTTTCCTAGCGAGTGTGGTCCAGAATCAGTTTCTTCTTTATTAGATGAATTGTCTTTGCTGCAACATTGTAATTCGTGGCCAACCGATTGTTCAGATATAACATTAGCGGTAGAACGTTTTAGATATTTTGTATCCGAAGGCTCTATTATGTTAGCTTTATTAGAAGAACCTTTAGGAAACGATCAAGTAAATGAAATTGTATTACTTTTTGTTTGTTTATAACAACAAATTGTTTAGGACCCTCAACCAACTGTCACGCTGTTGACCAGAGGCCCATTTGGTAGACATGCATGGACTATGCAACTCAGACACTTGCCACGACATCGATCTGGTACTAAATACCATGCACCTAACCCTGGCCGACCAGTGGCAATGCAAGAAAATCCTATAAGACCAGAAGTAGGACAAAAATATTTTCCAGATGCTGTTGAAAGAGTACCTCAATGTAAAGTGTAAGTTCTGTTTTTTTCTCAGTTGTATTGTTTGTTCACTCAACTACCACTGGATATTGCTGTTAAAAGGATCCTTTTTAAATTAGGGATAACTCGATACCAAGCCTGGATTATGTTTTATCAAGTGATGAATTGGCTACCGAAGAAACTAACAAGTTAGCCCAGTTATTGAAACGTCAAATAGCAGCTGAAAATAATATAACTGCTAATCAGTCACAACACATTCAATCAGAAGAATGCACTCCTCCTCCTGTTTGTCATGAGTTTCAAACTGCTCGTCTGTTTCTTTCACACTTTGGATTTTTATCGCTAGATAATGAGAACGAGGTAGGTTTTGTGTTGATTTTATTTGATTTTTCCATTAAAAGATATTATTTAGAAAAACACTGGAAATCCATCTCTAATAGCTCTTGACAGTAGCGCTAGCGAATTTTGCAAAGAATTATCTATGTTGGACAATATGAGTCCAAGAACATATGATACCGTTCACGTATTTTATGTGAAATCTGGACAAACTGCCGCACACGAAATAATAGGAAACATAACTGAAGATTATATAAATTCACAGTTTACAGAATTCATACATACTTTGGGTTGGCCAGTGCTTATTAGTAAACATCCTGGTAATATAATTTTAAGTTGTGATGATAAAAAAAGGACTAGAATTAATTTAGTTATTTTCTTAGGTTGGACTGGTCATATCTCAACAAGTTGGAAAATAAAACTGTCAAATAAAGACTCGACAAATGTAAAACCTAATAAAGTGTTTTATGATGGTCAGTCAAACATTCTTTATTGGGCAGATGCATGTTCAGAAATTGCGTTTGTTGTACCTTCACCTAACAAACATGCAGGATGCCAATCGGAAAATTTACAATCCGTCTTTAATACAAGTAACTTGTCCTGTACGTTAAATTATTGTCAGTTTATTTTGTTTTTTTTTACAATAATTTTATAGCATGGTATGATCAAAATTTACCAGAAAATAATCCCAATCGTGAGAAAAGAGCTTTATCGTTGGATTTGGACAAACAACCAGCTCCACCTACACGTCGGTCTGGTAATCGACATCATCACCCCCATATGGATACAAAAATTATGGTGGTATGGCTTGAAAGCTACGAAGATCATCTTACTCTACCAATAGGTCTGTTACTTAGCAGTTGAGAAGGTAAAATTTTATTTTTAATTGTTACAGCCCAGTTACTCACCTACATGGA
Organism: Cantharis flavilabris; assembly: GCA_949152465.1. Classification (NCBI taxonomy): domain Eukaryota; kingdom Metazoa; phylum Arthropoda; class Insecta; order Coleoptera; family Cantharidae; genus Cantharis; species Cantharis flavilabris. Next base: position 24,565,866 of record OX424439.1, read on the forward strand.
TACAGGCTTGGAAGTAGGTTCGACTAGAACAAACGATGTTTTAATTATATATCTACATTCCATGGCCACTGGTTTGTTTCGAGTTCATTTGCAGGGCCCTACAGGCCGGGTTAATCTCGCATCACCTTTAGTAGATGGTATGGTAGTAAGTCGACGTGCTATAGGTCCACTAGTACGTCACACTGCTTTAAATATGTCACGAAGACGACGTTTAGATTCAGACACGTATGCTTCAAAATTCGAAATTAATCATACTGAAATTTATAAAAATTAATTTTTAGATATCAACCCCCACACGTTAGAAGAAGACTTAAAATACAAGAAATGGTACAAAAATATAAACGAGAGATGACGCAACCTGAATTATTTACTTATTTATTTAATTGCTTATAAGTTGGTAAGGAATAATGATATATTTTTAAATGCTAAAATTAAATATTTAATATTTTTTGTTACATTAAGCTGAGTAAATATATTACGTTATAAGATTACATTTTTCTATCGTGACAAGAATAATGAACAATATCTCCATTTGGATATCTGACAAATGCACTAAAAAAAAGAAGGAATTTTTAAAATGAATTAGATAAGTTTGTATAATATACCTTTGGTTACCGAAGCGTTTCTTGCATACTGGACAAACGTTAAGATCAGTAATATGAACGCTCTGACTTTGTAAATCCAATCTTTCTTCCTGACACTGTAATTGCTCTGCGTATAAGAGTCCTCGTAGTAACTGAGCTTGTCGGCGGTTTTGTATGGATTTATGTATGGCCGTATGTAAAAATTTACTAATTCTAGAAACCGGCACATTGTCTGGGATTATTGCTAACGCAAGCAAAGGATTAATCCTCGAACCAAATTGCTCCAACAGCTGTAAAGCAGTCTCTAAATCAGGTTGTGCAGTTACGGGTGATAAACAGGACATTGGGAGTGTCATGCTTACACTGTTTGGATCCAATATCAACTTTATAAGAGATACATATACCTAAAAAAAGTGTTATTAAATACATATATATGATATTACAAAGTCGATGTACCTCTTCGCCGACAGTTTTATTTATTTTCTCATAAATATTTGAACAATAATCCACTGCTCTTTTAACATCTCCTAGCACACGCACATAAATAAACAGAGCTTGTTCATGTCTACCCAACCTCCCTAAAATAGTAGCCTTGGCTTCCAATAATTTGTCATTTGGAAAGTGCATTAAAACAGTTTCAGGGGTATAGTGGGTCGAATCTTGTAGGAAATTAATCAATTTCTTTTGTATGTGCTGAGCTGTTGGTCCATCTTTCATTGCTTGTTCTCTGTATTGATGTACCAATGCATTATGGAATAAAGGATTGGTATCTACCCAAATATGTACTACATGCTCCAAATATGGTATTACCAAATTTGGATGCGATCTTAACAAAAAATCCAAAACTCGAGGCCTCGGTAAATTCTCTACTTCTGCTAAATCTTCAGTAAATATCTACAAAAATTTATGTTTACGATAATTCTCATTATTTTAATTTAACTGCACCTTTAGACCTTCCTCTGGAGATTCCCCCAAAACCCAATCTGAAAATTCTAAAATTAAGCCCATGTTTTCTGTACCAAGATGTTGTACGTAAGAAATAGTTTTATCGATACTTTTTTCAGTTTGTAATAATTCTAATGCACGCCTATGTTGTCCTTTAGTTTGATACAAAATAATTAACTCATTATGTTTCTCATACTTTTTTAAAACCCTCTCAGTTTCTGCCAGATGGCAGTGATTGAGTCGTAGTAAAGGAGCAACGAGAGCATCGTTGGTTTGTAAATAACATTTGAGTAAAGTAGTATCGATTATTTGAAGCAACTGCTGAGTAGATTTATTGGGATTTAGTTTGTCATTTAAATTACCACTCGCATTCACCGTAGCCTGAAAAGCAGAAATTAAAAATATATCAAACATCATAAATTGTTTGCTTACTTGACACTCATTTTGTAACTTATGACGAACTTCGGTCAGATATTCAATTAATGCTAAAAGACCTTCTTCCAATTCACGATCTGAGAGTCCACTGGAACTTTCTTGACTTTCGTTTAAATTAGATTGAGGAGGAAGTAAGTCAGGAAATAATCTAATCACGTCGTATGGATCGGTGTCTAATTTAAGAAACTCTTTCATACTCTTGCCAAACTCTTTCTTAGCAAAAAGATTATATGCTAATAATGTTTGAATGTGATGAATTTTTTCTTGTTTATCTTCCTCACTTTCCTTCGATACTTTCTTCAAGAGAAGAATTAAGTGAAATGTTGCCGTATAAAATTATTTTATTAACACTTACAGTTAATGTGAGAGCAAGCTGAAATTGTTTATCTTTAAGTAACATTTCACGTTGCTTTGAAATATCTACTGCTTGTAAACACCAAACTTGACTAACAGATGCAACGTACAGTACCCCTTGTTTGCAAACTGTAATTAACCTTGCATTGGGTAAATTTTCCATTGCCTGAACCAAACCACCTGGGTCAATTGTTTGAACCTAGCAAAGATATTTTTAATTTTTTGTATAAAAGTATATTTTGTTTACCTCGACCGATTCAGGCAATAACCCAATTGCATACGGTTCGTCCCAAGCCATAGCAAATGGTGTGTTGGTCCAACGTAATGCTTTAGCTTTTTCTGCATCTCCCTTTACGTTAACCAAAACCGTTTGAATTTCACGTCCCAAAGCAAAAGTTGTGTCAGAAATTTTCATTATACAAGGATCACTTGATTTACTACTACTAGTGGGAAACAGATCACATTGTCCTTCACCTAACTAAAAGTAAATAATAAATTATTTTAAAGTTGAAAAACTTTCATAACAATGATAACCTTAAATAACGTGTATTCACCACGAAAACCAACACATATACTTTCTTGACACCATGCAAGAGCTCTAGGTACATCGGTCAGTGAAATGTCTTCAATTAATTTAATAAATTCATCATTTTTCCAATAATAAAGCTGCAATTTACGTTTAACTGCAACGCACATTCGAACCAAAACTACCTTTTCACCTGTTAGAGAAGTAATCCACTAAAATTACAAATATAAAATCTGAATGATCTTCATAAATTCTGTCAGTTTACCTTTGAATCGATTGTAAAAATATTTGCACCTTTAGTTCTTACAGTTTGATGAATAACAGGAAAATGACTTACGTTGATATCATGTACTTGTACGACGTTGTCTAAAATTAGAAGCAGAATAAAATGCAAATAAAAGAATAAATAATATTCAACTAACCGGTTAAGCTAATGAGAAAGTTGTACTCGGGTATCACGTGTAGTTGCTGTATCGGTTTTTTACTGAAGGTTTTGTTGTAACGCATAAGCTGCACATCTTGTTTATCGTTAACTGTTGTGATCACTTTATACATTAACAAGTGTCCTTGCCTAGTACCCACCAATAAATTTTCATCTAAAATCAAGACAGTCATTGACAATTTTAACAAAGCTAGAGATGTAATTCTTACCGTATGCCGTTATTGATTCGATTTGTACATTCAGTTTAAGTAACTGAGAAACTTGATACGATTCGTGCATTATAAAAAGGGATTTATTGTTTGTTTTGTAAAACTTCTATCTTTTAGATAACTATCTATCTTTTAGGTCTGTGTTTAGTTTGTTTCAGTTTTAGGTTAGAGATGTGTCAAGTTGACATTTCATAGGCGTACAACTAGCTTAACCTTCTTTTTGTTTAGAAATCAACAGTTCTATTTTAAAATAAACCTTGATTTTTATTGGTTAGATCAGAACTACTTAAAATAAAGGTAATTATAGCCATATGACTTTATAAAACTAAAAAAAATAACCTTAAATGCCACTAATTTATTTCAAAGCCAATAATAATTTTATTCAATTTTTCTTTCATTTTTCTCAAAATTGTAAAATATTTTCGTATTTCTTAAATTTTAGATATGCCTACAGATTAAACAAGACAGAAATATTATTTTCATACTGTACATAAAAAATGGTAATAGTAAATTTCATTTTCTTAGTTTGGTAATGCAATGGTAGCTCTGTAATAGACGCCGATAAAAAAAAATTCCATACGTATTTTAAGGCTATGTTTACAGTTGTTTAATTCTTATAGATATCACCTAATATGATCAATATAATGAATTGTTATTCTCGCGTACATACATAAAGTGAAAAAATAAGTTATAGTTTTATTAATACGTTTTAGATTTATACGATTAAACATGGACGATTCAAATTTAAACGAAGCCGTATCTTCTGTTTCCAATGAAGATGCTGTTATAAAAGATCCTGGGGCTGATTGCGACGATGCTATAAGTAGCACAACTCCCGATAAGTTTGCCGAAAGTACTTCAAATATAATAGATAATTTACTAACTGTCGAAGGATCGTCTCTTAATGTGGACGCTGATTTTTTTGGGGGCGAATTAAATATATCAAACGTGCCAAGTGAAAAGATTTCAGAAAATGTTGAAGATATTGTACAAGATCTGGAAAATTTATTGGGAGAATCGAGCGATAGCTACAATTTCAATCGTGATAGCTATGCCGGAAGTTCAAAGTTGGATTCATGTAACGAAATAAACAGTTCCAATGTTGATGATCTAATGGACGATAGTTCTTTGTATTTGGAAGAAGCAAAATTACACGAAGTACTCACAAACTCTGCATCCTTTGCTATTACATCTGAAGAAAAATCATCAACTCGGGAAGCCAACAAAAATAAAACTGATAAAATTGAAACCCCTACTTCTAATGAATCGACTATTGCTGTAAATGAAGAAATCGAAATTTTACCAAGTGAATTGACGAATGCTCAGCAAGAAAATAAAGTTGAATCCAGTTTTATAAACGAAAATTTAGAAAGTTTGGTAACTGAAGAAAGAAACGAAAATCAGGATGTTGGCGAAACGATAATATCCCAGGTAGAATCAGGTGCTAATATAGAATTAAATAGAAATGTGGAAGATGAAGTTCTACCCGAGCCAAATTTATTGCCAGAATCTTCAGTAAAATTAGATAATTTTGTTGAAGAAATAAATGAAAAAGTTCAAGAATCTCATCAAGAAGTTGATGAAATAGTAATTCCTTCTGTTTCTGAAACTGCTATGGATGTTGATCTTGAACCAAAAGAATCTCCTGAAATTACAAAAGTTGAAGAGCCTTGCACCAGTAATCTAATTGATTCGTCTAATCAGCAAGACGTAAATCTTGTTTTTGAAGCCGAAAAAGTGATGAGCATGGATTGCGATGAAAGTGCTTCGGAGTTTATTGTTTCTTCATCTAATGCTCAAAAGCAACCCACCGAAGAATTTGAAGTTTTATCTTCCACTACTGAATGTGACATCAAATTGACGGATTCTATAGTTGAAGAAAATTTAAGCATCTCAACAGAAAATACCGCAATTTCAATCGAAACTGAAAATTTAGCAAACCAAAGCACGGAATTAAGTCAACCATTAACTGTTGAAGTTGAAGATTCAGACTTTAACAAGAGGTTATATAAAAAAGACGAAGAAACAACCACTCCAAAGGTGATCGTCGACCCTAAACCTGATTGTGACACTAAATCAGAGTTGGTCGATAATATTGAAACCAGCAGAGCTCCTTTAATAATGACAATAGCTAAACATAAAACAAACAATACTCATTCCATATTAAAAATTTATGATCCTAATGAGGCGGAATCTGGTCACGAACAACAGCAAGTACCTAAATTAATTATAAAAGCGTCGTCCTCTTCGGCGGAGACAATTGAAGAACCTGTAATTCCGAAAATAACTATTAAACCTATTCCAACACGTAGCGAGCATAGTCCGAAAGTATCGACTAAATCGGGAAAGCAGATGGAAACTCTTGAAAAGTCTGTTAAATCTTCTGGAAGTGCAAGTCCTAGGACTTCAAAGAAAAACTTAAATAAAGTTGAAACACCTTTAAGTCCCCTAAAACTCACTATTAAACCGTATCCAAAATTGGAAGAGCGCTTGAATAGTCCAAAATTAAATATAAAATTAACACCTAAACCACAGGAAGAAATGTTGCATACAGAATCTCATCATAGTCCGAAAATTACAATAAAACCCATTATTAAACCAGACGATCAAGAGGAGGCTACAGTTCCACCATTTAAACTGAACATAAAACCAATTGTAAAACCGGCTGATAGTTTAAGTCCCAAAATAACTATCAAACCTATTATAAAACCTCCAGAACCAGAAGTTTCATCAGTGGAACTCATAGATTTTGAGGATCAAATTAAACAAGAACGAATAGTTTTAAAATTACCTAAAACATCGACCAAAAAAGAAAAAGTTTCCCCATCTGCAGATTTGGAAAAATTGAACAAGATAAAACTAAAATTATCTAGAGAAGATGGATTAGCTCACATTGTTCCAGTAACTCAAGGTGTTAAACGGTTATTTGACGAAGAGAACGAACAGCCTCACAAATACTTTAAAAGTGAACCTTCTGATTTAACGGTCAGCTTGGTTTCCAATCCAGTAGTACCTTCTACGAGTATTTCAAATTTAACGGTTAGTCGGGTGGATGGTGAAAGTAGTCCAGGAAATCAGAGTAAATCAGACATTTCTGTTACTCCAGCTGGTGATTCTAAACCTATTGAAACTATTAAATCGGAAGATTTTTCCGATCCTCTGGCTGACATTCCAGTTTTTGAAATTACTCTTCAAAATGCTGCATCTATGGTACCCAACATACCAGCTCCAGGTAAGCTTTTAAAAGTTATTATGATGACATTATTTGTAACTTTTTTATTTAGTGATACCTCCAGCACCAAGAAAACGAGGTCGTCCTAGAAAAGTTCCCTTAGTTGTACGTGAAGAATTTAAAGATCCCAAGGATTTGGAAAATACTCCTGCTGTGACTACTACAACTGTTGCCGTTGTCTCAGAAGAATCAAGTAGACCTAAACGTAGTTGTCGAGGACCTTCGGTTAGAGCCACTTTGGGTATTAAACCTAGAAAACCAAGAGGATCTTCCACACGTGGTGGTAGGGGAGGAAAACGGAACGTTTGCAATCGTCTTTTGACAAAAAAAGGCAAGGTGAGCTGAGTTCAATTATTTCTACCAATAAATAATATATGATAATAAGATATTAACACAACCTTGCTGGATTATTCGTTTGCTACTTGCGCCATTTTCAAAATTTTGGATTTGGCTATAGATCTTGTGACTTTAAAGCACGATGCTTTCAAAACTGATTCCTTTTTGAATAACAGAATAAATCGTTATTAGCGTAAATATGCGTAGTCAGTTCTTTATGAATAAAGAATACTGTGATTGGAAATTAATTTTGGAAAATACAATATTGCAGGGATATCTATTTTAATTTTATGAATATTATAATTTTCACGAGCACAATGAGTAAGGTAGAGGTTGGCCAGGCTTTACTAATCTGAGTTCATTGAGCTATAAGAAATTTTCTTGGCATTAACATGGTTTATGTTTCATTACCAAACTGTAATGTTAACTGTCCACCAACAAATGAAATTTGATCAAGCACAATTATTACACTCAGATACGTGACGATTTTAAGTTATGAGCAACAAATTGGTTTGGCACCTGGGTCGTGTCCAGATTCTTCCAATCTTACTTATCTGTTTATCAAAATTTTTGCTTGAAATGAAATATTTTTTGTCAAAACCCTTTACTTTAGTATCAAAGATCTGAAGTTTTCTACAACTAATTCAAACTGGAACAGGGGCAAATTTGTCAAGAAAAGTCCAAAAAATCACAAAATCGCAAAATCTTAAATGTACTTCTTTGCTATAAATACTCAAAATTTATTTATTATTAAATTTTTGCGAATAGCTTAATTTCAGTGCATCTCAAGTGCAATTACATAAAATGTAGAAAACAGAAAAGAAACAAATTTGATTTTTGAGAGATTTTATGACAAATTTGCCTCTGTTCTGATTTTTAACTGGTTTTTAAATCTGTTGTAGAAAACTTATATGATACTAACGTAAAAGGGAAGCAAAAAATTTTTATTTTTAAGTTATTTCCATGCAGACCCCATTTTTTCACTATGTAATGACCGAACTCCTTGGGAGGACTTACATTTTGTGAAATTTTAGAATTTTTTATTTCGTTTTGTTTTAATTATTATTTTTGCAATTTGAGGGAATGGATATATGAGGATCATATAACCTGAATTTGATGTGAAACTGGACTCCCAATTTATTGTCCATCATATTGGCAGTGTTTGACTGACTTGACTATTTGATAATTATTAAGTTATACATTGTATCTTTGTATTATTTTGTATTTATGTCCTAATAAATGGTGCATTAAGTTTTGGGCACGTTTACATCTTTTACTCTCCGTCCCCTTACCACTTACATGATCCCCATCTTCAGTTTATTTAAAAAACCTTTTACCTTTACCATAAGAACTAAATTGCAGACCAATCTCTGCGACCAGTGAAGGGAGGATGCCGTTACTATCAGTTTCATTCAGGGCCTCCACACAAACGCACATAAACGAATGGACCTAATAATGGCAGTTTAAACTTGAGAGCAATTTTGAGAGTGAAACCCTCTAACCTTTCCATTGATAAAGGCGTTTCTTTTTGTTAAGGGCAAGGTCTATGGGTCCCTTTATTTTTTGGAAAAATAATATATCTTGCAATTTAAAAAATCAACTTTTAAAAAATAACAACAAAATAGTATTTCCAAATTTCAATGCGATATCTTTAGAAGTTTCATGGATGACCTCGAAAAATAACTCTTTGAAATTTAGTAGCAGTATTTTTGATATTATTTGGAACTAGATCTGCAATTTTGTAAAAGTTTTTTTTTAAATTGCTAGGTATAATGTGCGATGTCATGCACATAGCAATATATTTTCATTGATCAGTCATTAATAATAAATTAATATGAAATTGTCTCACACTAGTTGACGTTCTGATGGGTAAGTCGGTCTTAAAAATTGTGTACACTCAAATTCCCACACAGCTGTTTTACTAAAATTTAACAGTGGTTTACCCCTTCTTTTGGATTCTTTCGTGCTGGATCTTAATGAACGGAATACAACATTGCCAAAAAGCTATGTTTGCCTTTTCAGTTTTGAAACCAATATTTGAGTCTTCATTAAGGATGTTCCAGCTTAATCATGGACCTGTAGTGAGACGTTAATGCTTTTGAAAGTGACTCTTTCAGAAACCTCTTTGATATTTTTTGTAAACACTCATTCTTAGAAATGCAATTTTTTAATGAGCTTACTTTATGTAGTGTGGACTTCGCAGATATTCTCATATTGTAGATATGCAGTGGTTTGTAAATCATCTTATCTTCAAAAAGAAAGAAGTTTTAGGATATAGCCAAACAGTAGTTACTTGTATCTGTTTTAGGTATAAGTCCAATTTTGATATTCCACAATTTCTTAAGCTCCAAAATTGCGATCATTTGAAAAAGATCTTTTTATATGTGGAAACTTTATAAACAAAATAAGTAGTTCTTTAAAAAAAATATTACTTGTGTTGAAAAATAAAATTGGCTATGTAAACATTGCATAACTTTCCCCATTAAATTTGGGTATAAAAATTATCTTTCAACCTCCTCTTTTCGGGAACCATTCGACGAGAAAGACCGCGAGGAAGCTAAAGTTCGCATCAAAAAGTCGAAAAGTTGAAAAATTTGAAAACCTGTTAAATTAAAAGTGCAGATTTACTTCTTTGCACACATAATTGGAGAGTAAATTTTCGTTCGCCATCTTTTTGCAATGTACCGTTCAATGTGGAAGACCTCAAGGAAGCGACAGGTCGCATCTGCGGGGCTCAAAAATCGCGCTACGCGGGACACGGAGCGTAAAACCCTAAAACATGTCAAAATTTCATAAACGTCAAACTTGCATTAATTTCCGAAAATGTTTGGAATCGAGTTGCGACGCGACTCTTATTCCGTCTAACTCGATATACGTGCTTTAGAGAGAGATGCGACACGGCACGATTAAATAATTTGGGTATAACAAATGGTGGTCCAAAAGTAATTGACACTTGAACTTTTTTTATTTTTTTTATCATTTCCGCAATTTTCAACGAATTTTCACCATTTTCAGCTGGCCTCTAAGTTTAACTATGATGTACATTTGTGCCAAATTTTTTGACATTTGGTTGATAAAAAGAAGTCGACCAAGCAGAGTTCTCTTTAGGTTGGTAAAACAAGTTGACCACTCAGAGCGTGGTTACAAGCGTCACACTCACACGACGCTTGTTTTGTTAATGGGAGCCTTGATGGCAACGGTGCTGGCTGTCCAATAGTCCAATATATTTCGGTTTGTAAAAAAGGTTGTTCAATCAGAACTTTTCTTTTGGTCGGCAAAAGGTTACCGAGTGAAGGAGTTTTGTATATAATAATTATAATATATATTTAGAAATGCGTTAAAAATTAATGATTGGAAATCCAACAAGATAATAAGTATAGCAACTTTTTTGTTTATTTACTTATCTATTCAAATAACTGCCACTAGCCAACCTCACCTCAACTACAATTTACTTAGCTTTAATCTTATTTAACATCTGGTTATACTACGAAAACTTAAAACCAATTGAAAAATTTGGCTTGGTCTCATACGTAGTATTTGAGATGGCAAAGGTCCCAAGCCTTACTTGGGACATTTCACTTTTCAATGCTTATTGACATGACAGGTGGTTGTAATCACTAGAAATGAAGGTTATCTGAAGTAAGAACATGTTAGCTAATGTATCAGTGGTATACTAACTATTTTAATAGAATTTAAGTTAAAATTTGACACCAAAACAATAACACCAAAAAACAAAAATACCGAAAAACAAAAACACCGAAACCAAAAACAGCAAAAGTGTTTTTGTTGAACACAAAAACTTTTTTATTGATGTTTTGAAGAAAAACCAAGGCATGAATGAATGTTTATAGTAGAACAGTATATTGGCGGTCGACAACCAACTCAAGGGAAAAAAAGTACAGCGACGTTTCAGTCAGGAGCTAGTCTATAGTACAGTCGTATGGTGAGCGTAGTATGGTATTGCAAGCAATAAATAAACAATCAAATTTAATTGAGACTTAAGTAATCAATGATCCCGCGCAAAAAGGAGTTTACACGTCACTCAAACACTAGGTCAATGTTTTTCGGTGCCTTTGTTTTCGGTGTTTTGACGTGATACCAAAGAAACTATACCAATACTGCACAGTAACATCTCACCATTAGGGTTGGAAATTTGAATATTTCAAACTAGGACAATTCGGATTTTCTTCTTGATGCCTTTGACGCTTAGGCGCAGATTAAGGATATTTCAAGTTATTAAAAATATAATATAAACAATCTAAACACCAGGGGACAAAGAAGACTATCTAGACCCAACCGAAACAGAACTGGAAGGATATAATAACTCAGGCTTTTTTGATTAAATCTTTTTTTTTTAATTTGCTTTATATGCTAATTTTAAGACAGTTTTGCCATCGGGATTATGTTTGCAGCAGTATCAGAACAGTTCTTCAAAGCTTTCAGTATTTACTTCCCGAATGTACACTAACAGAACAACCGTGACCTTAACGTATTAGCTGGCTGAAGTGGCCGGAAGTGTTTTAATTTTATAATAAATTCAAAAGATGTATTCAAAATAGTTTTTATTTAAAAAAAATGTTTCTTTGTTATTAACTGTTTACATTAAAATTCAATTTGAAAATTGAAAGAATTTAAACTGAATGTTGTATGAAGCAAACAAATAATACTCAATCGCAGTTTATAAAAAAATTTATATTTAATAACTTGAGGAAAATCATAAATTAAAAATACTTATCTTTGGTGTTAAAGGTGTAAATTAAACCTATCTAAAGCTTATTAAAATATTAAGATAAGATAGTTTTTTTAGGTTAAATAATAAAACTGTATATTTTGCTATTAATTGTACAATTTTTAGAATTATGTGGTTACATAAATAGAACATTTATATTCAGTCGGTATTAGAGATACTAATGAGCTATTTTTAGGCATTTTGATATATGGATGGTGTAAATTGAGTTGTTTTTGACTTGCAACTTAAAGATATTCTTTGTATTTTAGGAACGTAAGCCCTATGGTTCCAGTAAAAAGAAATTTGCTGATTTTGCGGTAAATTCCGAATTTAAGCTGGTACCTTTGCCGGGTGAATTACCCAACCGAGATGTTGCACTTTATGAAGAGGAGACTCGTATGAGTGCAGAAAACAGTAGTAGGGCACATACTCCTGCTAAACAGGTTGGTGGTATATTTGTTAGTTTATCTATATTTTATTATAAATTAATCTGTTACTTTTTCTTTTAAGGTTTTTGGTTTGACTAGCGAAGTAGTAGAAGAATCTCAAAGTTCAATACAAAGTAACACAACAACAGAAAGTGGGGAGAAAATTCAAAAAGTGAAGCGTGGTTCAAGATTAGAAGTTCATCAAGAACCAGAAGGAGAAGTCATATCAGCCGATAAGTTGGCTGAATATTCATGGGGTGGAGGTGGACCATATATGTTACAAGAACAAGTAGCCCAATTTCTTGGTATTAAATCGTTTAAGCGAAAATATCCAGGTATTTTTTTTTTATATTAAATCGACTTATTTTACTCATAAATCATTATTTGTAGGTATTCATAGGAGACCTGTAGATATGCAAGAGCGCGATTTTATCAGAGAGAGTTGTTTGGCATCCGAAGCTATGTGTGACATGGGATTAACAGCTGTGAAAAGCGAAGATATTTTGGACATTATGTATACTGATTTTCAGAATAAATATGAGGAATACTGTAAACATCAGCGTGATAGACAAGCTAAAGAAGTTTCTAATAAACAAAAAGCTCTTAGCCAAGAAAAAAATAAGATGAACATTGTTGAACGAGCTATACAATCTGCTTATAAATGGAATTCTCTATTTAATAAGGTAAACTTTTTTTTTTAACCTAAAATTTTATTTATTATTTACTAGTTGCTAATTTATCTAACAAAGGTAGAGATTAGAGATGTTTTCTTTTATTAAGATTTTGCGTGCCCGAAAACATTAGTCAAATATTTATTAATATATATTTTGCATTTTTGGCTCCTCCTTGGCGCATTTTAGATCTTCACAAAAGGAATCATCTCTACAAATTTATAATATAAACTGGATCTATTAATCGTTTAACAGATAGGAAAAAACTTGACATTGTTTTTTAAATTTTTATTATTGTAGAAAAGAAGAGAAGAACGTAAGGCTTGTTTTGACTTACAAACTTTTACAATCCACTTTCCCAAAGGTAAAATGAAACAAATAAATAAGCCACCAATTGGGCATTATCCGGTGACTCTTGTACCGGGACAATTTACTGATGATTATAAGGTAAGATTGGTTTTTATTACTCGAAAAGTTTGACAACTTTTTTCTTTAAGGTTTACACACCTGAAGAAATAGGAAGATTTCCATTCAACACGGTTTCCCAAAAGAAAATTAGTTATGGAAATCAAGATACCGAAGAGAGTCAATCTGATGATTCTGGTTCAGATTCAGATTCGAGCAGTTCCGATTCTGATAGTTCTTGTTCTGGTTCGTCCGATGGAGATAATTGTGCTAATACCAGCTATTCTGGAAAAAAAGTTTCTGTTCGTTGAAGAATTTTCTATTCAAGCAAGTTATCGTGTTATTAATTATTTTACCTTCATTTGTTCTAATGAAAAATGTATGCTTACGATAATAGCGTATGATTAATTTTTTTTTAAATTGTTACTGGATAGGCTTGGATTTTAAATGTAAAAAAATGTGAGTCTTATACTATTGTAACGTTTTTATTATTTCTTAAAGTAAGTTTTGTACAGTATAACAATAACTTTAAGTTTATTTAAACATGATGGATAACAATTAATTAAAGATGTAAATATTTATTTCCAAAATTTACTCATTTAACATTTGGATGGTGACCAAAAATAGTATTATTTAATTTATAAGAAATATATAATTGAAAAAAATACCAAGGTGGTTTGGTTTATATAAATTGGTTGATTTTCGTAGCAGTCGGTTATGCAAACGATGTTGATGATTGATGATGGTTTTATTTATATACAGATGGTTCTTTAATAAACAGCAGCTGAAATTTTCAAGACACATTAATACATAGTTAAAAAAATTAAATTAATTTGAACATTGAAAGTTGTTAATTAAAATGTACACAGGCCTTGTTAAAAAAATAACACAAAAATAACTAGGACAGCTCAAATCTTCAATACGAATTTAGGAAGAGATGAGAATACTCAAAGCATTGAAAATATTTTTACTTAGGGTATGAAAATCTCACTGGAAGTACATTTAACATTACCCTAGCGATAGAACGAATTAAATTATTTTTAAAATAATCATTAGGTTTTGAATTAAAAAAATAGTTTAAAATTGTTTTTATTTTGATATAAAAAATAATTTGAATTCGTTCTAATTTGAGTAAACGATAAACAAAAATTTGTACAAAATCACATCAAGATAAACAAATAAATTACAGGACTTTTAGGTCGAAAGGTGTGGATGATTTGTTTTTCTGTTGTTTGGGATCGGCATATATAAGTAAAAGAGTTGGTTCTTACCAATCAAAAAATTGTAAAAGAACTGTCCATGTGAAAAAATTCAGTAGGCTGTTTTATGTGGATTAACGATTTTTTTATGAATGAGGAAAAGACTTACCAAAAGGTCTGATGGGGTGTTTATCCCACAGGTAAGTCCTCTTGACGGGAGATAGGTATGAATCTCTAAGATAGAATGGGGATTTTCCCCAACTAGTATAAGGGGAATATGGACGTAGTGAGGGATAATTCCACCACCATGGATCACGTGTGATGGAAGACATTGGTAAGGAAGGAGATGGATTTAATAAGTTTGACCAGAGAAGCTTACTTGGGCGAAGTCCTCCGCGAGTGTAAATTGGTTGTCCAAAATAATTAAAGGCAACTTCGCCTGGTCTTGGTGAAAAATCTCCTACCTGAAAAAATAAAATTATTTAAGTTTTTGTAAATTGTCACACGTTTGCAAAAGCTTGCAAAAAAACGTAACGGTCTTAAAATAGTCGAAAAAGTATTCACGCGTGCGGCAAGGTCAAGAATAGTGAATCTAAATTTATCCCTTGAAAATTATTACACAAGAAACGACGTGAAACCAAAAATGGCGGTTCATTCGGCGCTTAAAATAACAAACAGTAAATGATAGCCAATTGTAACATTTACAAATAACTCACCATTTTTTTCCGTTTAATTTCGATGAGTTTTTAAGATCTACTGCCACGAAAATTCTTAAATAATATCTTAAATATGAAAACCCCCCTACCAAAATTGTACAAAAATAGAAAATATGTGAAATTTAATAATTTTTGGGTGAATGTTTGGACTATTTTAAGCTTGGTGTGGTCTAAAACCCACACGACATTTGTTTTGCAAGCGTTGGCGATGTCGAAATTGAAATTTTATTTCATAATAATGAGGTCAACAAAATATTTTACCTTGATTGGTGTTGGGCTCCATAACGATTTTGGGAAAAGATTATTAAGTCGATCAAGGTCATTCAAGCGATTTAAGTGATCGAGCCAGTTGCGATGTGGATCGAATTTTTCGTCGCTGATTGGTTGTGGTTTTTTGGCATGTACTAAATAAAGTGGATAGCGACTGAATGGATAAGTTGTGTGGAAGTTATCAAAGATGCTTGGAGCATATCGTTCTCTTTCTGCTTTACGTGCAAGATGATCTGCCCAAGCTTGATCGGCGTCGAAAGGTTTTGGTTTCGTCAAATGGAAAGCTAAATAAAATAATTCCAAATTATATCTCGCTCAAATCTGCTCGTTGCGATGTATTTTTATGTGCAGTTAATTGAAATAAAATTTTGCAATTGCGTGCTACTATGATGAAAAATTAATTGAAATGTGTCGAATTGTTACTCAGATTTAGGAAGAAGGATAATTAAAAACCTTACCTTAAAATTTGATCACAAAATTATGCAGTGCTGTGTGCAAAAAAATCTCTTCGAAAATCTTCTATAAAAATCATTCTAAAAATTAACCATTGCACTAGTTTAAAAAACGTTTGGTCGATATAGATGGGGGGAAATGGGATTGGTTTTAGTGAAATATAAAATAAATATTACATCGCCCTGGCAAATGCTGGAGCGAGCATACATTTATAGCTGTGTTAAAAAGCGTCATGGGGCATGGTGCAGCCAAAAAGCATCATGCGCTTTAGATTTTGCGAATATTTAATAAAAATGAAAATGACCAGTTTTTAGAAAAACTAATAGCTCAAGCTTTTGCAGGGGCAATTTTTTTGTTATTTTTTTTGTAATTATTTTTATATATTTATTTTATTTATATGTACACAATCTTATATTTAATTTTATATAAACCATCAAGCAAAACTTCTATTTTGCGTAAGCTTTTCCTATTAAATTAAGTTTTTAGTTGAATGAGTTTTTCCGAAATTTTTTTATATGTATATATATGCGATAAAGTAGCTAAATTAAACACACAAATTAGGACTTTCGTGTATACGTGCCCCTAAATATTCAATTTAATTAAAGAATAAAAAAGTCAATTAGTTTTTTTGGGGCAAGCAAGTTCCATAATATAGAAAACATTTCACATTAATAATATCTAGAGCTTTATAAAATTAATTGATTTCTTAACTATTATCAAAATTAAGTGTACTTTGTTAAATTTAATTAATATTTCAAAAGTATTAATTAAATAATAGTCAGAATTTAGATCGAACATAGAAAAAAGATTTCAGTAAAATTTAAAGTGAAGACACCTAATGCGTGTGCAGATGTCTTATATAGTTTGTGGACCTATTCGGAGGCGCCTCTGCGGTGCCCTAAACAAATTTTAGCAAACGAGATGAATTGAAGCGATTAAATAGTGAGCAAACTTACCAGGTCTGAATCTATCTAATGGAGAATATCCGTAGTTGTGGGGATAGAGTTTCCTTGGAGAATATCCATAAATATCGCGATGAAGTGGATCGTAACGATATCCGGGTACGTTGACACGTTCACCTGCATGTGATGGATCATCGTAGATTGATTTTCCATAAGGCCATGTATCCCAAGTGGAAGATAATGTAGGGAACTCTGGCAGTGGTTTGTATATTCCACGTGGGCTTCTTGCGTATGTGCTTTCGGGAGCTCTCAAGTCTTCAGATCCTAAAATTATCCATTGCAGGCTTACTTTCTCAATTTTATTCAAATATTACCCTTAAGAGATCCTACGTAAGACTGCCAGAATTTTGCCTTCTTTGACGCCGTCTCATTCCGGCTTATCATCTCCAAGTGGTTTTTAAACATTTTGAATCGCTTCTATATTCGTTCGGTCGCTGTTAACAAAATGATTTACTTAGATTCTTTAAAAAATTTTTGGACTGACTGTTCAAAGTACTGGTTGGGGTTGCAGAAAAAATAAAAGCTGTATAAACCAACAACCAATTTTGACCAAGGGCATTGTTGAACGTTAAAAAGAATAAGTACTTTAATATTGAAGTATAAATATTGAATTGACCTGATTATTACAGTAATTTGTTAACTTAATGGAATCCAAATACTTTTGGATATTGATCAACAGTTTGGAACCTCGTATTGCAGTTGGTGTATTTGTTTTTATGTTATTCATTGATGTCAATTGCAGCAAAATGCAGTAAAATACCATAAAAAAAAAAATTAAGAAACCAGCTTGGTAGCAGCGGTGGGAATATATTTGCAATACATGGAATATACGTACTATTTAAAATATATTTTGTGTTCTATTTAATACTAATAATATTAATATTACTGTTACTGTCCTTGGTCTAATTTCTTTAAAAAAATAACAAAATTTTACTATTTCTATGTAAAAATCTATACATAATTTAATATTTATATTATTATTAGATGCGAAAATATGCTATTTTGATGTTGTGGGCCATCTTGCCTTTAATGGGGTTTTAACATCGAAAATGTTTTTATTAAATTTTATTTAATTTAAATTTAAATTATTTTTTATATTTTAGCCAAATTTTTTTAATTCTATTTCAACGAAGGTCAAGCAGTTTTCTCAAAGTTTTTATTTAAAACTTTTTTATTTTTATATTTAAAAATATCCGAAGAATCCAATAATCCATTGAATCGAGTTAAATTTGATTGTGTTTGGTTAGCTAGTTAATTCGTAAATTTTAATTCAACAATAACTATTAAAATAATATATTAATTTAAAAAATCGTAAGCGGTCTTTAAGTTTGAAAATCAGCTCAGAGAATTATTGTATGTAGATGGTTATGTATAGAGCGCCTGGCATTAAGAAATAATAGTTGATGACGGTTTCAGCACTTCTGATCTATTTTTGAAATGTAGATGCACATGACGACTTTTGTCCTGGCATCGATTCGATTTTTCATCTGCAATATTTGCATCCTTGCCAACAACAATTTACTAGTTATTAACCTATTTATTTATATTTTGTTAATTAAAACTACCCATTATTATGTTATATTAATCTCTATTACCACTAACTTTTGAAAAAAAAAAAATTTAAGTTAAATTGAAAATATTTCGCCCACTTGATGCTCCACTTTTAACGGTGGGCTGGTGATCAGTAGTGGATACCAAGACTGATATGGAGGGCATTTCATCTTGGCGTCAGATTCGCATGGATCTATTTTTAAAATCGTATAATATTATTACTCCATAACTTCCACACCACATTGCCCAGTTAATTCGTTTACAAAATTGAAGTTTTATTAAATTTCAGATTGGATGGATCAATTTTGCAATGACTTTGGCTTAGCATACAGGTGTCAGCTAGGTTTTCTCATTAAGAAAAAAAAAATTGGCTTAGTTTCCGAGACCTTCAAATAGTAATTTTACGATTTCAAGCACACATTCCAGTTATTTTTACAATTAAAAGAATTTAAAATGGCCTATCCAGTTATTTGGATTTTACACCAAACGTAAAAAAATTGCCAGACTAATATAGGGCATGCTTTAAAATAGCGTTCCTATTATAGTCCGACCAGAGGGATACTTGCGCACTTTTCACACAAAATTTCTCTACAACACGAAACTTGAAACTGGAAAAATGAAGTAGCCGAAGAATTTTTTTGG
This sequence comes from Cantharis flavilabris, assembly GCA_949152465.1. Classification (NCBI taxonomy): domain Eukaryota; kingdom Metazoa; phylum Arthropoda; class Insecta; order Coleoptera; family Cantharidae; genus Cantharis; species Cantharis flavilabris. Next base: position 24,584,955 of record OX424439.1, read on the forward strand.
TATACACTCAAAAACAAATCACTTTTTGATTTTGTAATCACGAATTCGTCACAGATCAACTATTTCTACTTACAAACACTAAAATAACAATTGAGACAAAATTGTCAAATAAAATTAAAAGCACACCAAAAGGAGTTACTAACATTTAGGGTGATGATTTAAATGAAGATAAGATGGGTACTGACCTAGTGGTGTGTACGTGATAAGCGAATCGTTTGCGGCGACTGGCGTTCGACACTGAATTACTCTGAAAGCATCGCGATGCTTAGCGTCCACAAATTCACCATGGGGATGGAAGGGGATCATGTCTTGGAGGCGATTTCTGTTTTTTGTTTATAATATTACTTTTGTATATTACGTAGTTATCTATAGATTTTTTCCAATTTTCTTTGTAATTTGCCGATGACATACACTTACGTAGGCGTTATCGATTGACGTATTCGAATTTGATTTTTATTTTAGTTCTTGCGTTCAGTTATTCTATTTATTTTGAAGCGGTGGTGTAACCTGATGAACCAAACATAAATTAATTTCATAAAATTAATTTAATTCGTTTATTTTTACGAAGCTTTGAGCCGACCATATAACTTAAAATATAGTTAAAAATAACTTATTCTTTTTCTAACTGCAATTATCCATGTTACCTATTAATAAGAATCGTCAAGAAGGTCGTTTACAAATATATCTTGTAAAATGTAATGAAAAGTTATTTAAAAATTATTCATTGCAAAAGTTAATTTAATTATTGAGTTCCAATTCACAACTGATGAATTTTTTTATTTACATAAATTTATGATTTATTTTTGTTTATTTGGATTTTGATAACCAATAATAAACCAGACTTATTATTTAAATGAAGCAGAAACGAAACTGTGGATTAGACTATTTTTATCCAAAGAGCCTGAAAAACGTCTTTCATGTTCAGCTTAAAATGTGCATTCCATTATTTCGAACTTTTATGTTCACAGGGGATAGCACTCTATTGTGAAATAGAATAGAATTTACTTATTATTATTTATTAATTTAATTTATTATTTATTAATTAAAAACGTTTTTTAGTTTAATTATTTTTGCTATATTCTTCTTCAAAATATAATCTTAATTATTCATTTTTAATTATTTTTTGAACAAATTTTAATAATTTGAAATCTTAATATGTTTTGCTGAAATTGATACATTGGTTAGTGATTCGACATTTATTAGAGTTGGAAAATTAATTTTACTGTTAGGGGAGAGGCTTGCAGGTTGCCACTGCTTGCAAGTTGCCACCCCTGCCGGATTTTGACATTCTAACATTGTCATCCCCTAAATTTCGACGGACATCGAATACAAACGAGTAGTTGTCGCTTTTAATGTAATTGTGATGCACTCAAACACAATAACAGGGTGTTTGGTAAACAAAATGTGAAATTTTATTTGTAAAAAAATGAAAAATTAAAATTGTGTTTTTCTTCTTTGCTCATAAATTGAACATTTTCAACGAAAATTTAAGCGAAAAATTTTTGCTGTGTTGCTTTTTCATTCAATTTTTATTATTCTTAAATAATTCTAAACATATCATGAGTTGGAAGTTTTTTTTCCTGTATATTCTTAAGTGGTGTAAAAATGCAGGTTGCCACCTTTTTTGGCTTGCAGGTTGCCACCCCTCTTATTTTACATTGTGACGTATACTACAGTGACTGTTTAGGGACAGTGGTAACATAAGCCCCTAAATCGGCCAAGCACAGGTTCCCGCGCAAAGGGGGGAGGGTTAACCCCCCCATTGCATATTTTATGTACCTATTGACGTAAACGCTTCTTAAATATTTCAAAAATTAATATAAATAATTAACTAATAATTGATGCATTTTTTATACATTTTTCGATTTAATTGAAAAAAAAAAAATTAAATTGTTTTTTTAATTTTAATTTTTTTTTCTTGTCAATTTACTCTCATTTTTTTTTGTTCACAGCCACTAAGTATAATTAATGTAAATCATTTTTCTACATTTTCAACAATTTTTCAAGGGGTGGCAACCTGCAAGCCGAAATTTCAAGGTGTCGATTTTAGATACTTTTGAAAATTTGCTGAAAATTTTTATTTTTTCAGAATTACAATGTTTTTTTGCGCAGGATTGTGGCTTTATACTTCCCCTTTCCTGTATATGTTATTATATTAACAATACGTTGATTGTATGACGAGTTATGACCAAAAAAGCTATGGGGTGGCAAGCCTGCAAGCCTTTCCCCTACTATTTTTTTTTGTTTTTCAAATAAATTGTTTCATTCATTATTTTTAGTAAAGGTTCTATCGGTCTGTCATTATTTTTCTAAATATTTAAAATATTTATAAAATTTTATGTTTAAAAAATAAATTTTAGAATTTCGAAGTAATTTGTAATTTGCTTTGTACAGTTGTGGTATAATAACACTATATTATAACACTAAATTTTAAACTCTTCTTTCTTCCATATAGCGGCATGTATAAATTTTGAATTTATAAACCCCCCAACCGCTCCCAGGATTTGAAATTTATAAAAACTTTTTTTTTTAATTTAAAATTTATTATTATTTAAATTGTTATGCCTTTAAAATTTTTTGTTTCTTTTGGAGTTATTACTGGATATATATATATCCAGTTTTAACCCGGCGCCGGCGTTACCTAGGTGGGGTCTGACAATCCTCAGCGTTTGGAAATTGATCTAAATATGTACATAATGTGATTCCATGTGCATGTTCGTCTCAGTAGCTTACCATAATATATGTTGGCACCATCGAAATCATCTGCTAGTGCATTATTGCATGAGATAAAAGCTTTAGAGTATGTCAGCCCCACCTATTTAGGCTTATAAAGTAATGGTTATTTTGAGTTTTTTTTATCAATAAACTCAGGGCCTCCGTAAGGGCTACTGGAGCCTGTGTGCAAAAAAAGATTTTGGCGCCCCTTAAGGCATTTTGGATCATGTTTTCAAATCTCAAAATTTCGTGTGTATTTATACCTAATCCTAACTGAATTTCTCAACTTTTATTTTAAAATTAATTTTTGTTTTTTGTTTTCTTATGCAATTTTTTTTACCCTGGGTTTTGGCTCCTTAAAGGATGGCGCCCGTGTGCATTGCACACTTTTCACATATGATAGCGGGGGGCCCTGAATAAACTTAATACTCTTATTTTTTAGTGGATAAAAACTTCAGATAAACTGGTCACAGATGGTGGGAAGGTTATTACTCCCCTGGATAGTTATATCTATTATAATTAGACAATCCGAGGGTATATAGGATAATTCGCCAAAAAATTACGTTGTTTTAGTGTTTGGGGTTTGTCACACCCCATCTTTGTACTGATGAGAGCTTTTTCCACCGGGTTAAGTTCTTGTTACATTTTTAAGATTTTTAATAGCCCAAATTAAAAAAAAGGTGAACCTCTTGTAATTTTAATACATAAGTATGATTAATTTACTTAAAATTTATGTTACTTTGGACTACCCTAACTCTACTACTACTCTAACTACCCTAACAATCGAATTGTATTGATGTCACGACTTTGTAGAGGTGCAACTGATAAATTTGGGATATTATAAGATAACCACCACAGCCTCGGAACATAACAAAATCTGGTGTGGATACCACATGACTTCATTGTAATGTTTACAATGATTGTACAAGAATCTCGTTAATTCATTTTTGCGCGTCATAAATAAATGCCTTTTTGGCACGAACAATTGCAACTAAAAATAGGAAGTGCACAATTAGATGCTATAAGTGTCTCAAATCCAAAATTCCAACTTTCTACGACCTGCCGTATTTGAGTTATGCGACGATTCAGGATAGATCAAAACGGATATTTCCGTCAAAATCTGGAAACCGAAAGAAATCGGGATTACAATACTTCGTTGATTTACAAGAAAGTAATAAATACGTGGTGTTGTTGGGATTGCTATTTGTGGTGTAAATAATAACACAACTCAACAAAAAAAAATATTTTTTTTATTACTTTGATATTTTCTTTGAATTTTGCTAATTGATAATGTAGGAGTTATAAATGTTATGTTATGTTGGCTCTAGTTCTTATGCCTAATCTAATAAATATATAAAAGAGCTTTTTTGGATGTTTGTTTTTTATACTCCTAGGTTTTTTATGTGACGCGCATGAACATATTAACGAGATTTGTATAAAAAAAATTGTTTTGAGAACGTCTGAATGAATTGAGTATAACTAAAACCATTGAAAGTATAGCTTTTTTAATAAACTTTGCATACTACAAAAACAAATCGAATTTTTCATATAAATATTGCTATTTAGAGTCATATAATTATCGTGTTTTTGGAAAAATTTTGATGTTTGAATTATATGATTTGCATAAAAAATGTTTTTTTAATTTGAATTTTGATTTGACGATTTAAAATTTTGTAAACATGGGATTTTAATATAATTTTAATTTTCTGAAAATTGTTTGTCAATCATTTATTGTAAAAATAGAATCAAATACACTTTCCTCGAGATTAATATATATTTTAATGTGAACCGGTTTCGACTAACGTCTTCCTCAGCACATCCTACAAGTTTAAGGTATTATATAATGTAAAGAGAATTTTGATTTATGTTTTTACAATTTTAAATTAGTTTGCAAGTTGAATTTTAATTAATTATTCAATGGATTAAAGTTGAAATTCAATTTGCAAACTAATTTAAAATTGTAAAAACATAAATCATAATTCTCTTTACACTATATAATACCTTAAACTTGTAGGATGTGCTGAGGAAGACGTTAGTCGAAACCGGTTCACATTAAAATATATATTAATCTCGAGGAAAGTGTATTTTATTCTATTTTTATAAATAACCTCGAGGGGCTCAATATCAAAATTTATTGTAAAGTTGTGTGGGTTTTTGTTTGGTGGGTCTCTTCCTGCTGACAAGTTATGTTGGTACGGAAAGACGTAATATTTTGCCTTCCGAACCAGTCCGCCGAGGCGAGCGGACGTACCTAGCCAGGCTAGGTAGCACCCAGGGGTAGAAAAGGAAGAGTTCTACTACAAATACCTATATATAAATATGTCGTTAAAATAAATAACTAGACTTGAAATATTATTTTCGTCCATCTTCTCTTAATATAAAACTTATAATAAATTGTAAACTATTCAGAATTTTGGTCCAACCAATTTTTTTACGCAACCCATGTTTAGCTTCGGGATAGTAATTTTTACAATTGATTTAATACCTAATGTACTTTAAATAGTCCCGAAGAAGCTTACAAAATAGCTGGGTGAAACGTCGACAGTTTAATATACATTGTTTTAATTATCCTGGTCCAAAATTCCGAAAAGTTTATAATTTATTTAAATAACTATAGCTAATTTTGAAAAACTATGCCTACTCGTAGGGTTTTTGAAATCAAATCTTTCAAAAATCACTGAAATATCAAGGGCAACAAAACCTTCTTTACTTCAGTGTGAAGGCTCAATTTTTAATAATTTGTTTTAAATTTTTACATAAAATGTTCACATATTTAAATTTGTCAACAATTCCGTCCAAAACTACAAGATGTTCAACTCCATCAGTACAATACAACCCCAAAGTAGTATACAATCTCCGCCATTCTCAATGTATCCATACCACAATTTTCATCTAATTTTCAACTAAACTCTAAACTAGTGCAAAGGAGACTGTATAATTAAGTTAATTGTCTTGGGAGTTTAAATTTTATCCAAAAAAATTGTAAATAAAGTTTAACATATTTTAGAAAAATCTTATTGTGTTTAAAGAAAGCAAATTTAACATATTCCTTCAAATGACATAAGTTTTGTAATGTCTATACATGCGGGTACACAAGTAATACCTGAAAACAAAAAAATATATTCGATTAATTTAATATATGAAAACATTTTTAAGCGCTTAAATATTTTGAACGCTAGAATATGATAATTTTAAGTCACTATAATATGTATGTTGTCTTGCACTTGTCTGATCCTTTTTCTTATACGACTGAAAATGGGTCCCGTTTAGGTCGGATAGATAATTATAGTATGTGCTAAGTGTAAAAAAAAATTTGGTTTCAGCTACAAAAAAATATATAATTGCGCTTGCATTTTTTGTGAAAAGCAAGATTAACTCCGGTATAGACCGTGTATACGGTTTTACAGTTCTGTTCTTACAAGAACAAATTTATAACCAAAGCAAAAACAATTTTTTATGAACAATGGTTATGAATATTCAAAATTAAAATAAAGTTAAACTTGGAATAATATATTAATTTTAGAATGAAATATTACAAATTTGTAATTAACCTTCCGGCGGACGACTTTATTCGTGTGATATACGACCAGTATACTTGTAAACTGGGGTAACATTGGCCCAAAATTCCATGTTTTTCACCTATTTAGTATAATTTTAGCTGAACCATTTACGTATTAGTGCGTATAGTATTTTTTTCATGTGGAGCATGAATGGGAGGAACAATTTGAGCATAAAATTTAAGTGTTTCTTGTTTTCCAAATTTGCTATACTATTTTGAAAATTAGGGAAAAAGCTGATTTTGTCCCTAATCTGCACGTAAAACGTGTCTTGGGCCAATATCACACTAAAATATGTTTTGAAAATTTGCCAAGAACAGCTGTTGACTTGAGTATCTATAGTTGATAAACGACCTTAACCAAATATTAATTATTTGAAACTAATGCTGTATATCACCAAAACTGATCAAATAAAGTTATCTGCTGAGCAATGCCATCGTAGACAAATATTTTTCGGAATTGGACCAAAGTTACCTTGCTTGGGTCAATCTCACCGCAGTTTACGGTACCACGGTACCTGTGCGGTTTTTTGTAAACAAATAAACATTGTAAACTGATAAACAAATTCATAAATACAATGATTTTTTTTTCGTAAATACTAAGAATTTTTCATCCATATGATGAATTTTTTTCATCGGCTCAAAAATGATGAAGTATTCATCAATTTTTTTTTTTAGTGTACAGGTTCGACGGAGGGTCAATAATAATTATTAGTATTCATGCCCATGTACATGGCTTCTGAATAGCTAAAATTAGCACTTTCCAGGTTTTAGTCATTGACCCGATAAATATAGGTTTTTCTGCCGGCGACGGGCGGTAGATAAAGTAAAACAACAGCCAGCTTTACTTTCATTGTTTATTGAGTTGACATCAACTTAGCTTTTCTTGATGTTTGAAAACAAATGGAGTAATTATTTTTGAAATTTTTCAACATAATCATAATATTATTATTATTTTATTTTTAACTCATCTTTATTAGTATACTTAATATATCATCTTCTGCACATTTTTGACATTAAAAAATTATCTCATCTATGTCTCTGTACCCTAAATTATCTTCTTCATTTAAACGGTAAAAAAGGAAATTCTAGAATGGAACATAAAACGTAAATTTTTTTTAAAATTTTGTATGCCAAGTGTGAATTTTTATGTAAATCGTCATTATTAAGTATATACGGTATGATTAAACTACAAAAATAAATTCTTATTTATTAAGTGAATAATTTCGGTTTTATTATTTCAGTAACAATAATATAGGAACAAGCTAGGCAAACAATAAAAATAAAATTTTATAAACTTTTGGCAATAGGTTACTGATTTCTTCAGATATTTTTAATTTTAAAAGTTATTAATATTACCTATATCTTAAAGATATAGATAATTGTGTTATTTGCGAACCCCTGCCTGGGAGAACATAAATTGTGATTATTTTAACATAAATTGAAATAATCGAGATAAATTTCAAGAGCTACATGATCGATATATTTACAAACAATTATAAAAATAGAAATTATACCAATAAATAATAGTAGAGCATTGCAAATATTTTCATTACCTACCTACATCTTTCGAATTACAATAATCGGATGTGACGTAGTTTATTGATTTATATTACTTCATTTGCCAGTTTAAAAATATTTTTTAAATTTGTTTATATTTCTACTAAAATTGATTACGTCATAATATAAATTTGAAAGCTATATAAGATTATTATTAGATTTAAGACACTCATACGTATGTTCAACTACGCACGATTTCCGTACCTAAGATAAATAATTTTCCGTTCGTGCATGACCATTCATTACCAGAACATGGACTTTTTTGGCTGCATTTATAAATGTTGATGTTGTTAAACACCCGAATGTTTCCTAAGTACATGCTGCTAATTTGTAATACAGTTGGCACATCTTTGTTGACATTGATGAATTTTATTATAACTACGTAACGCCAAAGTAGTTTATAATGTCATTGACGCAGAAAACAATAACAAATTTTCCTTCCCAATAACACACGGATTTCTAAATAATTATATTCAAATCTACAAATTAAATGCCAAAAGATCAATTATTGGAAAGGATTTTTTTGATACCCAAAGTAAGTAAAATGAAATGTAATTTGAGACGGACGTCAAGCAAAGATGAAATTGGAAGGCTCTCCAAAAATTTACATTTTTGCGCTTCATAGATATTATGTTAAAAATAGAGCTCGAAAGGTTTGTGGCCTCATTATTTCAAAAATTATCAAAGTCTATCATTGCTATATTCCTTATTTAAAAAGGTTGTTACCCACCTTCTAAATCTTTAACAACTACAGCATTTTGATTGATCGAAATTGGGCACAAATACTGTTTTACTTTCAGGTAAAACGTAACAATGGAATTTTGATAATAGAAGAAGCGTTAAAATCACATCGATGTTTTCCTCTAAGCCGGTTACATAATATTCTTTATGCTTTACTTAAATTCAGACTATAAGTCTGGATTTGAAAGCTTACTTCATTTAAGCTCAATGCGTATGTTTACTGTCTATTTAGTTCTTTCATGTTAATTCACACATGAGGAGACCTTTGAAGCTCACGAATTGATGTTTAAAGTTTAAACGTTATGAAGATTAGATGTACCTAATTGTGTTGATAACCTAAGTATTTTTTTGCACTTTTACCTTGATCAATAATAATTATATCAATCTCAACGATTAAGTCACAAAACAAATTACTCCTACTTACTATCGTAAATTTGAAAATAATTTAGGAAGGCAAAATTGTGTTGGTAACATCAGTTGGTAATATTTTAGTGACAAAAGAATTGAGACAATAATATGAGAAAAATATGGAGTGTGAGCGTCCTGAGCAAAAAACAAAATTATATATAGGAAAACTACCGAGGGGAAAACCGGGGATTCCTAAAAAATTTTTTTGCTTCTACAACAACATTTTTAGTCTTGGGAAAACTAGATTAAAAAAAACATTTCTCAGAATTTCTAGAATTTTTCTTACAAATGTTATTCGCTGTGTTTCCATTTACGGGATCTTTAGGCGATTTCCTCCTGGAATGTATTAAGATTTTCTTTCGAAAAAAGTTTAGAGCAAATAAAAAAAGCATACTTTCTAAGCAGTTTCAAAAATTTCCTAAGATTTCCTGGAAGTTTGTCAGATTTCTTTTTACTGGTCCACCAAATTTCCCTAACTATTTCTCCTTTATATAAAGTTTTACGTTACTATACGAATCAGTAGGATATTAAATTTAGCTAAATTACATTAGTAAAACAAAAAAAAACGAATTACTTTTTAACTTAACACTACAATGTATAAAAACATAATAATATGATAAAAGTTTAGGTTATTAGTGATAAAATTTAGATTTATACTATAATTAATGAACAAGATAGATAACTGAAGTGGCAGTTATCCTTAAAAAAATTTAAAAAATGTATTAGTCGAATAATAGCTTAAATTGTCGAATTATATTAAAATGTGCTTCTTTTTTTATAATATATAAATTCTTCACTTGTGAAATATAATAAATTTACACTTCAATATACTAACAATTCAATTAAACATCCAAAAATCCCTTTTACTTTTAAGCTTTTTGCGAATGTTATCGCTATCGGCAGAAAAATAATAAATTTTCTTAAAAATTAATGTTCATAAATGTTTATCTGCTCTTGCAAATGTAATATGGAAATTATCACTTCGTCAACGTGCACTGTAAGTAGGCAATAAAACACTTAGTTGTTGCAATCTTTAGTTTCCTCTTTTACGATGTAATATACCCACGCATAATGTAGTATATGTAATTTGTAATATATGTAAATATGTAATGCATGTATATGCAATTTTATTAACAACACGCCAGAATGACATCATTGGACAGATGCAATGGTGCAAGTTGTATTAAGACTGATTATTATTTTTAATTCAAGAAATATTTTAATTTTAATCTTTCCTTGCTATAATTATTTAAACAATTATTTAAAAGCATATACTGTGTTTTGCAATTCCAGGAGCATAGGAGGTAAAGTAGGAATTTAGCAAATTTTGAAACTTAAAGTAAAAATTTAACCCATTTTTCAATAAAGCACGTGCTCGATCACAGTGCTCAAAGTACTAGAAAGTAGCAGTTGGCACTAATAATATTACCAACTACTACTAAAAAGTACTTAAACGGTTTATTTCTATTTGTACCTTTGAATTAGCAAGACGTGTCATGAACGAGAACCTCTAAATTGCCGAAGCAACGAAGATAGCGTTGCCAGAACTTTTGCCGACAAAATCGAGGAAACTGTATCAAAAACAATACAACAGTTTTGTGCAGTGGTGTAATTCCGCTAAAAAACGCAGGGTATGTGCCGAAAAAATCGCGTGTTCTAACCTCTGACCATACGTGGCAAAATTTTTAAAAAAGATGCCTCGCCAGAACTTTTTGTTGGCTAAAGTAAGCACTTTTTATTTAATCACTAATTTATTTAATATTGTAGGTCTCACTAATATTTGGCTTAGAGGGGGCGTGCCGGACCGAAGAATTGGTAAATTTGTTCATATAGCAGATGTGAATTGAAGCCCGTCGTCCTCGAAGGTGAAGCTCCGCCGGATTTAGGAAAATTATTTGGAATTACAAATTACGGCCAGATTCACATAAATGTAAATGTTTCAAATAATGATAATTAAAAAATTCTTTAGTTGCTTTTTTTCTTTTCAAATTCATCTGGTGACTTCTTTATTTGCCTAGGACAAAAACACCTCTTTATTGCCCTAGGGCAAAAACGTGCCACTTTACACTCACAAATCGCGGTGTAAAGTGAGTACTTTACCTCCGGAATTTCAAAAAATATGGTATAATTATAACTCGAGTTTAAACTGATTATTAAACCTAGTAATTTTAATTTTTTTAAATTTGAATAAGAATATATTTTATTTCACTTTCAATAAGTTAAATTATGTACTTACTATATTATACCGGGTGCTGAATGAGTTACGAACATAGGAAATTAACATGTAAAAACTTAATTATGCAAATTCCTGCTTTCCTAATTATTTTAGAGAAAAAATCCAAAACAAAAAAATAATGTAGAAATATAAACTACGACTGATAAAAACATTAGATTTCATCTAGCTTTTACTTAAAAAGTCAAAAAAATTGAGAATTGAAAATTTTAAAAGTTTCATTTATCAAACTGGCCATGTAAGTTCCCAAGCTAATTATTTTTGAAAATAACTTGCCGTAGTACTTTGGTGAACAGTTGGACTAGTTGAAAATGTGGCTATATCATGAAGAGTTGCTGATGTTCATTGGTAATATTGGTAATAATGATTTTTCGATAGCACAGAAATGAAACTGCATATTTTCTGTATTTAAATTTTTTTGGTTTAGTGAGCACCACACGCAGAACATTAAAAAATCTAGACAGTTTACTTCTTAGTTTTTTTCCTTTTCAACTTTTTCTTTTACGCTTTTCACTTCCAGAAGTATAATGTTTTAATGTCGACCCATATTTATCTCTGGCTTTGCTGCTAATAATTGACTATCCCGATCAAGATAGAATAAAACAGATGATCCTAGATATTATAAAATAATTACCAGCCGTCGAAATTGGTTTGGATAAAAAGATTTTTTTTTCGGGGTTTTGTGATGTCTGAATTGGCACTTGTTCCTCTTTCTGTAAGCTTGGTTTTGGAGAATATTGTTGAACTAGGAAAGAAAAAAAAATGGCGCAAAAAGATAGGAGAATGATTTCCTATTTTCATTATCCCAGCAGTGTCAGGTAGTTGTTCTCAAGTGAAAGTGTGGCTATAAGAAGAGATTGAGATCTGCGTATACAGGATTTCCAGAAGATTGAAAAGTCCTCTTTGTATACAGGGTCTTTATTGACAAAGGTTTTCCTGCTTGTGTGAAAATTATTAATGATGTTCACCGAGCGGATATTTAAATATCTTCGCAGGGACGTACCCAAGGAGGGGATCGGGGAAAGCCTTTCCCCAATAATCTTTGTTAATTGGGAAAAGTTGCTAATTCACTGAACTTCGGTTCAGCACATCCTTGCGTGCAAGCGTGAGATATGTTTAAATAAATTAAAGACGCGGACCTCGTAGCATTTGATATTTGTGCTATAATGCTAATCCGGCACTGCCAATAGTTCACTGTGAAAAAGGGTTTGTTGCCCTAACTCGAGAGTTTCTTGCTGCTGCAACTAATTTTTTGTTCTCATAACAAAGTTTTTTCTATTCGGAAAAAAAGATTAGTTAATTTAACAAATCTTTAGTTTTTTCAAATCTTTAGTAACAAAGATTAGTTAATTTAACAAATCTTTTTTTCTGAATAGAAAAATATTTTTTTATGGTAGCAGAAAGTTTGTTATGGTAGCATAAAATTTGTTACAACAACAAAAATAACTCAGTTGAGGCTATATAGGTATAGTAATAGCTCTGTTAGAGCGACAAATCTTTTTTCAGAGTGTTCTATGTGCAAAATTTGGCGAGCATTTATTTTATGCTTTTTTTTACTCTTTCTAAAGCAGATTAAGCTTCTATTTTTATAAACGAAAAGAAGAATAGTATTATAAAGTGTTTTTTGAGAAAAAAATGTTTTTTCCTGCACAGTTTCGGTCGGTTCATTCATTGTAACTTTTTTTTTACTTCTACCGATTTATTTTCATTATATGTATTGCCAACGATGCTCAATAAACATCCGAAACTGGTAGACACATGAAGCCTCTGCTTTTAATTTTAATTTGCCACTTAACTTAATAGATAAATGTGGCATTTACTAAACTAGAACTATAATAGTAATGATTATATTTAGGTATTATATTATTATGTAAACATTGAATAATATTATGACAGAAGATATAAAAATTGTAAATATTAACCAAATATGCAAATTGTGTACTTAATTAAATTTAATATGGAATATTGAAGCTAGTGCTAAAATAAATTGAGCGTTTAGTATCTTACATCTTTATTTGAAACAAGAACTAACAACAACTAATCAATGACAACTTATTCACGATATAAGATCGCTGTTCCGTTTAACGAACGAGATATATTGTGTCCATAAGTTCTGCTTTTAAAGTTAATCAAGTTCTAAAAGGGACCGTCAAGGGAACGGGATGAAGGGTAAAGTACCTGGCTAATGTATGTGTATACTATATCCGGGCTCGTTGCTATGGCTACCTGTTGTAGACAATTTCATTGGTCGGTAACCGGAAGAAAGTTACCGATAACTCCTCCCTTTTGCGACAACGGAACTTGTTTATGAAAATTGGTCTCTTTTCTTTTTCCCCGTTTCAGCTTCCCCACCTCATCATAAGAGCGTTCATAAATGCTAGTAACGTTTATTGTGAAACTCTTTGTTATAGCTCGGCTTTATTTGTAAAATTGTTTTATCTAGTGGCAATATTATGAAACTTTTTTCTTCCTTAATAGGTTTATTGAAAAATTGGAATAATTTATTTGTTTGTTTTTTCTATTTTTTTTTTGTTATGAATTTGATAATGTTTTTTAGTTGACTATAAAAAGAAAACGGCAAAACTCTCGATTCCAAAGTGTATGGGCTTGCTTGCACAGATTGATGTGTCGGCAAGCTTTTGTATGCACGAGTGGCCCCATACCGGAACTTAGCAGTAAACAGTGAATAATGTCCGGACTTTTTCAATTCGACTCCGGACTTTGATTCTTCTATTTATACGACTAACTTCGAAAAGAACTTTTCTAACAATGTTCATTTGTCTTTTTCGATATTTTTATATCCAAAAATGACAAACCGAATACGTTAAAAGTTAAGTAGTTAAAAATGTAGTTTAAATTCAATTGAAATTTATACAACATCAAATGTGAAGCACCCTCGCTATGCTAATTTCCAGTAATTTAAATTTGTACTGTTGAAAAAGTTTGAGAAAGCTATAAATTTTTCTAGATTTACTAGATAATACATGACTTTTTAAGTTAGGGCTTTCTAAATCAATTAACGTGAACAACACGTGACTGTTCACGTGTTGATTGCATCCTAATTGGTCACCACCGCACGCCTCATTACCTTACTATAAAATGAACTTTTGTATTATGTGTCGACGTAATGTAAATTTACCTTTGTGAAATAATACTTACCCCCGGTGTGTTTATATTTTTCTATTGAGGATGTGAACGTTGTCGTCCGGTGCCGACGTAACGTAGGTATCGGCAAAATATTTGTCGTCAAATTTCCCGAAAAAGCAAAAGTGATCACTTTATAGAAAATTTCTAAGAATTTATTACATTTAATTTAGAAGTTTACTTGTTAGACTCAATTTTAAAATAATATTAAACATAAGTCCTTACGCTACATGACCGCTACTGTATCTTTATTGTTTAAAGATTTTTCTTCTCATATTCTGTTTCAAACGTGAAACTGAAATTTTATTTTTAACAGCATAAAATATTAGATGCCGACAAAGGTTTTCAAATATTCAAAATTATATAAACGGTTTTCTCTGAGTTTTATCCGACACGATAATCCTTACTTTATTTTTATTATATTATCGACTTTATAAGTATGAAAAATAATGTAAACGAAAATAATTAACCAGCTATTAATCGGTAAATTGACGTGCATATAAAATACGTTTATAGTAATCTAAAAATGTAAAAGTGCAGGGAAATCATCCATTAATTTGTTTCATTGGGCACAGGTGGATGTGCTTGCGGTTTTTCACACGATAATTTATTAAACTATACTATTTCGTGACATGCTTATAAATTTCAAATATTGCTAATGTTTGGTCAATATATTTGTTGGAAATGAATTTTTAAAATTTATCTTGAAATTGTTATTTTGAACCGGATTGTATCAAATCCAATATACTCGAGACTGACCGTTTAGTTTGCTCTATTCGTCAATTTGTGTGTAATACCCAATACATCTCAGTTTTCCCACCCTTATTATGTGACTTTGGTATTTACGTTTACACCCTCGAATTACTTGTACAACACACACATTACAAGAACAATATTAGTTTTCGCACACATCGACAATGTTTAATCGCGGCAGCGTATGAGAGTTTATACTTGGGGATACATAATGACTATTCCAATATTCATTTAACTGTGGGTTATTTAATATTATTTTCATCTCCACGATTTATATTCATTCAATCTAGGGTGGGTTAAAAACCTACCCGTAATTAATATTACGTAGTGATCGAAAACTGAGTGTAGTAGTAAATCCTTTTGTCAGTATACAGTATATGTTAACACAATTTTAGAAGCGTAGGAAATACAGAAAGAAAAAAATTTGAGTTATAGAGCTAGGTACTAAACAGTGCAATCTGTATGCAATATGAAAAATATTCCATATAGGAAAAGAAAGAATGAGCAGAAATGATTCAAGAAAAATTATCCAAAATATCGAGAAAAGAGTTGCCAAACTATAACTGCCGCTCTATCCTAATCTTAAGAGTTAAGCGTCGTGTTCAATCAATTAACGTTACGTAATTTAGTCGTGAAATAATGAAAAAAATGAGATTTGTTCTTTAAAACTTCGATATTATCGATTTATATCTTGATAGTTCATACATACATATTTTAATAAATAGATATTAATAAATATCAACGATTAAATCAAAAATTAAAATCATAAATCAAAAAGCTGACAAATAATAAATTAGACAAGGTTGTTCAAAAACCAGATAAGTATATCGACATAAAACTGATTGCTTTTTTAATGCAAAATATAGAATAGCTTAGGTCCAGTATTTCAGTTGCTAGTTAACCCTACATCACGCCATGTTTTCTTTTGCAAAGAAAATAATTTTGTTGAGTTGGAAATATTGCCTATATAAAGGAAAAAATAATTAAAAAAATCCAAATAAAAAAAAACAATTTTTTTTTGAAAATTTTTAAATGCATCAGATTTGATACACGGTGCTTTATATAATGATTTTCCTAATGAACGTAGTGTAAGGTACAAATTAAAAAAAAAATCTGATATACTACGCTTAAATACGAAAATATTCCAACTAGTAGCTAGCAACAACCTGTTTTTCGGTTGTATCTGATATGATACAATACGTGATGTAGGGTTAAATTAAATTCAAGGTTTAAACTACGTTTATGGCTACCTGATTGGTCAGATATTGAGTTTAAACTCTGATCGTAGTTTAAACCACAACTGAAATACCGGCCCTT
Organism: Cantharis flavilabris; assembly: GCA_949152465.1. Taxonomy (NCBI): domain Eukaryota; kingdom Metazoa; phylum Arthropoda; class Insecta; order Coleoptera; family Cantharidae; genus Cantharis; species Cantharis flavilabris. Next base: position 24,601,382 of record OX424439.1, read on the forward strand.
AGTGTTTTCTAATATGACTTAGAGCAGGTTTTATAATTGTCGGATAAACTTTGTATAACGTTGGTTGAACTAGGTATTACGTTATTCCAGATTTATGCAACTATTGTAAACTGGCTTTTAGGGTATTACTTAAGAATTATGTCTCAATATTATCAGAAGATTGTTTATAATATGTGAAAGATTTTCACTTTTTATATAAATTATATCATATAATATAAATACAGTAAATGTCCTGTTATCCGACGCTTTTCTATCCGACACTCTAAGAATTTATCGACGTATTTGGCCGATACTTACTCGCAATATCTCTACGCGATTTACAGGTGAGCATGTAGACAGATAAGTAGATTGGTACCTACCGTAAAAAGCTTACATTGTATAAGAAAAAACAGCACCCTTAATGCTAAAATAAACAAAAATGTAGGAGTTACGTTTAGCGAAGTATTGGTTATCTTATAACAAATTAAATAAGTACTTCTTTTTTTTTTTTTAATTTAAATTTAACGTTATAAAGGGGAGACAGTTACGTTACGCTTAAGGGAAGTATGTAACAAACCTTGAGTGGGAGAAAGAAACGTATCGAGCAATAAGAAATTCAAAAAGTGGAGAGGCGTCTGACTGACGTAATATGCGTTGGTGTATGTGGATTTATTGCATATCATTATTGCACATCATTATATGAATAAATTTATCTAAAAAAAATATTTTTGTTTATTTTAAAATTAATAAAAAATTAAATAAACAAATAACATGTACGACTAAAGAAGTTTCACTTCTCCCGCGAGCTTATGTGGATGAGACTCACTTCGGTTTTTTTATATTAAGCACTACATGTTTCATGTGACTGAGCACATATCTTCAGATGCGACTACAGAAAAATATATTTATCAGATATTTAAATAAATTGTTTTTAGTAAGTACGAGTACCTATGTACAATTTAATTCACATATATATTATGTGATTATGTGTACATATGTATATATATTATATTGTTTAATTATATAATAAATATGCTTTTTTGTAGTCGCATCTAAAGATACTATGTTGTGTCCAGTCACAAGAAACATGTAGGTAGTGCTTGAAAAATATAATATTTACATTTGTTTTTTTGTCATTTAATTTACTAAATTTATTTGTATTTAATAAAATTTTGCAAAATAATTTTCTTTTTACAAAATTTGTATACCGGGTGCTGAATGAGTTAGCCGAACATAGGAAATTAACATATAAAAACATATAAAAAGATACAAAAATAATGCAGAAATACAAGCTACAAATGATAAGACTATTAGATTTGATCGAACTTTTACCAAAAAGATTCTTTCGAAATTGTTAAAATTTTCATTTATCGCACTGGCCATGTAATGAATTGAATTTAAATTATATTTTCCAAAATAATTGCCATGGAAACTTTCATGGCCATTCCGATAAATGAAACTTTTAACAATTTCAAAAGCATGTTTTGGCGATCCAACTTAAGTAAAAGTTGGATGAAATCTAATGCTAAACCGTTGGTGCGGTGGGTGCGACGCACGCGGCCCCCCGGCTAAAAGGGCCCCAGCAGTTGTACTGTTTAATTTTTTAATTAATTAATTTAAGTTTTAATATTCACAATGAAATATAAGTAATATTTTGGCAGTCTTCTCTTATTGAGCTAAACAAAATGGGCATCATTTATCATCAATAATTCAATGTTGCCTACTAAATTTTCAAAATCAAATCCTGACATTTCCAGGTTTTCCCTGACAAAGAATAACAATTTTCCATGATATTTTGATAAATCAAAAAATAAAAAGACAAAAAAACTTCATTTTAAAATTAAATTAAAATCAGTAATTTTAATAAAAAAAAATTAATTTTTAAATAAAGTACCATTTTCAAGGTTTTAAAAATAAACAATTTTTTTTATAGCCTTGAAAATAAGATAGCCAATAGCCAAGGAAATCTCAGAAAATTGAAAAAGGAAACAAATGAATTAATCTATGAATTTTCCCAAGATTTCCTTGGGAAGAAAATAGTATTCTACAGTTTTTCTAAGATTTTTTCATAGAATTTCCTAAGATATTTTAAACTTTGCTTGGATTTTTTTCACAATTTTTCCTTCGGTTTTTCAGTTAGTATAAAACAAAGCGGAAATTGCAGGAATAATTGTGTGCACTAGTGAAGGGAAATCTGAAGAAATTCTGGAAAATTCTAAGATATCTCAAGAAACAGATTCTTATAAAATTTGTAGAAATATTGAAAATTTTAAAGCCAATGAAATTTCAGAAAATGGAATAATCAAAAAGGAATAGTCTATAATATTCTAGATTTTCTCAAATTTCCCCTGATTTCTCTTTAGTTTTGCATATGACAATTTCTCCATTATTTTTCCACTTATTAGTAAGAACGGAGCGGGATATTTGAAGAAATGCGGAAAAATTTTAAAAAATCTCAAAAAGTTTTAGGAAATCCAAGAAAATCTTATTAATTTTACAATCTTAAGAAATGTAGAAAATTAGAGAAAATCTTAGGAAATAGAAAATTCTAGAAAATCAAAGAAACTCAGAAAATTGAAAATTAAATAGGGGGAGGGGGGTAGTTACTCGTCTCTATATCCCCTCTTGTCTGGAAACAATTCCTTGGAAATCACTGGAATTGCATGGAAATCTTCGAAATTCCGAGTCCTGTATGCAAAATTGTTTTCTTTTTGTCATTTATAAAAGCAGGGCCCCCGTTAACAACTTCGCACACGGGTCCCTCACCTGCTTGTTCGATCGAACAAGGGCCCGGACACTAAAAGGGCCCGGTCGCTATCACGACCAAAAAAATAAAATATTTTAATGATTTAATGCGAATTCAAATTTTTGTGATTTGTAGCACTAAATATTGAAAGCACCAATAAAACCAGAAAATATGAGACACTTTTTCAAAATAACTTGTCTGCCACATTTTTCATGTACCTAAGTGTTTAAAATATAAAATATATTTACTGTCTATTTGGTCTTTTGTTGAATTGAAGTTGAAGCGGTATCAAGAAAGATTAAACGCACCCGCCAAAGCAAAACTTCCCATCTGGTAGCGATTACAGTAATAAACAAATTAACTGTCACCCTTAGCAATTTAACAAAATACCGAAAAAAATAAGTGTAGGGTAAATTTTGATTTTTAACACTACACTGCTAGTTTGTTGCAAGTTTGTTGTTTGTTAGGAAGTGTTTTATTTTTATAAATTTTTTTAAGTGTGCAATAGTGGAATTTTTAAGTTTAATTGTTTATTTTGGAGAATAATTTATTAAAACCGTCAGGTATGTTATAATAGGTATTTCTTTAAATGTAAAAAAGCTTTAATAAAACTATTTTCGAATGAGTACATTTAATATTCCATTTGGGGCCCAGCTTGAGTCAGAAACACAGGCCCGTAGCTGCCTTGTTACGCCACTGCACTGCTCTTATCATTTGTAGTTTATATTTCTGCATTATTTTTGTGTCTTTCATTTTTTCTTTAAAATAATTAGGAAAGCAGGAATTTGCATAAATCAGTTTTTACATGTTAATTTCCTATGTTCATGTTTCATGTTCCATGTTCATTTTTCATGTTTTACTTAATATGTTAATATTAACTCAGGAAATTTAAGTTTGCACGGCTTTGAACAAAGCTTCGCCCAAATGACGCCCCTCACCATCCAAACACTGAATAAGCCTTTTTCTAAAGTTTTCGTGCACTCTTTGAAGCATTGCCACAAGAATTTCGGCGATTTGGGCTCTAATGTTGTGTTTGAGGGCTTCCAGGGTCCTGGTAGAATCGTTGTAAACCAAGAATTTTGGGTATCCCCACAAGAAAATATCACAAAAGGGGCCAAAACAAATTGCTGTGTGTAGGCTGGTGGCGCTGTCCTGCTGAAATCAGAAGTTTTCCAGCTGCACCGCTTTTAACTGAGGCAAGAAAAAATCCTGGATCATGGTCAGGCAACATGCAGAAGTGACTGTAGCCGCTCGATTGCGTGAATACACGCAACTGAAATTTTTTTAATTTACTATTTCTTTTAACTTCTAACTGATTAACTTTTAACTAAAATTCAAATATATAAAATTTTATTTTGATTAAAACAAATTTTTGTTTGGAAAAAATTTTTTTTTTAATTAATGAAATTTTATTTGCTTAAAGAATTTTTTTTAAACAAAATGTTTTTTTCTATCCAAAGAAAACGTTTTTACCTTGGTTTTTACTATGCACATAAAAAGTCAAATTCAAAGTCAAACAAAAATAAATAAATACTTATCAACCATTTTCATAATTAAAGCTGAAATATTTGCATATTTAGTAGAATAGAACGGCATTTTTAAGAAGATACCTCGAGTGTTTGTTGTCAAATGTTCAGGGCCGTAGCTAAAGTTCAATTTAAGGTAGGGTAGCGGTAGTTACAGGTAAGGAAGAAGTAAAACTTTTACTTGATTTGTATCTAACTACGGCACTGCAAATGCTTAAAACAATAGATTATATTGAATTTTATTGTTAAATTTCGGAAAATTTAAATTTTGTAGGCAAATGCATATTACCTATTCTATTATTATTTATTTCCTTTATGTATTTATAATTATGTACGGAAGAGAACCGAGTGCTTGTTTCAGTAAGTAACTGAAACCTACGCCGCATAATATAATGGTAATAAGATTTGACAACAAAAGCTGCTAGTAGCTAATAATGTGTTCGTAAAGCGAGGGTTGTTACGAAATCCCGGATCTTCTAAAATGAAGCGGCAACGTTATAGAAACAAGCAAAGCGTCTCATTCAGTTATTGAATATGAAATGTGATCCACTTAGTTTAGATATCAAAATATTCACTTTATATTCTTTTTTTTTTCATGGTTTTCTTAATTTAAAAATTTGCAAGTGTAGCATCCGTTTGATAAATAATAAGAAAAAGATGTCCTGTTAAATTTTCCTGTTCATTTGATTTAGAGTAAATTTTGTTGTCCATTTCTAATATATTTTGGACTCGTGTTTTTACTAGGGCTAAGGACCCAAGTAGGGATTGTTCACGACAGGAGTAATGAAAATAAACGAGATGGTAAAGTCTTTATAAAAGAACCGTGTTGCGAACAGCTCAGCATGAAGGGGATAAACAGAGGGATGAAGAATATTGTACGCGCTACATATACGAATTGTTATTGCTTCTAATAGTGCTAATGCATGCAACACAATGTTTAACGATTTAATCAAATCAAGCCCTCTCTGCAATATAGCGATAAATAAGAATGTAATTGACTTGATTAACTTTTTGGTTGCCAATAAGGGCTTTGGATTTAGTACAAGTTTAATTAACCTAACCTTAGTCGATTCATACGTGGTTTAAAGCAATATTTTAAGTTAACAGAAATAAAACCTATTTCATCCCCGGATGATGCCATAGTATGGCATATTATACTAATAGTGCATTTTATTTGTGATAACTCAAAAAATTTTAGTTCTGAAAAGTGTTTTGTGCATTTTTGGGTTTTCTAAAATATTGATATGGTTATCTTAAAGGTTTGTTTAAATTTATTAAAATCATTCGAAATGATTCACAAAGTATGGAAATCAGGTTTTAAAATCAATTGGCTCTCGATTGACCGTAATATTATAAAGTAAAGAAATGCTGTAAACCTTAAAGGTATATAATAAATTTTATTATACAAATTTAAATTTATATAGGTTTAACCATTATCACATTTTCAATGGGAGGGTTGATTCTTGCATAATAGAAAAATGCAACCACCGTACTTCCCCATATCGTTCTAAAATTCTTTTAAACGTATTTACATTTGATTTATGCCTTCGCTTGCAACATCGAATTTCGTAACGCCTTTAATATAAAATGTATTTGTACAAAAAGAACATTGATTCAAAATTTGTTGAGGACCAACTTTCTTGGGCGGAACTGCGGAATGATCGGAACTGTCAGAGAGGACAATGAATAACACGTGCATTTCTTTGCCATATCCCCAGGTGCCTTAGACCGCAAATATTGATTTTCCTGCCGACTTTTACACTTACAAATATTCATTCATCAAACAATAGAACTACAAACGTTAAAATTTTTGTATACCTATAACATTGCCTAATTTTTAAAGGGATTTTTATCTGAAAACGAACGGAAACGACATGAATGGATTTTGACTAGCGTAATAGTCGGAGGAAGCGATTCGATTTTTATCATTTCGGATGGATATATATAGGTACGTGTTGGTAATTAACGTATACAAAAGTCAGTGCACAATTTTGGATGCGCCACACACGTGCCCTTAATACAAAGGGTGGGAGTAATTGCTTCATAATAAATATGTGGGGGCGGTTGACGTGCGCGTCATAACCGCGAGAGTGTAAAATCTTGTTCCGACGAACGACCGGAAACAGGAAATTCGAGCCGACGTCCGAATAAAACGACGCCGATAGACGCTACGTGCAGCGAGTAAAGGGGGTGTGGTACGGCAAGGGGTACGAAGATAATGCACGCATCATCTTTCAGCTCTAATTGGTTTTATATAAAAAGCGCAACTATTATTTTTGCGAGCTCGGTTTCATCGTTTCCTGTTTTTCGATGATTTATGTTCTTCTACTTTTTTACTTACTCATATTAATAATAAAGAGTTACCACTAAAATTTGCTTATTATTAATCAAAAATAATCTAATAGACACGCAGGTGAAAAATATTCAAAATCGCGGAGGTGATTCACACAACCCCCGCATCCTCATCAGCTGCCTCTCAACATACCTACTTATTATAAATGTTACTAGATTGGTTTGTTGGTAATCGTCCCCTCATTTAACCGATTAACAACTATTAGTATAACATCTGTCCCTTCTCGTTGTTTTACGTTTTAGTCACGCTATATTTGATTTGATGGGGCGCTGTAAATTTTCTTACCACGCGCTTGTAAATACTAATTACCATTACTATATTACTAGAAAAAGCTTGTATTTAGGTACTCATCTATGCTAAAGGAATATCTTAGCAAATGATTCCCGGTGTCCCTCACCATTTTCACCAACTTTTTGTATAGAGCATCGAAAAATAAGCCACCCCTAATTTCTTTTAGCTGATGAGACGCTTGTTTTGGGGGTGTAGTCGCTCTTCAGAAAAATATTGTCACTTCTGCCGCAATACCTCATCAGCACATCAAATTTTATTTGAATCGGTTTAACATTTCCGGAGGTACGATGACATTTTCATTTAAAAAAATTTTTTTTGTGGTAACCTTATTTTGATTTCCATCGACGCAGAAATGCCGAAGAAAATGAAGAAGAACAAGGATAAACAGTCCGACACAGAAATTTGTATTTTATTTTTTGCAGATCTTGACGTTTCTAAAACGGTGATCTCGAAAATGTAAAATAAAATTGAAATTTGTTTTCGATTATCATACCTCCAATTTCTTTGGTTGATTGGAAGTAAAATAAAAATTTTGAATTTTCATCTACAGGGAAACATGAAAGTTTCATGAAACTTGCTTTTTCTCTTATTTATTTGTTCCCACCTTTTATGGTAGTTTTTATTAAAATTCTCTACACAGACTTTTTAAGTCACTGTATCTCAGAAACGGTACTTTTTTTTAGAAAGATCATCAAAAAACCTGAAATAATTGTTTATAAACAAACCCGAAAAGTTGTCCAATTAAATTCAATAAATTTTACCTACTTAATTCCAAAATCAGTTATCTAACAAATTTTTTTGAAATATTCTACAGCAAACAAATAAAAACATTTATCCAATCGATCGATATTTGTGCCATTAACTAGAATATCCCACCATAATATTTAGTTATAATAAAAACAATTAAGTGGTAGTAGCAAAACAAAATTGTATGTTTGTATTATTATGAGGTGGATAAATAGTATTTCCGGAGCAAGTTAGCTTTAAATATCGGCAAATCTGCGTGAAATGTAAAGGGCGGACGAGGCTCATGCTCAATTGCTCTTGAAAGGTGCCCTAAAACGGTTCTATTGTTGATTGCATCGAAAGCTTAAAGGATTTTAGACTGTGAAAACGCAGTAAAAATTTAAAATGGAACTTTACACAGTCCAATTATTCAGTTACCAGGTAAAGGTGTTGGGTCGTATACAATCTTCAATAGAGTAATTTGTCTGAACCGTTTTGTTAAATGAAAATAAATCGATCCTGTATTTATTTAATCCCAAACTAACTGTCCATCAGGATTGAACTTGATTACAAACATATTTATTTCTATTATTGTTTGTTCCATTATAACTACCACATATAAGCTACACCGTTGGCTTTATAACATTTTTTTCCCCATAATTTTGATTAAGTGGAAGACTATTTGGAAAAACTTTATTTTAGTTTATTAATGGCATATTTCCTCATTAAGCAGACTTTATTAAAAGCAAAATGGAGAATAATGAATGTTTTACTAAATTAAGGGCCGCTCTTACCGTATTCTCTTAAATACTCATCACATTATTAAGTTTTTTTTTTTAATTTTTATTTTCATTACAAAATTTATTAATTAAAAAAAAAAAAAATTAGAGGTAGAACCATTTTACTGCTAAAATTCTATTATTTTAAAGTCTTGTTTAGTTTTGTTAAATATCATATTCAATTATATATATTTTCTTAAGAAAACTAAAGCTTCATAGGTTTAAATAAATCAGTAAAATGCATTTTCATTTATCAATTTTATCCAAATACGCCAATATATGTATGTGTTTCAAATAAACTAAGTTATAACTAAATTTTGTTTTTAATAATATAAATTTTTATTTTTAACTTACAGCTAATAAAATTCACAATAAGATTTCATGGATTTTTCCATAAAAGTTTTTCTGCTTGAAGTTAAGAAAATTGCATTTGAAAATGTATCTTGATCTTTGAAAATTTCGATTGTTTTTGACAAATTCGGGAATTTCTGCAATTATTTTATAATTCCAAGAATTTTCCTGTCCGTTTTAATCTAAAAAGTCTAAACAAATTTTAAATCGATTTTTCAGAATAATTTAGCACTCATTGTTTTCTGTGTTTGCTTTTGATTTTTTAAAACAAACTTCCAAAATTAAATAGTTTTAAGAATGCCAAAAATTTTCAAATACTATTTCAAAAATCATCGTATAAATTCCGAATTTAATTTTCAACGGTTATATGACGTTTGGCCCCTCCGTTTCGCCCTGGGATATTTCGCCCCCGTACCGTTTTGTACCCGCCGTTTTGCGTCGGGATGTTTTGCCCCGACAGTTTTGCCCCCATCTTTTAGTCCCCCCGTTTTTAATTAATTCTTACGTAAAATGTGGGGAGGACACTATTGTCCTATTACACTATTAAACCACTATTAAAATACGTCCCTACACAGGGGATGGGGGGCTGTCCATACGTAAATAATTGAGGGGGGTGTATAAAAAATTACAAAAATTGTCCTTACGTAAAGTTGAGTTTACGTTATGCGATTTTGTTTCCCATTTTGCTTGCGAGTTTACCTACTAGTAGAATCTGCTTAATGTGATCTCGGATAATGTTATCAGTCGGTTATTGTGATCATTTGTTTTGGAAACCGGCCACTTTTTTTTTCTTTTTTTTCTTCTATCTTGTTCTAATCGAAGTCTTCTAAAATTCGCATTTTTCTAAATTTCGCTAATTGTTATCAGTTATCAGTTATCAGTTAATATTATTAAAATGACCTTGGCCCGAAGTGATCACATTAAGCGGATTCTACGTTGTCCGTACGTACTAGTATTAGCTTACTTACTTGGTTTGCGACGAACTCCTCTTAAGTAATAGACGGTTCCTCCAGAATGAGGCAATTGTGTATTTATTGAAATTTGGACAGGACTACGTCTGTCGGGCCATCTAGTATTAAATAAATTGAAAGTAAGATAATTTAAAATTAATATTTATTAAAATATATTACAAAATATTTCAAAACCCAAAATTATGGTCAATTCCAAACAAATCATCCATGGTATTTATCCTACCATAACTTTCCACAATGGTTTTTATTCGTTTTGAAATTACGCTGTATTTCTTATTAATTTTGGGTCTAACACCTAACAATAATTGTGATATATCGGGCAAAACGGTGGGGGCGAAATGGCGGGGGCGAAACGTCTCTATCCCATTTTAAATACATAAAGTCAAATCGAATTTGAGGACAACTTTTATCTCTTATAGGCAAAAACCTGGTTTTCCCACCTAGTTGTTGGCTAGTTTTGGCGGGAAAACAAAAATATTTATAAAATCTTAAATAAATTAATTTTTACAATAAAAATAAAATTTTGACCAAAAAATAAAAAATTTACAACATTTTTGACAACTGCGACGATAGTAAATATACTGTTAAACAGAGAAATATTTACTATTTACAAATTTTCAATTACTTTTAACAGAATTTTAATTTAATATAATAAATAATTTAATTTATTCAATATTTGGATTTAATAAAAATCCAGCTACTTCTATCAAATTTGAGTAACTACAACTTTGAAAGTATGGAGAAAATACCTGAAAATATTATAGAAATTTTGCGTTAATAGTATATTGTTTTATTAGGATGGAAAGATTATTAAATTAATTTAAGATTAGAAACTTAAAAATTTCCAACTTAAACTGATAATAGCTGCCTGATTAAATCATGTTACCTTACTTTTGTTTATTTTTATAAAATATAGCTTAATTAAATTAAAATTGTGAAATTAATTTTTGAATTTTGACCGTTTGGAGTAACAGTAACATGTTTTATTCAGATGAAAGGTAACTTTTCTGTCCACTCAAGTTTTTCATTCGCTCGGCGAGTAAAGTTAAGCTTTCCATCCTAATAAAACAATATACTATTATTTTATTACCTCTATTTTCATTTTACAGGTTATATTTTATTTTGTTTTATTTCGGAAACTGCTATCTTGAAGGTAAAGCTGCATAATATGTGGCTCTCACCGAAACAATTCTTTAGGTAATTGTGTAAGCAGTTATCTGATATCTCTTAGGAATCGTTAGCTGAAGTTGTTGAAGACCCAAACTTCCTCAAACGCATCCTAACAGGTGACAAAACGTGAGTATATGGCTACGATGTTTAAATAGAAGCTCAATCTTCTCAATGGAAGACAAAGCAAAAATTGGTGTACTATCTGAAAACCATATCAAAACAGATTTTCGGAAAGCGTTTTGGAAATTGGAAAAAAAGTGGTAGACAGAGTCCCCATTGATGATTAAATAAAGAATGTTGGAGAAAAATAATAATTTCATATTATGTTTTGGTTGTCTTCCTGTAAATAACTATTATTGCATAAGTTATATTAATGCCCGTATTCACAAACGTCCCAAAAACATTTAACGAGCCGTTTAATTTAAGAAACCAATGGAAATTGGGATGGGACAACTCGGCGCCAAGCCAACTCGGTGCCAAGCCAACTCGGCGCCAGGACAACTCGGCGCCAGGAGAACTCTGCGCCGATGAAGCTTAGGTTGGAAAACGATATTTTATTTAACTACGATACAGTATTTTTATAATTAATATTTTTTATATTAATTATTAATTAATTAATATTTTTTTAGGTTCTGCTAAAAAGAAATCTACATGTTAGATGTGTCTCGACCTCATTAAACAGTACTTGACACAACGCGGACTCTCCGCCATCATTTTCAAAAATCCAATTTAAGTATCCATATCCATTGGCGAAGTCAGATTTGCTTTTCAAATATGTCGAGGACGTATACGTTTAGGACGTAAATTATTAGCAATACAAAATTTTCGATTTTGAAAGAAGGGTAGTGCTTGGTAGATGGGGGGCTAGTTCTGAAGTTGATTTGGGCATTTTTTTGATACAGGTACCGAAGGCTAATTGTTGCCAGGGCCAGTTGTTGGGGGCCAACTGTCATAGGGCTAAATGTCCTACATTCACTTATAAAATATGTTAGAATAAGTAAGACATACCTTTGTTACAGACCTGATAAGAGAACTGTTACAATATGCGAACGACCCTGAATGTGAAATCGTTATAACAATAACGATTTAACAAACATTTTATTAAAAATTTTTATTATTTACTTGGCGCCGAGTTGTCCTGGCGCCGAGTTGTCCTGGCGCCGAGTTAGCCGGCGCCGAGTCGTACCTGACCGAATGGAAATTGTTGGCTTGTACTAGGAAATAATTCCCATTGATTTGTTAAATGAAACGGCTCGTTAAAAGTTTTACGGACGTTCGTGAATACGGGCATAACTATTTCAGGTGTTTAGTTACTCTTTTTCTCATAATGTTTCTGTCAGTTGCTATGTATCCATGCTACCAACCTAAAAAAAGTTGACTTTTTTCAAACAAGTAGCTGACTTATAAAGTTGCACACCAATGGAGTTCAACAGTAACCACTAATTAGGTCAGGCTGCCTGCCTCTAAATTATTGAGGCAGTGCCAATTCATATAAAAAGTTCTTATTGATTATTATATCACAGAAAACTCAGAACTGATCATAGACATTACAATTATGTACAAAACTTTGTTTCTTGTTCCGTAATCACCGTTTTTAATCTTCAAAGGTAAAACGATAGGCTACTGCAATGAAGGAAAAAATTGAGGCGAGAAACAGAGTTAAGTGGAAAGCAGAATTAAAAGCGCAACGAAAATCGTGTCAGCACAAGAAGAAAATGAATAAGTAATATAATGCTAACAAAAAAAATAAAAAGAAGTAAAACATGACAAAAAACAGAATGTAGAACAGAATAAGTCATTAGTTTTTATTAAAAGGCGAAGAAGTGGAAAAAAGGTATAGCATTGGAAAAAAAGAGTCAAGATAATACTTATTCAAAATATATAATTGGAGTTTCCTCTTCAGTCACTTCAGAGTTAGAAGGTTGTTTTTTGTGAAGTACTATGCGTAATTAGGTTTAGTTTTATTTCTTTATAGATCAAAGTATAATTAAGAAATAATTCTGTGAAGTTACAGATTATATAAAAAAATTGGTTTTATAAAAATAGCTGTGTATAAAAGCTTTTGAGTGGAGCAAGAAACAAAATGCAGATGTCAAATTGTATGAGGAAGCACTTTTGTCTAATAAAATAATTGGCACGTAAAAATCACGTAACAACGTAACAACGTGATTTTTAAATTAATATTTAGTTTTTCAATTTTTTTTTCAAAATTATAATTTTTGATTATTAATTAATCCAAAAAATAAGCAATTTTGGCAGAAATTGATTGATTATTACGACTGGAAGACCAAAGCGATGCTGATGATTATATGGAATAAACCATATATCTAACGTTTAAAAAAAGTAAAATTTTAATTTTTTTGACGAATAATACAAAATATCGTACCATAAATTGATTCTAAACATGTAGAGAATAGCATTTCTTTTAAATAAATTGAATTATTGCAGACGACACACGAACGATAACTTTCGTGATTTATTTCCAGTAGCTGGACAAAATAAACGAAAACATTAGTAAACGAATGAGATAGACCCTCGTCCATAAAAAATAACCAAATATAACCCCATACAAGCTCCCGCTGACTTATTTCACGCCCCACTTTGCTTTGATTCCGCCAAACGCACAAAAAACGATAGAAGGAAAAATTAAGCCGGATTACTAGCAGTAAAAAAGTAGGAAACGGAAAAATAAATAAGAATTGTGTTCGCATATAAGTCTTTCATGAGAATACTTTGATAGTCCTTTACACTAGCAAGACGTTCACATTTGGATCGAGTGCTTTAATACTCTTATAAAGCAAAGGAATGCTGACATATCCAAAATTTTAAATGTTTTCCGGATGGACGCCTACGGTTGTTTCTTTTTAGTTTTCGTCCATCTCCTAACGTGGTTTCTGCGGTCATCAAAAATTTAAAGGTATATGGGCGACAAGCTGTCTAGGATCAAATTTTGCCTGCCATTTGTCGTTAACCCTCATTTTCGAGGACACCCGTACAGTTTACTAAACTTCTAAATAGGATTATAATTTTTAATCCTATTTGGGCATCTTAAGGTTTCAATCTGTCATTGCTATTTATTAATAGTACAACTTCTTTCTCACGTCCTGATGTTTAAATTAATCAAGTAAAATTACACTAATAATCACAACACTGGATGTTTGCTGCTTGCCGGTTAATCGTTTTGCGCTATCCAAAGTATAAACCACAATAAGATACTTCAATCTATTGAAGCAAAGTTGTTTCATTCATAAATGTTGCTTTCTTTCATTTACAAAATTGATGACCACCCACGTCAACTTTTTACTTCTTAAACCACCTAACTACCTACCTATTCAATAACCATAAGAGCTATTTGGGTATAATTAATTTTGACCGGATGTATGTACAAATAAGACTTTTGAGGATTTGATTGTGTCTTTGTATACTCGAAAGTGTTTGAAAAAAAATCTTAACGATTGTCCAGTTCTAAGTTGATGAATATTCATACTCAAGATCAATCGATATCTCCCCAATTAGAAATTATAAATTTTGATATTGAATTGAATATTGAAATCTGTGATTGTATATTTGAAGCGGCTAACGACCTCGGTAGTCGAAGCCGCCAAAACAAATAAAATTTCAAATGATTTTTTAGGTTAAATTTTTTTGTGCTGTTAAGGATGCAATAAATCTGGCAATTTTATTCATTCGATTTATTTCAATTGAACGATGACCCTTATCCAACCCCGGTTGTTACAAATTACATATGTACAAGTTATCAATTGAACGATTGTATAATTGCAACGGGGATTATTCGAATAGGGGTAACTCAAGGATGGATCAACTTCCGAGTTGGGTTCCGACTGCTCCGGATTACATCTACATTTTAGTAAGTGAAACCCCAGACATGTCCATTGACCGTAACATCCACGCACTATCAGAGATAGATAATAAAGTGGTGTACATCCGCGTGGAATATACATATAAAGTTATGAAGTCATAATAGCGGGTGACCTGAAGATAAGCGAACCAATGGGGTGGACATGACTCGGCATTTCGCGGTGGTGGTTTATATTTTGGTCATCGATCATAACAAACGCGAGGGCATATTGTATAAAATCACATTACGATGACACGCGGTACATGGATTTCATACTCGTCCATTGCCCACTCAAAATCAACCAACTTGAAACTAGTAGATAACCAGATATATATGTCAGATATGTATGTCATACAAAATGATGTTAATTTTTTTTTCAAATAAACTCAAAATATAATTAATTTATTTGCTTTTGGGCCAAATAAAGCAATAAGTACAGGTACTTTGCTTCGGTCAGAATTAAATTTTATAGTTTTGCTTTGATGTTGATTAGTTCCGAATGTAAAGTATAATTTTATTTTTGAAATTTTTTGCATGGACTTAACCACTTCTATAGAAACTCGAAAACTCATAATTGACGCTTGACAAATTCAAGAAAGCGGGTACTTAAAATTTGAATATATAATAATTATTGAATACAAAATAAAATGATAATAAATTGTAGGTTGCATTAATAAGCGAGCACTAATGGGTTTAAGCTCATCGTAATGATTTAAAAGCATTATATAAGTTTTGGTGTGGCCACACAACATTTCGCTTAATTTACCCTACGAATCATTAGCGATGTTTGATTGATACCATGACTATTCAATAAAAAGTAAAAATTATACGTTCATTTATTACCTTTTTAGTTTATAAATAGCATTAGTTTATAATACATACTATACCTAATCGTGTACATTGAAAAACATTTTCAATTATTTTTTTTACTTCTCAAAACTTGGGAAGCAAAAACATAACATTAAATATCTATAACTTTAAATTTACTATTTTATTATTTGTTTATTATTGATTTTGCTCATTTTAAAATTTTTAAGTTTTAAAAAGCATTGTTAGATTTTTTATATCAATTTTTGACTTTCGCACGCGACTCATTGGCGCAACTAGGTATAATATTTGGGGGGGGGGGGGGTTAAAACAAGGACTTTTTTTTGCTTAACAAAATCAAAAATCAACGATAGATAGTAAATTTATTTTTTAATATAAATTTATTGATATAAAATTAAAAAACTAAAAACGTAACGGAATTCTCTTTTCCTTTTTCGCAAATTTGTCGATTACGTTTTCTATATCAATAGAAATATCCCTTTTTTTTACCACAGTTAATTTATTTTGGGGGAGCTAATTTTAATTTTGAGGGACTTAAGCCCTCCAAGTTGTAGACTTGACAAATGTTAATTCTAGATGAATTTTTATAATTTTTGTTATTTGTTTAAATCTGTCGTTTAGGGCAAATGTTTTTATTATTATTATTATTATTATTAACAAATATAAAGAGCAGAGGTACAGAAGTGCTTATAAAGCTCAAGAAGCAGTACAAAAAAAATACAAAGACAAGTCCAATCGACTTACAACAGTTATAAATTAACTTTTACTGAAAGAAATAAATAATTTAAACTGACATATTTTCGGACGTAACAATTTTGGTAGCAACGCACAAATTTGAAATTTATACTAAAAAATTTGCTATGTTAAACATTGCATAATCTTCCACATATGATTTGAGTATAAAAAATGGTGGTCCAAAAGTAATTGACACTTCTTGAACTTTTTTATTTTATATTTTCTTTATAATTTCTGCAATTTTCAACGAATTTTCACCATTTTTATTACATTTCGTTGCGTGATTTAACCTGTACTATTGATATCTACTATTTCCTTTCATATCCTAACCACACACTGACATACAGACAAACATCCAACTGAAATTCATCAAACACTTATTAGAATATGATAAAAAAACATTTTAATACCAAAATTTCGAGTTTTAATTTTTGAGTGGATTACAATAATTCTTTCCCTCATACATACATAAGTAAAATCCGTAAATTTAAATGTTTATAATATTATGTAGACATATAATTTACACCCTCCACTTTCCACTACCGTAATTGCATTTGAAAATTATTTAATTCGTCGGAATATTATATTATTGCACGTGTGCTAATCGCTAATTATGAGCTACTTTTTTTAAACCCTTTGACGCCCAGAACTATTTTTTCTAAATTTACTACCTTCTTCTTCTTCTTCTTCTTCTTCTTCCACTTTAAGGCGAGGATAAATCTTGTTTGCCTTGATTTCGGGCTGTCTTCTATCGAAGACAGAGCCGAAGTCACAAGTATGTGAGCATATTAATTGCTTTATATTACACTGAATCATTATTTGATTTTGTACCTTGACAACGAAATGTATTAAGTATATAAGCTATAATGCCCTGGAACGTATAAATCATAATTCCTGCTTATTATGCCCTCTCATTCGCAATTATATAATATTATACAATTCAAAAAATGTCTATGAAATTTAGCAAAATCAAATTCAAAATTTATAAATTTAAATGCAGCGAAATATAAAACGTATGCATCACGGGCATTATTCGATGTTTATGCTCTCGAGCAACTTGAAAACTCTCGGGCCTGGCGGCCCTCAACCTCGACGTAAACATCTTCATAATGCCCTTGATACATAAATAACTATTACATCTGAGCCAGCTTACTGGGATTATCTCAGAAGTGCCCGTAACTCTGGATTTTTTGTTGATAAGGGCAAATCATCGAATCACGGAGACGAAGAGACGATTATAAGAAATTTTAGACTCTTTCCGGATTCAAACCGGGAACCTTAGTGTCAGCAGTTATTCAGCTAACATACTATACTATATAATGTCTCTAATGCCGTCTCTACTAATCTTTAGTAGCCCAAAATACTTTAGGGAAGTACTTCTACGGATTCGTATACCACTGACTTATTCACTTATAAAAACTGACTTTGTTTTTTTTTAAATTGAATTTGAATTTTTCATTTATTATATTAACAATTTCATTATTAATTTTTCTTCTTCCTCTTCTTTTTCTTCTTCTTCAGGTTTTAGGCTTTAGGCCGTTACGTCACCCCTGATCCATCCCATTTTTTTGGTCTTTCTACATTTTTTCTTTCGACTGGTCTCCCAAAACAGCTATACAAACCAGTGGGAAGAATAAATTATTAATTCTTTTAATATAAAATTAAAAGTATAAAAATACGTAGTACCTATATAAGAGTATAATATAAAAATAAGATAAAATTAGATTTTGAAGCCGTTCATTAAAATAATACTAATTGTAAGAAAAATATACTTAAAATTTTTTCTTGTAGGTTTCTTGTTTTCTTGGCATTTTCTTGTAGGTTATAGGTTAGGTTAAAAATATAGTTTAGTAAATATATAATCAATAATAACTGCTGAATTATATCTGAATAATAAATAATAACTGAAATAACTGCTGAACTATGAATAGTTCAAACGAAAACAAAAGGTTTTCGTTAAAAAAGTAACTTGGAAAGATTGTAATATAACGCAATAGGATACAAAAGTTCTAAGCCGCCTTTGCAGTTTCTGTTAATTGCTTACAGGTCGTATGGGATATTATAAACTGCAAGCAATAAATTATTAATGCACATTCAAAAGTGATTGGCTATAAAATTTTACGATGAAATGTGTCAACATCAGTCGCAATTCCGAATTTAAAGTTTCAACAAATAAACATATATCTTATAAGAAAAACTCATTAACAGCATCAACAGTAGACATTGAAATGGAAAAGTTTACTGTAAACAGATAAATCAAAGTTCGAAAATTTTAAATATCCTCGACACAGCTTCGGGGACGTCCATTAATTATGTGAGGAGATTTTGGCGATTTTTTGACCTCCCCCCCTCCTTCTTTGCTGAGATGTCGTGAGATTTGGCTAGATCCCCCCTCTAATCTCATGTGAGATTTTTTGTTTTACCTGCTTAATTTAACTGAGTTTTCTCGCAATTTTACAGTTTCTTACGAAAAAAAAATTACGTTATATTTGCCGAGACCTCCGCTCTCCCCCCCCTCCCCTAAAGGCCTCACGTAATTAATGGACGTCCCGATTATAAAATGAAACACACCTGATGAAAAGATAACTCTTCAATATGTTATGCCTACAATAATACATAATGGCGATTCACTTAGAATGTGGAGTTTCTTTTGTCTCTGTACCACTAAAATTTTATAAACAATGAAGGTGTTATCAAGAAAGAAGGCTATAAAAAAAGATTGTAGTTGAATAGTGTACCCTCTGGTTACGTAATAATAAGGGTTAGTTTTGTGCTACAACAAGATAACGACTTTAAGCACAAGAAGCAAAAACAAGCAAAAGAAGCTGTTAGCACTGTAATCAGCACAATGCGGCCACAATAATCACCATAACCCTATCATATAAATGTCTTATACCGGGTGCCGAATAAGTTAGCCGAACATAGGAAATAAACCCATTATGAAAATTTCCTACAAAATTGTAGTACATGTTTTGTAAAACTTATTTAGACAATTTGTTGCAAGTTTTTCTATTAAATTCTATTAAAATTTGTAGGAATTAAATGTAGCATTTATTACTACAATATTTAAAATTTGTACTACAATAAATAATATAATAAATACACTGAAAAAAAAATTTATTAGAAAATCTTCAACAATTTTGTGGAACATGGTACTACAAAAATTTACTACAAACTTTTATAGAATACTACAATTTGTAACAGTTCGGCTGAAAAGTTCGTATCGTTTTGAAGAAAAAAAAATTTTTTTGGAAAAATTCAATTTAATTATTCAACATAGTTGCCTTCGCGGGTGATACACCGATTATAACGGTCTTCCAATTTTTCGATACCATTTTTGTAGTATGATTTGTCTTTAGCCTCAAAATAGGCCTCTATTTCGGCGATGACTTCTTTATTTCTTCTAAACTTCTTTCCAGCAAGCATTCTCTTAAGGTCTCCAAACAGGAAATAGTCGCTGGGGGCCAAATCTAGAGAATACCCTGGATGGGGAAGCAATTCATAACTTAATTCATTGAGTTTGACCATCGTTTTTATCGACTTGTGACACGGTGCATTTTCTTGATGAAACAAAAAAATGTTTTTCTTGAAATGGGGCCGTTTTTTCCCAATTTCATCCTTCAAATGCTTCAACAATGATATATAATAGTCGCTGTTGATTGTTTTCCCCTTTTTAAGATAATCGATAAACAATATACCATGCGCATCCCAAAATACAGACGCCATAACCATGCCAGCCGACTGTTGTGTTTTTCCTCGCTTTGGATTGGTTTCGTCGTGTGCAGTCTACTCAGCTGACTGCCGATTGAACTCTGGAGTGTTGTGATGGAGCCATGTTTCATCCATTGTCACATATCGACCCAAATTTTCAGCTTTATTGCGGTTGAACAGCTCCAAACACTGCTTCGAATCATTACCATGTTGTCGCTTTTGATTGACATTGAGCTCACGCGGCACCCATATTGCACAGAGCTTTCGCATGCCTAAATATTCATGCACGATATGTCCAACACGTTCCTTTGATATCTTTAGAGTCTCAGCTATCTCGATCAACTTCATTTTACGGTCATCCAAAATTATTTGGTTGATTTTTTTTGACGTTTTCACCTGTAACGGCCTCTTTTAGACGTCTACTGCGCTCATCATTTTCGATGCTCATATAGCCTGTACGGAATTTAGCAAACCACTTACGAATGGTTGCTTCCGCTGGAGCAGAGTTCGGATAACACTTATCAAGCCAAGTTTTTATTTCAGCACTATTTTTTCCTATAAAAAAACAGTGTTTCATTAACACACCAAATTCCTTTTTATCCATTTTATTCCCAATAACAAAAGTTGCTTTACTCAAAATGCTATAACTCACGAACCAATTGACAGATCGCTGTCAATTTTTGACCCATATCGTTTGAATGTTAGTTCTAACAGAAAATCACATGAAAAAAATTCTAGTGTCGCCCTCTCTTAGAAACGATACGAACTTTTCAGCCGACCGAGTATATGTCACTATCTATTTAAAAATTAGAATATTAGAAAAAAATTGTATATGTCGCTATCTATTTAAAAATTGTAGTAATTTGTACAACAATTGTAGTAAAAATTGCTACAAATTGTTTTCAGTGTATCTATTATAAAATTTATTAGTATATCTAGGTACTGAATTAAATATTTCAATTCATTAAATTTAAATTGCACTTTCATCAAACATCACTAACAATTTCTAATGAATTTCAGTGTGTGTTTCAGACTCGACTCTCTCATTTGCCATGTATAACTTGAGTTAATGTTTTTCGCAAAACAAATTAAAGAGCCTACAAGTTTACGAATTTAACGGTTCGACAATTTATAAATATGCTACCCGCACTCGAGTAAATTATAACTAAAATAAAGAATTTGAATTGAGAAAAAAACTTTTGAAAAATTCCATTACCTAATAGGACTGCCCTTCTTATTTTGATTTATGCTAGTTGCCATCGTCTAAATGCTATATATGTATAAATTTCTTCCGATCTCTTTCATTTTTAGGTTTACTCCATCTTTGGGCCTTTCTGATGTACTTAAAATGATAATATTATCATAAAATGTTGATTCTGCAAATGTTGGAAAATTCTTGATTCTTGATTCTTGATACTTGAAATTTCAAGAAAATTCAATTCCAATCGTAAGTTCCTTTTTTATTTTAAGATATATCTCTAGTGTTAATCGAGTTTAGTTGTAGATGTAGATTGTCACATCACAGGACCATAAAAGTATTTTTGTTTTCTCTTGACTTACTTCGCTCCCTAACTTTCCTCTTTACATTAGAGCGTTTCATCGCAATGTAATGCATATAGCGGTTGTCAAGAGTTTAGAGAAAAATTCAGAAAAACCTTGTTATATTGGAGTTGCTATTTTAAGATAATATAATTTTTTTTATGTTTTAACCAAATTATACTTCAAGCATTTAAATAAATTGAATTCCAATTTATTGTAAGTGCATTCTATTTATTTTGAGATATATACTTCATCAATTATATATGTATCGATAACACGAGGCTCTAAGTATTAAGTAATCCACTTCGTTACATTTTATATTCCTTTACATTTCAAAAATGACATTAGAAATTTTAAATACATTTTTGAATGAAATTAGTAGCAATAGTTTGAGAAAATGAGTTTTGCAACCAGGCAAGAGCCAGGTCACTTCCGCCTAAACCTACTTTGAAGCGGGTATCACCAGTTGATTTATAATTGTTTTATCCAGGGTTTGATGCTGCATGTTGCAATGAAAATAAAGCAAGTTTAAAATTTTATATTATATTGTAATTGAGGTGTATTATTTTTATTAGTAGATAATTAAAGTTTAGTCATTAAAATATTTCTTTTAATGCGACCGTATTCGTGTTTAGGTTTGTATTCGGATACCTAAGTCTAAATCTAAATCGTCTTTGAAACAAATAAAGGAATAATTATTTTTAAAGAACACTTAAAAAACACAAAGAACAAAAAAAATAAACAAAAAAGTATTTTTAAAGAGATTAGCTTGAAATTGAAATTGAAATAAATTCGACATCAAACTAAAATTAAATTTCATGCAGGATCAGCGTCCCACGCTTTTTGCGTGTTATATAAAAGTTATTTGCTGTAAGTTATATGTTTCTTTGAATACTTATTTTAAACATTTTATAGGTAAGCAATAACGGAATGCATTATAGTGTCAATCATGTTTTTTTGCAAACGCAGTTGTTCCGTATCTATCGCGATCTATAGCCACTTGAAAATCGATAAATAAGTATAATAGGATAATAGGATAATAGGTAGGTTCAGGTTCAGGTTAGGTTCAGGTTAGGTTCAGGTTAGGTTCAGGTTAGGTTCAGGTTAGGTTCAGGTTAGGTTCAGGTTAGGTTCAGGTTAGGTTCAGGTTAGGTTCAGGTTAGGTTCAGGTTAGGTTCAGGTTAGGTTCAGGTTAGGTTCAGGTTAGGTTCAGGTTAGGTTCAGGTTAGGTTCAGGTTAGGTTCAGGTTAGGTTCAGGTTAGGTTCAGGTTAGGTTCAGGTTAGGTTCAGGTTAGGTTCAGGTTAGGTTCAGGTTAGGTTCAGGTTAGGTTCAGGTTAGGTTCAGGTTAGGTTCAGGTTAGGTTCAGGTTAGGTTCAGGTTAGGTTCAGGTTAGGTTCAGGTTAGGTTCAGGTTAGGTTCAGGTTAGGTTCAGGTTAGGTTCAGGTTAGGTTCAGGTTAGGTTCAGGTTAGGTTCAGGTTAGGTTCAGGTTAGGTTCAGGTTAGGTTCAGGTTAGGTTCAGGTTAGGTTCAGGTTAGGTTCAGGTTAGGTTCAGGTTAGGTTCAGGTTAGGTTCAGGTTAGGTTCAGGTTAGGTTCAGGTTAGGTTCAGGTTAGGTTCAGGTTAGGTTCAGGTTAGGTTCAGGTTGGGTTTAGGTTAGATTCATGTTAGGTTTATGTTAGGTTTATATTAGGTTCAGGTTAGGTTCAGGTTCAACGCAATACAGAATCTTTAAACTGATGTACGATGTATCTACTGTAAAATTTAAATAAATGGAGATTATAATACTTTGATTCAAATTATAAACACAGGGTGTTCTGCGGAGCACTTTCCGAAGGGGTCGAACTGACATGTCATAAGGACAGTACAGGGGGGGGGGGTTGAGGATTGAGCCTCACTCATAACCTTAATGTTATTATGGCCGTAGCTTCTTCTAGCTCCTGAGAATTTTAATAATTCAAAGTTAAATCAATATAATCAAGAACACTACAATGATAGACATGTTTCGACCTTATTAGCTCTCAGCAGTAGAAGAAGCTACGGCCATAATAACCTTAAGGTTATGAGTGAGGCTCAATCCTCAACCCCCCCCCCCCTGTACTGTCCTTATGACATGTCAATTCGACCCCTTCGGAAAGTGCTCCGCAGAACACCCTGTGTTTATAATTTGAATTTATAATCGGGGGTCGCTACCAACATATAGCATTGCACGAAAAATGCTATATAAGGTAAAAAATCAAATCCAATATTTTCAAGAATGCAACTATATGATACTGATGAGACCTAATAAGGTCGAAACATGTCTATCCTTGTTGTGTTCTTGATTATATTGATTTAACGTTGAATACTTTGATTCTTACGCTATGAAATATTAAATAAAAAATCTTTAACTATACAAAACAAAATCATGAAAACAATTAAAATAGTAAATGCATAAATTTTTCCATCTTACTGGATAGCTTACCACCTTTTTCATTTACTTTTAGGCACTAAAATTTCGAAACTAAATTGACAATAAAACGTTTTTAATCAGTTTTTAAAATAGTTCCCTCTGAACCGAAAGGTACAGATTCCTAATTGATATTCAGGATAGGCGCATTATCTGCAAAATTAGTGGAATATTGTTGCTAAATTAAAATGTGTTTGAAAATAAAAGAAATAAGTGTACTTTACAAAAGGATATCATAAAGAGTTATTTGCGTGTATAACAACACGTAATTTATTATAGGTTGCATGGAAAAGTAAGAATAGCGATTCAATCTGAATATATCATAAAATAGAGCTAATGCATGAAATAAAAGAAGGAAATCAGAAATGAAATCAAGCATGTCTGCAAGAAAATCCGACAACAAAAAAGACAATGGTGTGTAGCAATCAAGTTAAGTTTCTATTCAAGTTCTGTGACAAGCTGGTAACAGTCGCGTGACGGACTTAGAAATCGATGCCTGGAGCTTTTCGCGTCCGGATCTGCAATGTAAGCTCATACCCCCGCCCCGGAGCCACTAACTACTGTGTTTAACCACTACGGATTACCACAATTGCATTCTCTCATTAAATCCGTTAATTCCCAATCGTTTCATTTTGTCAAATATATAAAGGCAAAAAAAATTACTTTTTCTTCTCTAATTTTATAATATTTAATTGTATTTTCAATGAATGACAAGTAAAAAAATTGTGATTGTATGTTATAGATAAGAATTATTTTTTATCGATAAAACTAAACACACAATGGTTTTTAGTTAAGTACGTTAATAGATATGGAAGCTATTTTGCAATTAATAGCAATTTTATATTTTATGTGGTTGGATTATATGATTGGAATACTAGAATAAAAAGATATAGAATAAAATGTGTTTGCTTATTTTTTGACCGATAAATAACTCCATTTTTACGCCCTCTCTACTTGGTCGTGCAAATACTGGTTTATCGCCAATACAATCTTTAAATATATAATATAGCATCAGATAGACTAACCTTATGGGAGACTCGGAAAAACCTGATAAAGTTAAAAAAGCAAAAAAGTTTGGAGTTTATTGTACAAAATACATCACGAAAATATTGTAATTATTTTTTTTTTTAAATTATGGTTATTATAGTTAAGTAGTTAAGTATACTTAACTATAATAATTATTAAAATAACTGCTTGAAAATTTCATTATAAAAATATAAATTTCAAGTAATATTTGAACAATAAACAAAAAAAAATAAGAAAAATTTAAAATCTTTCCACTTCATAATATCTTGAAGCAATTTGAAGTTTCCAGCTCCGACTTTTAAGTAAAGGAACTACTGGGCCGATTAAAACCAGATATCCAATACTTATTTGTTTAGGTTTTTAGATTTTAATTCTAAACTTTAAAATTGTTGTTATTACATCCTACCTGTTAGCAATTAGTATATTTTATTAAATAAAGCGTAATTTTATTTGGTTTATTATTAGTCAACACATATTATATTGTACTACTGTTACAAGCGCGATTATATTTTATTGGCTCTTCACATAAGTACTGTAATATACCTACTCGAATTAAGAATTAGATAAATATTATTTTTGAGGACTCGACTTTTTAAAAGAATACTTCCTAATACCGCCGGAAGTTAAAAGTTTGTTCAGTTGATTATGAATATCAGTTTGTAAATATGTATAATACATATACAATATGTATTAGTTTTGTACAACCGTACAGCCACTAATAATTACATTATAACATAGATAATCGCTACATGCCTAGTGGATCCACGGCTGAGCAGTATTCAGGCATTTAATACCTCAAAGATGTTGCCTGACACGGGCGATATCGCTAGATGTACTTGGTCCGGGATCGAACCCACGACTGCGAATAGCAATCTAGCATTCTAATACAAACCTACGATTAATCAAAAATATGAAGTTCAAATTCTGATCGCTGTGATATAAAGCCTAATATCGATCTGCAGGCTATGGAGAAGACAAAAGAAAACAACCTCGTTAATTTTATTTCCTAATCACAGCTATTTTGGCTTTGGCCAAGATTGGCCTGAAAACAATATAAAAAGTTCTCTTTATATCAATCAATTATTCAAGTGACACTTTTCGTGACCACAATTGCTTTTAAAGCAAAGAGTAAAAAAGTTCTTAAGTTTTCGGAAAAATTATATGTTTTATTCGGAGCTAATGTACTTTTTGTGGTTTGTAATTGTCGAACTGGTTGCCCGTCAATCCTACAAAGTTACAATTAGTTAAGGATTAACTCCTAATGCCTTTAAGAAGCAACATAATATTTATTTTATTTCAAGAAATCTTATGTGCAGACTAAACAATTAAACAAAAATCTGATAATTGATTGCTTCAACAGAGCTTACAAACAGTCATTCTATTGAGGATAATTTTCCTCACGTTTTCGTACAATTGCAGCTTTATTTCGTGTATAACTGCTGTAATATTGTCTTTGAGCATGCTTTTCTAACGTACAGTAGTGGAACTATAATGCGTGGGACCCCGCAACGCGGAAGGAGGGGGGCCCCGGAACCCATCACGAAAAGAGTGAAACATTCTTGGAACTGATACAGAAAATACTTGATTTGTTATTTTTTAAAAAAAATATCTATTCAAAGTTGTGTTTTTTTGTGGTAGGAGCCCGAATAATGTATTCATATAATAATACTGACCCATGAGCGGAAGAAATGCGGAACAGCTGAAAGAGCGGTAGAATGACCAATTAACTCAAGTATAAAGTCGGGACAAGCCATCTATGGGCTTAATTCTTGCAGTTCATAATAATGATGATAAAACTACCGATCCGTTCAAAGTTTGGTCGCGCCAACTACACTGCTGTGATTTAAAGCCAAATTTCGATTTAAATAAGAGCTATATGCATCTAACAAGGTTAGAACCACACTAAAAGATGATACAATTGAACCTAACAATTTAAATTTAAAATAAAACATTTGTTTTTGTTTTTGATAATTTGCTAATATTTTAATTTTAATATAATATTCAGACATCGACGTTAAACATGAAAAATTATATCGGTTAAATGGCAACCAGGGCCGGGCTTGCAGACTTCCGCTTTTTTTATGAAATTTTCAATTATTTTTTGTTGTTTACTTTTGTCATCTTATATCTTAAAATCTCTATTTTGACGTAAATATTATTGGTGTTTTAAAATTTGTAATTACCGCGTGGGGCAAACCTTGGCGGTGTTGGGCATGAGTGGATTAACGAGACAACGATTAATGTTAAACGGATTAATTTAGAGAAAATTTATTTAAAATTATTAATCGGAAAGCTCTAAGTTGTAAAACAAAATGTACCTATTTGACGATTAGTTCCCCTGTATTATTATTTTAGTATTATTTATTTATTTTTATGTATTTTAATTTTTAATCGGTTATGCATATTAAAGATTTACTTTGCGCACGGTAGGTTATATTATTATGAAATTATGATAAATAAAAAATAAGTTTTACTCAAGATAGATGGGATGGATATCTCATAATATCTTAACTTTAAAACGCATATTACGCAGATAAAATAATATTAAACAAACATTTAAAAAGTTATAAAACTCTTAAAAGATGTTAATCTCATTGATAACTTATTTGAACAATAATTATTGTCTATTTTAGAAATTCAATTTGGTAAATTACTATAAATCAAAATTATTTATCTCTAAATACTGATCCTATCTGTTTTTGATAAAAATTATTACACACGTGGGTTTAGATAATAAAAAAATGTAATAATTTTGAAATAAAATAAAAACAAATTACATTTTAATTAATTGTACCCTGCAAATGTTATCCAACCCAGACCTAAATGTTTTTAGAATTTCAATTTGTTCTGGTATGCAAAGTAATTTTATTTTTTAAATTTATTTTTAAATTTAAATTAAACTAATATTTTGGGAAAAATGCGTAGCAACACGACAGCATTTGTTGTTATTTTCAATTATATTTTAAAATTATAATAAAAGATTTCTAAATAAACATTGTATTTTGTCTAAATCAGTGTTTCCCAACTTTTTGGTGACTATGGACCGGCAAAGAAAAATATTAATATTAATATTAAAATATTTAATATTAAAGGGTTTCTTCCAACAAAAATTTATAGACGGTAAATTTCAATTTCATGAATTTCTCTTTTAATTTTAATTTTAGTTTTTTATTTTTTTGGTTGTTTTTTTATTTTTTAAAATTATTATTCCGTCTCATTCCTGGTTTTATAAAATTAAATTAATTATTGATCTAGAAAAATCTTTAGTTGGAATTACAACGTTGGAATCCCAACATTAATTCTAAAAGAATTGAAAGTCTTTTCTAAAGAAAAAAAGAGAAGAAGAAGAAGTTTTTATTTAAAATAACAAACAAAAATCAAACCACAACTGAAAATCCATAGAAAAATCAAAAAAAAACAAAACTTTTTAAATAGCAAACCTCTCCGAAGTCGAAGCTGGATCCTTTCTTGATTTCGATTACCGAAAAAGTATTTCAATTACTTTGAAATTTGGAATACCTACTCAAATTTATTTAAAATCCAATTGCCAAATACTATACTTCATTGAAGTAATTCAAATGCTTTTGAGGTACTACCTACTTTTAATAGTATGTTCTGTAACAAGTTAAGAATTGGCATATTCTGCATGAGGAGATTAGGCGAGGGTGACTGTCCCCGAGTGCAGAATAGCCATTCCAAACGAGTTCCAGACTATACTTTCTATACGACAGACGCACAGTGCTAGTGTATTTCTTGTAATACGTGAACACGAATTTGACAATTGGCGTTATAAAACCAGTAAAACAACTTGTTGATATTTTTTTTTATAAAAATAATAAATTTTATTTTTGTCAAAGCAAAAAATAAAAAATAATAACTTCTTGATAGATGTCACTACCAGGTTTTAATATTTCTTAGATGCAAGAATATAGTCATTCTGTAACGGATGTTACAGAATGAAATATTCTGTAAAAGGTGCGAAGAATGTGTATTTTCTGAATTGAAAATTGAGCCAGAATGTTTGTATTCTGTATTAGTCGTATAGAAAAGTAATTCTAATACTTAAAAGTATTATTTGAATTATTTAAATTTAAAATTGAAATACTTTTGGCTCTGCCTGTAAGTTTGTTGAATTCCATAGACTTTTTTGAGTCATTTTTTCTCTACATCCTCAAGAAATGAACTTTTGTAGAACTTTTTGATAGTTATACCTAATAATTATGATTATTCGTTGGTGTAAAAAGACTGCTGTGACGAAAGTAGTTGTTTTTAACTCAAAGTTGTTTGAAAATAGTCGATCTTCCATTATACCTATAAGTAGTGGAGAATTAGTCGAGATTGCGGTCAAACAAAACAAAATATAGCACTTTTTCAAATTAATCTAGTTTTTGTAAGATTTTAGTACAAAGTGTCACGTGTTTTGTTAAAGTAAGGGTTGTCCTGGAAATGGTGGTTCGTCTAGCTCCATTTTTCTCCTAACCGGTTAGTATTTCATCGAAACTTTTTCAATATTTTTACTTCATTTGTATATTTTAGCCTTGATAATGGGGCAATAAAAAACCCGAAACGTCGGACAATATTATTTTATTTCATTTGACCGCAATTTCAACTAATTCTCCATAAGTTATATTGAATATATTTTGAATTTTTTTATAATACGAAAATAATGCATAGCTCTAACTGTAAATTTAAAAAGGTGAAAAATGTATTATTTTTGAATAAAACTGAAGGTGATTTGATTAAAAAGTAAAATAAATTTTACCCTACAATAACGTATGCTTTTATAATAAAAGTTATTCGATAAAATATTTTTTATCGACTGTACTTAATAACACAGGGCATCAGAAACTGATAACTTGATATCAAGGTACGATATCAGTAAATATTTGATATCGACGAGTTTAATTCTGAAAAGCAAACAATCAGGTGAAAAATAGGCTGACGAGTTACACAATCCATGGAAATATACTTTATTGTAATTTTGTAACTTTGAAATTTATTATTTTTTTTTTTTAATAAAAAACAAATAACTGAGTGATATTTTTATTTTTGGTTCGTTTTTGTACAAGAGCAAATTGTGCATTACAATTTCTTTTATATTAAGTATCTACGTTATTGTTAAAATCTCGAATCGTCTACTTAATTGCTCATAACATAAAATCTTTTCTATTTACACATTTACAGGCCGCACAATGGATATTCAAAATTAAAAATTTTTTATTAAAAAAATAATGTTTGGAACATTATTTTGCTTAATAATGTAGCTATTTATGCATGTCTACCTAATTATACTTTTTTGAACATCCTTGGTACACTAAATAAGAAAACTAAACAAATAATATTTACATAACAAGTAGAAATAGATAAAAAATAAAATTGCAATTATATGAAACGTCTTTCATATACCCCATAATTGCAAGTTTATATATTAAAAACATTTATGTATTTTAGACTAGAAAAACTCAAAAATAATTTTTTATTCTAAAAAATTCACATTCAACAAAACCATTTTATTTTTACTCAGCTTCTCTCGCAAATACAAAACGAAATAGTTGTCAAGCGCTTTGCTATTATCAGGTGTTACCTCATTAATTACCTAATTCTTGTCTTTTCGTGCCAAGTTTAACGTAATTTTAGAAAAAAAAATGTAATACAATAAAACTTAGAAAAAATAAAGCTTGAATTTAGTAGTTTTGCAATCGTGCAGAAAATTTACTAATTTAGTCCATGTTATATTTTTAAAACATACGAGATGCAATCAGAAATTATTTTTTAATATTACAATTTAAAATAAAATTTCTATATTTAAAATTCGGAAAATTTCGCGCATGACACAGGTATACAATTTTTAGTTGTACCCATAATCTCATGTAATTTTTACCACAGATTGCTGATAACAAAGCAAATGTATTTGTGTTTATTATCTTTTAATTTTTTTGATAAGGTTTAATTTTTTAATAATAATTTATCTGGTCTTTAAGTAATAATTGTTATACAAATTAGTGGAAATGGTAGCTCGTTGGACTTCTTATTATCACACGTATTGCTATTATACCTACTACATAGTATATATATATATAGTTACATTTGCATATTAATAATCATTTTTGACAACCAATATGCAAATGTAATACATATAATAAGATGTATCCACACCGAGCGGAAAAACTACTTTACTTACTTCAAATCATAGACAGCGGTGGTGCGATTGTGCCTTCTCGGTGTGGCTAGACCTTTATATAATTATTTAAAACGCTAAGAATAAAAATTATTATTTAGTATAACAACTAGCACACGTGTGTCTTTTAGAGGTACTCGGAAAAATCCGTTTTTTAAATTTATACACACCCTTCACAAATATTTTCGTTCAACTACCTATATTATATACAATATCAATTTAATTTTTGTTACCACCATACTCGATGTTGACCGTGATGTGCTAACGTATGGGCATATGCTGGCATGACTAGAGGCGAACCTGAGGCCATCTGTAAACCATCTATTATGGATTTTGGCGGTTGTGTAGAACCAGAACCTCCACCACTCAAACATGGTTTTCCATCGCGAACTAAAACTGGAACTGCTACTCTCCTCGGAGATGGCATGGTACCGTTGGATTGTTGATCGTGCAAACCCTTTTCGTGTGCTGCTCTTTTTGTTTTGTACCTGTAAAAATATTAAAATAAAATTATTAATTTTCTTTGGAAATATGAATAATAGGATATATTGAAGTAATGAAAATAACTTACCTATGATTTTGGAACCAAATTTTGACTTGGGTTGGAGTTAATCTAATAATTGATGCTAGATGTTCTCGTTCCGGGGCGGATAAATACCGTTGTTGCCTAAATCTTCTTTCTAATTCGTACGTTTGTGCTTTTGAAAATAGTACTCGCCGCTTTCTCTTCTTTTGATTACTACTATTTTGACTTCTACTTCCAGATATATCGCTACAATCTTCTATACTGTCATCGCCGACTTGATTTAGCCCTGGAGTTCCGGAATCTGGTCCGGACCGATCTGATAAAGCTGGGCTTGTACTATCAGGACTAAGTTGTGGATGATGTTGAGAGATAACTGCAAATAAAAATTAAAAACAATAAATTTGTATTAATGTCCAGAGGTAACATCCTATTTGGTAACAAAATAGATACCTTAAGAGACTACATGGTGGAGTAAAGAATGAAATAAAGATTTATAAACCACATGAAAACCAATGATGGCGCTTTGCAACAATGGCGTTGACAAATAATAATAAAATAGAAAAGGCAGCTGCGATGAAGTACAGCTGCTATGGTCATGGAAGGCGTGATTAAGGTAACCAATGCGACTGTCGGTTAGATGGAAGATAATTTCTTTCTAAACGGGAACTAATGGGTTTTGCCCTCGTGTCGTGTGATGTATCGATGCTACCACATTGACTAGCAATTTGACCCGCTTTTTGTGTTTGACACACATACATAACTTGGGGTGCGTACATCGTATTGTAATTGTTACGTAAAAAAAGTCGATAACTTTCACATCAATCACCAGCCATATTTAATGAGGAAATCTTTGGCTTACCGTTGTGATCGCTTGGTGGCTGTGGAGGCCAAGGTCTACTTGGAGGTGGTAATAAGGTTGTATGTCCTGGTGGTATATCTTGAGGCGAAGTGTATATTGGTGCATCGTGATGAGCATCCAGACCTGCTGAAGCTCGATCGTTTAATTCTAAAATATCGCTAATTGCAAAACCAGCGGATTGTCTTTGATGTTGATTTGCTTGAGCTGTTACTTTCATAGTATCTAACAATCTGGAAATAAAAAATACACTTACTTTAAGAAATATTTCTTTATATTTAATTTGATCATCAGATAGTTTGTTTAAAGTGATATTTTTTATTTTTGAAAATTGTATTTCGAATTACTTACTTTTTTTGAACTTAACATACCTTTACAATATTTTTTAATATTCAAAGAAACACAAAATTAATTGTACTATATAATTTTGGTTTGATTCGGGTGGTATCGCAATACAAAATTATATAAAACCAATAATAACATAGATACAAAGTCGTAGAAGCTATATTATATGCACAATTGTATGTATTTTGAGTAATATTATAGTATAATATAAAAATTTATTTGTTTTAAATAATTTTGGTTTTCAAAATTTTCTAAAAATTAGAAAACTCAACATTAATATATTTTTAGGATTTCTACTTAAAATATAGAAATATAAGCAAAAGTCTCATTAATGAATGTAAGTCTATTTGGAATATCGGTTGCACCGTCGCGTCGCATCGCCGTTGTTGTAAAATCAGAATCCAATACTGTAGTTTTAAATTAAAATAAATTAAAATAAAATTAAAGATTTACGACGGCGAGTTCTATCATTAGTATTGCTTTTTTTTTTAATTTTGAAAATTTTGAAATTAAAAAAAAAATATTTCCAAAAAATTGGAAAATCGAAAATAAAAAGTTTGATTTATTTTTTTTATTTTTTTAGGAAAGGAATAATAAACCAGCAAATGTTTCATAACTATCGCCAATTTTACTGTTGTTATGAGATATTTTTCCTTCAAAGTTTACCTTTATTTTCTGCACATTTGGCTATTTTTCTAAATGCACTTAGCGACTTAGCTTCATCAACTTATATTATTTTGGGATGTGAGAACTAAATCATTACAATAAATAATCATTTAAAAAACTAATCGTAAATATTTATATTAATCCAATCAAAAAATAAACAAATGAATTCGTTATCAGGATTAGCAGAAAAACAACTTAGTTTTCTTTCCATGAATGTAAAGAATTATTGCGGATCCTATAGCGTCAAAAAATAAATAAAATCTACAAAAATCCAACTTAGATGCCTAACATTTTTGGTGCTATTGATTTTGTATAATAAAAACGATATAAATAACAACGAAGTGGATCGGTTGCTTATCAATTTTTTAAAAATTAATTTAATTCATCAAATTGAAGTTTTTTCTTTCTTTGATTTAATACCAATCGCAGAGATTTTATTTTATTTTTTTCTATTTGATTTAATATTTTTTATTGGATTTTGATTTGAACCTCTCCCTCTCCAGAAAGAAAGTCTACCAATACAAGCATTTTATTCGATTTTAATCGATCGAATTTTAAAAGTTAAGAGCTGCACGGAGAGAAATGTGTTACTTATCCACACAAGTGTTGAATTTATCTGCACAATTGTTTGAATTAGTAACATATAGATCTCTCTGTGTACGATACCCCTTTATAAAGTTAATGGCCAGAGGAATATTGGACTAAATTATTGAAAGAAATATATTATTTGCCTTATGTTTTGCAGTGTGAATAATTCAGACAACTTAAAAAAATTTAATTGTAATACCAATATTTTATTATTTATATGATTTTTTAAAACATTACAGTTTAATTTTGTATTCCCAAAAAAGCGATATTTTAAACAGATTATAGCTTGCTAAGCTTAAAAGCTTGGTTGTGCTGATAGTGTGAGAAAATTGGCAAAACGTGTTCTTCTGAAAGTCTTAAAAATTAAATATCTGGAAAAGGTAAGAAGGTACATCAAACGTAAAAACCGTTTTATACAACTTGAAATGCTCAGAAAAGCTAAATCCTAAAATCATAGAGCCGAAACATGAGGACCCATTATTTTATGAGTGCTATTCAATAGCAATGGACGTATTTATTAGCAATATTAGTCATTCCAAACGTGACTTCCGTTGATTACCTAGGATTAACTCAATTGTCACCTGTTTTGGGCCCATTCTTTACACAAAAATTCTTGGTTACCTGTACTATATTACACTTCACGTTTATTTACTAAAGCACTTCAACGGAAATGAATTTTACTACACTTTACTATTGAAATAGAAATTTCTCATGCTTTCGTTACATTACTGTAATTCATAAAATGCAGGTAGAATTCTACGCTCTTCCATAAAAGATCTTTTTTTTCGACTTAGGTATAATTTGAAATCGTAAACCGTTAAACAATCAATTTCTTTCTTTAAACGAGGAGATTTGAAATATGCAGAAAGACTTGGAAATTAAAAAATATTACAACTAACCCAGGTAAAGCGGATCTTATAACGGCAGCCGAAGAACACCAAGTCGGAAGTAGCGCCGGAGCCCATGGATGCAAAAGTAAAGGTGGCCAGGCCAAAAACGGAGCCGCTGATGGAGGCATCGTGTTTTCGGGCTTTACCCCTGTCCGAGGCTTAACTTCTTCTGCCAGCTTACACTTATAAACACTCACAATTTTTACGAACAAAAATAAAACTTAAAAAATATTTTTTCACTTTTAATTTGATATTTTAAAAACTGACCACTTTCACTCGAACAAATTTTTTTGTACAATTGTGTGGGTGAACCCGGAACCTTTCGGCGACGATTTCAAGTGGTGCGGCACGCGAATACTCTTGACTATCTGGAGCACCCGTACTGAAGAGCGCTGAAGAGCGGCCCTTTAGTGGATGGGCCTCTCGTGGCCCTCTTACCCTAACCAATGCGATGTCGTTCTTTAAAGGAGGAGTTTCTTTACGTCCAATAGAACTCACCCTCGTATTCGCTATCGATTTCATTCTTACCATCAGAAGGTGACTATTTATTTTTAAGGGTAGTTGGTAATAATATTACAGAAAGATAATAAAAAAATGCTTTTAATGTATTTTACAATAGCCAGCTTAAATAATGTAACATTAGCAATAACAATAATTATTTATCGATCTATAAGCACGAACATTTTCGTTTGTAATATAAAAAATATTTTCGTAGTCATATTTTGGGTAAAAATTCTTGAAACTGATGCAGTGCAATTTTCGAAACGTCGCGTCTCGAACAAAGATATTAAAGAAGATTGTAATTATTTTCAGTTATTTTCACAGACCAAACTGTGTGAATAAGTTTACGAAAATGTAATCTAGAGTGCCCTCGTGTCTTTGCCCGTCGGAGAGCAACCCCGTATGCATCATATGGTAAATAAGGTATAGGGGGGTAATAAGGCCCACCTAACGTAAACTATTTTTTATCAAAAAAACTATACATATTTTTTCAACTATAAAAAAATCAATATTGAAAAAATATAACTGGAAGTCGTATAAAATAAAGAAAGTTAAAAGTACCAAAATGGGCCTTATAATTTGTTACTGCAGAAAATAAAGCCCATGCTATTTCTCTTTACCCCCTTATTACCCCCTTATACCTTAGTATAAATGTCTTTAGATTTATCTGTAGCGAAGTATTTAATTACGTTTTAACAAGTAATAATTTATTCCTATTTTAGCAACATCTAATCCTCTTAATATGATCACATTCTAAAGTGGAATTCATTATCCGCAAGTGGATTGGCCGTTATAGAGTGTATACTATTCAGTAGAAGTGGTATTCGAATTCCGTTTTTAACCTTCCAACTGGTTATACCAGGTGAGAGTTACTTATAAAACGTAAATACAAAATCTTTACAAAACATACTTCCGAAATTTTATACATTATTATTTAATTATGCGTCTTTTCGTGGTAATCACTTGTTATTGTATAGAATGGATAGAGCACCATAATTGATTAAAAAATTCTTTTGGCGGCTAACTATAGTTTTTAAAGTTAACCTACTTCCGCTTTCTAGATGTTAAGGAATTTACAAAGAACACCTGCACAAAATAGTGAAGTACCTGTAGAGAACTCTAGACCGCTCGTCGCCAATAAAAGACCACCCCGAGTTTGGACTTTTAACAGAATTTGTAAATTTTGCTTAAATTAACTGTAAATTACCTAATTGCTGCATCTTTATATTTTAGTTAAATTTTCCCTGCACAATTTGGTTTTTAGTGGTTTTTTGGAATTTTGGATTTATTAAGCAAATTTTGCATATCATTGACCGAAGGATGGATTATTACAACACATTTCCGGTGACTTACCTTTCTACCTGCTTTACCAGTACCCGTAGGTAATGCTATTGTTAAAGTGTAAATGAAAAGCAAACACTTAAATTTAAACCAAAGCAAAAATTACAAGTCGGAAACGCTTTTGATAAATTTTTGGTGCAAGTTTAACACCATTTTACGACTACGTCCTGTTTTTGCTATTATACAATGTAATCCCATCCGTGTTCAGCACTATAACTTGACAAGATTCCAAAAAGTTAATTTTTGTATAATAAAACGTACACATCTCGCAGAGAAAAAACTTGGAAAATCAAAATTAACAACAATAGGAATTACTCACGCATATCTATAATCATCTTCAACACCAACATAATCTGGTGGAATGATGTGCCAACTATTATCGTAACAATCGTCGTATCCATTAACTGCCATTTCTAACTTCATATCAGCCATTTCTCTTCAGAGACACAACTTGATTTCACTACCCTCAATCTATTAATCTAGAAAAAACTGAATTTATGTGTTTTTGGTAAAAGGTATTAATAGAATGATAAATGATATAAACTCGATATCTCTTATCACTATTTTATCAATTCGATATCGAGACCAGGTGAATAAAATTGGCGCCCCTCGTGTACTTTATCTTCCTATTTAAATATTTTATCGACGCCTTGTTTTATTACCTACACCTACAGGTGTAAAAGGAAACAAATTATTTTGAGCTTTTAACTCATTACAATTATTTAAGAGTTTACTTAATTTTCAAAATTTTTCCCATTTTCCAGTAATATTCATATCTATCAGATTTTGTACCTGGCTTCGTCCGTCTTGTGTTTTACTCGTGTGTTTCACATATTTTTTCTTATATTATAAATATCAAATTTTAATCCTTCAGCATTTGAGTATAATTGACAATGAATGTCTTTTGTGAAGTAATGTCAATCTGCCAGCACATCACATAAAGGAATTTGGACTATATCCGCTTACATGATATTGCGACGTAAAATTGATTATGAGAAAAGCGTTAATCTTTCAAGTAAATTTCTGCCACATTGATAGATTGTCATTGTCAAGGCCAAATTTTGTATCTTTTCGTCGTCCTGTGCAGATTTGAATTTTATTTACAACCAAATAAAATATTAATATACGAATAACATCCATTTACAATATGGTTATAGTCCAAGATTATGGGTATTTCCTGCTAGATACCCAAGACCACCAGATTTTATTAATTCTTTTATTCATAATCAAGAAGAACTGCGTTCACCTGAACAGTTTGCTCATTAGGACAAAGCTATGTCTATTTGGATTTTGATATTACCTGAAAGCCTTCCTTTTCCTTCCAAATCCATATTAAAATCTTTAGTTGTATTGTGCCATTCTTCTATACATTTTTCATTGATATTAGAAGAATGCAGAACATCCAGATATTCGCAAAATGTGTTTTGTGTTTCTTCAATAATTATTTTATTTTATTTAATCAATCAAATTTGTATCACGATTTTGTTAGCAAGAGAATACAAATTTATAAAAAAAACATTGAGCAAGTGTACACCAGTGCAAATTTTAAAAATATTCCAAAATCGATGAAAATTAAATTTGAAAATTATAATTAAACATGAAGATATTAAAAATTATATAAAAGATACAACGAATTACTAAGAAACAAGAAGAAAAATATAGTAAATTATACTAAATACGAGAAATCAAAACAGAAAAAGCTAGAAGATGTCAAAGAAAAACTTATAAAAAATAAAAAATAATTCAAAGCATCAATGATAGTAAAAGTAGCAAATCCATTACAAAATATTTAAAAAATTAAATTATTGTCACAATGATATTAGTACCTACCAATAGTAGCAAATTGAAAATTTAAAGTTTTCTTCTACACATACTACTCAACATTCTTTTAGTAAACTTCCAAATATATAATTAAATAATACGAAGAAAAGATTTCTATACCGTAATATCTATAGATATAAGTGATTATTACTGTGCATTAGCACTGTTATAAACTCGCAGTTAGAGTGTTGAAATGCCATGTTGCAGTAGTATGTTTGATCTACATCTGGATTTTTCTTTAGTGTTTTTTTTTTACTTTCGTATTTAATAGTGTGATTTTATTAGACGTGTGCTCTGTAGAGTTAAGGTTTTAAGGTAGTAGTCTGGTTGTCTGGTAACTTGCACGTTTTTTTACGTCTTTATTGGGAATTTTTTTTTATGGAAAGATAAAATTCAATGGTTTTGATTTTTTAGTATGTTTTTATTGACATCTAAAAGGATACAAAAAAATTTTTTGACTACATTTTACAACGTCTTATTATTATTATTGGTCAAAGTAGACGCCTAAAAAATAAGGTACGTACTGGGTGATTTGATGAGATCTAAAATAAAAAATTCAAAAAAGTTATTAATCTATAGACTTGTCGTCATCGCTGGAAGTAGGATCTATTTTTTCCATCCCTAACTTTCTATTTTACAGCCCGATTTGTGGCTGAAAAAGTTCAACTTCATTTTTGAAGTAGGCCATTTTGTTATTTTCTGATAAAGTTTAATAATCCTAGTTCCAACTATAAAAAAAAGTCAATAGATTAATAATCTTTTTGATTTTTTATTTCAGATTTCTTCAAGAGCTGAAATCACCCAGGACAGTTACGTACCATTTTTTTGAGGCCTCTACTTTGACTAATAGTAATAATAATAATAAAACGTTGTAAAATTAAGTCAAAATTTTTTTTTTTTTTTTTAGATGTCAATCATAACATACTAAAAAAACAAAACCATTGAATTTTATTTTCCAATGGAAAAGAATTCTCAATAAAGACGTAAAAAACGTGCAAGTTACCAGACTACTACCTTAAGGGTCCTGACCACGATAGTAGTAGTTTACTGTTCAGACGTGACTTACCTGTAAACAATACTTTTACGTGATATACTGGTAAGCCAAAACGATCTTAGTGCTCATTTGTTACATATTACTAGTGAATCTGACTTCAAATTTGAGCTCACACCGTTTACTCGTGTTTAGCACTTGTCTTTCTTCATCTATCATAATGCTTTGTTTTAATTAGACAGTCGGATTCGCCGAGTTTCTGAACATAGGAACAAAGGACTTCAACATCAGAGATTTTTCAAAAAAAGTGGAACAGAAGAAGAATAGTAAAATAGTCTTCTAATATATAAGCAGTATAGCAAGAAGTTTTACGATGCTATCATCTAAATATGAGATTAAAAAAATTTTAAGCATAACTTGAAGCCCAACTAAATTTCTTACCTTGCTATAACAAGTAAGTTGACTTGTGGGTGTGTAGCAAGTTTAACAAAATTTTCATTGATCAATTATTTTAGCTACCAAAAAAGTACACAACCAATTGAATTCCACACCAATCTAGGTGCACATCATCCAGTTGCTTACCATTCAAGTTGCACACCATATAAGCTCCACTGCATTCACTTGCCAAGAGGTCAGTATGGTTAATGTCGATTTTAACGAAGTCCTCATACGCAATGGTTTTTAAATAGAATTCCGTAGTTGGGGTTCCTCTGAATAAACCAAAGCTAATTACTTACACTGAAAAAAATGGTTTATCACATTGATGAAGAAATTCATAAATACATTAACTTAAAAAATACAGAAAACCAAAACAAAAATTATAAAAAAAAAGAAAAAACGTTATTTTAAAGAGCATAAAGACAATATTAAAGTTTAATCATTAATATCTTTAATCATTAATATCTTTAATCTTTAATCTTTAATCTTTAATCTTTAATCTTTAATCTTTAATCTTTAATCTTTAATCTTTAATCTTTAATCTTTAATCTTTAATCTTTAATCTTTAATCTTTAATCTTTAATCTTTAATCTTTAATCTTTAATCTTTAATCTTTAATCTTTAATCTTTAATCTTTAATCTTTAATCTTTAATCTTTAATCTTTAATCTTTAATCTTTAATCTTTAATCTTTAATCTTTAATCTTTAATCTTTAATCTTTAATCTTTAATCTTTAATCTTTAATCTTTAATCTTTAATCTTTAATCTTTAATCTTTAATCTTTAATCTTTAATCTTTAATCTTTAATCTTTAATCTTTAATCTTTAATCTTTAATCTTTAATCTTTAATCTTTAATCTTTAATCTTTAATCTTTAATCTTTAATCTTTAATCTTTAATCTTTAATCTTTAATCTTTAATCTTTAATCTTTAATCTTTAATCTTTAATCTTTAATCTTTAATCTTTAATCTTTAATCTTTAATCTTTAATCTTTAATCTTTAATCTTTAATCTTTAATCTTTAATCTTTAATCTTTAATCTTTAATCTTTAATCTTTAATCTTTAATCTTTAATCTTTAATCTTTAATCTTTAATCTTTAATCTTTAATCTTTAATCTTTAATCTTTAATCTTTAATCTTTAATCTTTAATCTTTAATCTTTAATCTTTAATCTTTAATCTTTAATCTTTAATCTTTAATCTTTAATCTTTAATCTTTAATCTTTAATCTTTAATCTTTAATCTTTAATCTTTAATCTTTAATCTTTAATCTTTAATCTTTAATCTTTAATCTTTAATCTTTAATCTTTAATCTTTAATCTTTAATCTTTAATCTTTAATCTTTAATCTTTAATCTTTAATCTTTAATCTTTAATCTTTAATCTTTAATCTTTAATCTTTAATCTAAAAATAATTGAATTAAATTTTATTTTATTTTGGGTGTGATAACCTGGTCGACAAATTTAAAAATTGTTTAATGAAATATGGTATAATTGAGAGCGCAAATTTCAAGTACAGTAGAATCCGCTTAATGTGATCACTTTGGGCCAAGAACATTTTGATAACATTAACCGACTGATAACAATAAGCAAATTTTAGAAAAGAACGAATTTTAGAAGAATTAGGTTTTAGCAAGAATAAACACGCCATGAAACGGGAAACTTCATTAGTTTTTGTATAAAAATTAAAACGAGTGACGTTTTTTGTAAAGATATCGATACCTTAAAAGAATAGTGTAATAACTCAAAAACTCATATTTGACGGCAATACTGTAACAACTCTGGTTTTTTGTTGCTTTTTATTTAAAAAAAAACAATTTTGCTTTTCAGTCCTAAGCGGCACATTTCTCTACATAATAATAATGTAAAATTTTAGAATTTTAGTATAAAAAAACAACAAAAAACTCGAGTTG
Source organism: Cantharis flavilabris (assembly GCA_949152465.1). Lineage (NCBI taxonomy): Eukaryota > Metazoa > Arthropoda > Insecta > Coleoptera > Cantharidae > Cantharis > Cantharis flavilabris. The sequence goes on from OX424439.1 coordinate 24,643,471, forward strand.
TTACAGTATTGCCGTCAAATATGAGTTTTTGAGTTATTACACTATTCTTTTAAGGTATCGATATATACAATTTCAATGATAAATCAGGAAAAGATAATTAGAAAAAAAAGAGATTATTGTGTAGGAAATTCCTAGAAAATGATAATAATAAGCGGCTTTTTGATCACATTATCCGGTGGTTTTTGTATGTAAACTAATTAAAGCGGCCGGTTCCCAGTCAAAATGATCACAATAACCGACTGATAACATTATCCGTGATCACATTAAGCGGATTCTACTGTATTACAAGAATGCGTATACTGAATGTTTTCATAATGTAAGCCTGTCCTATTGAGTTACTTTAAATTAATAAAAATTGAAGTTTTATTTTTTATTAAAAAATATTCGAAAAAGTATTCGTTTTAAACGATAGATTTAAGGTGATAACAAAGTTTGAAAAGTATACGCATCTGGACTGACACTCTTAGTAAAAACATTCCTGAAGGTTGCCCGAACTCGAAAAACGCGAAATCTCTAATTCCACGCACTTGAATAAAACATACTGTGCGACGGCCCGTACTTGCAAGTTATAAAACCAGAAAGACAAGATCACTCAGTTCACGTATTTACTAAAAACATTTCAGGGAGCCGAGCTCTCCAAATTCGAAAGTTATGGATCTAAAAACTAAAAGCATCTCCAAAGACTACAAATTTACGCACTTAAGCTAAAATTTGATAATGTAAACTCCGCGTCAAAGAATGTAAACTCCTCTTCGAACAAGAGAGCGATAATAATCCAAAATGTATAGAGCGACAGTAATCCGAGTATAGTAGATTACTGGCCGAGCCTCGAAAATGATGCGTTACTGGGCGAGCAGCTATATTGAAAAGCGAGCGATAAGCGAGCTTTTTAAAGCTCCCCTTAAATATATATCAAAATTGGTATACAAAATTTTGAATAAATTGCTTTTTATTGTAACTAATTATAGAGACAAAAATAGTATGATAAAGTAAAAACAATCAAACTTTAACATATTAAAACCGACCGTTCTATAATAAAATAAAAAGTAGAACTACAAAGTCGTTATAAGTGGATTTCAGCCGGGAGAAAATTACTCCTTTCACAATATGGACTCAATATAAACCAATTTGATATTATTTTTTCAAAATGCGTTTACTCGTTTTTTTGTCAATGCTGACAACTTTTTTATGTAAAAATATATTTTTTTATAAGCAGAATGTGTTTTATTTTTAATATTCCTTAATTATTACATTAAAAAAATAATAAGCCAAAAAAATGTTGGGGTACATTTGGACCCCACTCGGTATTTAATGTAGGTTTTTGACCACGGGTTTATGAAGGTTAATAAAGATAGGACCGACGATGTGATTATTGCCAATACGGTTTCTCCAAAGAGGATCTCTCCTCTCCTAAAGCCATGCCAAGGGTTCAATCAACCCAACCGATGAAGGAGGTATGGGTCATAGACCAGGTACTCCGAAACGTCATGAAGACTAGGCTAGGATAGTCGACATTAAGAGTAAGATTAAAAAATATTTGACCTATATTTGGAACTTTGTCTTGCCAGAAGCGATTTTAGGATTGTGTTTACGGGTAACTTTTGATTGGTCGGATATTTGAAATAAAAAGAATTAGTTCAATTTTTTGATCAATAGGAAGTTACCCGTAAAATTCTGCTGCTATAAAAATCCATCTTCAGGGTATTTTTGATTTATTTTATCACTACATATTAAAATTCGTTTGATATAATAAATTATAATTATGTATACCCTGTAGTCTGTTATCGTACGTCACCATTATATAGATACATATAAGTGAAGGAGAGTACGGCACTGTATATGGGTACCATGGCATACCAACATAATGATAACCGTACCATGGTATAGTGACTTTCGGTTTTGTAAAATTAAGTATTACGCCCAGAATTGAACAGTTGCTAAAATAATTTCACATGTTTTTTATATTGAAAGTTAAAATTGTAATATTTTATTGAATTTTTTAATATTATTGAAAACTTAAGGTAAGTTATATGTAAATTGCTCTATTTAAATAATATGGTTATTGTTAAATGCATTGCCATTTGTTATTCGATAGCGTGGATAAATTTAAGATAACATAGTTGATAAGTAAAATTTCTTAACTTTATGTTTATTTAATGTGCACATGCTTTGTTCGTTCTGTTTATTTAGTAACAAATTATTAAATTTAAAGTTAGGTTAGGAATATTTTCTGTTTACTATGCAAATTTTTTTCTTGCTGACATTTTTGTTTTGTGTGTTTTTGGCTAATTAGGATGTCCGACGAGCAACAAAGGGCACCACCCCCTTCTAGAGGTCGAGGTGCTACATTATTGGCTTTGTTAAAAAAGCAACAGGAATTACGCTCTCAAAATGTCGAAGGAGCAGGTGATGCTGCTTCCAGTAGTTCTGCTACTCCTGCTCCTCCTTCACCACCGAAACCTCGTGGAAGAGCTGCAATGTTGCAAAAGTTAGCCGACTTAAAGCTAACACGCGCCGGTAGCAGCGTAGATGATACTACAAGTGTTGCATCGGCTACGGAAACGATGAGTGTGAAAGAATCCGAACCTTGTTATTATGAAGGTAAGTTTAAGATATGTAATTTGGGTATATTTGAAAAGTTATTTTGGTATAGGTGTAACTGGAAAAAAAATTGATGGTGCTTGTAATTACATTAGTTTATCTACAAAGACCAATTGTGGCGTGCATGAATATGTGGTTAAATTTGCCCCACAAATTGATTCTAAATCAGTTAAGGTACGTTTCGTAAATGAGCATGCAGGGCGCATTCGATTGTTTGATGGTGGTTCGACCCTTTATTTACCTACAAAATTACCTAATGTTTCCACTACTTACTTATGTACCAATCCACACGATAATACTGACGTTAAAATGACTTTCACATTTATAAAAACAAAGTCATTAGGTGATTGTATTCACTTGTTCAATATCTTGTTTAAAAGGATAATGAGAGTCTTGCAAATGACTCCTATTGGTCGGAATTATTTCGATCCTATACATACAACCTTAGTTCCACAACATAGACTTGAAATTCTTCCTGGGTACGCCGTTTCTGTTGAAGAACAAGAAGGTGGTGTTATGGTATGTTTAGATACTCAGCACCGTGTTATGAGAACTTTAAGTGTAATGGACTATTTGATGGATCTACGACATTCCGCAAGAGGCGATTTTAAAAAAGCTGCTCAGGATGGTATAATAGGAACTTCAGTTTTAACCAGGTAATTATTATATAGTCAAATGAAGTTGTACGTGAATGGCCGAAAATTTCTCTTTTCGAATTTTAATATTTTTTATTATGTATTTTAAAAATTCAATTCAAATTTTCTCCTATCATAGTAGTATTATCTTTCTGTTTGCATTTAAGCTCCATCTCTCTGTATATAAATAATATCTTATTTTAGGTTTCTGGCTTATTTATAATAAATGCATAATTGTAGACTACAAGCAATTTTGGTGTTTTAGTGTTTTTTTACATATAATTTTATATAATTTTAGTGTTCGGCTTTACAGGTTATTGCAGTTTATAATTAATCCCAATTTTTTTTTAGGTATAACAATAAGACTTATAGAATTGACGACATTTTATGGGATCAAAGTCCTAAATCCACTTTTGAAACTCACGATAAAGGATCCATTTCATATGTTGAGTATTATAAAAAACAACACGGAATTGAAATAAAAGACTTAAATCAACCATTATTGGTGAAGGTTGAGTCAAAAAGAGTCGCCGGGCAAGAGGGCAAAAAAGACTTCTTTATTTGTTTGATACCAGAGCTTTGTTTCATGACTGGCCTTACCGATGAAATGAGAAGTGATTTTAAAGTCATGAAAGATGTAGCTACGCACACAAGAGTTACTCCCAATCAACGTATGAATGCTTTAAGAACCTACTTGGACAACGTAAACAGTGTTCCTAAAGCAAAAGAGATTTTAGAAGACTGGGGCTTGGAACTTAAAGATAGAACTGTCGATTTGAAGATGCGTATTTTAGATCCCGAAACCATTTTGCTAGGTGGTAATGCTCAAGGCTATTCAAGCACCGCCGAATTTGCAAATCTTGTTGCAAAAAATACAGTTTTAGGACCAGTGGATTTGAAAAACTGGATGATTTTCTATACAACACGTGATGAGAAGTAAATTGTATTATCTGTTTTAGCATAAGGTTATTAATATTTATTTTAACAGAATAACAAATGAGTTTTCAAAAACCATACAACAACTTGACAAATCTTTAGGCGTACGTATTGCTAGACCAATGTTGGTCCAACTAGCAAACGACAGAACAGAGACATATATTACTACATTAAGAAGTAAAATTTCTCCAGAAGTCCAGATTATTGTTTTTATTTGTCCGACGGCTCGTGATGATCGATATTCAGCAATCAAAAAATTATGTTGTGCTCAAATGCCAGTTCCAACTCAAGTAATCAATTCCAGGACTCTAGGAAATCCTTCCAAGTCTAGGTCTATCATTCAAAAAATCGCATTACAAATCAATTGTAAGCTTGGTGGCAGTTTATGGACTGTAAGATTTCCAGTGACAAACTGGATGATCTGTGGAATAGATGTCTACCACAGTCCCGGGCGTAACAAATCTGTATGTGCTGTTACTTGCAGTCTTAATGATTCCATGAGTCGATGGTATTGGCATGTAATGGTTAAAATGTAACGGTAGTAATTTTTGACGTTTCAGGTTTAGTAGTGTTATCATCCAAGATGGAGAAATAGGAAATGAACTGCGAATGACCTTTGCAAAAATGTTGGAAAAATATAGGGACATCAATGGAATGTTTCCATCAAATGTTGTTATATTCAGAGATGGTGTGGGAGATGGGCAGATTAAACACTGCCAAGACTATGAAGTTGCCCAATTTGTGCAATGTTTGAATACTTACAAGTTACAAACTAAGTTAACTGTAGTAATTGTTCAAAAGCGAATCAACACGCGATTGTTTTTAACTCGAGGCGGGAATAATTACGAAAATCCACCACCAGGAACGGTAGCAGATACGCAAATTACAAGGAGAAATTTGTAAGTTTTGATGTTATATGGCAATGAAAATTTATTTTTAATGGAATTATTTATATTTTAGGTACGATTTCTTTTTGGTTGCACAAAACGTTCGACAGGGTACCGTTACCCCAACACATTATATTGTAATTCACGATACGGCTAATCTTAAACCTGATCATGTACAAAGGCTATCATTCAAATTGTGTCATTTATATTATAATTGGCCAGGTACAATACGTGTTCCTGCCCCTTGCCAGTATGCCCACAAATTGGCTTATTTAGTGGGCCAACACATGACTGGCCAAGTGCCGTCGGTCGAATTGTGCGATCGACTGTTTTATTTGTAATTATTCATTTTTTGTATGCATTTTTATTTAATTTTACATTTTTTATTTGATTCATTAGAGGTTACCGTGTTTCTCATCAATATTATAACAAATTAAGTTAGTCGTTTGAGTAAATGTTTCATTACTTTGTAGTGGTATGACACCATCGGCCGTGTTCTGAGATGATCTTTTATTTTTAATTGTTTTAGTTTAACGTTTCTTTGTCCTTAGTGTTTTTTTATTAAAATACATTATATTTTTAATAAAATATTAAGTTACCATTAAAAAAAATAAATTTATACTTTTTTCACTTTTTATATAATTTTTAGAATTCAAATTTATTTTATATAGTTTACCATTTATTTTTATAATAAATAATTGGACATCTTATTGTGATGTGCCAACTATTTGGAATAAATGTTATGAAGAAGTCTCTTATGATATGGTCCTAGTGTTAAAAATATTTGAAATATTGCTGTACTAGAATGATAGTGGGAAAACTTCTTAAAATGCATAGTTTTGAGAAAAAATTGTTTAAATATTAAATAAACATTAAAACTTCAATATAATAGTAATCTATCATTTTAGTACAGTGATATAGCTTGAAAAGTTGAGGACAGTTATAATCTGATGCTTAAGTGCGTTGACTACTAAGCAGAGAATCTTGGTTCGAGCCTGAGTAAAGCAAGAACTTTATTCTAGCCGTCCTTTCTCGGTGGGGGGCAATGGCAAGCCACCGAGGTAATCTGCCTTAAAAACCCTAATGGTTATCCACTAGGTTGCAATAGCATTACTGTATGTAGTATGATATAGATTGAACGTTTGAAGCTTAAGAATTACGAAGCAGGTTGAATTTTTTGTTTTCTCTGAGATACAAGGAAAGGTCATTGACCAATTAATTTTATGCTAGGAGGACATACTTCAATTAGTATTATTTTAAATAATTATTTCTTCGACTAGAAAAATTCATGTTTGCTTTTCAACAGTGATCTTGTTGCCAAAGTACATTTGAATTATCTTACAAAGCTAATCTCAGATATACTTCTTTTGAATGTCTTTATTTTTAGTGGTGGCTCTCATGAACACTAAGCAGGCTGACGTGTTCTCTGAAGCATAGAGGTTTTCCTAAATTAAACTTATACCAGATACAACAGTTGATTGGCTATTTGCAAGGGCAATCATCTGGTAATATTCATTATATCGTTGGCTTAGTTAGCATCCCTCGTAAGTCCAAATTGTATAATTTTAGAGGGAAACAAAAAACGTTTCCTTAAATTTTTTGAAATTTTAATGACAAAATGGCATTTTTGACATATTATGGACTTACGAGGGTTTCTAACTAAGCCGACGATGCATTTAACGTAGGAAAGTTCTGTAACTCTGTAGATGATATCTCAATTTGTCAAAATTTTGGTTACAATCTAATTTGTGCAATAATTAAATATTTACATGATAATATTGCCATATCACAGTTAACCATATTGATGACATGTGATTATAGTGACTTATGATGAAGATTGCGTCTTTTGTGCCTTAAGTGTAATTTAGAATTCAATCAAGATTAAGTAGTGTGTAAGAAACCACGTGTAAATATTTTGACTAATATATTTTTATAAAGATAAAAATTACCACAATGGACAATTTGCATGATTTTTAATTTTAGCATATAACTATTCTACATTACAACATATGTAATGTGTCTTAATTTTTTCAAATTTGGTTCACAAATACAGCCAGAAAAAAATATTGAAATTTAAATGTATATTTGTCGCGCGAAATCGTATTAATAAATATGGGCGGGCCTAATGTAACTTTTGAGGATTTTGACGTCACTAAAATGGCGATTAGTAACTAAAATTTGGTTACGTTATTTTACAAAGACTAGATGCTTTAGTGGAAATTATACTGGTGTATCATGGTATAAAGATTACAAGGTATGATCTGACGCATCTAGTGACGTTTAATAATTCAATATGGCGGACTCTTAGAGATATGTACACTGAAGGTTTAAATTACGAATTCAAATAAATTATGAAATTTAAATATTTTTTCGATTTTAATTTAAAAATTAGACATTTTTACACTTCATATTTGAATAATTATTTTTAAACATTTAGTTTGTGCAAAGTTTTCTAAGTAGGAATTTAATTATTTATATAGGTTTTTGATATAAAAACAAGGTGATAAGAACGCATTTATATTTATTTGAATATATAAAAATAAAATAAACATTTTAAGAAGTAATCTTTATTGCTTTTCGTTTTCTGGTATTACTTAAATCAAGAAGTACTTTATTAAGCTTCTTCATTCTAAAATACAGTCTAGATCTAAAAAACAAAGTTTTCACTTTTTCATCACAATCAATGTGTGAAGAACTTTCCAAATGAAGCTGCAGAAACCCTTTCATAAATATAAGAGCATCTTTACCATTTATCTCGTTGAATATTTTCTCCAAAATTTCCATCTTCTGCATTAGCTCATCGGAGGGTTTTCTTAAACCACCTTCAGAGAGCTGATTGGTCCACGTATAATTTCTTTATACCAATCTTTATACCATGCTGGTGTATTGGCACCCATGTGTATCACTTATTGAGGCTCGTGTCATGTCCTGATTTCGATCACGTGAATTTTTCAAATAAATTAGAACATTTCATTAATTTTTTGCGGGCTGACGATACAGAATTTTGAATAACCACTCAAATATTCTGATTATAGGTACTTTGAACTATCAATAAATTCCATTTTAAGGTGAATTTGAATTTTATGCAAATTGTCCATTGAAATGTATTTGGGGCCACAGATTACTAAGGCCGTGTTCGATTTCGAATCAAGCACAGCTTAAGTAGCATGCCTAGGGACTGGCTGATACAAAACCAAATGTGAGTCAAAAAATTACCCAATCTGGCCATGATTTTTCAGTCTAATAGTTTTTTTTAGAATAAAATATTAAAATTTTAAAATAATTTCATTGAACATGTTACCTATATAATGAAAGAAATGTGCAATCAAGTGTAAGAAGGGATAGACTTATCTATGTACACCCTTTCCACCAATAATTCAGATTTGCCAGTTGATATTCAGAAATCGTTGATTGTAATTCAGATTTGTCAACTGATATTCAGAAATCGTTAATTGTAATTCAGATTTGTCAAATGATATTCAGAAACCGTCAACTGTAATTTAGATTTGTCAACCTGATATTCAGAAACTGTTAAACGAATTTTAATTTTTTAAATGAAAGAGCTTCATAAAAACAATATTTTAATTTTTTTTAAATTATTTACGAGTATTCACATTTATAAGAGATAAAACATAAGCTACATATTTGATACTTTATGAATTTCATTTGACGTTTTCTGATTTTCATTTAACGTTTTCTGAATTACAATTGAAGATTTCTGAATTGGAGCAAAATGTTGTTAGACCTAGCAAATCTCCTTGGTCATCTCCGATTTTGCTAGTCAAAAAATCTGATGGTTCTTATCGCCTGTGCTATGACGGACGTAAGCTGAAGCAAGTTACAAAAAAAGACGCTTTTCGGATACCTCGGTTGGAGGACATTTTGATGAGGCTCAGGGATGCAAGGTACATAACATCCATAGACTTGCGAAAAGCTTTTTACCAAGTTCCCTTGTCTCCCGAGTCTTGTGAGAAAACCGCCTTCATTGTACCTGGGAGGGGTTTATTTGAGTTTCTTGTGATGCCCTTTGGCATTTCTAATGTGCCTGGTACGTTACAGCGTTTATTGGAATTTTTGTTTGGTCCCTTGTTGGGGGAGCAATTATTTATTTATGTAGATGATTTTATCATTGTAACGCGTACCTTCGAAGAGCATCTCAGAATTCTCGACCAGGAATTCTCGCTTGAAGGAGGCCAACCTAACAATTAATTTGGAAAAGTGTCAATTTTGCCGTCCGTCATTTACATTTTTAGGGCATGTAGTTGACAAAGCCGGATTGCACACAGATCCTGCTAAGGTGGAGGAAATTACTAAATTGCAACGACCTACTACCGTCACTGGGGTTAGACGTTTTATCGGCATGGTTAGTTGGTACCGACGCTTTGTACCAGATTTTGCAACCCTTACAGCGCCGATTACCGGGTTGATTAAGGGTAGGGTTAAGCGCCAGTCCATTTTATGGACTCCTGAAGCCGAAGCGTCTTTCTTTAAGTTAAAAGAACTTTTGGTCTCAGCTCCCATCCTAGTAGCTCCGGACTTTGATCAACGAGTTTTCATTCATTGCGACGCATCCAATTATGGATTGGGGTGCGTATTAACACAGGGCGAAGGCGATAATGAACATGTGATAGCTTACGCATCGCGAACACTTAATAAAGCAGAGCGCAATTATTCGGTGACCGAACGCGAGTGTTTGTCGGTGATTTTTGGAATTGAAAAGTTCAGACCCTATGTGGAGGGTACTGATTTTACAGTAGCCACAGATCACTACTCGCTGTTGTGGCTCATGTCTATGAAAGATCCGACAGGTCGTTTGGCTCGGTGGAGTGTTCGTCTTTCACAACATAATTTTAACATCGTTCATAGAAAGGGTAGTTTAAACGTTGTTCCAGACGCCTTGTCTCGGTCTCCCTTAGAGGTATCATCTCTGGAGTTATCAGAGGATGATTTTGATGCTTGGTATCGGCGCATGTTGGCTCAAGTTAGTCAGAATCCGACGCAATTTCCAGATTGGCGAATTGAACAGGGTAATCTTTTTAAACTTATTACCAACAAGCATGATGTTCTTTCTAATTTAATTGAATGGAAGCAAGTGATTCCAAGATCTCAACGTAACGAGATTATGCATTTGTGTCATGATGATCCCACCTCGGCTCACTTGGGTACTTTCAAAACATTTAATAAGATCCTTGAATTATACTATTGGCCAAAAATGCGTGCGGATGTGGGTAGATATGTGCGTCGGTGTCAGGTATGTTTAGCTTCTAAAGCTTCACAAGGGGGACGGTACGGGTTCATGGGCAGCGAAAAGAAGGTACGTTTTCCCTTTCAGTGTATCTCGGTAGATCTAATGGGACCATTTCCTAGGTCAACTAAAGGGAATACCATGTTGCTGGTGGTATGCGATTGGTTTTCTAAATTCCTATTGGTACAGCCTATGTGTAAGGCTACGTCGAAGAAAATCTGTGAGTTTTTAGAGAATCAGATCATCCTGATATTTGGGGTACCACAGATTTGTATGGTGGACGGTCCACAGTTTATCAGTAAGGAGTTTAAGAAACTGATGGGTGATTATAGTGTAAATCATTTATGGTATAATGCCTCTTACCATCCACAGGTCAATTTTGTTGAAAGATACAATCGCGTGTTGGGGACGGCTATAAGATCGTATGTTGGAAAAAATTATCGAACTTGGGACGAACAAATCCATCAGATAGCTCATGCTTTGCGCTCAGCCACTCACGAGGTGACGGGCTTTACTCCATCTGTACACCCACATAGTTTTCTTCGAACCATTCCAAAATAGGTTGTAAAGCAACCGGCAATTCTGTTGCTAATCTTTCTACAGCCCGATATAAATGCTGGGGAGGTACGAATGCTATGGAAATTATCATTCGTGCTTTCAATGCAAATTCATCATCGTTAGCGTAATTCCTTCTTAAACCTATACTGGCCAAATGCTTATGCATATTTTGAGAAAGATGAAAAAAACATCCGTGTATGCTCACCCCTGGGAAACACTCTTGAAGAGCTCTAATAGCCGCTAATTCATAGTCACATGAGACACTTTCTGGCCTAACATCTGGTACTAATTCTAATTATAAGTTGGAATAACCGAACATATGTAGCTCTAGTTTTGTTTGGCAGTAAAGCATATAAGATCGCATGAACTCCTTCGTAGCTTTCTGCCATAACTATATACAATTCATTGAACAACAAAGGAGCTATCTTAAATGTTCCATCAACAAACCAATGCCTAGATTCTCGTAAAATATCAAGTCTTTGCTGCCTGCCAAAAATTAATATGCGTTCATTATTGTCTCCTGAATCCACCAAAAGAAAATTTTCTTCAATTCCATTTTGCGTATATGTACGATATTCATCTGGTACTATTAAATCCGTTAATGAATCAGGATTTGGTGGGGCTATGTTTCTTGCGTTGCGCGTTCTTCGTACAACTTTCTTCAAGGTTGATCACTTGGCAATAGTCCCTGAATGAGTTATCCGAACATAGGAAATTAACATAAATGAAACTTTTAACAATTTCAAAAGTTTTTTTTGACTTTTTAAGTAAAATAATGCAATAATTTGGGAAGCAGGAATTTGTATAAATACTCATTCAGCACCCGGTATAGTAAAAAATTTACTATAATTAAAAGGCAGGTGTAAAAGGCTGAACTGTACTCGCGCCAAACTGCACTCGCGTCGAACTGTACTCGCGCCGAACGGAACTCGCGCCGAATCGGGCCCGCGCCGAATCGAGCCTGCGCCAAACCGGACTCGCACCAAAACGGCTGCGCCGAACTAGACCCTCGCCGAAACGGCTGGGCCGAATCGGACCGTTCCCTAAAAGCACTTTACAATAAAATAACGTGGGAAGTTGTGAAAATAAATCAATATAAAAATCAACCCTTTAAAATTTGAAATTTTTTTTTAAAATAAAAATAAAAAACAAACTGGGATGAATACTAGAGAGGTTCCCTAGTCAATGTCCATATTATCTTGATCTGAGTTTTGGCAATTGTTGCAAGTAACTGTACAATGCTGTTTACATACAAATTTACGGCAATCCTTGCATACCAGTTATGTTCTGTGGTTCTTTTTTGGTCCGCAAATGTGGCAAATGGGTCTCTGGTTAGCTTGGAGCTCCACAGGTGGCCGATTTTCTTGCTGTACTCGGTATTTTTCCAAAAATATATTCAAATCTTTGAGCAGATTTTGCAGAAGAGCACGTTCTCTCAAATTTTCAGTCATCAGTTCCATGGACAAATCATATAAGTATGTCCTCCTGATACACTTATTAAAGGGGTTGTTCATTTGGAAGATTCTAAAAGAATTTATTCCCGCAATATCAAGAAGGAGAAAAAATATAGTTATTGGCCACCTTTGTGTTCTTCTCGAAGTTGTTATTCTAGAACACATGAGGTCCACCGTGTCAACTCCACCCTACGTACTGTTGTAATCAACAATATGTACAGGTTTTCCCAATTCTTCGTCAATTTTGTCGGTATCATAAACAGTTGATAAAACCAAAACAACTTTATGTTTCTTGGTAACATAAGAAATTAGGCTTTTATCATACTGGCATCCGAATAAATGGTTTCCTGGAACTAACTGTTTATTTTCTGTAACAAATTCGGGTGGAACTTCTGCCTTATTTTTTCTCAAGGTTCCTATAAATGTTAAGTCAACGCTCAATAAATAATCAGCCAATGGAATGCTACTAAAATAGATGTCGGTAGTAACATTTCTGTTATGTTTTGATAGGTTCAACTAATCGTTTTACGAGGTCGAAAGGTTTGTTTGAACAAACGTAAGGTCCTGGATTTTGTACACCACAATAAATTTCCATATTATAAGTATAATAAGTTTGTGCATCGCAAAGTGCATATATTTTTAAGCCATACTTAGCTGGCTTTTTAGTCATGTAATTAATGAAGGAGCATCGACCTCGATATGCTACCAACATTTCATCAATAGTGGTACACTCTCCAAGGCTGTACGATTTTTGGCAGTTGAAAATAAACTTGGTGAGTAAATCTCGAATAGGGGCTAATTTGTCGGTTTCCCTGCGCTCGATCCTAGTGTAAATGTTGTCAAACCTGAGGGACCTCAATAAGAAACTGAAGCGATTTTCGCTAAAATTAGCACGCAAGATTGTCATTCCCGTTCCGTTTGTATTAAAATATTCTTTGAAATGAGCTCGATTTCCCCTTTTTATGGCTATCAAGAACAGAGCACCAATAAAAGCTAAAATTTCTACCTTTTTTGTTTCTCTATAATCTCTCGCGCGTACGTCAGCTGAAGTGGATTGAAGACTTGATCTTTTATTGTTTATAAATATATTTGTGTATTTTACAATTTCGTCAATCATCTCCAAAGAGATTATTTGAGAAAAACATTCAAGTTTTGTTTTACACTGTCGAGCTTGTCCCTTAGGTCCGGGGAGAACTTTTATTATATTTTTAGATTTAGTTTTTGAAACTTTAGCAACACTTTTATTCGCCCACAAAGTTAAACCGTCTTTTCCGATATAAAAACTCAAGTCATCCGATTCTGTCACTACATCACTATCCAGGTCTTCATCTACATCCTGATCAACTTCTGAGTCGCTGTTGTGATTGTCCTCAACAATGTGTTCAGGTTCAAAATCTACATCGTCAGGATCATCAAATAATTCGTACTCTTCATCTTCCTCATGTCGTAATTCTTCTAAAATTCCAGAAATATATTCATTGTTGCGGTATCGAGCCTTAAACAAAATATATAAATTATTAAATTATTAGAATACTAGCTCATGCAATAATAAATAATTGAATTATAGTTATAAGAGCTAAAGGAACCAAAATCAAACACTAAATATTATCAAGCTTTCGGGAATGGAATGTTCCCTTTTTCAAGACGTATAAATAATCCTTTGGCTCTTATAACTATAATTCAATTATTTATTTTCAAATTAAATAATAGGCATATGAAAATTAAAAAAAAATAACAGAAAACAGTGAAATTTTTACTTACATTTTTTGATAATCAGTAGAGAAAAAAAATACAAAAGCGATCGCAAGGCGGCAGTCTGCCGTAGATTTAAACACTATCAACTTTAAAACCAAACTGCCGAATATTAAATAAAGAAATTAAGGGTTTAACGGTACAACAGTATTTACCATCGTGTAACTAGAGAATACTACAGCATCTGCACCCCGAAGTAAGCCTCAGGTAAGGGATGTGGGCCACATTTCATAAAAGGCGGCAGCCTGCAGCCGGCGCGAGCGGATGAAGGTTAAAAATTTATATTGATAAAAAAATCCTATAATATACAGTTACTCACAGAAGAACTCGGGTACTCCTATGTTACCAATGTAAATTGAACATTTTGAAGCTGCTTTTTTTCATATAAAAATCGATTTTACAGCAAAACTTTTTCGAGATGTTTTGCTGCAAATTTTATTGCCTTCAATTTTGTTTATATGTATTTTTTTATTTTGTCGCATTGCAAAATGCAAAAAATATTTGCAATATGTGCAATAAAATAGAAAAATCTATAGGAACAAAAATGTAGAGAATAAAATTTACAAGAAAAAATGCTTTAGTAATTTTTTAATTTTGTTGCATCGTTTTCGAGATATAGATGAGAATATTTTTTACATTTTATAGTCTTGTTTAAGTTGCTGTCAGTCAAAAACGGTGCGACAAAATAAAAAAATGCATATAAACAAAATTGAAGACAATGAAAGCAACAAAAAATCTCTAAAAAGTTTTGCTGTAAAATCGATTTTTATACATTTAATTTACATTAGTAACATAGGACTGCCAGAGTTTTTCTGTGAGTAACTGTAAGTTAATATTAATACAATAGGTTACATTTTAAATTAATAAATAATATATACAATAATTAACGTTAGTTTCGAGTATTATGTTTCAGCCCGCCAAAATTTTAAATATTTAAAACAAAAATAATACCCTTTGAAGTCTTATTAAAAAAAAAATCACTTTATTAAAACGCATTTTTAACCGCCAATATAGATATATCTTGTGAAGACGACTGTAATAAAGTTGAATCCATTAGAGTGAGGTCTTCCATCAATATTTTCTTCTCAGGTTCAATTGAATTCTTATTCAACATTCTTCCTTCGTGTTTAATTACTTCAGGTTTTTGTGGAATATACTTTTTAATACTTTCAGGAAGTTTTTGCCCCAGTTCATGTGAAACAATTACGGTTTTGGTAGGTTTATATGTAACAGTTGGTAATGATGAGAAATGAGTTTCCTTATTATTAAATTTATTATGTGATGCACCAGCATTCAAGTGCCTCAAAGGTAACTGCTTTACTGGAACATTTTGTTTCAGAGGTGTTCTTGCCGAATTCTTAATGTACATTGCTACCGGACTGACGATAGCATTGTAATTTGGAGACGTTCTAAATAAATTGGTTTTTGGTGTATTCTTAAGAATATTTACATGTTTTGGTAACTTGGATGCCATTTTAGGAGTTTTAAAATTAAATAACTTTTCAGGATGTTTCATTAAAGGTACAATTTTGTCCTGTTCTTCCTCATTCAACATCATATTTTCGAGATCAAATGATTCTACTTTACTTTCATAAGATATAATATTATAAGGTTTGTTTTGCACCACTTCTTCGGAGTGTTTTAGTAACCTTTCCATTTCCTCTATCGTATCGTTTAACTTATCAGAAACTACTGAAGAATCAGAGGAATCGATTGTGATATTTTCCACTACATTCACATCCACATTTGATTGAGCGGTGAAGTACTCGGAAGTAAATGAAAGATCAACTTCATCATCTTCCATGAAGAAATCTTCTGACGTTAGTGGAATGGTATAAATCTCTCTAGATGGTTCCATATCTCTAAAATTATTAAAATGATAGCTAATTGAAATAAACAGAAAAAAATTACTAACCCAATTGAATGTCTTCTTCCGATAGAACTTGGCGATTTTGTAATTGATAAAATTTTTTTAATTTCATCCACAGTTAATGGTCCACAGAAAACGTTTTGCTCAACTACACTCTCCATTTAAAGTAGAAAGAAAAACAGAAGTCACTAAACTATTAAAGTTTTACACATAAATTTAACGAACTATTTTTCAAATACTAGAATGGTGGTAGAATACTGATGCAGTGGTTTTATAAATGTTAAAAACTCGGTGGTTCTCAAACTTTTATCAAATTACTGTAAAATCAATAGGCAGGAAAACAGGGCCATGGGCCACATCAACAGTTTGAATCACAGTATAATTTTATAATTTATGATATATATAAAATTCTATATTATAATTAATATTATTAATAAATATGATATTCAAATAAATAAATATTAACATAAAATCGTTCATAAATTACGTAACGTAGGGAAGACCTGCGTTACCATTTGTGACAATTGCAGTGACGGCGTAAGTGGGGGGGGGGGGGCGTCTGGGTGGTCACGTGTCCTCCTGTTGATTGGAGTGGCCAACTAAGTGGAAACCCAAAATGTTTAGAAAATACGTTTCATTTTTTAGGTGCTCATTTTAATAGCTTATTTATAAGTTTTGTGTGGCCCTGCCTATTTCAAATATATTGGGCTCTATTTGTGCACCCCCGTTTCAAAAAAGCTGGCGCCGTCACTGGACAATAGAAGTGCATTTTGCATCGTTTATACCCGATTGCACCTACTTTATTTTCGTTTGTACCCATTTTGCTTTTGAGATATTTTAAAAATCTAAAATAGGCATCTAGCCAGCCCCCCATTTTGAATTTTTGATGCAAAATAGTTTAAATCGTTTGTACCTCCTTTGTACTTGATTGTACCTTCCTTTTTCGTTTATACCCATTTTGTTTTTCAGATATTTCAAAATATCTAAAATAAGCATTTTGCCAGCCCTCCCCCTCTATTTTGAATTTTAGATCCAAAACGGTTTAAAATCGTTTGTACCTTATTTGTACCTATTTGTACTTCTTTATTTTTGTTTGTACTACATTTTCTTTTGATTTACAGAAAAGCACACTGACGCGCAGAATAGATTAACGAGATTTTAATAAAATAATATTTATTACAAAAGTATTCAATAGTATTATTATACATACAGTAGAGCGTCGATAATCCGGATTTAATTCTGGTGAAAAAAAAAGTTGAAAAACATATTTGTCAAACAAAAGCGGTGATGCGACAAGCTGGACGGGGGTCGTCTTTAATATTTTTTCTTTAAAATTCATTATAAGTTTATATTAATTAATGGTTTTATTTACGTATCTACTCCAATTATTTAACCACTAAAAAGAATATTTAATTAACGGTTTTAGCAAGTTTTCTTTTGGTTATGAACTCAGAACGACCTTTTTTTGGTTCTTTTCGATAATCCGGACATTTTCATAATTCCTATAGATCCGGTCGCAATTAATCCGGATTATCGACGCTCTACTGTATTTACCAAATTTAAAGTTTAAATTATGGTTTTTATAATGTATATTACAAAAACAAGCAGTCTAGATTTCGACTATTTTGATCTATACTTAAATAAAGTGGAACTGGAAGAAAACTTAATCCCCCTCCACTGAAAAATTTGCATTTACTAATTTTTGCATTCCAGTCCTTTAATCGATGAGGGTTTTTAGGCCACTTTTGTATCCCCCCCCGCCACCCTTGGTGAACTCTGCCATGCTAAGCAAGAAGGTCGTATCCAGGGACGTGCCAAACCAACTTTTATGAGGGGGGGAGCAGTCGCAAAATTACCAACAATTTTGTTCCTCTCAGTAGGTATACCAATGAGCCAATTTTAAGTCGATAGATTGAAATTAGCAAATCTGAACCCATCATTTAGATTTTCCAGCCAACCGAATGTCTTCAACTTGGTTGGCACCTCAGATTTCCTAAATAAGAAAAGTAGTGTTTTTGATTGTGTGCCTTATTCTGTAACTTGAAAATGGGGTGGTTTATCCCTCCTATACATGGTCATGATATTAAACGTTCTTTGTTTTAATAAAACAATTTTTAGAGCAAATAATTATACGCCTATGTAGAAAATTCATCTATTTAAAATTAGTACTAATTAATTTTTACGTTTAAAAAACATCGGATTTTAGTTGGAGCAATTGTCTTTTGTTTCCTTAGCTATGATCCCTCATCCGTTAATTTTACAAACTCGTCACAAAGCATTAAACATTTGATCGTAATAAATCGATATTTTCTACTTTAATACTCTTGTATTATAAAAACGTAATTTTGTCTATCAGTCACAGCCTTTGAAGAATCTAAATCCCGGACATATTATATGACTAAAAATGTTGAACTCATTTATTATCCCATGTCCACTTTTAGCCGTGCTGCTGTTAACACAATTTTTAACCGACTTCAAAAAAGGAGGAGGTTTTCTGTGTTCGTCTGTATGTATTTTTTTATGTATGTTCACGCATAACTTTTGACTCATACATATGAAATTATCAAATTCTTGTTCCTGCACTATTTTAGATTTTGATTAAACTTTGTAGAAATGTTCTTTAGGGTTCCAAAGACCAAAATCCTGAAGGATATAATTTACTCACTTGCCACTTCCGGTCCACACAAAATCAATCAATTGAAAAGTCCGATTTTTGTGCTTAGCGGTTTCAGCTGTAAAAAATTTTTCTATTAGAAATATCTAGTCGACCAAGGTGGCATTTTGAAGCTGAAAGTTTCTAGAAAAAAATATAAACATTTTCATAGGTAATTCGTACCTGAAAAATAACATGGTATTGAAATACGTGTATTTTATTGATTTTTTTGCCTTTCCAAAAGAAATTTATAATGGAAGGTTCCTATTGGTCAATTTTATCTTAATTCTCTGCTTAAATTTTAATACTATAAATTTCTTTATGAAATCAACTTCAAAAATAAATAATTTCAAAAGTAACATTTGACTTTTACAGAACTTGGATATATTTCGCTTCCCAATCTTTCAAAATTGGCCCTAAAAGCGGTTTGAAATGCGTACATACGCTTTATTTAAACCGAGTGGTATGGTAAACAAATTAAATCCAACAAGTTTCCAATTTTAGCATTACAGTAGAACCTCGATTATCCGGGTCGACTGGGACCGGGCTCAGCACCGATAATTGAAAAACACGAATAATAATAATTGAAGTTTTTTGTTAATATTACAAAATATACTTATTATATTATAATAGATTACAAACAAGGAACATAAATTATTAATTTACAAGTTCTATTTGAAAAAATCAGATAATTTTGTTTGTTTTTTGACTTACTTAAATTAAATAAAGTAGATAAGCAGAAAATTTAGACGAATTGACACTTTAAGTACATTTGTACAAAATAATAAATTCAGCGAAATTTCATATTATGTATAACATAAAAAGTAGAGATGGGCACTATCAAAAATTTTTGACTATCGATAGTTAGTTACTATTTTTTTTTTACTATCGATAGTTAGTAACTAAAAAGTTAGTTACTAAAAACCAAACCGAATAAAAACTATCGAATAAAACTATCGAATGAAAACAGCCGAATAAAAACTATCGACTAAAAAGTTATTCGAATAGTTTTAGTAACTAAAAAAGTTATTCGAATAGTTTTAGTAACTAAAAAAGTTATTCGAATAGTTTTAGTAACTAAAAAGTTATTCGAATAGTTTTAGTAACTAAAATGTTATTCGAATAGTTTTAGTAACTAAAATGTTCCTTCTTCCTTCGTTTTGTACTAATTATTGGTAGTTAACACCCTGTATTTTGAGGATAATGGAATAATCGGATAAAATGGTATCTAAAATATAAAAAAAAACAGTATATAAGTAAACTAGTGATTAATGATATGTATAAATTATAAAATATAAATTGGTAAAACGATATAAAAACAAAACTGAAAGGCATCAAAAGTGTGGGAATTTATGGAGAAGTGCCATGATGGTCAAAAAGTTAAGTGTACACTATGTAATAAAATGTTTTCAAATTGTAAGAATACTTCCAACTTGTTAGATCATTTAAAACGTCGACATGATGAAGAAATTAATAATATGAAGAATGATTCAATTGTTGAAGTGGATGATCCAAGTTCACATGTTCGTGAGTCAACAGTGGAAAACACATTGGATTTGGATGTAGCTAGTATGTCCAAGTCCACATCTTTAACTCAAAAACAAAAATTAAGACAAACAAAACTATTTGTAACTAACAAGAAAAGTGAATTGGCCAAGTTGGAAACAGAAGCTATTGATAATAGTCTTTTAAAAATGATTTCTCTCGATTATCAGCCATTTTCGATAGTAGAAGACATCGGATTTCGAGAATACACACGACATCTCAATCCATTGTACAATATTCCAAGTAGAAAAACGGTGACTTCTAGATTACTCCCGGAAATGTACGAAAAAGTGCGTAAGGATTTACAGCAAACGTTAGCGGAAGTTAAAAGTATGTCTCTTACAACCGATATTTGGACAAGTGTCAGCAATTTAGACAAAATAATATTTTTAAATACTAATTCTTTGTAACAATTTATTCTAACTATTTTATCTTTACCATTAAATATTTATAAAATAAAATTAATAAAGTTTTTTTGAAGAAGTTAATAATTTATTTTTATTTTTTATATTAGTTGTACCATTTTTTAGTTTGAGTAACTATAAATTTATACAAGTTTAGTAACTAAAATTTCATTCAATAGTTTTTAGTAACTAAAAAGTTATACAATAGTTTTAGTAACTAAAAATTATTTTTTGTTACTAAAAATTATTCTTTCATGGTTTTAGTAACTAACAATTCATTTAAAAGTTTTAGTAACTAAATATTTATTCAATAGTTTTAGTAACTAAAAAGCTATTCGAATAGTTTTAGTAACTAAAAAGTTATTCGAATAGTTTTAGTAACTAAAGAAGTTATTCGAATAGTTTTAGTAACTAAGTTATTCGAATAGTTTTAGTAACTAAAAAGTTATTCGAATAGTTTTAGTAACTATCGATAGTTCAAATGAAGACCAACTATCGAATAATTCAATAGTTTTTATTCGATAGTGCCCATCTCTAATAAAAAGATGCCTTAAAACTGCCACACGGATAATTCACGCACGGTAATTGAAGTATAATTTCCTCCTAAATTGGGCAAACTCAAGTGACAAATCAAACGGGCAAACATTATTTGTCAATGTTTCTAAGCCAAAAAGTGCCAGATCAAACGCAGGATTAAGAGACACTGAAAGAATAACCCCAGAATAGAAAAAAATAAATAAAATTTTATGAAAACAATAATTTATCACAGTTAGTTTATAATAAAAATAATACAACTTAGAAAGTTACATTGAAAAAATTTGGACTTGGTAATAAAAATGTATCTTAAGTAAACTTAGTGTCTTAACATTATCATAGTATATACAAAAATAGAAAAAGCGCTCACAAATGCAAGAATCTGCTCTTTTTGTTAACATTACCAGCCGATGCACTTCTGGGTACATTTTCAGCTTGCAATGAACCATATTTGACAACAAGTTGGTCATCATAATCTTGATAAAGTTCGTCATTAGAAGGATCACTAAATGTTCTTGGCATCAAATTGGAATACTCGTTATCTCCACGTGCAATGTTATACATACTGCGTCCTCGAATACGCCTACTTATTGAATTACCTATAAATTTATATAACATTTAATAAGTATTTTGAAATACTACTGAAATTAAACATTATCTTACCAACAATTCCCAGATGTTCTTGAATATCATCTTGAACGTCAGAAATGTCCCACATTGCAAGGAATGCTCGCCAACAAGTACTTTGCTGGGAATCTTCATCTATGTATGGTTTACATGAAAAGCTATAATGATGCGCTACAGCTGCCATACACATTTCAATGCAAATTAAAAAATTCTGAAAGTAAAAAAAATAATTTTTATTTGTAATAATTAATGTTGATACACTCACCTGTAATTTAATAGAAATAGTTAGTTCATTGGTATCGTTAGTCACAATTACGTGTAAGTAAACCAACAAATCTATTAGAACCCCTTGGCTATAAGAATTTATTTCAAATTAATACTAAATAAATTTAAGCAAATAAGATATGTACTTACAAAAATGAAAAAAATACCACAGCCTTGATACACAAAAATTTTGGAAACGGTTTCATTGGCTGCAGTTCGGCAGCAGTTGCTTTATAGAATAAAACCAAACAATACATCGCTACAAATTGAGACAAATTATTTATGGCTAATAAATATGGGAATGCTACATTTCCCTGAAATTCGCCATCTCCATAAACGTTAGCCAACTTGCAGATTCTAAAAGTTTTCAATAATCTAAAATATACAGGAACCAATCAGGTTTACTTACACTGAAATGATCGATGTAAATGGTCTAACCACTGTGTACTGTAAAATTCCGTGTTTACACATATGAACAAATTCTCTGAAAAATAAAAAATGAAGGATTTGTAAGAAATAAGAAAAATTCATCTACCTTCCCATTTCCCAATTTGGCATGCAACACAACGGAAATATATGTTTAACTTGCGGTTTCAACTCCAAGTTTGTTTCTAAATCCATTTCCATATTTAAATAATTTAATAAAAATTTCATAAAATTATAAATAACATATGCTTCGTAACATTCACGTGCACTATCCATGTAAATAGAATGTTTAGGATATAATAAAACTAACCACTAGAAAAGAAAATTACGAAAGCTTAATACATATTTTCTTGCATTATAATATTTATGTCTATATTCACAAACGTTCGTAAAATATTTAACGAGCCGTTTAATTTTGCAAACCAATGAAAATGATCTCGTAGTACAAGCAAATAAATTCCATTGGTTTGTTTAAATAAACGGTTCGTTAAAATTTTTACGAACGTTTGTGAATATGAGTATTAGACTTACAGCATTTATAGCATAAATTGGCACCATCCATAAAATTCTAAAAAATAGAAATGTATAGTGGAATATAGAATAATTAAAGTATTACCTTATAATATGCTTTTGCAGTCGAGGTTGGGTGTAATGAATGACATGCTGTATAATTTCCCATAATGAAATGGGAATGGCGAGCCAAACAAACCCTCCAGCTATTAGGATCACCTGATCATTTTTATCAAAACCATCCTCTAAAGACTTAATTAAAAATAAAGGCACAAATACAAGCACAGCTATAGCATAACAAAGTATACACAAAGGTCTTATCCATAATTTCCACTTTTTCAAAAAATTAATGCAACAGTTTTCAGACATTTTCTGATAGCACTTTCCTTCATTCTATTATTAAAAAGCTAAGTATCAAACTGTATAATCACCAGCAATATTGATTCTAAAATAAATCACAATACAAACATTGTATTAATATGTTATTTAATATTTGACATTGTTTGACATCTTCATAACAATTAGGTTATAGACCTTGAAATGTCAAAGAAGGTATTACCAATATACACAGTCAAACAAAATTTTATTTGATGTAAACAACCTTTAAACAAATAAAAGAAACGTAAACAAAAAACATGTAATTTACAAACTGATTCTTTGAATTAAGAAATTTTTTGTGCATCTAACGATTTAACCCCTGATACATCGATAAGAATGCGATAGATCTAAGCGATCAAAGCCTTTGCCGATTGCCGCGCTACTCCAAGAACCCAAGGGATCTACAGAAAAAGTTCAAAAATCACATACCCTCGAGCCTAGGCTTCAATTTTTTTTATAATAATAATAATAAAAGTAAACAAATAAAAGAATTTTAATCTATTCAAATCTATATAAAATATTGCAATTTTTCAGAAAAAATTGAAATTCGTTAATCTCGAAAAACTCAATTTATTTTCTAAAACTGTAATGATTTGAGAGGATACTTACCCTTCGGGTGATGCGGTAAACTCAAGGCAAAAAACTCGCTCATCTTACCCATCTCAGTTTTTGCTTAGTTCACTTCCCAAAGTATAAAGTTATTTGTCTCATATTTTTATTATCTCAGTTTTTGCTTAGTTCACTTCCCAAAGTATAAAGTTATTTGTCAATGGAAGGCAAATAACACTTTTCTGCAAAACTCTTTCTTATATTAGTGAATAAACTATTTTACTTCGTCCCGCTAAGCTATTTCCATATTTCCTGATCATTAACCTTTTCCCACTGGAAGCTGGGCATAATAAATCCCAACCGCAATATTTCTTTGGTGATGTATTTTTGTAGTAGTCCAGCAATAATTTTTTGCTTGTGGTTGGAATTGTTGGTTTGCGAAGGTGGTTTTGCAACACTATTCAAAGCAATATAAACTTTGTGTTGTTCTTGTTAGAGAATATCAACAGATTGGTGAACTTTGTCATCAGAAAAATTAAAATTCTGTTTGAAAACGGGATGGAGCGATTCACAATAATTAGTCGTTGAAAGCAAATCAGCAGACGCCGTAGCCCATACTCTCGAAGGAAACATCGCATTTCTCCCCACATAATAAGTTTAAAAAAATTCGCAAAGCTTGTCGAGATTAGCATTGGCAGGTTTTGGGAGTAGTGCAAATATTTCCAAGAAGATACGAGTGTCATCGATTAAGAAGCCGTTGGCAATTTCAAGACTGTTCCCCTCTCAAAAGAGTCGGTTCGACACGTCCCTGACCAGGGCCGCGTTAAGGCATATGAGTACCCTAGGCATATTTTTCTTTGCCTCCCCTTATAAAAAAAAATTTAAATTATTGTTACAGCATATATTTATTAGCGAAAAAATGTTAACTCGGAGAGTTAAGAACTTACTTGAATTTTTATTTATGTTACAATTTTTATTAGAATTAATTAGAATTTTTGCCGCCCCTAAAAGACTGCCGCCCTAGGCAGCTGCCTTCTTGCCTAATGGATAAATCGGCCCTGTCCCTGACTATCCCTCGATCAGTTGTTGTACATAATGTAATTCCAGATATTTGCAAGGTTCTCGATAATTGCCGAATTAGTTGTTAAATTCTATTTAGCAGTTTACCACCCAGATTATAGTGGCACAACTGTTTCGCTCGGAGAGCAGTTTACCGCTTTATGGTCAAATCTGGAAAATAATAATTTACGTAACCCCAACCCTACATGTTCTTTGTCCATTTTCTTTATCTAGACAATATCTATGGAATGCGAATCTCTTAGACAAATTAATCAAGTAACCAATCAAATTCGATCAAACCAATTCACATTCAAAGTAACAAATCAGCTTCAATTCAACTTCTCACATATTTGGCTATTATTGTTTTATTGACTACAAAAAAGCCCTTGGTAAGGTAAACAAAGCATTTACGTCAATAACAAAATTACAATTCAAGCCAAGAGTAAGAAAAGAAAACTGAAATTATAAATTATCAAGGAGTAATTATTCAGTAAAATTTCTGTACAAAAGACTCGGAATTCCAGAGATTTCCAAGAATTCCAACGATTTCAAAAAGAATTCCAGGGATTTGCAAGGGAATTTCAAACAAGTGTACACAAAATTTTCGGAATATTTACCTCTTGTAAATTATTGTGGGGTGAGGCAAGGGGGTCCATCATCACCGCTGCTCTTTAATCTTTATATAGACGATGCCATAAGAAAATGGTAAAAAAATAAAAACACCACTTCACAATTAGCAACCTCAAAGCCAACACCAAACGGTTATTGCAGACTCTGAAGATAATCCCCAAGAAGAAGCACACAAGTTACATTAATAACTAAGATCTACAACCACGAAATTTCAGTCGCAAAAACCAAAGATGACTTAAATATTTAAGTCATCAATAACACAACTATTAAACAAATCAACTGTTTTAAGTATTTGGGCTCCGATATTTCTTACAACAAACAAAATGACTTCATGATTAAACTGGGCAGGCACATAGTCGGGTGGGGGGGGGGGGCACCTGGAGGCACCCCCCACCCCGAAATGTTCAAAAGAAACAAAAATTTTGAAAGTAAATTTGAATTTTGAAAATAAATTAGGTAAATGAAAAACATTTATTTTCCGAAAAATTTGTCGGAAGGGTAACCCCCGAAAAATATTTTTCGTTTTACTGTTTTGTAGTTGCTTTTTTTAATATTTTCTGATTTTCTGTGAAATGGATTGGTTTTCCAAAAATTTTTATTAAACAAAAATTATAGTCTGTTAAATTTCCTATCGTGAATGGGGCGTTAGATTTTTTGTAAAATGTTGCGTTTGATAGATACAGGGTTTTGAAAAAAACCAAAAAAAAAGAAAGAAGGTAGAATTTTTTAACATTTTTTTACTAACTTAAATTCATAACTCGAAAGTCAATGGTTTTGGACAATAAAAGATTTAAATCTAGTTTATAGATTATTTCATGTTCTTTAAAAGATCACTAATATAAACCATTTTTACTGAAAAATCAATATTTTCCGGGCTATGGCCATGTTGTGAAGGTAGAAATTAAAAAATTCCTTTGAAGCGGTCTAAAGCTTGTTGCTTTAGCTAAACCTACATGAACTTGCGATTTACGGAATGCGACTTTTGTTTTTCAACAAATCAAATCACCAAATTTAGAGTTTGCTTTCAAATTTGAACAATCAAAACAAAAATTGCATTCCGCAAATCTCGAGGGTTTCAATAAATTTAGAAGAAAACGTTTGTTAAGTATAATATTTCTTAGAAAAGTGTATCCGGGGAAAAATATCCTTCATTTTGTACAAACAAGAACAAATTTCAGCAAAAACGAATTCTGGAACATGAATTCACCCAGCCAGCATGATTTGAAATTAACTCAGTCAACAATAAATTAAACCTATTAATCCAAACTGGTTTTGTTTTTGTCTGTGGTGAAATCTTCTCTAGTAGTAAACTTATAATTACGTTACATAAGGATCGACCTATTTTTAAGAAAAGTGGCCACTTAAATAGCGCATTTCCTGAAAGAACCTCAGTAAGGGCGCGTAAACCCTCAGCTGGCAGTCCTAACCAATAGAAGAGATTTTATTTATAGAGCAAAAGTTTAACAATAACACAATCTGCAAGATTTTAAAGTATGATATCTCAGTTTCCAAATGGATTCCTATAATAGATTTAAATCGATACACTATCATTATTATTAATATTTACTTTTCACCCCAAAATTCAAATAGGTATACATTTAATGGATAAATATTTAGTTGCACCAATAAAAAAAATTATAGAAGTAGTAGGTATAGATAATTTCTTCAATTAGAAGTATTTACATTTACACCTACCTACAATATAACGAAATCACACATTATTGTTTTAATCGAATTATACTTTGAATAGATTGAATAATTAAAATTTATTGCCATTCCATTTATTAATAAAATTATTGTAAGCCCAGCTAACCACCGAGTAGCCACGTTGAAAGAGGATACGATTTAAAGTTTTGGGAGGGGATTCACCATGTGTAGCAAGTTTGAAGTTCTTGCAGATACATCTGCGTGCCAAGTGGTTGATGTTGTGAGTAAGTGGTTATGAGGGTTGTACTAGCGAAAATGTTTTAAATTAATTTTTAATCACTTTTTTTATATTATATAATAAATTTCTACAATATGGGTGACGAAAGTGTACAATTATCTAGTGAAAATCTTGAATATTACATAGTGACATTATTTGAAAAAATTGAAACATTAAGAAATGAAAATGCACTTGCTTCTCCAAAATTTCGCAAAATTCCCATTCGAACTGAGATGCGTACTTTGGAATTTTGGAGATCGGTCATTTGTG
Organism: Cantharis flavilabris; assembly: GCA_949152465.1. Lineage (NCBI taxonomy): Eukaryota > Metazoa > Arthropoda > Insecta > Coleoptera > Cantharidae > Cantharis > Cantharis flavilabris. The sequence goes on from OX424439.1 coordinate 24,671,182, forward strand.
AATGTTTAGCATCTTTTTGTTATGTGTTTATTGTTTGTGGTGCATCAGCAGGTGCCGGTCCAGGAGCATCCGTTTCTTCTGTTTTGCTTGCTACTTCTCTCGCTGCAGGTTTCGCTATCGCTACTTTGACTCAATGTTTTGCACATATTTCTGGTAAACTCGCACTGTTCATATTATTTTTATTTTGGTTTAATTTTTTGTATTCCACAGGGGCCCATATAAATCCAGCCGTCAGTATAGCTGTGGCGATAACAAAAAGAATCTCTTTCATTCGCATGATAATGTTTATCATTGCTCAATGCGGAGGTGGAATTGCTGGTGCCGCATTTCTTTATGGGTAAGTTATTTCAAAACTGGAAGAGGATTGTGAACTTAATCGGCTTAATCAACCGAATACATCAAATCAACATAAGCTGATGTTGTATTGTTGGTGAACTTTATCATTTGTAAAAGAAAGTTTCATGTTTTGAATATGTTTTCTTAAAAAGAACCATGGGTTTCCCCGAACGAAATTTAGAATTTGAAATATCGAATAAACCTCCGATTTTATTCAACCGGAAACTTACAGAAAAACTTTAAAATTTTTAAAAGCAAGCAAAACCCTGAGCTGCTAAATGTCCCACTGTAAGCGTAGACCTAAAAATTTTACCTGAACCGTAATTTACCTGAATTATTTACTGAATGACGCAGCTGTCTGTTAAGAACTTCCTTATACGAAGGAAGAATAAAATGTACGAAGATTCTTAGTCTACATTCAAACTTGACAAAAAGAAAAAATAATATGAGTTACCGGAAATTTCCTTTTGTTGATGAATTTTAATTCGTAATGAAATTTGAAGCATCTCTTTGTAGTAATTTTTTAAACAATTTGTTTGGCATTCGAAAAACCATCTATCTTGTAAAATGAAATACATCAGAATTTGATTGAAAAGGTCCTTAATAGCACGAAGGTATTACCAAAAACTTTGATGGATGAATTTTATTATTTCCTTTATTATTTCTTTCCTCGGAGCATGAAGTGAATCTGATTTTGTACTAATTAATATTCATTAATTTAAATACGACCTTCGTTTCGCCATTGTGTTTACGTTTTATAAATTTAATTTTACGAAAAAAATTTAAAATTTGTCTCGAATCAGCGTAAACCCTTTTCAAATTTTAAAGGGTTGATTTTTAGATTGATTTATTTTCACAACTTCCCACGTTATTTTATTGTCAAGTGCTTTTATTCCGCATTACATCCCACAGGGATTAAAATAAAGATCAGGGTTATCAATGGACAATTAGGGGTTTAACTTGACCCCCTAATCAATGAATCACTTGTTACAGTTTATACGTTGTAAATTGAATTTAAAATGTGGTTCAAATTATTTATAAATAAGATATCATTCACGCAATTTATTTAATGGTTTCACACGATTTTTTGGTTTTTAATACCGAGTGCTTTCTACATGTGGGAGACATGTGTAACATCTCATGATTTAATTATCCGAAAGTTGGCACCCTCTTCGGTGTAGATTTAATTTTTGTTGTGTAGGGTACAATGGTGCTAATCAAGATTTTTTGAAATTATACAGTAACAGAAGAAATTTAAAAAAATTGTGGTAATCATATAATTAAAGGTAATTTGTTTGAGGGCCACTGAAAGACAGCTGCTTTCAGTATGTTCTTGGATTTTTGTGTTTGGTGTCGGCTCCCCGACCGACAGCTGGCATCTGTTGCTTTCATTGACCTTTCTTCATCAACATTGTAGATTCATTAAGACATCCGAAAATTTTGGCCAAATTCTTAACTGTAAATTTGACTATAATAAATCTAGAAAATTATTCTCGCATAATTTAAAAGCAACAAATAATATCGTATAAATTAATGTTATTTTTTTAAATAAAAACCATCGGAGCATATCGAAATCTTTCTTCATATCTTAAAAGCAGGAAACATCATTTTCGGGCAAAATCGATAGTTTACAATAACTGAGGATTTAATATTCAGCAAATCCTTGAAATATGAGTTTTCCTGAATAAATCTACATCATTGAAATGGAGGGTTCATAACTTCATAAGAGCAAAATTTCAAGTTAAATGGACAAGTACTACATTTCTTGCGTTTCTTGTCGAATATCTTAACCAGTTTTTTATGTTAAGATTAGTTATTTAAGGCTCATTTTTGAATGGCATATCGACAGGTGGCGATTGTTACTTTCATGCACATGTGCGTGAGCTCGAATTCATTTCATTCCATTGTTAAATGGAACGCGTGCTTACTACAGGACTCCCTTGGGCTATGCCTATGAAATGTGTTATATTTTTTATTGTAATGGATAGAAAAGATAGTTTGTTATATGACTAGACCACAAGGGTCACGCACTTACCCTTGTGAGTTAAATTCAATTGTTCTCACATTACTATCAATTTAAACTTGCAAACTCGTTTATAACAACATAAACATTTGTGTTGTTAAAATTTCATTTTAAAAATGCTTTACTTCTTTAACTTCAAATTTTATTTCTTTTCAATTATTTTGAGACACAGGAGATTTTTCCAAATCTTCAAACACGATGCACGGATCACGATTAATCAGTTTTGAGTTATTTAATTATTGTAGTAACAACTGAGATTTTGAAAAGTAATTTCTAATATTTGTGGATTTAAAATTTCGCATCATTAAATCCAAGGCGTTCGGGTCAAAACCAGTACGGCAACTGGCACCATAAGGTTGACGTGCGTCTGTTTCGGAAATCTGTCTGGTTTATAAATATGTATTTAACAAATTAGTGCATTTTAAAGTAGCTAATTATTATTTTTTACTTTGTTCATTTTTTTATTCTATACTAACAGGTTCCTATAGCGGCCTTGTGGCCGCCCGAACGTCTTCTTTTTTGAAGTCGAAAAAAATTGATCAATTAGAGAAATGACAATATACAAAAAAATGACAATAATAATAATATTAACTTATAAAACCGTAAACTTTCATTATTATATTATATTACGTAATACAATGATCTAGATTATTGCAATTAAGTATCTGATGGAATTTTTACTTCGGTACTTGATGATTAGATACAATAACGAAACGATTGTATTATAATTATTATATACTCACATTTATATTATAAATGTAAATAAAACGATGTACATATACACATGTACATAGTGTTCTAATTATTTATCTTGGAAAAACGTTATCTAATATGCTGTCTTTAGAGTAAACCCGGTCAAAATCCTCAGTTAATTTCTTCCGCTGCCCTAATAAATAAAAATTAAAACTTAAGAAAGTTAAAATGAAATTTTAAAAAAATAGAAAAAAAATTTAAAAAATATCTGTTAAATGTTATATTTTACAAATATAGTAGGTAGGTACATATTAAATACCACAAATCTACTTGAAATTTCGTATTTTAAGTTTATTTTCAATTGTTTATTACACTCTTGTAAAACGTGGTAAATTTGAATTATTTAAAAAATTTTTAGAAATCACATGATTTCAAACCGGCTGTGGTGTTCTTTAAAACTTTGTTATTCATTAAATTCAGCGCAGGCGGGCGTTCAAACTTGTAAATTTTTCGCCAAACAAAACTGTCGATGGACACGGCTAAAAATTTACATGAGTATCGAAGAGATATTGAAAAAACAGGAAAAAAATTGTCAGAAGTGTAAGTGGAAGATAACGGGTTGTCAGAAGCTTCAAAGTTGCAAAAAAATTCGTAGAATTTACATGTTAAGAAACACTTCTGACAATTTGCATATGTATTGCTTACGTATAGAATAGACTATGTGCAAAATGTCAGAAGACCAAGTGGAAGAGAAATCATGAAAAATCGGGGGCAAAGTGCGAGAGCGTTTTTTTGGTAGTCGGCGCAGTCAAGGAATATTTAATCGCCACTTTGGGAATATGTAAGTACTGATGAAATACTAAGATCCTGAAAGTTTTAGATCTCAAACTCAAGGGGGTTTGGAGAAATTCAAAAAATACTAAAAAATATAAAAAAAATTTTACTCCGGAACGGCTTAATCGATTTTGATAAAATTTTACTACATTATAGGGGTGTATAAAGGTCACCCCAGGACAAAATAACAGCCGTGTAGGATTTCATTATCCAGTGAAAATAAATATTTTTGTTTAAAAATCATTTTTTTAAATATGTTATGATTTCAGCAAAATTATAAAATAATTTTTTTTAGAAGCTTCATACCAGTTTCTATGATATATATTTTTTTCAATTAATTTGAAATGGTGCCCCATACTAAAACAATAAAAACTGTTTTTACTAGAAATTTTCAGTTTTTTCTGATTGATAATTATTTTTGTAATTTATTACCATCGATATTTTAAAAATTTGAATTATTTGCGTAAAATATGTAAAAAAATTTCCAGCGTTGATTATTTATTAAACTTGATTAATTCAAAAAACAAGCAACGAGAGTTTTCGCCCATTCATATCAAGTTTTCTTCATTGTTTAGTTAAATGCGAGTATTTGCTGGTTTTATTGACACAAAACCTAATTCAGTCAATTTTTTTTGGATAGTTTTTCGAAATGGTACTGTACCACATAATTTTGCCAGTCGTTGGCTCAACTGTGCTGACGTTTATAAACAATTTGTTAAGATTAGCTGTTTTGCTTGGCTTTATTAGTTCAGTGCCTTTTTTCCACCAATTTTTTTTTTTCAATATTTTTTCAGACACCGTTTTTTACACTGGATTTGTTACACTAGCAATTATGCGATAAATGTAGTTTTTGTTATATGAAAAATTAGTTAAAAGATAAAAATTTAACAATCTCTTTAGTTATTAACCAATGTAATTTATCATTTGCGGCGAAATTGGAAAAAATAGTATATACACCTTGGGACTATGGTTCTTTTCATCCCGTGTGCGATTTTTGGACTTGGATATTTCACACGCGGGTTGAAAAGTAGCACCTAAGTCCCATGGTGTATAATATACTATTATTGTATCGCACAATTGCTAGTGAAATACAGTGTAACGAATCCAGTGTAAAAGACGGTTTCTAAAAAAATATCGAAACAAAAAAAAATTGTTCAAAAAGAGGCACTGGAATAAAGCGAAATCATTACATTACGAGACAGCAACAGGCAAAATTAGGTGGTTTGGTACCATTCTAAAAACTACCCTAAAAAATTGATTAAATTAGGTTTTGTGTCAATATAACCAGCAAATACTCGCATTTAAATAAACAAATGAAGAAAACTTGATATGAATGGACGAAAACGCTTGTAATTTTTTTACATATTTTACTGAAATAATTCAAGTTTTGTTAACTCAAATTTTTTAAATATCGCATGTAATTAATTATAAAATATTGATAAATTATTACCAGAGAAAACTGAAAATTCATAGAAAAACCAGTTTTTACTTTTTTCAGTGTGGAGCACCACTTCAAATTAATTGAAAAAAATATATATCATAGAAACTGGTATGAAGCTTCTAAAAAAAATATTTTATAATTTTGCTCAAATCATAACATATTTAAAAAAAAGATGTTTAAACAAAAATATTTTTTTTCATTGGATAATGAAATCCTACATGGCTGTTATTTTGTCCTAAGGTGACCTAGATACACCCCTATAATATAGTAAAATTTTATCAAAATCGATTAAACCGTTCCGGAGTAAAAATTTTTTTAATATTTTTTAGTATTTTTTGAATTTCTCGAAACCCCCTTGAGTTTGAAATCTAAAACTTTCAGGATCTTAGTATTTCATCAGTACTTACATATTCCCAAAGTGGCGATTAAATATTCCTTGACTGCGTCGACTACCAAAAAAACGATCTCGCAATTTGCCCCCGATTTTTCATGATTTCTCTTCCACTTGGTCTTCTGACATTTTGCATATAGTCTATTCTATACATAAACAATACATATGCAAATTGTCAGAAGTGTTTCTTAACATGTAAATTCTACGAATTTTTTTGCAACTTTAAAGCTTCTGACAACCCGTTATATTCCACTACACTGCTGACAATTTTTTTCCTGTTTTTTCAATCCCTCTTCGATACTCATATAAATTTTTAGCCGTGTCCATCGACAGTTTTTTTTGGCGAAAAATTTACAAGTTTGAACGCCTGCCCGAGCTTTAATCTTCCAACGCCTTCTGACGATCGGGCTTTCGCTCTGCCGATAACAATCGAACCTTTTCCAAAAAAAATATTTCGTGGACCGAGTCATGTTGCTCGACCTGTAGCCAGCTCTTAGACTATTACACTCAAATATAAGAGACCCGAAAATATGCTACTGCCTAGGGCTCAACTCAGCTAAAAATAGGCACTGACCAAAATATCCACTAAATTCAAAATTTTTACAAAAATTTACAAAATCATTAAACAAAATTTAAATTAAAAAAATCATTTAACATAAAACATAATTCATCAACTATTATAAAATACTCAAAATTTCATTTGGTAACACGACAATATAAATGTTATTTTAAGCCTCATGTTACATTTGTATCCCGATTTTGTCAGCGAAAAAAATCAAATTTGCAAAAACGAAAGGTGAGTGTACACTAGTGCAGCTTACCCAACACATCTAATATTTCGGCATTACTATTGTCACGTATATTTTGGGTTTTTAATTTGGGTTGGTGTAGTCAGATGGTTGGAGCTAAATTGAATAGGGTTTGTTTGGTATTAAATTAATCGATGATAAGCACAGGTGTAATAATTATATATTTATTAAATAAAAATATGAAATAAGATTAATAATTATATATGTTACGGTCAATGACGTGAATTGGGCATTGACGTCAATGGCCGGACAATGACGTCAATGTCCATTTACGTTGGCCATTAACATCATTGACCGGCCATTGATGTTAACGCCCGTTAATGGTGGGCAATGATGTAAATATTTTCATATGATTGTAATATTTACGTCTTTGACCGGTCAATGACGTTAATGGCCAACATCGATTGGACAATGATGATATTATAGAATAATTACTATAAGGAACAGCAAAATGGAGATGTACTTCAACCCGGGACAATTATTTGTCGTGCACGCATTTTTCCGTGTAAATGACAGCAACTCGGCCCTTTTCAAGGCCTCATAAGTGTACAGAGATTTTTATTTAATTTAGACAAACGATCATTGTAGGGTGGATTCATGATTTGTCGTGTTTACGTCAGCCAAAGCAGCCCGGAGGAAAAATTAATTAAATTTAATTAATTCATTTTACGGTGGATCCGTGATTTGCTGTAGTTGCACCAGCCAAAACTAAAAAAGTGATAGAATATAGAATCTGTAGAGTAGTAATTTCATCATTATCCACTTTGTATTGGACATTAACGTCATTGCCCGGGCAATGACATTAATGCCCAACTAAGCTGGGCTTTGACGTTATTGTCCGGCCATTGACGTTAATGACCGAATTGTCAACATTGACCGTAACATATACATACTTATAAACTAAGTCTTACCCTACACCCTTGAAGGGTGGAACCATCAAGCGGTCACATCTTGACCTCTTCAGATTCACTTAATGACTTCCGACTTATGACTGACTAATTAATTATTATTCTATTCTATTCTATTGCACCGCTTGATGCTTCCCCTTCCAGATTATTATACATTTCCACTTATGACACTATTAATGATCACTGTGGGACTACTCACAAGACCTGTATTGAAAAGGCCAGAGCAATGTTTAACAGAGTGAAGGCTATATCTAAAGATCACAATCTGACAATGAACAGGAAAGTGATATCTCTGTTGAGCTGCATGTTTTCTATTCTTCTGTATCGTGAAGAATTCTGGATTTTAAGAACAGTAATTAAAAGGAGATGGATTTCCTGGCTCAGGAACTTTGGAATTTGCTTCTTAATGACTACCGCGCAGTTGTTTAGAGCAGCAGTTAATAAAATCATCATAGTCTATTCTCTATTCATATAGTTGCTAACATCCGGAACGGATAGAAAGTAGAAACCATAAGAAAAACAAGAATATCAAAAAATAAATAAAAAATTTGAAAAATGAAGCTAATTTGGGAAAAAGCAACTCATTTTTCATAAAAAGTCCACTTCTTCTTCTTCATCAGCCTGTATTTATCCACCCCTGGACGTAGGCCTCTCCCAATTTTTTCCATTTTTCTCTATCTTGAGCCGCCTGTAACCACTTTACCCACCGTATTCTTCACGTCATCACTCCATCTCATCTGTGGCCTTCCTACGCCTCTCTTTATCGTTCTTGGAACAAACAAATTCCTTAAAATGTTTCAAATTCTAGAATTTTTTAAATGTATTGACTTTTGATCTTAATGATTAGTTAATTAAAACATTTGTTCAATTTTCTTGTGGAGATGCAACACTTCTTCAGGTAGCTACTCATTAATTAAAGCAAAAGAAATTAAGATATATAAGAAACAGTACCGAAATGAAATATCGCCAAAAAAAGGAGTCGACGAGGAAATTTACCCTAATAGTCTTTACAGTTTTTGGACATTTTCTACCCAAATTTTTGACTGATCCATAAAATTTAATGAAGGGAAATTAAAATTTTAGTCGGCTCTAAAAAATTTAAAATAGTGAAATACGAGAAAGTTATGCCCGGTTTTAAAAAATGTTTTTTTCATTGCATAACCAAGAGATATTTATCAATATACTAATTACAAAGATTTATGCAATATCACGGTGTATAACCATCTACCTCTATCTTAAATTAAAATATTAATTTTCTTTTAATTAGTTATTTGCCGAAGCCATTAAAACTGCTTAAAATTCTTCTTGACGTTTTTCCTTATTCATTTTAATTATTTATGTTGTGGTGTAAATGAAAATAAATTTTTAACAAGTGACAGCTGTTGGTTATCTTTTATTATGATGTTAAAATTATGAAAAAGTTAAAAATTTTTTAATTAACAGGGCGTAGAAAAATTAATTGTTCCGGTTTTGTTTCAGAACCAGCGTACCAGGATATCAAACTAACTTGTCAGTTCCCCTAATTCCAAATATAAATCATTGGGAGAGATTTGGGGTAGAATTGATACTATCGTTTATTGTGGTTCTCACGTATTTGGTCTCAATGGACACTTACACTAAATGGTTGGGTAGTTCGTCATTGATGATTGGAGCCGCATACTCGGCATGCACTTTCGTTTCGGTACTTTATTTATTTTAATACTAAAACATCAATGAACTAAGGAATTATATTTTTCAGGTTCCATACTTAAATCCAGCTCGATCCTTAGGTCCTGCTTTTGTATTAAGCAGGTGGGAAAATCACTGGGTTTATTGGATTGGTCCTTTGGTAGGCGGATTAATCTCTGGTATTGTATATGAATATATGCTCAATCCAAGAAGACATAAAAATATAAAGGAATCCGCCGATGGAGAATCGTCGAGCATACAATCTGAAGACGATCCGTACGATGATTTGGATAAACCAACCACTACCAAATACAACGGAAGTTTTAACTATCGTCAAACATCTAACATGGTTTCTGCGACAGCCGGATATTGCCCGAATTTAATGAATTCCGGTTTATATGCCGCGTCCATTGGTAAACCAGAGCGTGCCGAATCCGTGTATGGAGGAACAAAGTCATTGTACTGTAGGTCACCACCTTTAACTCGCGCTAATTTAAACAGATCACAATCTGTATATACAAAATCAAATAGCGCTATCAATCGCGAAGTTATACCTAGACCAGGACCGTTAGTTCCTGCACAATCTTTATATCCTATGCGGCTTAATCAACAACAAAGTCATCTTCAAAATCAGAATGTACAAAATCAATTGCAACAAAGATCCGAAAGTTCGTTTGGTTTACGTGGAGTTGCAGCAGGAACCTCCTCACGCGATGCATACGCAGCTATAGGTAGTAACACAACGCATTCCACTAGAAACGATGCAGCAGGTGCAGATAGCATTAAATTTGAAGAAACTTCAAAAGGTAGGAGTAATAGACCAGAATCTATGTATGGTTTAGTACCCGGACATTCACGTCAAGCTCAGTCAGAAGACTCCAACTACGCTTATTATGGTTCATCAAAACGAACTGCTAACACCAATGGTGGATACCACAACGGACCTCCTAGTGTAGCATCAAAAAGTTCTTGCAGTAGTGCAACATATGGACAAAGAACTGTAGATGGAAAACATGCTCCCACGCAAGTAATAACTGGTGGCAGCAATGCTACATCTTTTCATCATCCCTTACCACAACATTCACCTTCTGGACAGTATTAAACTTTTTTTTGTTATTCAACTGTTCATATAAGAACAGAAAATATTCCTTTTAATTGTGATCATTCCAAAATATAGATAATTAGAGTTTTATTTTAAATTAAATGAACTTCTGCACGAATGAAAAATTTGTCGCGGTAAGTTAATTTAATTATAAATTTTATTCGAAATTTGTTCATTTATTTCTTTTTAAAGATATAATATAACAATTTGTTTTCTATTTTGAAATTTTTTTTTTATTATTTTTTTTTCACAAACATTAAACGCTTTGTTGTTAGGGGATGCACATACTTGAACATTGAAGAATATTTCGAATTTTTACTAATATTAAATAAATTACTAAGATATTGAAAAAATATATCAGTATTTAGTAAGGACATTGGTTTAAAACACTATAGTATGTTGGTGTGGAGGGGGGGCTGCCCCCCTTCCATTATGACCGCCCTTGTCAGTAGTTACAGTTAGTAGAGATTTTTTGGTAGAACTATAAAATTATGCAGTTATTCATGTTAGTGCAAGAATGTGTGCAATAAAAAAAAGCTAGATCCATTTTGATATTATGTGCATTCCAGGTGATAAAATAGCGTCGATATTGTTATTTTAAAAAATGAATGTAAATAAAATAAACAGTGCTGTTGTTCATATGTGTTGTTGTTAGACAAAAGACATTTCTTCATCCATTTTCATTAAAATTGCCAAACGAATCCTGCACTATATTCAAATATTACTTTAGATAGATTCATGGCAAATCTAAAAATTCTGCAAGAAAGATGTAAACTAGTTGAAGAGGTTGATATTATTATTATAAGCTAATCAAACAAAACAAAAACAAAAATAGAAGACTGCTCATTACATCGCGCTATTTAGGATCTTTAGATTTGACATGAACTTTAGTCTATGATAATGATGAAAAGCTGTCTAAAATGAAAATTTCAAGTTACCTACCCATTTTATTGTTAATATGTAATTGAAATTGTAAATAAAAATATTAATAATATGTACTATATATTTTAGGTTGTATATTGTTGTTTGTAGTAAGTAAGTAAATATAAGTAATAATATCAATTGGATTTTTAATATCATATAATAAAAAAAATGTAATATTCTCAATATAATCCAATAGCAGGAGCGAAAAGATAGATTTCTGGCAAGATTCAAGTAATTCTGATTTTTAAATATTTTAGGACCTCTGCAACCGCCGCTTTTATTCAATATTTTCTTAGCGGTTAATTTTATGAGAAAAACAGTTTTCATAAGAAAATAACGTAGAGTAAAAAATTTATTATCAAATACCTCATAATAAATGTTCTATAACTATGACGATTTTAACAATTGCAATACCAAAATTACACTCGAGGGAGTTTTTGATTACCATATAACACAACTAGTGAGTTTTAGTTTACGAAAATTTTATACAGACTTGAAAACATAATAAATTAATTAATGAACATTTATTTTATTTTTTTACCGTCATAATATACATTGAAATTAACAGTTTTCACATTGCTTCGAAAAGTAATTACCCAAAATGGCTGGAAATCGATGGCTTCGTTCAAAGCAGTCTTCATCACGGAATTTGGCACAGTAACTTCATTCACCTCCTGAATCACATCGTGAACAAACGTGGACGTGGAAGAACCTGAACCTCGACCTGCACCCTTGCTTGAACCTGAAGCTATGGTGGCAGAATAATCCTCTGTGATAGTGCTCGTTATCCCCATTATTCTCTTTGCAATTCAGATTTTATTCGTCACTGATTCTTCTACGTATGACTCTGCCACGGTAGAAAACTTCCACCCTCCGTGTCGTTTAAGATCCATTAGATCGGCTTCTGCATCCACAAGCAAAGTGGCGGAAGAACGTCGCAAACTGTGCCCAGTATATTGAAGTGGGTTAGGTAAATTTAAAAACATGACAACTTCTTTAGAAACTTTGGCGATAGTAGTGATACCTACAGGTTGAATAGTACATTCCAACTTTCTGTAAGATACTAGAAATCTGTCACGAGTGACATTTTTTGGTCTGAGGGACCGATATTTCTTGTACAAGTCCAAAACGTTCACGCCAAATCCTTCATTAATAAGCTCAAATTTCCGCGCCTTATTAGTTTTAGTATCAGGCAACCTAACTGTTACGTAAGACCCTTTGTCTTCAATATTCTGCACTTTCAATTTCCTAAGCTCGTCGCACTTACATGCCCCTGATATGCCGAATATCAGGATTATCTTCAACAGTAAATACTTCTCGTCCGGTGCATCCGCCAAAAATCGCTCAGTATACTGTCTTTCAAGTGTATTTGTTTTTTTCGGCTTAAAACCTCTCCCTTTTCCTTTTAGATAGCTGGTAAGCACGGAAAACCTGCAATGAAATTAAAATTTGTATTGCTGCACTTTCAAACAGACGAAGAAGTACAACTAACCTTGATATATCTACATGTTCGTAAACGTTTAATGTTGCTTTTAACATCAAATATTTCGTCCATAGCAAAGAAGGCTTGAAGGTTTTCTCCAGGTTATGAAAATATGCCAGCATGATGTCTTCATTTATGCCACGAACGTTTTTCTGGTTTCTCCAAACATCAAATGCTTTAAACTCTTTTTCGTACCTTTCGATTGACTTTGCCGGCAATAATTCAAAAATTGCGTCGGCCGCTTCAGCCGCGACGTCTTCTGGAATTGTGATTTTATTCTCGTTCATATTGATTATCAGATTATGCGGAATTGACGAAAATGTCAATTTTTTATTATTATTATTATTGTCATTGTTTTTATGGCACATGGGCAACCATACCGCGATCTAAACTCAAGAAAGCAAAATTTTTGTTTTGAAGCTTCATTCTGTGTTTATTAAGTTTATTAAGAGGTATTTGGATAAAATGTTGTACTGCACGTGTAATGTTACTGAGTATTACCCACACGAGAAAATTAGCCCGCGAGGCCATAGGCCAAGCGGGCTAAACTTTTCTCTAATGGGTAATACTCTTGTAACACTACTTGTATAGTAAATAACTATTACCGATTTGGATAGAGCACAATTTTCTGAGTATGAGAATGTAAAAACACTATTAGTACCTTGAAACAGACAGTTTTCGAAATAATTAGTACCAAAGATAAAAGATAGAATTCGCAATAAAATTCTGCAAAATTTAACCAGTTGCGATTGAAATATGATGAACTAGTGCCTGATAAATGCAAATCCTTCGTAATAATTATATTTACATGCTTACATGTGTGCATGTTTTTGGGTTCCTAAAATATCGATATAGAAGAAACTTAGTTTGCTAAATCAAAATCTCGCCTATCAAGTGCAGAAGCTTACTTATGAGGGGAGCTCTAATAAACTATAATTTTTACCTGAACTTTTGTATCAGCACAAGTTGCCGAAGTATAGACAAACAACTGAAAATGTGTACCTTTTTTCCAAGATGGCGGCTCGAGCGCAACAGATTTCGACGGGGACTGTGTACCAAAATTCAGATCTTTACAGATTAATGTTTTTATTTTATCTAATTTGACTTCACTATATCTCACATATTCCAAAATCAAAATTAGGTAAAAACGTTTCAATCGCGCTTATTTTCAAACACAGAATGCAAAATACTCAACAACGATTGACAGCAATTTACACGTTACCGTTGATTTGGTCATGACTGACGACAGTAATTTGTTGTCATCTATCAAGTTTCTCTCACCTATTTCAGATTACTGTGCCCCCACAAAATAATGTAACACTCTCCAGAAGTTTCACAAACTTGCAGCGGATGGCTGACGAACTGAATGGCCTTGATTGGGTTCATGCATTGAGTGGTCTTCCTGTCAGTGATCAGTGGCAGGAGTTTCAAGGAAGAATTTTTGCCTCTGTTATATCTATTATATTTATATCAGAGAACAATAGCTTATAATCCTAACAAACCATGGATCACAGCTGAACTGAAGAAGCTTATTCGGGAGAAGAGGCACCTGTGGCAGAGATATATCCGAAGCAGAACTTCCGAAAACTTTGCACGTCATCGTAATTTTTCTAATATCCTTAGTATCAAGTTGTCAACTGCAAGAAGAGATTATGAAGAGAGTCTGATCCTTGAGGGCGGATCAAAGAAATTTTACAAGTACATCAGGTCCTCACTGTAGCGACGACTTTGAATGAAACGGCTGATCTTCTTTGTAAAAAATTTGTGTCGTCTTTTGTGCGGAAACCCAGCGGACCCCTTCCGCAAATTTATTGTCCCTCTTCTCCCGGTTCTCTTTCAATGGCCCATTTCCCACCGGATCGAATCGGGCGATGTATTGATGGTCTGAAGAATGAAACATCTTCCGGCTTGGATGGTATTTCTAGTCGTTTATTGAAGCACTGTTGGAACACTATTTCTTTGCCCCTAACGTTGATCATGGAGAACTCGTTTGCAAACTACGAACTTCCGGATATTTGGCGTCTATCATCTGTAACTCTGTAAATGTAAATCTACTGTAAAACTCAACTGTAAATCCGCGGTTGGAATAGTCTAAAAGTTGTTGAGTCACCCAACGATCTAGGTGTGTCAATAGCAACTAATCTTTCTTGGAGTAGTCACATAAACAAAATTTGCAGCAAAGCCAAAACCATGGTATATCTTCTCTCTAAGTGTTTCGAGAGGCCCATTCCTGCTGTTGTCAGAAAGATGTACATTACCTACATTCGACCTCATCTCGAGTTCGCAGGTCCGGTGTGGTGTGAGGAGTTGGTGCGCGATATTGATATGCTTGAATATGTCCAGAGAGCAGCAACGCGATTGGCGTATCCTTATCGAAACAGACCATCTTATGAGGAGCGTTTAGGCATTTTTAACTTGACGCCTATTCACCTTCGGCGTTTGAGGGGAGACTTCATAATTATGTTTCGAGCACTTAACCACTTCTTTCCATTGGATACGTCTCACCTCTTTGTGCTTAATGTGGATAATCGCTTGCGTGGACATTGTCTGAAGTTGCTACGTGAAAAATTCAAGACCAGAGCCAAAGAACATTTCTTATCGAATCGAGGCTTTGGCGTCTGAAATTATCTTTCTGACGACGCGACGTAGTGGCGGATCCATCTGTAGATTCATTCAAGAACCGGTTAGATCTTTTGAATCTGTCATGACGGGATTGATTTTGATTTTATTTTGATTTTAATTCTATCTTTTGAATTTCATTTGTTTGTTCTTGTGTTTATTTTTTGTACATTTGTCTTTTTATTTTGAATTTAATTGCATTGTGTCAAAATTTTTGTAATTTAGACTTTTATTGGATAAATCATCGACTCTTTCAATATTGAATAATAATAATAATAATACTTTCAAAATCGCTAACCCTCAGATAGAATTACTTTTAATTCTTAAAGAAACAATTGTAAATGATCTACTGGTTTTGCTAAAACATTACAATAGTACGGAAATGTATTGGAAAGCATGTTGTACCTAAAAACCAATATTTGCCCTTTTCAATCACAGGAGAGAAAACTTTTTTGCCATATTTCGAACATACATATAAACGAAATTATTATAAACCAAAGAGCAGGACGTCGATTCAGAGAGCAGATATTCGCTGCATGCGTGCGAATCACTTTAGTATTTTCACTTCAATCATCATCATCATCCGCACGTATAAGACCAATGGTTTTAAGGGACTTTTTTCCTTGGTCATAATGACTGGAAGTTGATACAGCTGATATAAAATATACAGCTGATAATATGGAAAAGATTAATACAAAAATAGTCTGATAATGGAAATGATGTAGATTGTAAAAGTGAAAATTCAAAATCATTCAAGATTCAAGAAAAATCATAGATAACAACTTAATAATCACACATGTCGATATGGGCAACACAGTAGTTGTGCTAGATAAAAAACATACAAGCAAAAAGTGGAGAATTTTATGAATCAAAATAATTACCATAATATCAAACAAAACAAAATGATTAGTTCAAAAATTAATATTTGAAGAAAAAATGACACAAAATACTTCATCCCCATGCATTCCATGATTCCTTTAATGTATACTTTGCTGAACGTTTTATTATTGCTTTATTATCTGATTTGTTGTTGCCAGATTTACCGGTATATAAGAATATCTGCAAATGGTTTAATGGGTATCTATCGAAAGCCTTAAATTTCGAACCATAATATGGTTCCGTATTCACCAACTACAAATAGCACTATTTGTTGAATAAAAACAAGATTTTGCATTGTTTTGCACTGTAATAATGTCATTTTATTCGACAAATAGTGCTATTTGTAGTTGGTGAATACGGGCATTAGTAAGTTAGCCAAACAACTTCTGACTAAGATACTCAGTTTGAATCCAGGGAGATAACTTTCATATGATCGTTTTCGTATTTCAGAGGGCATATAAAGCCGGCGGTACCCCTGGGTTAATGATTGCCGATATCAACTATTAAAAACATTCCCCAATCCGGATTTAGCAACCGTGAGGTTTTTCTCTAAAAAAGGAAGGGGAAGGGGAAGTAAAAAATACTCAATTGATAAGACTATATTATTTAACATTCAGTAAAGTGAAGAAAATATAAAATACACTTTATACTCTTTTCATTTTCTTCGTTATATGGGACGATCAAAAATAACCATGAAATAGGGCTTTTAATCGCATTACAAATTTTTAACTATTGAATGTTTTTCATAAATATAATTTTTTATAGCATAATATTAATTGATCTTTTCTTAAATATTTTTAATCCTAACCTGTCAAGTAAAAATTAATTTTTTTTGTTTTTTAAATAATTAATTTTCTACATTTTAAATATTGCTTACTTTACTGTTAAAATTATATTGGTTCAACGTTTTGTTTAGTTCTGTTAAATGTTACATTTTACAAATACATACACAAACCACAAATCTGTTTGAAAGTTTTTATTTTTTGTTCATTTTCTATATTATTTACTCATTTCATAATTTACGATAAAAAAAGTTAAGTTACTCAAAAAATAGAAATATTCAATACATGTCAGGATATATTTATCCCTAAAATTGGTGACAACATTACAGGTTTGTTTTAATTTAAATTGAATGGAGTCTGTTTCTCAATGATGATTAAGTAATTTATAATTTCCAAATTAAAAGCAACAATAGTTTAAAATTCTTTAAAAATAATTAGTGTGATTAGTTGACTTTGTAGTAGTTTGATATTTTATCAATAAAATACATAATTTTACTATTAGCATAACTGAAGATAGTAGCTGTTCAATGCTATATTTTAGTAATAATAAAGAACTACTACTTGCAACTTGTAATTTATACTTGTAGATTTGCTTTAATTGCGAAACAGTGTTCTGGTGGTAAATTAATACAATTTTTAAATAATAAACAGTGTTTTTTTCCAAAATTTTAAATGAATTATTAGGAAGTTTAGAACAGATACTTAATTACTTTTTCTTGCATATTTTATATTATGAATATATCTGGTACTTCAACCGCAAAAGCATTTTAATTACGTAGTGATTACCACGTTTGTTACGGTCACACACATTGTAGTTAAATTTTATGGACAATTCTTATCAGTTGTCGTTTTAACTAAAAACATAATTTAAAAATTTAAATTTAATCATTTTAAATAGTAAGTATTACCTACTCAATAATTTTTTATAAAATAATAATTTATGTAAGTTGATAATTAATAGGTTATTTATTAACATATAGGTACTTATAATAATATTAATTACTATAAAATACTAATAAAAATAAACAACTTATTAAATAATACAAAGTAATTACAAGAAGTAGAATACATTGCTTAAGAGCTCTAAATAGTTAAGAGAAGTAACAGAAGCATATTAAGGTACCTCTACGCCTATAGGCACTAGTTTATGGTGCGCCTCCCCGGCTCTACTATTGTGCTTTTCGAATGAAACGAATGAGCTTTTTTTTTTTAACTTTTTTGCTATTTTTTAAGAGGCTATATTTTTATTTTGACATTTTATTAGGACACCGGGAATATTTCATTTTATTAATAATGTAATTTATTTCAAAATTATGCAATTTGCTCGGCACCTTGCGCCCCTTTTATCTTGCGCCTCTAAGCGGGTGCATATCTAGCCCAATAGGTAATCCGTCTCCGAAAATGTTTACATTAATTTACATTAGATTTATATTAAAGCAATTTAATTATGAATTAATTAACTATTTCAAAAAAATTGCAATTTTTAATATAAAGGTTAATTTCAAATGTTATGTAGTAGTGCGTACATAAACATTTTATAGATTATCGTAAGTTTTAACATTTCTTTTATTCAAGAGAAAACTTAGTCAAGTATTTATTTTGCTCTATAGAACATTTCGCTCTCGGATAATTCGCTCCCGAACAAACCGCTTCCGGAAATTTACCAAAACTCAGAATACACCAGGCAACTGCTCCATGTAGATACAGATAATGTCAAATTTCTTCTGTAGAGTACCTTTATAGTATATTGCGTAGGCGATCAAGTTGAGCCAAGATGACTATTAATTTATAACATACTTCGCTCGACGTAAAATATTCTATTATTATTTTAAAATTTATGATTTTATTTTCAATCATTCAAAAGTGGTACACGACAAATTTTATATTTTCTCGACTTGCCCACAAGTAAGACCGGCGCCGGCGGTGAAGTTAATATAAAAGATTAAAAATATAACCCAGTCTCACATACATATATTGAACCAAAGCAATATGTAACCGAATTTTATTTTTCCGAATAAATATTTATATTTTAAAACATAAAGTTTTCGGCGTCAGTACACTATAAAAAATGATTTGTTGTAACAAAATCATTAGTAGCTATAGCCTCAACAGAATTTTTTGCTGTTACAACAAATTTTATGCTGTTTGGAAAAATAGTTTGTTCTAAAAACAAAAAACTTTGTTGTGGCAGCATAAAATTTGTTGTAGCAGCAAAAAAACTCTGTTGAGGCTATAGCTACTAATGATTTTGTTACGACGACAAGGAGCAAGGAGTTTGCTGCTTTATTTTTATTGACGCTACCGTCAATGCTGCTACAGGACAGTTTTACAACAAAATTGTTGCCATTCATTGATCATATTTAGTTGCGGAACTGACACTGAAGATTTCATACCAGTATGTTCAGTAGTTATGTTTCAAGGTATTTTACGCTGATGTGCATTATATATATATAACAATACACTTATATTACAGCTTGATTTATTTTATAATTTTATGGTTTAGATGTTTAGAAGGTTATTACTTAATATTTATATAGTATTTAATATTTTAATCATATAATAGAGAAGTCAAGTATATTTACGTAGGGCATTCTGTACAACGTAGAACATCAACCTTCGGAGGCTCTTATTTAGTGGTTTTGAATTGACAAATTCACAAAGAGAGTTACTTTTTTTTTTAATTTTTAATCTCTAATCGATGACGGGGTATTAGGGATTAATCGAGTTATTTATATATATTTATAATTTATCTAGAAAATAAAGTTTTAACAGGTTTTACTTACTTATAAATGTATGAATATTATTTTTAATATTTTGATATTTTGATATTTTTTAAAATAATTTTTAATATAATTCAAACTCCCTGATTCATCCCCTAAAATATTAAGTGATCACTGCATATAAAATCAGAAAACTATGTGTTGAATACATTTGATTCTTTAAATAATTCAAATGTTTGAACTACACAGTAAGAGCAAAAATTACTGGCGTTATTTTAAATTTTTATATTATTCGGAATCGTTTGGCGGGGGTGAGGGGGGATAATTATAAAATGTATAACAAAAATTACAATCATTGTTAGGAAAAGCATTTAATGACTTATCATAAAATATTTAAAAAACATATTAGAGTATAATGTATGTAACTAGCATAAGAATTACTTGGTTCAGGGAAATAGCTAGGCGGTCAAAACCTTGCTTTTACACTAGAACCTTGGTTTAATAAACAAAAATTTCTAAAAAAGATTATATACTCGTATGTACTCAAAGATAGAAAAACTAGAAAATTCAAAAGAGCATTTTCAAATTCACAATAGGGAAACGAATCTATCAGCGCTTTATGATTTCGATATATAATATTCCTGGTATTCTAATATTTTGATTTTAGTTTTTTTTTTCATTTAGATTTTTTTTAATAAAATTAATTAATAATTAATATTGATATTCTAAAACAAGATAGGTATTGCTCCCCATCTAATCAAGCTTAATTGCTTGATTCGTTCATTCGTTCCCCTGATATGCTTTGTGAATTTATAATTTAAACATTTTGATGATGAAATATTAAATTTTGATATTTACCCATATTTATCATTACCTTTCTACTTTGTTTCGTCACTTTAATCGGCATTTCAAATTGCCGAATTATTTCGGTAAGAAATATTCATATTGCCGATTTAGTTAAACTTACCTGTCCGTTGATACAATCAAAAAAATATTATGTGCATCAGTTAAAATTTTTTTGATTAATGGTATTAATAATTATTATTAATGGGTAGTAGTAAAAAATGAATTACATGTAATTTTTAAACTTTAAGGAGAGTAGATCAAGTTCATTGTAAATTAGTAAATCACTGAATAAATTAATATAAATTTAAATGAATATTATATGCAATATAATTGTAGTTAATGTAGAAATCACATAACTTATATTGTGACTTTTAAATTTAGACAGTAATTGCATTGAAAGATCTTTGGATATACGTGAGTGGATTTTAAATTGTATTTGCTTAATAAGTTAATAAGAGCATTTTGCAGTGTATTCCTACTGTATTCTACTTAAAGTTAAATGCCTCTTCAAAAAATTATATATTAAATAAGCCACACAGTAAAAACTATAAAGGCACATATAGGTTTTATTTTGAGTTAAATGTATTAGTTTTATCAGTGTATTAGTGCATGCAAGAGTTAGTCGAATCGTATGGTAAGTTACAAAGGGTTTTCTGAATTCCAAAAATTTAAATTTTGCTTTTGCAATTTAATAAAAATATTAAATTATATTACTAAAGATTTAAATTATGTCAAATGGGCAAACCTATTCATACAAATTTAAATTAAAAACATGCAAAACATGCAGTAAAAGCCTTCACGACCTTGTAAATTTTTAAAATTTTGAACCAGAAGTAGGTCAATTATAAATGTTATGTATGTATGCTCAAATAAGTTTAAATAAAAATTTCAAGAATATTTTGTGCAAAACTATTAATTTTTAATTATGTATTATGCTTAGATTTTTGAGAGACTTACAATGGGGTACTAGCACGAAGAAATTATTGCAAGATTTGCGAAATTAAGATCCTTTTTGTATTTTGTATATTTGTAATATTTGTATTTTAGATACAAAAATTAAAAAAATAAAATAAAAGTATAGATTTATAGTAAATGCACTGGTAAGCTTAGTGAACACAAAAATTTGTAACCTAGTTTTGAGGTGGTTAACTGAGAATTATTTCAGCTTATATATTTATTTTGAATTTTCTGTATCTAATTGATGATTTTTTAATTAAAGCATATTTACTTAAAATCGCATTAAATTTTTTAAACAATAGTATATTACGCATCGGGCATCGAAGATGAAAAATGTGTCTGAATGAGAATAAAATAAATTAAAATTGATTCAACAAAATCAATTTTTTTAGAATAAGAATTATTCAGGATCAAAGTACAATAAAAATTTATTCGTTTAGTGCGGGTTTTAAATTATTATGTAATTATTGTATCTTTCCTAGACCGTATCTAGATTTAGAAATTAAATTCATACTTGAGGTATAAAATGTGGCTAAAGAACTTTTATCTTATTAGCAACTAGGTATTATCTAAAATAAAATATGTAATATGAATAATTATTTATTCACCATATCGAGTTTTTTCTGTCTTGACTAACTAATTTACCGCAAACAGCCTTCAGTGTTAACAGTATCTTTTCTATTAAACAATGAGTAATTTCTAATCTTTATTCAAAAATGTATTGATTAAACTCTAAAATTGATGAAATCCAAAATGAAATTAATTATTTAAAAAATAATTATTATTAAAAATGTTGTTAATCAGGAGAATAATGAGCCTCTCTGTGAAAAGAGTGCCTCTTCCTGTTGATTGACACGCGTGGCTGTTTATGTATTTTGTTGTTTTTAAAATACCTTTTTATTTATTTTATTTATTTGTTATCTTATAAATATAATATGATCTCGTTATCTACAAATCGATAAGTTATTGTTGTTGCATTTAAGTAATTGCACTCAAACAAGCTGCTTTAAATCAATTATTATTTAAAAATATATAGTTTTGAGTTTTTCATAATCTTTTTTTTTTTAATATTTAATCGCCATTGATAAAATAGTTTCTTGTATTAGGTAAAAATACATATCTCCAATATATTTTCATACTGATTAATTACATAGTATTTTTACTGTTTTAGAGAGAGGGTTTTTTAAATTCAGCACTTTTTTTCTTAAGGTATCTCGTTGATGAAAGACTGAGTGTGTCGAATCTGGAGTATTTAAAACAATACTTGAGTTGTTAATTGCTTCGTTGCCCACGACAAAAATCCAATCAAGGCAACGTACCATTAGGATCTTGAGCTAAAATTTAGACTTAACTAATCAATCGAGTAACGAAATATCGGTCATAAAAAAAACTGAAAAAAAATGGTTCATCATATATGGCGACGGCGCCAGCATTTTTGAAATGGGTGGGCACAAATTGGGACCAATATATTTGGGGTGGGCAGGAGCACACAAAATTTACAAATAAACTTAAAAAAATTCATTATTGAACTAACCACCTAAAAAATTTAGGTCGGCACTTGGGTGGGAAACTCCAATCACTTGCCTACCCTGGCCCACCCCTGGCGCTGTCACTGCACCTATGTGCTTTACGCTACACTGCTGCTTGGTTGTATTCCATAATCAAGTTACTGGGTCAACAAATTTCGAGTGCACTGGAGGGCATTCCATGCCCCCCAGACCCCCCGGTTTGAACATCAAACAGTATGTGCGTATAATTTTTGATTAATTTTATTTAACAAGGAGCTTTTACTCGTTCAGAACCAATTACATTTCCGCCAGAGAATCTGAGCATTTAATTTCATTGAATAAATATCTAAACATCTTTCACTCTTTCTAAAGGGTGTTTCATATTCCTTGAACTATTTGGTTCTGAAAGAGTGAGAGTTCTTAATTTAATCATATTCATAAAAAAATATGGCCATAAACTGTTTGTTCCTGAAACCGGGAGGTCTGGAGGGCATGGAATGCCCTCCAGTACATCTGTTATTTATTGACTCAATAACTTGATAATGAAATACAATATAACCCAATTACTGACGTACCCTGAACCCCCAGGTTTCAAAAACGAAAAGTTTGCTCACATATTTTTGGATTAATTAAGGGGGCAGCTGCCCCATTTGCCCCCCCCCCCAATAGACGTCCATGGTGACAATTCTTGTATTTTATCAAAGTTCGGTTAGTTAATGAAACTCTCAGATTCATTACAGGTAATATGAAAAATAATGTGTATGCCATGGGATGAAACACGATTTCAGACTTGGGGTGATGCCAGGCCTATCTTTCGCTTAGACAGACCCTCGTCTGAAATCGTTTTGTTTCATCCCTAGCCAAACAATATACTATTTATTTGTATAGTAGAACCAATGTAATATAACTTTTACAACATAATTATTGTAGTGGAACTTTGAAAAAAATTTAATTTTTCCAACTTCCTTCTCTACCTAGGGTTGCCAGCTAGGTTCTGAAGTCGGTGGACGAAACTTCTCAGTAGTCGGTTGCTGTTTGATGACAATTTAAATGATTCCAAAAATAAATTTTTCAACAAACGAAAATAATTTCTATAAAAAAACTTCAAATGCAATTATAACATTTTTAAATAAATTTTTTAGTTAATAAATGCAAACAATAATCGCAGATAACCGTTATCAAACCATGTGCACGACGCAAATACAAACTTGAATAAATTTTCTAATTTTAACGATTTAATTATTCGAAAACAAAATCCGCTGACCGTCGTGCTAAGTCTTTCTTCGTTCAACGCATTAGCTTGGAAATTCAAAGGGGTAATGCAGCCAGCTTATTAGGAACATTTGGAAATCCAGCAGTGTGATGAAATTTTTTATTTGTAGTTTTGTAGGTTTACGTTATTAGTTATTTGTGTACATTTTCCATTTGAAAGAAATAATATAATGGAAATTATATAAAAAAAATTAATAAATTAATAAACGAATAATCAATTATTACTAGGGGTCTTCGGTACTGGGGAACAAAGTTATATAATCACCTGCCACGGGAGCTGCATGAACTGCCTGATCAGTTGTTTACCGGATCGGTAAAAAACGTTTTATTAGAGAAAACTATATACACGTTAAAAAATTTTTTTGCGCCATCTTGATTTGTGTGTTGTTAGTGATTGTGTTGCTGATACTAGCTTGCTGGTTGTGATATGTAATATATTTATCTGTTCTAAATAATTATCAAACACTGCAAATTTTGTACTTCGTAATTGTGTTGTATTAAATAATTGACGTTTCATGTAATTCTTATTACAATGAATAAATTGTATTATTATTATTATAATATTTCATATCCAATCATACAAATTTTTTTTAATCATACAAATTTAATTTTAATTATCCAAATTCTAATACCACCAATCAAATTAATCCAATGTCTAAATCTTGGACAATTTTCAAATAAAATAAAACTAAATTTTTTTTACTTGTATTAAGGTTGTTAAGAAGGAAAATGAAAATAATGAGAAGTTCTTGAAATTTTTACAGTACATTATTTGCGTAATAAAAAAAATTCTGGCAAAGTTTGAATTTAATCTTGTTCTTAGTTATCGAGATAAAAAATGTTAAAGTTCACATTAATTTGAAAATCATTAAATCAGCCAGCATTTCCAAAAATTGCCAAAATATTTATGAAAGTCTTATGAATAAGTATACCAAATTTCAAAAAAGTCATGTTTTTAGTTTCTGAGAAAATTAAATTATTATTCAAAAAAGTAGTTCAAAAGTTATCAAGATTTTCGATAAATATACATTAAAAACAAAAATATTGGTGGGAAAATGAATGGGTTACGAAATCAGATATTGCCATGATTTACTAAATCTTGATAGCTTTTGTACACTTTTTGGAATAATAATTTAATCTTCTCCGAAACTGAAAACATGACTTTTTGGAAATTTGGTATACTTATTTATAAGACTTTCATAAATATTTTGGCAAATTTTGGTAATGCTGACATTTCTGATTGTTGAAATAATGACCTTTAAATCATTGCAACCGTAATGTAACTTTAACATTTTTTATCTCGATAACTAAGAACAAGATTAAGTTCAAACTTTGCCAGAAATTTTTTTATTACGCAAATAATGTACTGTAAAAATTTCAAGAACTTCTCATTATTTTCATTTTCCTTCTTAACAACCTTAATCGCAATTTTATTATCAAATTTATATCATAATCTCAAACTGGAGTAGCAAATTATAAATATAAGGACCTTCCCGCAGAAATATGTCCGTTCGCTTGGGCGGACTCAGTTGGGAGGGGCGAGTATCACGTCTTTTCGTACCAACATAATTTGTTAATACAAAAAGTTCGCAAAATTCAAAATTTTACAATTATTTACAAAGATTAATCACCTTAGAAATCAAATATAAAAAAAATCCAAATTTCGTATTTACAATAATTCAAAATTTACAAAATTAAATTAAAACTAAAACGATTATTTTACATAATAAACCAAAATTTAATAAACTATCAAAAATTTTTCCAAAAATGATTTGGTAACACGACCATATGTACTATTATTAGGGTAGTTGATTAATTAAAATTTAGATCAATAAATAGAACGATGAAAAAATTTAAAACGAGAAGTTATTATATGTAATATAGTATATGTAGATGTTGTCGAGTAAAGAGATAATTAATAGTAATAACTAATAAGTAATAACTAATAAGCAGGTCTCGGAAGTTATAGCACTAAAAAAGAAAACTTTTAGCTCTTTAATATGCGCTTGAAAACACCAAAATTAGCGCTATAATGAGCACTAAAACATGAAAAATATGAAAATGTGAAACAAAGGCTATAACCGGCTAAGCATGGGGAAATGGCCCTTACACCAATTTGACTAATTTTTTTTGTAGAGTATTACATTTTCCAAAATATTAGGTCCTAAATGTTGATATTTTCTTAGAAAAATTTTTTTTTTGAAATTTAGTAAAGAATTTTTTTCTCAGAAAGTATTGTTGCAAATTGAATATATTGGAATATGTTATAGAGGTAGGTACTAAAGACTTATAAGTGGACATTTTTTTGTGAATATAGCTCCACATGAAATGTGGAAAAAACGGGAAAAAAATTTTCTAAACTTAAAAAAACTTAAATTGTGGCCGTACAACAATCAGCAAATTTTGTCCATAACTATAACATATATTCATTTTAAATTTTTACGAAGGGTATAACATATTGATATTTATAAAAGTTCTTGCCTAGATGCATCGGCCAGCATCGACAGTCAACTGCGTAATAATCATTTAATAAGAAATAGAAAACATAATTTAAGTGTAATTTTATAACTAATCGTTTAAGTAACTGATTGTTCAAGTAACTAATCGTTATCACTATCGTCTTCAATAATAGTCACTGGTATAGTGTTTCCATTGGCACACTCGCAATAATATTTAGGGATTCCAGAAACAAACAAAAAGCAATGATATGAAAGTGAAACTACGAAAGTAGCTATAGGTGGATTTTCGGCCGTGAAGATCTATCTAATGATAGATACTCCTTTCACAATATGCTACCAATGAGTAACGTGGGGTTATTGCAGAATCACAATCCCCAGCCAAAAAGCACACATGCAGATAGTTTTACACCTGTATTTAAATGTTGTTTATGAATGATTATTAGCGGACGTCCATTAATTTCGTTAGGCGATTATGGCAATTTTTTGACCCCCCTTCCCCCTCTGGTAAAATGTCGTGAGAATTGGAACGATCCCCTCCTCTAATCTCACCTGAGATTGTTTGTTTTACTTAATTTAACCCAGTTCTCCCGCAATTTTACAGTTTCTTGTTGATACAACAAATTGCGTGATATTTTTTGAGACTTTCCCTCTTCCCTACGCGAGATTCCCTCATAAATGCCTCACGTAATTAATGGACGTCCCCTTAGGCAGTTGACGGTCTAGGCAAGAACTTTTATAAAAAATATCAGTGTGTTATACCCTTCGTAAAAATTTAAAATTAATATATGTTATATGGACATATATAAGGAATATTTTATAAAAATTTGGTGATTGTTGTACGGCCACAATTTAATTTTTTTAATTTTAGAAAACTTTTTTCCCGTTTTTTCCACATTTTATGTGGAGCTAAAATCACAAAAAAATTTCTACTTAAAAGTCTTTAGTACCTCTATAACATATTCCAATATCATTCAATTTGCAACAATACTTTCTGAGAAAAAAATTCTTTACTAAATTTCGAAAAAAAATTTTTTTAAGAAACTATCGATAATTAGGACCTAATATTTTGGAAAATGTAATGTTGCCTAGAGAGGAACCTATCAAAAAAAATTAGCCAAATCGGTGTAAGGGCCATTTTTCCATGTTTACCCGGCTATAGCCTTTGTATCTTACTTTCAATGTTCTAAGACTTTCCAAAAAATATATGCATTTGCTAGAACTTCCGAGCCCTGCTAATAAGTAATAACTAACAAAAATAACACAAAACGCAGAATGTATCAGACAATGATAGTATAGAATTATTAGTAAAAATTATTATTATCTCTCCAACAGTAAAATAAAATAAAATGATAGCGGATGATACTATTATTTTTAGCCAGTGCCGTAACTAGAACTTTTAACAACTACGAAAAATGCGCCTTAACGGAAAGAGGGGTGGTTGGGGGATTTCCTCCCAAAGAGGGGTTTGGGGTTTTTCCGGAAATTTTTTTTTGATTTTTTTTTTTGAAAAATTTTTTTGAAAAAAAACATCAAACAATAATATTAAATTAAATTATTCAACTTAGGAATCATTTTTGTGATTGCGAAGATGAAAAAATTCGTCCATAACCGCTACCGAGGGCATCGTACCGAGCACCGATGCAGGATTACCTCGTTGTATGCACAAACTAATTCTTTGTTCTAAGAAACATTTTGCTCGGCTCTCTCCTGATACATCAATTAACAGTCGACCGATTTTAGGGACCAAGTCCTTTGTATCTTTACTCCATGGTCCAAACGTCTCGACAGCAAAAGCTGAAAAATCGTAGCAGAGCCTGCCATCTGACTTGAAATATACAGATGACTGGGAGCCATGGTATCTACGCATGTCGCATCCCACACTAAAGCTCGCCCCTGTCGCCACTGTGCGAGCGTCATCCCGTCGGGTCTCTTTCCGTCGTCACGTGAAATTCCTACGGGCTCTAAAATACTGGGGTAGTTTGAAGTGGCAAGAGATCGTCTAATTATTTCGTTTAGAGCGGCGTGTCTTGATAACCTGCCAGTGCTTTGAGAACACGAGAGACCGTGGTGGCCAGACCGATCGACTGCTTTACCACATACACAAATGTGGTCTTGACACATCTTAGCTCTAACTCTAAGACTTACACAAATTTTAAGAGAAACTCTCAGATAAAATTTATTAAATATAAGAAAACTAATTAAAAATTTTAGTACTTAATTTTTTTATGAATACAGAGGAAATATTTTTTATAATTTGAACTTTTGAATTTCGGCGCCTTTATTTAAACGGCACCTTTATTCAAATGGCGCCTCTGGCGTCTATATTATTAATTAAAATTTTTGAATTCCAGCGCATTTATTCAAATGGCGCCTTTGGGGCCTATATTTTTAATTAAAATTTTTGGATTTCGGCGTCTTTATTTAAATGGCGCCTCTGGCGCCTATATTTTTAATTAAAATTTTTGAATTTCGGCGCCTTTCGGCGCCTTTATTCAAACGGTGCCTATGGCTGGAGCCATATTGGCCATACCCTAGTTAAAGCACTGTTAATAGCATCTAAAGAATACGGCTGATAATATGGTATCACCCACCTAAGGCTGCGTTTGAGATGGGAGCTTATACAGAGATTTTGGTACTGACGTCTGTTCTTTTACTATAGTAAGAATTGGTTTAAAAAGTAAGGCCAGGGAGGGTTTTAGAAGAATCTCCTAGTTCCTTAAAGCAACAGGGAAGCAAAGAAAAACATACGGTTTACATTGAAAAACGTTTAGGGCAAGAATGAATGGCATATCGATTGCGGGAAACGTGGTATGCTTCAGTAAACACTCGGTAAATATAAAATCCAAATTCAAACTATTTGAATAAGATAATAAAAACAAATAAACATAGTCTTGTATACTACGATTTCAGAAACACTACCAAGTTATGGGAATTTCATATTTTTAAAGTAAAATATAATAAAACTAAAACAAATTTAATATATTAGTTGCTTTTTAATTTCGTTATCTAGCTTCATTAATTAAAGTGGTAATAGGAAAAGGGGTTCACAGAAAACAATATTATATTATTTTCAACTAGTACACTGATAAGGTGACATGAGTTTGCCCTATATAGTAGGAATGTAGAACAAGCCCGAGCTACTTGAATTTTATTAATACATTTAATATTTCTTTATAGCAAGAGGTCCATTTATTTTTGCCACCTAACAAAATTTTGTATTAAAATCATATTTAAAGTTTTTTTTGCAGAATGGACTCGGTATTTTACTGAAACTACTGCGTATAAGTCGACGTTTGCCTATGTATTTTCTGATCGAGTTTAGCCACTTGCTCATTGACTAGTTATGACATTTCGTTTGTCATTAATTTGAGTAGGCCAAAATTCAGCCCAGGGAATTTAGAATAAAAAATTTGGAAATCTTATGAAAAGCTTAATCAACCTTTATTTAATAAACATGAACAATTAAACTTTCTGCCCCTTTACAACATCTTTCTCTAACCATCCTATTTTCATTTTTTAAAAAACAATTTTTCATAATTTTATTTCTTTTTTAAATTTAATTAGGTACCTATGTAATTAATTATTTTAAAGACTTATGTTATACTTGAATTCTTCTGTAAACACCTGAAGATGTATAGACCACCATAAGAAACACATTGTGCTATTTCTTAAAAATTAAAAAATTAAAAGATTTAATTGCGAAGTCGTATAGATTTATATATTTATTAAATATTACTTCGCTAGACGTAAATAATTCTATTAGAGCTCGTGCTAAATAGAAATAGACCCGACAATCATCATAGTTCTTTAAATTTGTTTATTACAATTTTTGCTGTATC
Organism: Cantharis flavilabris; assembly: GCA_949152465.1. Lineage (NCBI taxonomy): Eukaryota > Metazoa > Arthropoda > Insecta > Coleoptera > Cantharidae > Cantharis > Cantharis flavilabris. The sequence goes on from OX424439.1 coordinate 24,701,675, forward strand.
TCAAAAATCAAGAAAGTTGTTGCTGAAAAACGATGATTGCCGGGTCTATTTCTGCTTGGCACGAGATATAATCAAAGAACTAATTATTACAAAGGTAAATTTGTACTCATAAATAAGTGTTGTTGTATCTAAGTGATATCGTAGCATTTAATGTATTACCACAAGTGTAAGCCAACTGTTAGTCCAGTACTTATACTTACATAATATAGTTATACAGGGTTGCCGTTTGAAAACGAAACAGACGGGATTGTGGCCAGCAGAATTTTTTTTTGCGACCAATGTCACTGCCGTATTGTTTCATCCCTTCGCACTGTGATGACAACCCCTGAAATGTTAATAGGAATGATACGACAAGTGACGCCTCATTTGAAAGGTCTTGCTTCCCTGAATTCAGTCCAATAATTTTTTTTTGTTTTATCAATTATTCAACAACAAAATTGAAACTGCAAAAACGCGAAATAAATACGACATTTCAAGACATTTAAAAATAAAAAGTGAAAAACGCTTGGACAGGTTGATTTTAATTTCAAAGGGACTACATTTGCTGCTAGTCATATACATTGAAAGTTCAACCTTTAAGGTCAAGAGCAAACCACCCTTGGAATTTTGAATGAAAAGATGGGTCTGATAAAAAGATCAGACCAAAAGATAAAAAGATCTAATCAAATTAGATGTTCTACAATTTGAAGAATTTTTTTAAAAATTTGTTAATTTTTTAATACAAATTTTAATTAAAAAAAATAATTGTTTTTTAAATTCATCGTCAGCTCATCAGCTATTTTAAGTTCATCATTCGATACGAGGGAAGTACTACAACTGGGTGATGGGTGGATGGGTGACTACAATGTCCAGGATAGGTTAATCTGTAAACAACGTTGGGTTCTTGGTATTAGACGATGCGGTGTTTCGAGTTTGGTGGCCAAATTTCGGAAGTAGGGTTATAGTAATTGGAAAATTTTATTTTCCGATTCGACATTACAAAGCAACTAGAAAGAAATTTAATTTAATGGTTGTAACAAATTATACCTTATACCTTATACCTTACTAGATACAGAAAAAAGTTTAAATACTTTTTTCAAAACGGGTATGAGGAAAAAACCATACAAAAAATGATAAATAGGAGAGCATTCAAAATGAAACATGCCAGTTTGATTCAACATAACAAGTGCGAAATAACAAAAAACATCAAATACTCCGCCATGACATACCAGGGCCACATCAGCGATAAACTGAGGGGAAAGTTTAGAGAGAAAGAAATCATTTTATGCCCAAGTAGCATAAATCGGATAATCGACACCTTTAATAACACCAAGAATAAAGAAGACAAAATGAGCGCCAGCGGTGTATACCAGCTGTTCTCTCAAAATTGTCCTGCTACTTATATAGGAGCGACTGGACGCGAAGTCAAACTAGACTTAACGAACACATAAAATCAGAACTCCAAGAACTCCAAAATGCACCATCACCTTAAATACAACAATCATACCATAGATATGAATGCAACCAAATTGTTGCATAAAGAAACCCACACGAAGCTCAAAAGATTATTGGAACACTTAGAAATTAGTAACTTAAGGAGACAAACCAACAACACCAAAATATTGCTATACCAGCAAACTGAAATGAATACCACGCCACTGACAGATACTATAATAGTTATTTATGTATCAAGGGCATTATGACAAGGGCAAATATCGAGTAATGCCCGTGTTGCATACAATGTTTTATATTATACTGCATTTGAATTTCAGAAAATTTATAAATTTTGAATTTAAATTTGCTAGATTTCCTAGTTTGCCGTGACTTGTGTATATAATTGCGATGAGAGGGCATAATAAGCGGGCATTGTAATTTATACGCCCTAGGGTATTATAGCATACTTAATATATTTCGTTGTCAAGGTATAAAAAACAAATAATGATTCAGTGTAATATAATGGTATATTGTACATCATGGGACTAAGGTGCTACTCGGCTAACACCTCGTGCAAAAACCTTCGCACGCGGGATGAAAAGAACCTTAGTCCGAAGGTGTATGTACTATTTTTCACAATTTCGCTGAAAATTCTGAATTACATTGGTTAATAACTAAATTTGAGATTTTGAAATTGCAATAACTCGAAAACGGGCTAGATATCGAAAAACTGAGCAAAAAATTTACCCCCGTCACAACAACCGCCCAGCGATTTGTCGTAAGAAGCCATATGCAAAATTTCAGATCAATAGCGCGCAATAATGGCGCGAAAAAAAAGTATTACTTTCATCCAGCTAAAGCGGGAGTAAAGTGAGCACTTTACTCCCGGAATTATGAAAAAGCATTTATAAACACTTGATGCATAAGTTTTAATAATTTTATATTTTGTACATCAGATTTTAATATTTTGATATTTTTACTCATTCTGACAGAATTTTTAGACATAGTTGAAACCCTTTTAATGCTGACGACACATCTATCTAACCTTGACACGTACCTATGTATGATTTCATTCAGTTGGTTTTTTCCGTTTTTTGTTTTTAGCTTTTATACTATCCCGATCTGATTGTAACTTTTATTTGTATAGTTTGACATGATTATGGCCTTGTAAGCCGAAACGCGTCGTCAATAAGTATCTTCAATAAAAAATACGAGTATAGTAAATTTCAACCTTTTTATCCTTTACCTTTATATCTAGTAAGATAAAAAAATTATTCACTGTTATCTCTTATGGTGAACACACTGTATTGGTCTCTATATCATAAGAACCTAAGAACCGAAAAATGTTTCTGGTGCACAGTGGAACCAAATACCAAAAGAATGAAAAAAAGTTTTACTTTCTGAAATGTATTTGTTATATCTACAATTTTTATACGAAAAGTCAGCAGATGTTGAAATTATGGTTAAGATCAAAAGGACATTTTTAAACCGATCTTTTTGGATAAAAAACACTGGTATTGTTAAATTAAAATAAGGAAATCTTACCTTTTGTTTCTAAGCAAAATTTCACTTTACTTGTATTTATTTGAAATAATAAATAATGTTTAATACCTTATGTACCTCTAGTAGTTGATAATATAATTACGTTTATTTGTTCAGCTTTGTACTATTTGGCATTAGTATGAAATACCAGTAGTTAATTATTTTATTTAATTAGTAGATTCTCAAAAGTATTTGGTTAACGTAATATGATTATGAACATTTTAATTTGTTTTCCTTAATAATAAAAAAAAGTTTAATAATTATTGATCAACAGAATAATAATTGTGATTGTGAATCAACTAATTACTTAAAACAATTTTTTAATCAAGATTCAATACAACCTTTGGTTTTCTTTATTGTGGTACTTAGTATTACTTTAAATTTATGATTTATAATCGTAAGTAAAAATATCATTTCAATTAAATAAAATTTGTTTATACTGAGATTTTTTGATTGTTATCCAGTGTAGATAAGATTAATCAATTGTTTTGTAAAATTGATTTTACGATGATAATCTAAATTACTCTATTATCAAGTAGAAGGATAATATCATAGTTTCAATTATTAATTTATTCCAAATATAAATTTAACAATAGTTTTAGTTTACTATTATTATATAAATTAATATGTTCATATTTTCTGGGTTTGCTGTGTAAATTAATCTCTAAGTCTCCATTACAGTAATTTTATTAAAGACAGAAGAGATTGGTGGAACACACTTTCAAAATAAATAAAAAAATAAAAATATATTAATAATTACATTTTTAGGAAAAATTTCGAATCAAATAAAGGTACCTAATAGTCATATGCATACTTCGAAACAAAAGTGATCACTTTTTTGATTTAAATAATTATTCTATTAAATATATACTACCACTTTTCAGCGGTCTTAAAAATTCGGTGGATGAGGTCAAAAAAGTTATTGTCATAATATAATATATTATATTATTATAGTAGAATAGTAGAAGTGATTTTCTAAAGAGTGTCAATGTAATATAGCTGTTGATCAAATTTGTACTGATAGCTGATACACGGTGGAAGGCAGTATAAAAAGTTTTTTGTAGCAATAAAACTTGAAATATAGAAAAATTATTTAAAAAGAAATTTGTTGTAAAAATAATAATTACAATAAAGTTATCTATGTTACATGTAAGTTTGTTTTAGATATTTTTAAAACTTATTTTCATTTAAAAAATAAATTTGATTATTAATTTTGTTTTTATTATTTAAAAAAAATCTTTTTTTATAATTTTTCAAAATTTTATAGTTAATTAGTGATGATTAGTAACAACTGCGAAATTTTATTATTTCATGTATAGCATCCTTTATATTTTCTTTTAAAGATTTGCTAAAGATAGATACTTCTCTCACAATACTTACCTATGCTTATTGTCCAAAGGTGTGATTTGTTATAAAGTTTTTCTTCCTTCAAACTTTAACATTTTTAGGTCCACTTAAAAATAATGAGATAAACATATCCAAATATTCTTTTACTATAGTATAGAGCAGCGGTCAATGAAATTGCATTTAATTCGCGATGCAATTTTATTGACCGCTACTGTACGTACCATAATCGTCTTTTGAAAATTCCTCTTAATTATTAAAATTATCTACCAAATAATTATATCAGATCGATTTATATGTAGATAGCTACTTTTAAAACGGAACTACCTACTCAATTATATAACACCACAAGTGGCAAAGACTACATAATCGTACTTTGAAATACTATACACGTTCTGCGCACTGGTGTTGTTTCCAAGCATTTGCATGGTCATAAATTATTATTAAATTTTTTTTTATTTATTTAGATACAGTCAGCGGCATAGACCACAAGAGAAACATTATGTTTTCGACTATGGACCACTTGTCCCAAGCTTTGTTTGTTTTTAAATATTTTTTTTACGAAAATAATTTACGTGGTCGGTTATTAAAATTACGATAGATTGTATTGAAATAACAATTTAGTTATTTCAGAGATAACTCTGAAATTATGGCTTTCTGCGAGAAAAATTTTTAGGGTTTTCACGGATCAACAGTTCGGAAACTGATGTTCAGAATCAGAATGATGTATTATTTGGTCAGGTACAACTCGGCGCAGCCAACTCGGTGCCGCCAACTCGGCGCCAGGCTAACTCGACGCCAAATAATAAAATGTTTGTTACATCGTTACTCTTATAACGATTCCACATACAGGGTCGTTCGCATATTGTAACAGTTCTCTTATCAGGTCCGTAACAAGGGTATGTCTTATTTATTCTAGCATATTTTATAAGTGATTGTAGGTGAGTTAGCCCTACGACAGTTGGCCCCGACAACTGGCCCTGGCGACAATTAGCCTTCGGGACCTGTATCAAAAAAATGGCCAAATCAACTTCAGAACTACCCATCTAGCCCATCTACCCAAGCACTATACCCTTCCTCCAAAATCGAAAATTTTGTATTGCTAATGATTTACTTCCTAAACGTATACGTCCTCGACGTATTTGAAAAGCAAATCTGGCTTCGCCAGTGCATATGGCTGTAAATAGGACTCTTGCAGTCCGCTTTGTGTCAAGTACTGTTTAATGAGGTCGAGATTAACTCACTTAGGAGAAGGGGGGCGAGCAGAAACATCTAACATGTAGATTTCTTTTTACAGAACCTATTAATTAAAAAAATATCAATTAATTAATAATAATTAATATAAAAAATATTAATTATAAAAATAATGTATCGTAGTTAAATAAAATATCGTTTTCTAACCTAAGCTTGATCGGCGCCGAGTTGGCTGGCACCGAGTTGTCCTGGCGCCGAGTCGGTCGGCGCCGAGTTCCCGTGTATTATTTGTTGTTGATAAGTTATTTCTTACTGTTAAAGATTTGATGGCGTCGGTCGCTACATAAAATATTATGTTGTGTGAAACTACTTGTTGTGGCGTCACGTCACTCACCGCTACACCACCGGTAGATTACGGCCGCTATATGACGGTGCTGCTTTCGAAGAAACCAAAACTTGACAAACTAAACCTCTTTAATAATCTAAACTAATTTGTCATATTAAAGAATTTCGAGTTTGGCTTGATAAGATAGGTGGTAGCTAATAAACTAATAAAAATATATTACAATGATTAAAGTGGGTACTTCTAAAGAGTAGTTTTCAAATGAAATCCGGTTCAAATAGGTATTTCAAATGTTTGCATGTTGCAAAAAATTCAATATCAAAAAACACTAAAAAAAAAAATATTTTAGCAAATAAAACATAAATAAAAAATATCTTATTAATTATGAGATGCTTATTGAAATTGCACAACCACATCCATTTTTATAGTTTGTAGTAAAATAAAGCCAAGGTTTTTTTTATCGATGAACCTAATAAACCCAATAATAAAAACAACACACACTTGCAACATTGTAGGTACTCTTTGAAACTGATGATGTTGTAGAGATACTGCATTTTGCTTTATGCGATTGTGGGACATTATAAGAAAACAACAGGATTTAGCTGGTACATACAAAACTGTAGTATGAGTATAGTAACTGATCAAATTTTGGGAAAAATAAAGTTAAGAAGTTTTTTTATGGACGGCAGAATTTCTGACTTAGGAAACAAAGTGATTTATTTTTCCCACAATGTGGCGTTTTCCGCTCAAATCAGTGAATCTGGATGACTAAACATATCATTTTATCCAAGTTACTTCGGAATTTCTTGTCAGATGAGCAATTCGGCGCGATGCATATCTTTGAAATATAATAGATATAAATAAATAAATAAAAAATTAATAAATACAGTAGAATGCGGTTAATGTGAGCACTTTAGGCCAAGAACATATTGATAACATTAACCGACTGATAACAATAACCAAATTTTATAAAAAAAACGAATTGTAGAAAAATTAGAAAAAGAGATTATTGTGTAGGAAATTTCTTGAAAGTGATAATAATAAGCGGTTTTTTGATCACATTATCCGGTAGTTTTTGTATGTAAACTAATAATTCAAGCGGCCGGTTCCCAGTCAAAATGATCACGATGACCGACTGATAACATTATCCGTGATCACATTAAGCGGATTCTACTGTATATACATTGTATGACTTCGAAATATAGAAAAAAAAATATTTTTTTTAAATAACACAACATATTTCGTATGAAGAATTATACCTCTTCAGGTGTCTACAGAAGAAATTATTATTTTGTTTCTTTAGCTTTCCTGTAGAGAACTTGGGTCCTTGGAGTAGCGATGTGAATTAAGGTCGCTTGGATCGGTTCTCTTCTTATCGATGTATAGGAGATATAGGAGTGGAAAGAGTTTCTTAATTCAAAGGACCCACTCCTTAATTGGGTGCTAGGGTCGATGCCTACACGGGCATTTAAGTCGAATTTTTCCATCTTAACTGGATAGTTTGATGTTGTTATTTCTGTTACTGTTATTAATTTATAATTTATTGTTGTTTCTATGAGTATAATTTTTGTCTAAGTTGTAAATAATTTTTAAAAATAACTTATTGAAGGATTTAATACTTAAATTTAAAGTATTAGGTACTTTGACACACATATCTATCAACAAAAATATTTTTATTTATACTCTAGTAGCTATGGCTATGGTGAAATTGATTTATACAAAGAAAAAGCAATCGGTAATCGGATGGCCTTTATCTGGGATTTTAATTAATTTTTATTAAGAATAATAATTCATAAAAAAATCATAAATATCATTTGGGGAAGAAAGAAAAATTTTAAATGTTTAATTTTGTAGTATTTTTTAAAATTTCAGTAAATAACTACCTAATAAATGGGAAAACATTTCGGCGAGGGAAAAGTTTTAATATTTTATATATCTTAGAAATATAATCTAAGAGTTTAAATTAATATAATTAATATAATATAATCTAAGAGTTTAAATTTCTATTATATTTTTTGTGAATTGTGAACAAAATAATTATAAATATAATACAACTCTTTAAAAAAATTATTTACAAACTTAAGTTTTTGTTTAATATTTTGAAATTAAGTTTAAAATGAAATTTTTACAAAATATTGAACAGAACCTTAGGTTTGTATTATTGTATGAGTTGTATTATATTTATATTAATTCTTCTGTAGACACCTGAAGATACAAGATTTTTGGTGTAAAACATGTCGTGTTAATTAAAAAATAAAAAATTAAAAGATAAATTATTCTTTTATTAATTTGCGAAGTGGTACTATACTTAATTATATTATAATTAAAACTATTGATGTTTTCTCTCTCTATTATTAAATTAATTAATTAGTACCTATTATCCTATTTTATTATTATAAATCGTGGTGTAAATGATTCGTTTTTCTTTAATAATAAATAATCAAAATTTATTAAATTATGTTAAATTACGAGTGTCGTTTAATTACCAAGTTTAACGATCCTAGCTCTCTGCTCAGTGAAAGGGTAGACGGATGAAATTTTTAGAAGTTAGTCTCTCATCGATTGTGAACATGTTCGTTTGGGTAGAAATCAAATCGATTGAAGTTTAACTGTTTTATAACGTTTTCCCATAGAACTGCCATTGAAAGTTGCGTCCAAATCTGAACTTCGTGATGTAGTTCGTTTTTTGGCTGGAAAAAATAAAAATAAAAAAAAAGTCATCAAGAACTGTGTAGTGTATACGGTTAACAGTGTTGAGCCTTGAAAGGGTAGCGCGATGTAATTCGGAAATGATCCAGATCAGTTGCACAACGAAGAGAGACCTCCGCATGCAAGCACCGACGAAAATACATAAACAGCGAATTAACCCTACGAACACCAAGTAGAGAGGAATGTAGTCGTTTACAATTCGAACAATTCAATTCAACAGAGGAAATCGAAGACTGATTATTCTGATTATTGATTGATTATTGACTGATTATTTACAAAATTGGACGCATCGCACTACCGACTCGGCATAGAAAAGTTGATTTTTTGCTACAACAAATGTCTCGAACAATTTGGCAAATATGTGGAAAATAAGTAAAATTGTCTGTAGATTTCAAATATTACCTTGTTTTTGTGTTTTGACCTCTTTTTGGTAGTGTAATACGAGCGTTAAACTTTGTAATTAAACGACCCTCGTAAATTAAATTATGATTTGTTAAATTTTTTTACATATTATACGAGTGTAAAATAACATTCTTTAAATGTCCTCCATTTTCTTGTTGTCAAGTAATGGCTCTTTTAAAAGCATTTTGAATTACGGCACACAACGTTTCCTGCTTCAAATTTGTGTTTTATTCACAAATATTACACTCGAGCTCTTGGATTGTTTGCGGTTTATTCAGGTAAATCAGCCCCTTTGGCTGTGGCTCCATTCTGCTGAAACCATATCTCAGGGTTTTTCCGAACTACCGGCTGTAAAATTTTTTTTATTATGGCCCTATATGGCTCTAGAGACAGTTTGTGAAGTTTTAAAAGTTAAAATTTATTGAAACAGTCAGCTCAAGTTGGCCCACCCTGTATTTATGTATATACTGCAACCACTGACTCACAAAACATAGTATCACACTGACTGCAGTACATAATAATATCAACTGTCCAATTTACAAATTGTACATCTACCGTTCGGTCTCTGAATTCTGTAAGAGATACAATATTTAGAAGTCTAGTATTTAACAAAGACGGATACCAATTATTATGTCGTAACTACTTTGCTTCACTAGCTTCAGCGCATTGCAATAGAGCCCTTAATATCTATTTAATATAATATGATCTAGAGTTTTAATTACTGGTGATATGACAATGCTCGTAAACTAAAAATCTTGACCCGATAAAGCTTAATCTTATCCGAAAGTGCTTTTATTACAATAAAATTATTACAATTTCAAGTTAAATTAAAGCGTTGTGCTATTATGTATAGGCAATAATAATTTATTGTTCGTAACATAATTTATTTATTTAGGTACTTATACTTGAGGTAAAACTCGATTATTTTTATTCCAATTTTCTAAAAGATTGTTTCAAAATGATAAGAATGATGAGCGGCACTAAAGATTACTTTAGTGCCGCTGACGGGGGGGCCATTGTAAATTCTTATTGATAAAGCTATACAAATGGGAAATGTTGCAGCTGATATAATTCCGAATATATCATCAATTCAATTTAATGCTTTAGTCAAATTTATTATTGTTGCTATATTGTGCATGTCACCAGCTAGCATATCTTGAGTTTGGAATCCAAAATAATCTCTATCGTTTGAGCATATTTTTTATATTTGACATATTTCAGATATTGCTACTGGTAATTGTTTTCATAATTTCAAATTTTGAATCTGGTCTAAATAATTTACGCAAATTTTTCAATTTCAAAAAATTTGAAAATTATAAATCATCTTATAGGAATATTTTATAATTGGTAATATTAATAATATATTGTATAAAATATTGAATATTCGCATATCGAGCAAACATGATCTTCAGTGTTACTAGTGGTTTATTTAACCTGTTACAATGGTTTCATTATCATTGATAGGGTATCGGAATGAGTTTATTGAATGATTGCTGGCACTGCATCTTAAATTGCCCCCCACTTATATACTATTATATAGTAAGTCAGGTGAAATCGATTATTTAGTTTGTAAAAGTGTGTTCTCTCATTAAAACATCGCCTTACAATATTTTTAATACAAAATTATATACTACATTTTAATTTAATGGAAATTGTAAATAACAAATTCATATTTATAAAAAGAATAGAACTAAACCGTTGCGCTGAAAAATTTATAGGGCGATATAATTTATTATTTTTTAATAACTCTTAGGTAAGCATTTTTAGTTGATAATAATTAAATTAAATTAAGAAAATATTTTATTTAATTTTCAGGTACCAAAATGAACGAAGACAACCATAAGAATTATCCTTCTACAATTACACTTGACAACTTCAGTTCAACGTGAGTACCATAAAATATTTATATATTTGGTTTATTTTTAAATGAAAATAATACTAGAAATTTGTAATTGATGGATAAGTGGTTTAGGTAGTGAAACTGGAAAATACCATAATAATATTTCAGAAAACCCAAAAAGTACATACACACACTTTCTAAAACTGAAATGACTTTTTAAACATAAAAATATTTTAGTCCTTAATAATTGATAATTTTAATTTAATAATATTTTTTCAGTTTTAATAACAATTAAAATTAAAATAATTAAATTAAACTAAAATTCGAATTTGTTTGATAAAATTCTGTAAGAGGTTTCTATTGTAATGGTTCGAGCAGTTTTTAAGTTATCTTAATTATTGATTATGAAATTTAGTTATCTACATAAACACAATGGAATGTTCCGATTTTGAAATTTGTTTATTTTTGATGTTTTTGATGAAAGATACAAAAGTTTTTAAAATGCAGTTGGTTTTATTGACTTAGTACTCGTCTTGCATGAAATATCGTATGTAATAAAAATCATTTTGAAAATTACAATACTTGATTAATAATTTAAAAAATTTAACATCAATGTTGTTAAACTTGTTAAAGTAAATTAATGATAAAAGAAAGGTTATAGTTAATATTGAATTAGTTCATTACTAACTACAAGTATATTATATAAGGAGTTTTAAAACTCCACATTTTAAAATAAATAATTTAAAAATATTCCGTAAAAAAATTAAAATGGGTTTAATTAATTTTGACTTATTCGGAAATATACTATTCTAATTTTTGCAACTTTACACGACTTTAAATTAACATTTAGATATAATTCAAAATTTTAAACATTTCGCGGAGAAATTTGATTTATTTTATTTAAGAATTTATACAAAATTGTATTGCTATGTTGATAAACAATTCAAGCTAATGTTGTGTGGTGGAACTTAATTAGCACGACAAATTGTTATAAATTTTAAAAATATTTAACCTTAATTTACAACAATATGCTTAATTTTTAAGTAAATATCAAAATGTAAAATATGTATGAAACAACAAATTTAAATAAATTAATACTTCTTCAGTTAATCATCGACTTAGGTGTTTGGATTTTTAAAAACATTGTATTAAGATCAAAAACTGCAATTTTTAATATTAATTAGAACTTTTTTAATTTTACATAATATCATTAATGAGATCATATCAATATATATGATTGATATCAGTTATATATCAGACAATAGAAAGCCATGTAATCTACTGTTTTTTAAATTTCTTTTTAACGATTATGACAACAATAAATTGATGAATAGATACATACTTATTCCTAACATATAAGAAATTTGTCTTCTAGTTTTTCTTTCGGCTAGAAAAATCACCGTTTGTCTTTCAAAATGAACTTGGTATTGTAATCATAATCATATTGAAACCCGAGATATTCACAAAAAAGTAAACACTAGAATTGATTTGAAATTTAGTTTATAAATTAGTTAGATTAACCAAATATTATTGTGTTCATTGCATAGTTGTGGCAAATTAAAACCCATTAATAATAATTAAACCCATAATAACTTTTATAATATGTACCTACATATAATATTTTAGCGAAATTTAAGTATGGAAGAAGAAGAAGCAAAATTTATGTTTCAATTTGCCACAACAATAATTATAGCAAGATACTTTTATTATACTCAGAATTCATTCATTTCTTAGTCTGTGTTTACAATGAACATAAACATTAGAATTACAAATAAAAGTACTATTGTGATATTTGCAAAATACCATTATGATTTACCGTTACTTTATTAAACATTTTTATTTGCACTTATATTTATTTCGTAGGTCTTATGCTTACGTTCATTGTGAATCCACACTTAGTTAGTTCTATACTTACGTAAGTTTCACCTATTAACAGAACGTCAAGGTCAAAAAAGAAAAAACAATCTATAATTTTATATGTTGTGTTGTTTTCAAATATCAAAATGTACTTAAATAATACTAGAAACTCTTGAATCTGGATGGCTTGATTACAGTATTTTTACTCCTCAAGTATTTACTCATCAACATCAAGTATTTTCGCATTAATTATTATATTAATTTGTTTCTAGAACGAAGTTGACTAACCATGACGTAACAGCAAGTGTTGCAGGAAATAAGAAATCAATAAATGAAAAGGGCGATTATAAGCCTTTTGAAAATAGGCCCAAAGAACATGCCAATACGTAAGTTCTCGTTTGTTTTATTTGGAAAATTGTAATTAACTCACGTGAAAACTTTTTAGTGTCACTGGTTCCATAACACATTTACTCAAAAGCTCATTAGGAACTGGAATTTTGGCAATGCCAAATGCATTTAAAAATGGAGGTTTAATATTCAGTGCTGTAGGAACAATTGTTGTAGGGATGGTTTGCGCATATTGTGTTCATATACTGGTAAGTACCACCAGGACAGTATATAATGGGTTGAGGTTGGAATCTCAATTCTTAATGAAAGACGTATTTTCAAACTCTTAATGTGCTCACAGAAGCGAATTGCAGGCAAAATTTGATTGCAAAAGAGAAATTATCTGTCAAATTTTTTCAATAATAAAATTTGCATTCTGCTGTTGTGAGGATCTAAATTTAGACTTCTTACACTGCACCTAACGGATGGTACTTTGTCTACTCGTTTGGCAATCCGTTCTTTTTCCCACTTACCAAGCAGACTACAATTATTGCTATACGAATATGACATTTTTAGTTCTTGTCCTCAGACAAAAACACTTCAAATGCTAATTCAAATTTTGCTGTTTTTACAACCATTTGGAGAAGTTCTTAGACTAAATTAGAATTTTTGGCCACATCTTTTAAGGTGAAGGTTTTGCTTTCTGAGATATTACAGAATTTTCTTGTCAGAAAAGTCCCAATGAAACAATATACTTAGTATTTGTTTTGTTCACACAAATTTTATGGTTCACGCTAATTTATTATCATTATAAAAGAACCACAATGTCAATTACAATGTTTTTAGGTCAAGGTATCTCATGAGTTATGTGAACGCATGAAAGTAACTTCATTGGGATTCTCTGAGACTTGTGAAGCTGCTTTTGAATATGGACCCAAGAAATGCCGAAAGGTTGCTGGTATTGCTAGGTAAGCTATAGTTTTTGTTTTTCGCAAATTATCGCATTGTAATGTATTTGAATACTTGCATCAGAATTTTACTACTTTGCTATTGGTATTCAATTAAAAACTTTCAATAATCTATTAAAAATTTAAGCGTCCGTAGCATAATAAAGTAGGTTACTACTTACTAAAGTACTAGCGATTATACCAATTAATATTGTACTGAGGCATATTCACTTATGTAACATAGATAATTACTAATTACACCTGACTAGGTGGAGTTTAGTACTATTAACGTATAAAGACAAAGTAAAAGTTCATTCTACTTTTCGAGATCCGAAGATGCCATGTAGTATATTGCAATATTTCCGGTATATGAAAAATATTATAGCATTACTGCATAATACTCGTATTAAAAATAATTAAACATATTTGTATTAATAATACAAATAATATTAAATTTAATAATAAATGTAATATATTTGTTCATATACGAAAAAGTAATATTATTGTTTTTATATAAGTACCAAAATATAATATGGTACCTATACCTATATAAGGGAGTATCGTCAACATTGAAAGAAAGAAATATTTTATCCAGGCTTTTAATTAGGTTAATGCAATTAATTATTTGAAAGAAAATTAATCAGATTTTTTGTATTATTTTTAATCATATATTGGTGATCGCTCTAGAGATATATTTTGTATCAATTGCGTTTAAGTAAGTACTAGATACAGTACGTATGTATAAACTGTTAGGTCTACTTATAGCATTAAAAGTAGGAAATTAGCAATTTATTGTAACCAAAAGCACTTCTTTAATATTATGTAAATTGAGAATTAAATTCAAGTTAGCTCTTAATAAAAAAAATTAAATTTCGAACAATTTCTTGATTGTTCTTAATTATTTAGTAAAAATAAAAATAAGATATCTAAAGCAACCACTGCGGAAGCATAGATTAACCTTACTTGGCATAAATTGAAAGATGTTATCTTCAAGTTCCAAATTATTATGTACACAGTTCAACAAGAATACCAAAAGAGGTCGTTGAAAATCAAGATCAAAAATAGCAGATGTAGAAAAAATGTACAAGTCAGCAGCAGGGAGAACAGTAGCATACAAATCATAAGAATTGTTTCACCAGAAATGCTAAGAGAAAATAAAATTAAAAAAGAAAAGAATGAAAGCTTAACATCGCACGAAGAATATAAAATAACGTGAAATAGATAAACATACTTTTTTTGGAAGAAATTCTCAACCGACATGGAGCGCGATCGGTATGGTGGCCAGAAAAATCCAGGAAGGGCATCACTGCCGACGTCAGTGTGTGCACATAGACTTTTAAGGATATCTATTGAAGATATAGAACAGTCAATAACTAAATTGAAAAATAGGAAATCCCCTGGAATTGACAATATCAGTAACGAGATGATAAAATATGGCGGAAGTACTCTAAAAAAAATTTTAAAAAATACCCCTTTTGGAAAAATTGTAAAAACTGGAATAATACAAAACCATTCCCCAAACCTCTATTCAAAATAAGGGAGAAGACAAATCCCGAAATTTTTTCGGGATGTCCGATTTTTTCACTTAGAGATATCCACCCGACAAGTATAAACATACCGATAACCAATCAAAACGGTTGTCTGTTTGGTCACTTGATTAATTTGATTGGTTATCGGTATGTTTATACTTGTCGGGTGGATATCTCTAAGTGAAGAAATCGGACGTAAGTAACAAAAATTATATCCTACGAAATCGTTAAATGCGACATCAGTGAAGAACAACAAGGGTTTTGGCAGAATCGGTCAACCACAGATGCTGTGTATAGTTTGCGGCACAGCAAACTATTCTAATTCTAACATCATCCGCACGGATGATACAGTTGTTGTGGCGGAAGACGAAGATAACCTCCAAAGACTACTCTATAAATTTGAACAAACAGCGGAAAAATTTAATATGAAGATCTCTAATCAAACATCATTTAAAATGCATTTTAAATACGCAATTAGGCGCCAATATATTAATATATTAATCGCAATTTATACAATGAGGTAAAATCTCAAACTAACATAGCTTCAGCTATATAAGGATTCTTGAGATGTATAATATGGTGGAATAAATACATGAGCAGTAGAAGCAAAAGTCAAGATATACAAGACATGTGTAAGACCTATCATGACATATAGTGCAGAGACAACAAAGACAAAACATCATATGAAAATATTAGAGATGAAGAGTCTACGCGCAATTGCTGCCTATATATTGTTTGATAGAAAGAGGAGCAAAGAAATAAGAGATTTACGTGAGATAGATGATGTAGACTACCAAAAGTGGCTACGATGAGAAAGCCAACCACCACAAGACCACGGGGAAGATAACCAAAACGATAGCATGAAAGCTGGACATCGATATTTCTTGAGCGATAGAACTAGGCACCATGTTGGAAAATACAGAGTCCTAGAGTAAGAAAAAGAAGAAAAAGAATGAAAGAAGGAAATACATAGTACTCATGTAGCTTAAAATTATAAGTATACAGAAAAAAGTATAAAAGGTTTTAGAATTCAAAAATAAAAGAAGAACAAATAGCTAAAAGATATGATGGAAGATCTAAAACATAACAGCAATCTAAAGAATTACAAAAAATTTCAAAAAGCTATAGATTAAAAAGAACAAAAAAGAACATGGAAGAAAAAGTTCCAATATGATATGAAGATATGGCCAAGATAATAAAAAATCGATAAAAATTAATTAATATAAATTTTTGATAGCTCCTAATTAAGGTTCCTTTTTGATAAATACAAATTTAAAACTTATTATAAATAAATATTACTACATGTTAATAACAATAATCATGTTAATGTTTTTTTTTAGGATAATTGTGGATGCAGCTTTAATTTTTACGTACTTCATGTCGAACTGCGTATATATAGTATTTATTGCAGAATCAATTGAACAAGTGAGTATAAAATTATATAGGGGAGACTACGAAGGTTTGATTACATAATATAAAGAACTTATGACAAAATTAATTGAATATGATTTGAAAAGTCACCAAATTGATAATATAATAGCTGAAGGTATCAGTTTAACCTTTTGTACTCTTATTGAGGTGTCTTAATTTACGGGAGGTTTTATACTGAGGAAATTAAACCCATTAAATTAGTAAATCAGTCTAATTTAGTTGATTTTTATTATATTATCTTTTTTATTGTTAATATTTTGAATTCAAATTTTTTTATTTTATTTATTTAACAGATTCAATCCATCCATTCCTTTATCTATTTGCAATTTAAAAATGTTTTAAGCCTTGGGACAATTAATTTTTACTTTTATTTTAAAGAATGAATATGGTTGAAAACAGGTGCGGACTAGCCAGGGGTTCTGGGCGCTAGAGCATCCCGGGTCACAATCAAAATAGAAAAACAAGTAGGAATTAACACCTTCGGTCAACGTCATAATAGATCAATTCGGCAGAAGTTCAAAACAGCTTTAAAAAAGCAATTTATTTAGAGTTAAGTGTTTTCAAATTTGTCATTACAGAGGGCCCCTAAAAATTTTAGCACCACTGAAAATATACTGCCAGTCCGCGCCTGGTTGAAAAGCGATTTTGCTTTCTATTGTTCATTAAAGTAAATTGTTTTTCTCCATTTGAATACTTTCTGAATACTGAAAACAAATGTGGTTCTTTTAATTTGTTCAAGTAATTTTGAGATATTTTACGTTGAATCTGATGTAGTAAATGTTTTGTAATTCTTGTAGACAGAACTAAGAAAACGAACAAAATATATAATTGTATAAATAAAACTATATCTTATTCATTTTTTTAGTTAGCCAACCATTGGTTTCCTGGAAATGGTTTGGAAATTCATCATTTTATATTAATAATCACGGCTGGTTTATTAATAACTTGTCAAGTTCGAGAACTAAAACATCTAGTACCATATTCTTTCTTTGCGAATGTATTTATGGTTATATCTTTTTCCATATCTTTGTATTATATGTTCATTGATATTCCTCCTGCATCCGATAGAGATTATATATTTAGCAAAGTTACAAACTTGCCAATATTTTTCAGTACAGTTATATTTGCCATGGAAGGAATTGGAGTAGTAATGCCTGTAGAAAATAGTATGGCAAAACCTCAACACTTTTTAGGGTGCCCAGGTGTCCTAACTACTGTAATGAGTATTGTAGTACTGTTATATTCTGTTATTGGATTTTTTGGTTATTTAAAGTATGGAGATCTAACCGATGCTAATATCACAAAAAATTTTCCAGTGGAAGAAATGTAAGAAACAGCTTTTTCTTCAATACTATAATAAGTTTTAATATGAATTATTCTTTTCAGTCCAGCTCAAATTGTAAAATTGTTCATAGCACTAGCAATTTTCTTTACATACAATCTACAGTTTTACGTACCAATCGATATTATATGGAGAAAAATGATTGAACCACGAGTTGACTCAAAACTTAAAACTCATCTCTTCCAAGTAGTATTGCGTTCTGCTTTTGTTATTGGTACAGCTGGGGTCGCAATTGCTGTACCTCATTTGGAACCAATCATAGGCTTGGTTGGTTCTGTTTGTTTTTCGACACTTGGTTTATTAATTCCGTCGATAGTGGAGACGGTCTGGAAATGGGACACCGGATTAGGAAAGTTCCATTGGGTATTGATTAAAAATGTACTTTTAGGTGTATTTTCAATATTTGCTTTAATATCTGGTAGTGCACGAAGTATATCAACGCTAATAAATATTTAGAATATTAAATTATATATTATAAAACAAATAATAAATGTTTTAATTTATTAAATTTTATATAAATTAATTTTTTTTCAAAAATGTATAAAATGTATTTTGAGAGTGTAAATCGAAGTTCTATTGCGAAAGTAGACGTATTTAATGTGATACTCTTCTAAAGAAGATTTTTATTTGTCTATGTAATATAATAATAATGTATATTCATAATAATGTAATAAAATTAAACATTTAATTTTAGTTAGTGTTTTGAATTATTTTAATTCAATATATTGCGGTCGTCGCACACATTTCATATTATTAACATAATATTGTAATATAACGGCTGGATAGACTCAGAAAATTAAAAAATATTTAACTTCTGTAAGTTATTATTGTGTATTTTATTTACACCATTCATTACGAAATCCAATTTAAAATAAATTTTCAATATAAAAATTAAAATTAACATTAAAAATACAATTTATAACAGTTGCACAACTACAAGACAACTTCAGCCGACTCCGCTTTCAGCACACTGCTGCATCTATTTACGCACCGTCAACAGAATGAGCAAACCCACTTTTAAATGAAAAATCGATATTTCAAATTTTATTATTTCGCGATTTAGAATAAAAATTGATCTTAATCCTTAGTTTAATTGCATCATTTTAATGTCATCTTTAAAATTGAATTTTGGTGACATCTATAAAAACCTGTAGACCCGGTTAACATATTACAATTTTGATTTTACAATAATTCATTATGGTTTGCTTTTGTATGATTTATTTAAAGTCTTTTTAATAATATGTAAAATTAAATAAAAAGAAAGAAAAAATATGTTTCAAAGAAATCGCAATGTTTTAATATTTGATCTAAAATTCATAAAATATAGTTAATAGTTACATTTGCATGATGTTGGTATTTATTTTTTAAAATTATAACTAAATAATTGATTTGAATGGCACTAAATATAATGAAACCATATAATATAGACATTCAACCCCCAAATTTTACAAATTTAAATGCCTCAAGCTGCAAAAGTCAATGGGCAATATTTCAACTCGATTGGATATTAGAAAGTTGGTAAAACATGCCCTAAGATTTTTACAACACAATGCACAAGTTAAGGGCAGGCTCGGATCCAAAGGGGGGGGCTTTGGAGGCTTCAGACCCCCCCCCCCCCCCATGACCATCTCCATGACCATTCGAAATGACCATGACCCGAAAGTCATATTTAGAGGCACAGTCAGAAATGGCTGTTGTCGATTGGACGAGAAAAATAAATATAACGACAATTGGACTCCTGCGAAATGGTAATATAGTTCATCAAAAACCACTAAAAATCTTCAAGCAATTGATAACGTTAAGAAACACTTGCGGACTAGATGCACTAATTCAAATATTTTGTATTGGATATTGTGATTCGTTAGTTATCAAAGAATACATGGAATCAATTAAAGACAGCAATAGGTTCGCAAAATTAGTAGTACAAGTTGTGAATAAAGGTGTGAACATTCATACATATAGGACTCGAGCAGAACTATTGTACGAACATTTTCCGAAACATTCATTGCCAGAAAACATTACAGAAATTAACTGTGAAGATAGTATAACCAATATAGCTAATACAACTTTAGAAAGTTTTAAAATAGGAATGCAAACGTACGAATGCAACAATTGCAAAAATATTCAACAAAGTGATCTAAAATGGTTATCGGTAGAACTTAATACTATTCAAGAACTGCCGACGAAATTAGAGGCACATATATCCGAACAGAAAAACATGCAATGAATGTGGAAACAATGGGTTCTTGCGAAAGAAAATTTTAGACCGAATATATATTGCGATAGAACCAATTGCAACTAGTAATATGATTTTAGAACTCACAACAAATTTGGAAGATATACCTCCACATTTTTCTATAAATGGCGATAAATATGTTCTACGTGGTATAGTTGCATTTCAAGGAACTTCTCAAAGTACTCCAAATTGTATCGGACATTTTTTGACTTATGGGAGACGACACAACGGAAAATGGGAAATTTATAATGACCTATTAAAAAATAAAGAAGATGTTTCGCCAAGTCAAACAGTCAGGTGTCATTATTTTATCTATACCTTATAAGAGATATCGGAAAATTGTGATTTATTTTCACATAAAGTTGTCTTGTTGATATTTTTTTAAATAAATTTATTTTACTTTGTCTACTATTATAGTATATCTACGTATTTACTATTTATTTCATATTATACGATATTAGTGTATTACAATTTGATATAGCGAAACCGTGTCGATGTACAAAGCGATATATTATGATAATTAAGGTTGTATTTATTAACTTTATCGTTTTGTTCTTAAATAAATTACATAATATAGATTAACAATAAGGCATAGCTGTTAAAAAATTATTAGTCAAGTTTAAAATAGGCGAAGCGTGTGAAATATATCGGATCATGCGCAGTGGAATGAAACATTTAGACATTTTTATCATTTTTATCAAATACTAATTTGTAAAGAAATTGTAATGGTTATAGCTGGTGCTAGCTATGTAGATTAAGGAGCTAACTTTCGGAGCCAAAATATTAACGGGAGGGGCTAGCGTTACTTTAGCCCCCCCCCCCCCCCGGTTTCAATGTGGATTTGTGAAAAAACTGTAATGGTGCTAGCTTTAATATTAAGGTGCTAGCTGGTGCTAGCTATATCGATTCGGGAGTTAGCTTTTTGGCCAAAAATTTTAACTGGGGGGGCCAAAGTAACGGACCCCAACAGGGGTTTAACCTCGGATCAAAGTTGAACCAGGGTTAACTTTGTATTTGAGCACTCTGATTGGATGAACAGTGAGTTGAAACTGGTTTAACTTTTACCTGAACTTTGTCACTTAAATAAATTTTCCTTCGCCGAATCGACTTAACATGGATTAAACTTTGTTTAATTGTTTAAAAAGTATGTATAATTATGATACCTGTGATGTATACATATGTAAATAAATATTTAATTTAAAAATAAAAAATAATTTTTTTAAATATTTTTAAATAATGTTATTTTATTAATTTTCTGTCGCCGAGCGAGAATCGCCGAAATGCCGGTGCCGAATTGAAATCGCCGAAACTGCAATAGCCGAATATCGGGTCGCCGAATTGACTGTTGCCGAATCGCTTTCGCCGAACTGCGGTCGCCGAAACGACGTGTACCGTGCCATAGATTGGGCACTAGTAATGTCTACTCTAAGTTAATAATACTTTAGGATTATGTAATTTATTTAGAATTGAAGTAATAATCGTTAAGTGGCGAATATCACAAGGTCGAGTGGAGCACCCGTTAAGTGCCCACCCCCTTCCTAGTAGCACACTTTGCCGAGTAGAACCGGTCTAGGGCTATATTTTTAGTGAGTTCAGCGTTTGTCGGTTAATAAAGTGCAAATCGTGAAAATGACATATTTTGTGGGAAAAACTCTCAGTTTTCAGAAAGAAATATAAAATTTGAATTTAAAAAAACTTTAATTGAATTTTAAAGAGTCTTCTGTTACGTATGACAAAAAATGAATATTTTCATTGAAAAGCTGAGAATTATTCATAGAACAAACTGTTTTTTTCCAATTTTTCTAAAAAGGTTTTCTACTTCAAAAAAATTAATGAAAAATCTAATCGATGACAAGTATTTAACAATAAATAATTAATTAAATTTAAACAAAAAAATATGCACATTTTGAAAATTACATATTTTGTGGAAAAAACTCTCAGCTTTCAGAAAAAAATATCAAATTTGAAGTAACACGTGCCGCACAGTGAAAAAACTGAAATTTTAAGAGTCTTTTGTTACGTATCACAAAAAATGAATATCTTTAAGTGCTTGTTCACAATGTACGTAAAACGTAAGACTAACATAAGATTTAAAAATATAAATTCAAATAAAAGCATAATGGAGTATCGAATAATATTAAAATCTTCAAGTACACGACGTAGAATGTTTTTTTGCATATACCAAAATAACTCCAGTATTTTTCAATATTCGATTAAGGTCTTATTTCTATTTGTAATTCTTACGTTTTATGTATTTCTTATGTCTTACGTACATTGTGAACAAGCACTAAGAAACTGTCTTTTTCCAATTTTTCTAAAAAAAGTTTTCTACTTCAGAAAAGTAATAAAAAAGTTAAAAAAATTTTTTTTCAAAAGTTCTTCGAAAAAAAAACTTCAAAATGGCTGCATATTAAGGGCTAAACTTTTCAAAATGTTTTTTTACAATGTAGAGAACGTATTCACACAGTTTTAACAAAATCAGCGGGGGTTTCCCCGTATATAAATGTAATTTTAATTGGTGGAATGACCCATATGAATTACGTTTGCATTATTCATGAAACTTTAAATTTAAAAACAATTAAAATAAAATGTTATAAAAGATTTACTTACTTTCAACAAGATTTGATTAAATATGGAATTGTAAACAAGAAAAGACAACTAGGATCCTGGTCCAAAATCCCGAAAAGTTCACATATTTATTATTTATTTTCTTTCTTTCCCCAACTCTTTGCAGTTGATTCTAAATTATTCATACGGTCGACTTGCTGCCTGACATGCTACTAATATCTAAACAATTCAACTTTTTGTGTACTATATATATGTAGACATTTATAAATTATAACAAAATTGCATCACTTTTAAATCAACTATATACTTAATTAAATAGATATCAATCAGATTAATTTTATAAGATGTATTGTTTTTATTAATTGTTTATTTTTAGATTTCCCAAGTTTTACATTGTTGTCCACTTATAAATATATGTATATATAAATTTTAGCATTTTAACCTGTTGTGGATAGAAACAGTTCTTAGGTTTTTATACATCTACTTTTTTGATAGATTAAATTATTTGGGCTTTATTTTATTAGAATTTTAAATGCGTTAATCTTTTATTAAAAAAGGAAAAAAAATATAAGGAAAACGCCATTTTAAAATTCTATGATACCTCTATACATACAACTATACGATTATTAACCATATTGATACATCTTAAAGCCATATTACATGAAGCGATTTTTTCATGCGATCGATCGCTGTGATAAGTTGCAGCGATTTTTTGGCTTGCGCAAAATTGCTGCGCATTTTCGCATGTGCGATTTTTATTTTTGACAACTATAAAAAAATATTATAAATACATGACATATTTGCTACAATACCAACCTATTGGTTTTATTCAGTGAATTTCTGTATATAGAAAATCATTTAGAAACATTTTCCAAACATTTTTAAATTGGTAGTAAGAAAAATCTTACGAAAAAATCGCACGTGCGCAAAGTTGAAGCAACAAATCGCCCGAGCAATTTTGTATTACACGATGCGCTAAGCGCCTGCAACTTATCGCAGCGATCAATCGCATAAAAAAATCGCCTCGTGTAATGTGGTCTTTAGAATACTCAACTCTTTGTAACGTTACATTTGTCGTTATATAAGATTTCCATGTATTCAGAAATGAATAATTACGACGCACCTTGTACAAAGGTAATCAACCGAGCGCTCGCCCCTGATAAGAGGCTTTTTGATAAAATAGAACAAACGTGGTTAGACGTTTTAAACGAAAAAGAAGAAATATTTTTGTAAAATTTGAATATATTATATAATTTTGGATAGTATTGGATATTAAATTGGAATAGCGCCAAAGTAGCGATCATTTTGGAGTTTGGAAATAGAATTTGAATGCTGGTGGGTAGCAAATAGAACCATTAATAATTATTGAAAGTGGATAGCCTTGCAAGGTCAGGAAGTAATCAGCCGATAAGAGGATTTTGTAGTTTACGATACCTAATTGGAATTGTTTTGAATATTTTCCCATACAATCTGTTGGGTTCAATTAGGAGGAAATCCATATTCGTCGTGGTCCATCAGTAGAGGATTGGCTTTGGAGTTTTTTTTTTGAAACGTCGTTACCCTTTCAATTAAATTGTAATCTTGGTAACTGCTGCTGATAAAACCTTTTTTTTTGAACATACAATCAGGTATTCTCTTTTCCGTGGCTCTGCTTGTGCTGAGTTGATCAGATTAGAGAGCTTGAGTTGGATAATTTGTGTTTTGTTGTGGATTGCTTGTGTGAATAGTATTTATCTGTTTTAGTAGTTTTAGCTCATAGACACAGATCCGGATCCAGAAAAGAGCTCTTGGAAGGAACCCGGACCCGATAACATCTTTGTGTCTCTGCTATTACTCAATAGCAGATCTAGAAGGAGTGAGACTGGGTAAGTGCTGTTCATTTGGTATATTTACAATCACTTTTTGTCTAACGTCACATCAAGCCTTGCACCAATCTATTTGATTAGCTTGGCAGGAGTGGGTGCTGTTGGAACTTGGAGTATTGGTTTCGTGTTTATAGACGACCATCAGTCAATCAGCAGCAGCATTATTATTTGCACGCCTTCAGCGTTATCTGTTTGTGGACCTAGAGTCCAGCTATCTTGTATAGTTACTGTACATCTGTGTGTGTTACGCAACCCGTTACCTATTTTCTCATCTTTAATATCGAATAAATCCCCTTCTTTCTATTTGTTGTGTTTTATTTCGATATTTGGCGCCCTTAGAGCATTTCCTTTCGAAGTTGATAGTATCGCCGACATCACTTGTGAGGATCAACGTTTCGAAGCAACCATAACCGAACCTGCGAGTGGGGGACATCCCTACCCTTAGCTCGAAGAACTGTGGGTTAAATCCCAATAGCTGGCCAACCGTATACAACATCAACGGTTACACAAGTAGCATCTTGAAAGCACGCGTTTTAGGCTACATCTTTCCAGTTGATTCTAAATCATTCACGCATTCACAATTCAAGAATTATTTATGTACGAAGGAGGGTTGATAAATACCCATGTTTGATAACAGTTGACGCTATACAGGCGCAATATTATAGATATCCTTAAATACCATCTTTCAAACAACTCGTATCAAAATTTCATTGCGACATGTCCAATAGCTTTTTTGCAACACAAGTTTGAAGTGAACTACTTGTTACATTTTTAATTTAAAAAGAAATTCAATATTGATCAGTGATTAGATACTCGTTTTTCGATGGGAAAACGTACGAATAAATCGAAGAAAAATTAGATGCTGTTCAAGGAGACCTTTTACTTTCGACTACAACAATTCAATTTTGGATTAATGAATTTAACTACGGGATAAGGAGTGTAATAACGAACAAAATCCAGGTCGTCCAAATAAGCAAAGTACGGAAAAAATTGTTGAAACAATTTATGATATCGTATTGTTAGAGAACAGAGTAAAATTGCGTAAGGTAGCTGAGGCTGTTGACATCTCAAAAAATTGTATGAGCAATATTTGACACGGGCATCTATATATGAAAAAGCTATCCGCGCGATGGGTGCAACATCAAAAACGTTCACGTGGAACCACTTCAAAGCATCGTTTAGATATGTTTAAGCGTAATGAAAAAGATTTTTTGCATCGTTTTGTTTCTGTGGGTTAAACATGAAATACCTGAAACCAAAATAGAGTCAAAAAAAGTGCTCCAAAGACGACAAAAGTGGTTTCTTGGGTAGAGACGGTTTTGGGATTCTCGTGATATAATTCTTACCGACTGTCTTAAAAAGAGAAAGACAATGAATAGATAATCGATTGATACGTGGTTCAAGTAGTGTAACTAGTGTAATTCATCGCCTGATGATGCCATAGTATGGTGAAAACGTTTGCGAATTTATACTTACAGTGTATTTTACATGTTTTAACTTAAAAACATTTTAGTTCTGAAAAGCGTTTAGTGCATTTTTTGGGTTTTCTAAAATATTGATATGACAATGAATAGAGCTATATTATATAAAATTATTGGATGTTTTGGCTCACATTTATCATAAAAAAAATGTGCATTTTCATCCAGACAATGCACCTTTATCCATATGCATAATTGCAATGGCTAAAAGCAAAGAATTAGGTTTTCAATTGGTTGCTCATCGGCCCTATTCTCCGGATTTATCCTCTTGTGGCTCTTTTCTCTTTTTTAACCTGAAGAAATGGCTTGGACACGGTTAACTCGGCAATTCCAACTCGGCGACGGGCAACTGGGTGACGGTCAACTCGGCGACTGGTCAACTCGGCGACGGACAACTCGTCGACGGACAACTCGTCGACCGGACGACTCGGCGACGCGACGCCTCCGGTATTCTGACATACAAGTATAGTAGCTTATTAACAAGATACACAATTGTTGAGTAGAGGCCTATTAAACAATTCGAAGTCGCAATTAACGCCTGCGCAATCGTACTGAAAGTACGATTAAATTATTAAAGTATCTGATAAGTCCGATTGCGCAGGCGTTAATTGCGACTTCAACGTGTAAATTAACAGTTGACAAAATTGACAAAATTTACAATTAAAATTTATTTTTTACTTTGGGCCTCAGGACGCTTTCGTAATTTTCAGTATATTATCATTTCTAAATTTTTATTTCAGTAATTTTGGTGAATAAAGATAATAAATTTTAAATATTTATTTATTAAATTTAAAATTTATTTAATTAAAAAAATTAAAACATGCAGTACATTATAATTTTATTTAATTATGAACCATATTATAATTTTCTTTAAATAATTGATGGATTCACGGTATACATTATGTACTGAAAATTGATATTAACTTCTATATTTGTATTTCAGAATAACATAAATGCAGATAGGGATGATATGAATTTACCAGTGGCGTCGCCGAGTTGTCCGTCGCCGAGTGGGAATCGCCGAGTTGTCGCGTACCGACAAATGGCTTGTTGGAAAATATTTGTATCAAATTAGGGTTGTAATTCGATGTAAAATGGCTATTTTGGAGAGTTTACCGAATTGTGTTATTTGGAAGAGATAACAAAATTGGAAATGTGTTGGAATAAGTGTATTAATATAAATATATAAAATAAGACTACCTTGCAAATAAAAAATTTCAAAAAAAATGTTGCTTTTTTATCGAATAGAGGTATTTATCAGCCGGCCCTCGTAGTACAATGTATAATATGTAGGTATTTTTAAATTATAGCAAAATTTCATCATTTTTAAATTAATCAGACACCTAATTGAGTAGATATCAATCAGATTAAATTTATAAAATGTATTGTTCTAAATTTTGATATAATATTATCTTAGTATTGTCTATTAGTATATATAGTATATTATCTACTTCAAAAAGAAAGTTTGCAAAACTGCAGAATTTTTTTGTAGCTGGTTTAGTTTAAAATATTAGAGACATTTTGTAAATTTCACTATGAAGAGTAAAAACTTAAGAAGAACTAGTTGTCCAGTGTAGAATAGAAATAATTTTTTTGTAATTGCCGACGTTTTTATTATTAATACTACCATAAAAAAATAGTTATAAAATGGCCTCTTATTCAGAGTAAGTTAATATTTTAAGAATTTTTAGTGTTATTTTATGTATAAGAACGGTCCTGTAACTTTTGGAATCCTTTCTTTTTTTTGAGAAATATATATGTAATTAAAGCAATAATTATAATATATTGATTATAAAATTATTACATAAGTAAGCACCTACCTAATACTTGTTCTGATTAAATTTTAAGTAATTTAATCATTAATTTTCGCTTATTCATTGTAGAAATTAGTTTACCAAGCAATTTATTTTTGCAAAATATGAATTACATAAAATAAAAATTACGAGGAGAACAATAGTTTTTGAAGTAAATATTACATATATACGTAAATAAATAAATCAAAAAATAAAACGCAATAAACTCTTATGTTTACCAATTTTATCAAATATTATCTATTAAAATTAGTTCTTACATGAATAACTTTGGGACACCAATATAAATATAAATTAGAGCTGGGTTTTCCACAAAAAAACATTATTATTTTCTGGTTTCAAAGATGCATAAAGCTTAGAAATACTATAACACATCGCAATAAAAATATTTCCTTAAAATCAGTTTGTTTGTAATATTTTTATTATTATTAGTTTAGTTTCAAAATATATCTTTGTAAAATTCTGAAATTCGTCTTAAAATCTTTTTATCAGATCGCTTTCAGGGTTTATTTTTTCATCCTGGGCCATATGTGGGTGCACTTGCTTAGTTAAAGCACTGCTTATGAATTTAATGTCTGAAAATAATATCTACTGAGTGATTGCAATTTTTACCTTATAGATCAGACAAATTATAGCTTTTTTACTTGGAAGTAGTGAAGCATACGACCGTATCTAAGTGCAGACATGAGCTCCACACTATTCTTCTGAAAGGACTGAATGTAGTTTTCGATTTTACTTAATTTTAGAGTTTTTTTCTTATATTTTTCTTATTATTTTCTTTTTTTTTATAAATTTCTTTTTATGTGTTTGTAAGTACAGAATTTTTCTTCTAGGCAAAATCTAACCGAACATGAAATTGTTAAAAGGAAAGTCTCAACAATTGATACAAATGAACCATATGTGCCTTTTAAACACAGAGATCACCAAAATTCAACACCGTTAGTTTTTAAAAGCACAATTTTCATATTTTAACAATCTTTCTTTTAGTACCTTTGGATCATTTGTTCATTTACTTAAAAGTTCATTAGGATCAGGTATTTTGGCTATGCCAAGTGCATATAAGAATGCAGGCTTAGCGTTTGGTTTCGGTGGTACTATTGTTGTAGGATTTATTTGTACCTACTGCGTACATATGTTGGTAAGTATACTATTTTATACATATTTCGTGTTATGAATATATAGTTTTTAAATATTTTTAATTGGTAGTTTTAATTATTATAACAATAAAGTGTCATTTACATCCAGTTAACGCTACGTAAATTAATACAACATAATTAAGACAAGTATACATTGAAACTTAAGATAATTAAGAATTTTATTATTCTGAACCCTAATGATAATTAAGTACTTAATTTCTAATTTTTCTTAATTGATTAATTAGGTTCCTAATTAGCATTCTGAACTCACATATAGGTTTTAAGGTACTTTAACTTTCCTTAATTATGTCGTTGTGCTAATTTATGCAATATATTTGGGTTGACATGTCATTTATGGTACATTTTAAGCGCAAACAAATCTAAAAAGTATTAATTTTATTATTTTTACTAGGTTCGAGTATCTCATGAAATATGCGCACATGCTAAATTACCTTCGTTGGGATTTTCTGAAACATCTGGCGCTGCATTTCAATATGGCCCTGTCAAGTTACGCAAATTTGCGAATCCTGCAAAGTAAAGTATATTTTCTGGTTTTTGGGAATTGCTTGGTTAATTTCGTCAATTTTTAGATTGTTTGTAGATGGCGCATTATTAATAACGTATTTTATGGGCAACAGCGTTTATGTTGTATTAATTGCTGAATCTATTCAACAAGTAAGTTAAAATTTATTTTTTTTTAAATAAATGAGTATTAAATTAATTATTTTATTAATTATAGTTAGCAAAGAATTGGGGTTGGACAGAAGATATAAAAATATTCATTTTAATAGTAACCGCAGGATTATTGATGACTGCGCAAGTTCGAGAACTGAAACACTTGGTACCATTTTCATTCTGTGCCAATTTATTTATATTAGTAGGATTTATTATAACACTTTACTACATATTTAGAGAACCTCCCGATTTTTCAAATACTAAACTTATATTTGATGACATTACTAAATTACCTCAGTTCTTTGTGACAGTAATTTTTGCTATGGAAGGTATCGGTGTCGTAATGCCCGTGGAAAATAATATGAAAAATCCTCAACATTTTTTGGGATGTCCTGGAGTTTTAAATTGTGCTATGGCCTTTGTAGTTTTTCTTTACTCCACGATAGGATTTCTTGGATATATGAAATACGGAGATGAAACGGATGCCAATCTTACCGCAAATTTACCAGTGGAAGAAATGTAAAGCTATAGCTTAAAAAACTATTTTTCTTTTTAATTTATGATTTTAGTTCTGCGCAAATTGTAAAATTATTAGTAGCTATATCGGTTTTCTTTACCTATAATCTACAATTGTATGTTCCCATGGATATTATATGGAGAAAATCAATTCATAAATATGCAAATACTCAGCAAAAGCGACACTTATACCAAATTTTAATGCGATGTACGTTCGTTTTGGGTACAATGGGGATTGCACTAGCTGTTCCAAAACTGGAAGAAATTATCGGTTTAGTTGGTGCTATATGTTTCTCTACGTTGGGATTGTTAATACCATCCGTAATAGAAACAGTTTGGATGTGGGATGGAAAATTAGGTGTATTTAAATGGAGATTAATTAAGAATATTCTATTGGGCATGTTTTCTATATTTGCACTGATATCAGGTTCTGCACAAAGTATTAATTCTTTAATAAATTCTGAAGATTAGTATAGGTCAATTGTATTTTAAAAATATAATATAATAACGGTTTAAATAAATAAATAAACTAAAAGTAGCAAATTATATTTATAAGCCAATTTTGTATTATACTTATTGAAAAGTCGACAACAAAGAAAGTTTTAGCATGAAACGAATAAATTTAATATTTGACAATACAAAAACCAGAGCTACATTGATTATTATAAGAACAGTATAAAAACAACTTCAACTTCAATACTTCCTCCTGTTTTTATGAATCAATTAGTTAACTCCGATTTCTCTGCATAACATAGTTAATCTGCTACTTGTTAGTGGCTTTGTCATCAGGTCAGCCAATTGATTTTCTGTTGAAATGTAATCAATGTCAATTGATCCCTCCATAACTTTTTCTCTAATAAAGAAATGCTTGATTTGAATGTGCTTGGACCTTCGATGGAATTCAGGATTTTGTGCAAGCCTTAATGCAGCTGTGTTATCAACAAACAATATTGGATTTTCTTTCAAGCAGACTATTTCGGAAAACAATCTGTTCCTAATAAGGAACAGTAAAATAAGTTCCTTAGTTGCCTCATTAGCAGCCACAATCTCTGCTTCTGTTGTTGACGTAGAAACCATTGTTTGACGTTGACTTAACCATGAAATAGCACCTCCAGCATATTTCACAACTACTCCAGAAGTTGATCTCCCTGTTTACAAACAACCTCCGAAATCTGCATCACTGAAGCATTCAAGTTTGAAAATGTTGGATTTACGCCCATACGTAATCCCTCTCTCTTTAGTTCCAGATATATAACGAAAAACTTTCTTAACTCGAGTAATATCTTCACCAGTTGGATTCTCTAAAGATCTTGACAAGAATCCTACAGTATAAGCTAAGTCCGGCCTAGTTCCGAGCACAAGATACATCAATGCTCCAACAGCTTGTCTGTACGGGAAACTTTGATTTTCTTTAGCGCAATTACTTTCATCTACTCCCTTCAAAATTGGTGTTGAAACGCTTTTTTTTTTTTTTCAAAAAGAATTTTGTTAACATACGCCTTTTGATTAATTTTGATGGAACCATCTTCCTCTCGAATCTCTAATCCCAAAAAATAATTAGCACTTTTCGAAACAATCTTAAACTCTCGCTTCAACTCTTCAATAAAAACATCTAAATCTTGCTTGTCATTTGCAGCTAAAAGTCCGTCATCAACGTAAAGTACAACAATCAGCTTCTTATCGTTTTTTTCTCTGATATATGTACATACATGGGTCGGCTTCACTAGCTTTGAATCCTAATTTTAAGAAGAATTTACCTATGCGTCTGTTCCAACAACGTGGAGCCTGCTTTAGTCCGTAGAGGCTTTTCTTCAGCTTAAGACTTTGTTTGTACCATCTTTGAACTCTTCAGGCTGCTGCATGTAAATATCTTCTTCTAATTCCCCATATAAGAAAGCTGCACTTACGTCAAATTGAGATAGGAACATTCCTTCACTGGCAGCAATACTTAGAATTGAACGAATTGTTGTCATCTTAGCCACAGGACTGAATGTTTGATGGTAGTCTATACCGTATCGTTGACTGAATCCCTTAATGACTAGACGAGCTTTAAACTTGTCAACACTTCCGTCCGAATTCATCTTCACTCGATAGACTCACTTGCATGGAATAGCCTTGAAGCCGTTTGGTAACTCATTCAACTCCCAAGTTTGATTTTCTTCTAACAATGACATTTCTTTCTTCATGGCTTCTTGCCACTCAGTACTGTTGACACTTCGCGGAGATTCTTCAAACTTTTCTGGTGCGTCTAAATGATTCATGAATTCTTGAGCTTCCATAACAAATTCATTATAACGATTCGGATTCTTCAGCTCTTCACGATTTCGTAAGCTTCTCGTTGCTGTCGGTTTTCCCACTTGATCTTCGAAATCTGTGTCTGCTCCAGTCTCATACTCGTCTGTACTTGAATAACGACGAATATTGTCATCGTGCTCTCCTTGCACTTCAACATGTTCTTCATCATTGTCAACTATTTCTTCTTCAACAGGTTCTGCTAACGGTTGTTGAACATCTTTCAATGGCAATGATACTAAGTTGTCTTGTTGAACACAGCTTGATGTAGACTTTTCACATTCTCTAGTTTCCTCTTGAAAATAAACATCTCTGGATACTACAACCCGATCATTCTCTGGAACAGAGATTCTATAGCGTTCATCACCATCATAACCAACAAGATAACCCTTAACTGCTTTCGAATCCATTTTCTTTCTCTTCTGCTTCGGAATATGAACATAGCAGGTGGATCCGATGATACGAAGATGTTTGATTCTAGACTTCTTACCTAACCAAAGCTCATAGGGAGTCTTTACCTCTTCTGATGACTTCGCTGTTCTGTTGAGAATGTAAACTGCTGTAGTGACAAACTCTGTCCACAAAGTTTGAGGAAACGTAACCCCTTTAGTCGAATACATGAAGGTTCTGGCCATCTCTACGATTGTTCGGTTCTCACGTTCACACTCCCCATTTTGCTCTGGAGTGTAGGGCAGGAAAATCTCGGAGTAATACCGTTTTCTTTAAGAATTGCGTAAACTTCGTTATTGTGAAACTCACCTCCGTTGTCGCTGAACATCTCTTTGAGGGTATGACCATGAACTTTAGCGTGAGCGATCATGTCTTTCAAAACGTCTTTTACTTCCGAATTCTTTACTGTAGGGAACCCATACCTAAACTTGGTGTAACTATCCTTGAAAACAACTAGATACTTCTTCTAGTACCATATTGGCAAATGAATCAAAAAATGGTCCACATACATCTGTTGAAATTAACTCTCCTGGTTGTGTAGCGTTCACTTTTGTGCCAAACGATAAACGATGATCTTTACCATACATGTATGGTTCACAAATGACCTTTTCAAGTTTCACCTTCACACCTAAATCTTTTTCAAGTTTTTCTTTTACATACCTTTTATCTTGATGACCCCATCTTTCGTGATAAAGCTGTAATACTGATCTTCCTGCTGCAGCTAAATTGACTTCAGATTTATCTTCAGGGCTTATTGTCTTGATCGTAGCTTTGAATAAAGATCCGTGCCCTTGGCGAACTCCACGAACTAATCTGGTTGATCCAACTTTGAAATGACATCTTGTGACTGTTGACACAAACTGGCTATCAGGATTTCTGTCTTGAGCAGCAAAGACGGAAAACAAATTTCTTGAAACTTCAGGCACATACCAAACATCCTTTAAATCGAACATCTTGAACTCACTATCAACATCCGAATTAATCTGAATATCTCCTTGTCCATACGTATACGTATGTATAAGGGAAAGTATTGTAATCCACTCAAAAATCAAAAATCGAAATTTTTGCATTAAAATGTTCCTTATCATGTCCTGATAAGTTTTTGATGAATTTTAGTTGGATGTTCGTCTGTATGTCTGTCTGTATGTCTGTATGTGGTTACGAGATCATGAAATGAAATAGTATCAATTGTACAGGTTAAACCACGCAACCAAATGTCAAAAAATTTGGCATAAATGTACATCATAGTTAAACTTAGAGGCCAGCTGAAAATGGTGAAAATTTGTTAAAAATTGCGGAAAGGATAAAGAAAATAAAAAAAGTTCAAGTGTCAATTACTTTTGGACCACCTTTGTTATATCCAAATTATTTAATCGTGCCGTGTCGCATCTCTCTCTTAAGCACGTATATCGAGTTAGACGGAATACGAGTCGCGTAGCAACTCGATTCCAAAAATTTTCGGAAATTAATTCAAGTTTGACGTTTATGAAATTTAGATGTTTTCGGATTTTACACCCCATGTCCGATTTTTTTAATTTAAATTCAATAAATGTACATAATAATTATATTGTTAATATTTTGTCAAACTTTAGCTTGTACTCTCGTGCGTTATTTTTTCTATCCTACTTCTACTACTACTAATAATGGTTCACTATGGTTCACTACATGGGACGCATTTTACGTGCAATGGTAGCGCATGCCAATTTCAACAATACAGTTTTGTTTATAATTATTGATTGTTTGACATATCATTGAAATCTAAACAGTAGCATCTAGCTCGATTTGAAAACGTCGAATTTGCTTGGTAGGATATTCAATGTCTTGCATACTAGCATCAAATCTGGAAGAGCGTTCTCCTTTCTTGCCTTTAGACCCGCATTCAAATCACTCCACAACCTTCGCAGTACAGCTACATGTGTTGAAACATCTTTTTCTTTATTCCAAAGAAAAGCAAAGAAGTCTGTACTAATTTTGAATAACTGGTCCTTTGAAGACGCCTCAAACTGTGTCTTCAATGCTTCCCAAGTTTCTTGCGCTGTTTTTTTATCCATTATTTTCTGGTAAACTTCATCAGATATGGAACTGGTTAACATCGACTTTGCAAAACTATTCGCCTTCCGGTACAAATCACAGCTCTCCTTGTGCTTCTTGATTTGAGCGTCCGTTGCAGTTTCTGCAAGAGGTTCCGGCGCTTTCAACTTTCCATCGATCACAGAAAGAGCTCCGTCATGGTAATCAAGAATTACTCGAATCTTTCTTTTCCATATTGGCCAGCCTGACTCGTTAGCCAAAATCTTGATATTCTTTGCTAGGTCCATGATATCTCAATTTACTCAATTCGCCATTCAATCGACTTTTAATATAGGCCCATAACCTATTATAGTTATTGAAAAGTTGATCAGCTTTTACAACAAAGAAAGTTTTAACATGAAACGAATAAATTTAATATTTGACAATACAAAAACCAGAGCTACATTGATTATTATAAGAACATTATAGAAACAACTTCAACTTCAATATTTTGTTTATAAAAAATTCTAGTTTAGTTTTTAAATAAGTTTAGTAGGTATTATAAATTTACTTTTACTTAAATGAAATAATGCTAAATCATTCGAAAATGTCGATTATCCAATAAGCAATATATGGAAAACAATGTAGGTACTTGCTGAAGTATCGCTTGAATTTTCATCATTTTTACCAGCAATAAAATATTTATGTAATTTAACATTTTGTAAACGTGTGCCATTGTAGAGACCATTCATTTTTGATACTTAAATAATTACTAGTGAGCATGCCAACTTTTTCAATTATTATACTTTATCCACAAGCAATTCTAAAAAGCTTAACAATTTTAAAAACTCAGGACGATATTCTAATTGGGAGTTTATGTATGTGCACATACTATAGTTCAAGTATGTGTAAACTTTTCCATCAATTTTCAGGTTCGCCTCAGACTACACCTTCGTGCAATTCAAAGTCAAAAATCCATTATTCCCTTAATACTGTTACAACCGCTAGTAGAATTTAGCGATTTATTATATACAATATTTTGAAATTGTTCCTTAGACTTTTCTTTATCTTCAAGAAAAAGGAAAGAAGATGCTCTTTTGCACATCATCTTCGATATGAAGTTAAGGGCGGTTTTTCCAAGGTTGCAGAGCAGAGCTTAACTTCTGTGGATTTTCATCTCTTTTGTGCATGTTTGTGAAAAATATTTGGTTTTTACAAGGTTTTTACCAATTCAATTCTTGTAAGATTGCACGGTTGCCTAAGTTTAATATAAATTTGCACTTATTTCTTCAATAAAAAGTTATTATAATCTGTGCATTAGAAATATGTAATTTTTCAATCTTATCCGATATCGTCAGAAAATTCATCCGTAATAATCACTACCTTTGGAAAAATGTATATCTTACTTTTACTAAAAAGTATGCTTCACGACGTACATCAATAGAAATTTTGTCAATATTTTCTGTTCAGCATTTTGGATTTTTTTACATTTACTTTTAAGATAAGAATTACATGTTTAAATATGCGCATCTTGACTCGTTGGCCGAAATAGAGTTGTTGTTTGCAGTAGAGCTGGAATGTATAGTTTCAAAATTATTTTATTTTAAGTCTTTTTCAAACTAAAACATGAGTTCTAACAAGCAAAAGATCTGTGTCCTTCACCGATTTGAATAATTTTTGGATGTGGTAAGTATGTGGTAGAGCATCAAAAAATAAAAGACCCCTAATTATTTTAATTATTTGCTAAACGCGGGTTTAGGGGGTGCAATAGCTCTTCAAAATTAGGATAAAATAATGAAATTTTGAATTTTAATGTAGACGGAGCTTTTTGGTATGAATGAAACCAACGACGAAATATTTCATTTTATAATTTTTTCAAAGCGATCACTCAATATTTTTGGGGATGGATCATCGAAATTTCAAAGTAAGACTGAATTATCTCACACATTAGGGGCTGTTCACAAATTACGTAACGGCCTTATGGGGGGGAGGGGGATTGACAATTTGTTACGATTTGTTACGGTGGAGGGCGGGGGTGTTTTTCAAAATGTTACGTAACCAAAAAATTTCTTTTTTTATCAAAAAACTAGATAGTTTTTCTAGATACCTATTAAATTTTCATTAATTTGATAAATTTTTTTTTTTATTTTATTTTAAATTTATTTAAATTTAAAAAAATTTATTTTAAAAATTGTTTTAACTTTTGTTACGTTATTCTTCTGGGGGGGAGGGGGTCTAGCAATTTGTTACGATCTGTTACAAAGGGGGGGGGGGATTAAAAAACGTCAAAAAGTGCTTACGTAATTTGTGAACAGCCCCTTAACAGCAACTAGACCGATTTTCTTGTTAACACCTGACTTAAAAGTCACGTAATGAATATGTGGTACATACAATATGTGGTTGGGTATTTATATATAAATAATATAGAAAAAAAAGTGCTTGTAACTGAAAACCAACTCCTTTGCTCATGGGAGAAAATAATCTTAAGAATATGTTTTTTTGTGTGTAATCATATACAGTGGCTCCAGAAATTATAAATACACTCCTATGTTAACCATGTTAAATGGACAATTCCATGATCCTTTGTCTCATATAAAAATCGATTTTATAGCAAAATGTTTTAAATATTTTTTGTTTCAAATTTCATTCCTTTTATTTTTGTTTCTATTCATTCATTCATTCATCAAGCTTTACATTCTAAAAGATTATTGCCTTCCCGTTTTCTGAGAATTACAAATCCGGTTAGCGGGGAGGATTAGGCCCCATTTTACATATTTCAAATAACTCAATATAAAGTTCTCCTAAAATCAAAAACATCAAAATCAATTCATCACCTTCTTGTACCGCTACAACTTTGGGTGTGAGATGGCACTTTCCACAATTTCTCTCCAGCTCCTCCTATCCTGAACCTTAGTGCTCCAGTTTCTCTTGCTTAAAACATTTAAATCATTCATTAGTTGGTCCCACACCCTATTTTTTGGCCTTCCTCTGCATCTGCCTTCAGTGGGTCTCCATGATGTTATACTTTTTAATGTTGAGTCTTCTCTGCTGCGCATAATATGCCCCAACCATCTGATTCTCTGCGACTTGGCAAATTTTACAATGTCTTCTCCTTTTATTTCTCTTTCTATTTCGTGATTCATCCATGGTCTGCGATTGCCACATTCATCTACTTTCAGGCCCAAGATGGTGCGGAAGACTTTTCTTTCAAATGTTCTCAGCATTGTTGCCTCAAGACTAGTTAAGCACAATGTCTCCGCCGCATACATGACGACTGGTCTTATAAGGGTCTTGTAAATTTAAACCTTGGTGTCTTTCCTCAAATATTTGTTCTTCAGGAGTGCTTTATTTGCATAGTACTCCTTGTTACCTGTTTGTATCCTTCTATTTATTTCATTTTCACTGCTATTGTTTCTATTTATTTGCACACCCAGGTAACTGCAGTTATCTATTTCTTATATAGTGTAATTATCTACTGTAATATATTGCAGGGTATTCGTTTCACCTTTACAACATTTCATATACTTTGTTTTCTTTTCATTTATTAGTAATCCTGTCTTTTTTGCAATCTTTTCCAATTCCTTGAATATCTCCACCATTTTTCTATACGATCTTGCCATTATTAGTAGATCGTCCGCGTATGCTACTAATTGTCCTTCTCTGTTTACTATCGTACCTTCAACTTTCAGTCTTCTTATTATTATTTCCAATAAAATAATGAACAGTGTTGCTGACAGAGCGTCTCCCTGTCTAACACCACTGCTTACCTCAAAGTTTTCTGTTTCTCCCACCGTCGTTCGTATGCATGTGGTGGTTTTCTGTAAAGTTAACTGTACCATTTTAATCAATTTCTGCGGTATTCCCATTTCCTGCATCGCCTTGTACAGCTCTTTTCTTTTTACTCTGTCGAAGGCCTGTTGAAAGTCTATAAACATAAGGTGCAAATCTATATTTGTTACGGTCCTTTTTTTTTGTAATATATTATTATGTTAAATTTAGTTAAACTGCAATATTTAAATAATTTGCATTATTTTTGGTAGACTTCCCACGCCGGTCAGTATGCTATCACATCCTTAAACGATAATATAAATGTGATAGCATAAGGTAAGCAAACGTGTGACCGTAACTTGCATGGGAACTTTTCTTTATATTTGATAAGGATTCATTTTTGAATATTGTGGAAAGGGAGGGATAAAAAAGCATTACGGGCTGACGATTGATACGTTCCGGTTCAACTTTTACCTTTGACCTATTACCTTTTTCGAAGGGGAGTTTGTTTGTTTTGACGTGCGGTAACGATTAATATAATAATTATAATACAGTGTATACAAAATTTATGTGAATGTTCGATAATTTTAAAGTTACCTAGTTTGTTATCTTCAAAGTAAAAAATTAATATTTCGTATCTTGTTTATATCAAAAATTATTTACACGTACCGTCACAACAAATAATTAACTTGAATGTCAACGCGTGGATTCACACCAAATTCCTTATGCCGTGCCTGCTCTCGGAATCAACCAACAAAATACAAGATGATTGTTGTAAGGTAATCTGGTACGAATATGACCAGCAAATTGTATCTTGAAAAACCAGTGTATTATAATATTTGTGTATTTTGGATTCAAATTATTGTGTTTAATTTATGTTTTTGTTATCTAATTTAAGAGGTAATATTTGATTTAATAATTTGTTAAATTCAACTCTTTATTGCCGTTTACGTGGATTAAATTTAATTATTAGTATGCTGAAGTTTTTATTGCGTGCATGATCACTCCCATCTTGAGAGAAAGAGTTTCTACGATTTTCCTATTCGATGTCTCCGATGAGCCAGCCGAGAAGGTACTTCCCAAACACCAGGTAAGCGCTATCATGTTGTGTTCATGAGCTTTTTCCATTGATTGTCTCAGTATGCGAATCGCTCCCACCGTCGATCTACCTTCGGTGAAACCGAATTGATATTCTCCTATTTGTGTATATTCTTTCAGTCTCGCATGAATAACCGCTGATAATATTTGGTACGTAGAATTGAGGAGTGCTATTCCTCTATAATTCTTGCATATTTCAAGGTCGCCACTCTTCTTCAAGGGGATCGCAATATTTTCTCTCCAAGTATCTGGCATATTTGCTTCTCTCCAAGCTTGGTGTATCAAACGACATATTCTTTCGTGAAGTTTGCTTCCTCCG
Organism: Cantharis flavilabris; assembly: GCA_949152465.1. Classification (NCBI taxonomy): domain Eukaryota; kingdom Metazoa; phylum Arthropoda; class Insecta; order Coleoptera; family Cantharidae; genus Cantharis; species Cantharis flavilabris. The sequence continues at coordinate 24,742,117 of OX424439.1, forward strand.
TTTTTGATAAGTTCTGCGGTTACTTCGTCCTTTCCAGGGCCTTTTACATTTTTCATCCTACTAATTACTTTCATAATTTCTTCATGAGATGGTATCGATACCTCTTGGTCGTTTCTTATTGTTTGTTCTCGTTCAAGTTCTTCTATTTCTTCTTGTGCGTTCAGTAGCTTTTGGAAATGTTGTATCCAGACGTCTTTTATTTTATCTGCATTGCTAACTACATTCCCTTCTACGTCTTTCATGCATCTCGTTTTTACCCTGTGTTCTTGTTTTTGGTTGTTCAACAGTTGATAAAAGATTCTCGTGTTATTGAAGCTATTACTTGTTTCTATTTTTAACATTTGATCCATGATCCAGTCATTCCTCTTTTGTTTATACATATTGTTAGCTTCTTTGATACTTTTCTTATATTTAACTTGGTCTTCTTGTTTTTCAGTTCTTATCCATTCATTTCTTCTAATTGTTTTCATTTTGCTACATTCCAAGCAATCATCGTCGAACCATTCTTTAATTTTTTTGCCTTTTTTGTAACCAATTACTTCTTTTGTACATGTTTTTATACTTGATATGATATTTTCCATCTTTTGATTTATATCTGAGCTGATTTCTTTTTTATCAATTTCTTCATCTGTTCTATCCCCATAAAGTATTCTATTTTTATCACTACCAAATTTCTCTGTTGCAAATCTCTTGCTATCATTGCTGTAATTACTGTACTTTATTGCCTTCCATCTAATCTTTGCCATCACCATGTAGTGGTCGGTGTCAGCATTAGCGCCTCTATATGATCTTACGTCTTTTACAAGTGCTTCTCCTTTTTTGGATATCAGTATGTGGACAATTTGAATTCCTTCATCGTTTTTTCCGCCGGGCCACTTCCACGTTATTTTGTGCATCTTTCTGTGTATGTACTTCGTACTGCAAAACACATTGTTTAGCGATTCCGCTAATCTACACGGCCTTTCGCCATTGTTGTTGGACTTTTCATGAATTGTTTGTTTACCAGCCACCGCGTCTATATAGCTCTCTTTACCTATTTTGGCATTAAAATCCCCTAAGACCATTAACATATCCTGTTTGGGTACTGTTTCGCATAATGTCTCCAATTTTTCGTAAAAATCATCTTTTATTTCTGCACTACTTTCTTCCGTCGGGGCATATGCACTAATAAACGACCAATTAGGCTTTGACTCGATTCTCAAATATGCAAGTCGTCCGTTAATTGCCCTGAATGTTAATATCCTATTTACAAATATTTTCGCCATCATAAAACCAACACCCTTTCCACCTTGTACATGTTCGCCGGAAAAAAACAAGGACCAGTTCTTCTTGGATATTTCACTCTGCCCCTTCCATTTTAGCTCTTGCAGCGCCGCAACATCTACTCCGTATCTCAGTATTTCGTTTGCCACCTCAGTCATCTTTCTCGGTCTTAACAATGTTCTGATGTTCCAAGTGCAAACCTCTATCGTGTCATTTGTATTCTTAATCTTTTTTGGTATCAGTTGCTTTTTTTTGTCACTTTGCCTTATCATATCATTTCATCTACATTGCCTTGTTGTCTTGATTGCCTCATCTTCCATATCTGGAGCTTCCGGGTGAAACATCCCTTCCACTCCGAGATCAGTTATCAGTTTTTTGCTATGTCCATTGGTTCTGTGACGGGTTCCAGTTTTCCACCATCGTTCCAAACCAGCATCTCTTCTATTTTATATACATTTTTCTCTTTTTTTTTTTGTGTTTTTCAAAATGTTACTTAACCAAAAAATTTCTTTTTTTATCAAAAAACTAGATCGTTTTTCTAGATACCTATTAAATTTTCATTAATTTGATAAATTATTTTTTTTTATTTTCAAGTTAAAGTTATAAATAAAAAATTTATTTTAAAAATTGTTTTAACTTTTATTACGTTATTCTTCTGGGGAGGGGTGGGGGGTCTCGCAATTTGTTACGATCTGTTACAAAGAGGGGGGAGGGGGTTAAAAAACGTCAAAAATTGCGTTACGTAATTTGTGAACAGCCCCTTATGTATGTATACCTTTTTCACAATTTTTGGCAATTTTTTTGACCATGATTATTAGAATTATCGGTATAAGCCGTTATATTCATAAAACCTTTTAATTTTCTCTTGACAAATCTTAATCTGTTCAGTTATAATACAATGTTTTAATTATTTAGTCCACTGAATTAGGATTTGTGATACAGGATAAAGCTTTTATGCGTTTTTACATATATTTTGTTGCGGCCGAAAAGTCCGAACAATGTAAAAGTGCTTCAAAATTGTTCTTATTATTAATTTTACGAACACAAACTTCCATTCAAAAAGAAAGGTACGATAATTATATACAAAATAGGTTTTGTAAAATTTTTCTTTCCGACAATACTTTTCATGATACACTCCACCGAAACCAATAGGTAAAAATTTTTTTTTTCATTTTTTCAAACTAAAACGTAAAATATATAGGTGATTCTCTGAAAATGATCATTTTGTGAGAGTATAGAAAAATTTTGAAACAAAAATTCGTATTTTTTGCATAAAATAATCGAACCGGTTCAAGTTTGGATTGGTTTAGTATAATTACCCAGTGAAAAACTGCATTTTCAATTTTAATATATTCATGGCATATTACAATGGCAACAGATCTAGAGGAATTATACCAGATGAATGACAATTTTGACTGTTTTTAAATCACTATTTAAGATATAGGGGAGAGTGGGGTACATTCGGCCACTTTTTTTATAAATTTAAATTTCTGAGGAATAAGTACTTTTTTCGTAAATATTTTTTCTTTAACCAATTATATACTATTTGGGTACTTGATTTCCGTATTTGTAATTTAGTTGTAATAATTCATTTTTATTTTATAGTACAAAACAAAAAACTTGCGAAATGGCCGAATGTGCCCCACTGGTGGGGTACATTCGTCATAGGGGTGGGCCACTTTCGTCATAAGGTAAAAAAGTAAAATATCAAGTAATCAAAAACGTTTTAGTAATTACAGATAAGTACATATTTATCTTACAATAATATCATCAAACTTATAATTGAAACTGAATATTGAGGATGTCCTTGCAGTGCCAGTAAGGGTTGGTTTTTGGACACACAAATGTTTCTTTTGTATTTTGCCTATATAATGAATTAGAGACGTCTTAGTTGCAAATTTAACTAATACGAAATCTCCAGTTTTGATTTCGTTTACCTGGAGTGTACCTTCATGAAGTTCTTCCATCTCTTCACTGCAATCATCACTTGATATGACATCATCAAGCACATTATCTGATTCACTTGAACTGTCTATTAGTGCAGGTTTTTTCTTTTTATATATTTGTTGCGGAAAAAGTTGTTTCATTGCCTTTCTTTTATTCCTTACTTCTAAATTTTTCTTTCTTATTTCTTTTTTCTTTTCCATCTCTTCTAAACGAGACTTCTCACCGCTGTCAGTATATATTCGTGACTTACCTTCTCTTTTTCGTCTTGTTTCTTTACGTTTTGAAGCTTTGGGATATGGCCAGACTTGTTCGGGTGTTAACTTACACGCTAGATTTGAAGTACTTGCGGATAGCAAATCATTATCAATCACTGGATTTATTTCATTTATTATATCATCTTGTTCCGTTATTGGAGTTTCTGACTCGTTTTTTGTTTCTTCTAAAGGTCTGTCGGTTACAAAAGCTGGTAAAAAATCTTCGTCAGTGAACGCGAGACGATTTAAAGGCCACAGTCCTGGTTTTCTAAAAGAGTTTGTTATGTTTGAAAGAGTAAAAGAATTTAAAAATGCCCATTTTGTTAACTGAGGAATATTTTTAACTGTTATCGGTTTCCCGGGGTTAGATAATAACCAGTCATCATACGAAATTGTACATTTTGCCTTGAATGGGCCAAACACACCTACATCCAAAGGTTGGAGTTTATGGGTGGTGTGTGGCGGAAATGATAAAAGACAAATTCCATTTTCTCTGCAATATATAATACTTTTTACCGACGTATGACTTTCATGATTATCTATTAACAAAAGTATTGGTTTCTCCTTTGTACAATTTGTATTCTTAACTATATGTTTGAGAACTTCCGGAAAAAGTTCAGAAGTCATCCATCCACTTTTGTTTCTTAGTGCAATACTGGACTCTGGAGCTTCTATTAAATATTGTTCAACGTGTCTCACTCGGGGAAATACATACACAGGTGGTAGTGCACGACCTGAAGCACTTACGATTCTTATGAATGTGACGAGTTCTCCTCGTTCTGCAGAAGCTACTTGAGAAACTTGTCGTTTTCCAGTAGTAGAAACAACTTTGACTGGCCTCATCACTGTTGTGCAACCAGTTTCATCTAGATTATATATATTTTCTGCGGTAAATTGATATCTATTTAACACATCAGTGTAGTTTTGAAAAAACTCATCTACCCTATGTTTATTAAATCCAGTTGCCCTCGAAAGGCTTGTACTTTCTGGTTTTCGTAAAGCAAGCTCTTTGTGACGCATCATAAATCCTCGAAGCCAGTCTTTACCAGCACATTCATTTTTTTTCCACGAATTTGGAATTTTACAATCTGGCAAAACTACAGCATACTGATAGGCCAACATTTGTATTTTTTGGTAAGTTAAACCATGGTTTATATCGGAACTTCTTTTAATATACCTTTCCAGCATTTTTTCCTCTTGGTTTGTGAAGACTTGTTTGGTCGTATATTTACTTGAATATTTCAATTTCTCATCTTCAGTTTCATTCCCAGATTCGTGTGCGTTTTTAGCTAAAAACTCTTGTTTTGAGGAAGTTTCTAGAACCTTTTTTATCCTACTTTGTAAGGTGGTCCTTTTTATGTTATGAAATTCAGCGGCATTACGAATTGATTTTCGATCTTCAAAAATATCGACTAAAGCAGCGTTTAAATCTCCTTCACTGATTAAAGCCCTATTCGTTTTTCTTAAATACTTGCGTGGCATCTAGAATTTAAAAAGTACTATTTAACGTAAATTTTAGATCTAAATTATTCTAGTGGGATGCATTCGGCATGCCGAATGCACCCCACTGTAGTTATGACGAAAGTACCCCACTAGCAGTTATTTAGAAAAAACGATTGTACGTAAATTATGTGAAAGTTTTGAGGTTAACTACTTATTGAAGATTAATAGTAACATATCAAAGTAAACACCAAACTTAAAGCAAAATAATATAAGCACATCATAGTTAGTTTTACTTAAGCATTACATTTCACTAAAAACTTACCATAAATGCACAAAATTAAACAACTACTGATAACTTTTAAATATAGCACCTATTTCGACTCGATTAACAACTAAGCTGTAAAGACGGGTTCTGAAATTGGCTATACTGAAAAGCAGGCGGCAAATTCAAATTATAAGCGATCTATTTGGGGTGGCCGAATGTACCCACCTGCCGAAAGCACCCCACTCTCCCCTATTATGTTTTTTTAACCTTAAATATTGGGTGTGAGTAGGTGAATTACTACTTCTACATGATAATAATTAAAATAATACTTTCAATTAGAAAATATATTGCCAGGACTTACCAGAAGAATGACTCGCTCGCTTGTGACATTGACACTTTTTAACACAGATTTATAAAAATAAGAATAAATAATAGAATTTTGCATCAACATCACTTTCTTATCTGAGACAAAATGACTCATTTCTGCAAACCACGACCACTCCCACCATTTAACGCACTAATATTTTAACGCCTAATAATTTTTGGATTGGACCAGAGGAATGATTGACGAAGCTGGTAACAAGATTTCGAATTTTATTTTGAGATAGCCAACAATATAACTTTTTAGATACTTATTATGTCAGACTCCGTGTAAACGCATATTTTGAAAGTAAGACAAAGACAAAAGCATGTTTTCTTTATTGGCTATTTTCATAAGTTTGTTTTGCAAAAATATGTGTTTTTTTTATAAACACTTATAAAATATGTTGGGTCTAATTTAGAAGCAATAAATATTTACATATCAGCTCTAAAAGTATTAAATAACCCTATCTTTTGATAGGAGTCTGACAGACTCCGTGTCAGTATTAGTGTCAAAAACTTGGACGTCAGTGGTTAAGGGTTAAATTATAAAAAATAAACCAATTACAGAAAATTGTCTATCCTTAGTATTAAATATTAATGTACCTCAGATAAAAAAAATTTATTGATGGAACCAAACTTTCTTTGAAATAAAAAAAAGCTAATGTAAGTAGTAGTAGCACAGTACTGCTTATAGGCCCCATACACCACTCCTTTTCAAAGGAGTTCTCCGTAAATAAATTCTTACCAGTCCGGACCTGGTGAGTGGTCAACAGTGGGTGCCATTGTCAATATAAAATATTAGTAAACAATTTCAATAATAAATAGTTTGTTCTTTGTTGATATTTGCTAAGTAAACTTTTTAAAAGTAATTAGTAGTCCAAAATCGTTCCCAGTACGACGTGAGACTTCACTTTTGATGTCAGCACCTCGTGATGTCATATGAAGTTTTCTAAAGGAATTGTCGACCCTGAAAAGGGATTAGTATGGCCTTCACCTATTATTTTAGATCATGGCTAATAATTCTGTATTGCATTATTTATTTGCACAAAATATTGTTTGACCTAAAACTAAAATTAATAAAAGCCAAAATTTTCTAAGCACTACTTATTATACATAATGTTAATTAGAACACTTACACGAAATTAAATGCAAATACCTGTTCAGGTTGTTAGTTCTCATTTTGCCTCACTGAGATTTTTATGGGCAAGTTCGAGCTAACCTAAGCTTTAATAATATTTAATTCATACAATATTATTTTAAATAATTTATTATTTACTAAAATTGAAAAAGTTTTCTATTTTTTTAACATATTTATTTAACATACAATAAATTCTGTATCAAATATTTCTAAAATATTAAATATAAAGCAATAAATTAAAAAATTGAAAAATTCAATTACGTTGATTGTTCTTACATTGGAAAAACTTAAAAAATCTTTTTTTCAATTAACTATTAATTTCATAAGCTTCAAAAATGATTGCTTTTGTTTAGATACAATAGTAGCACATAAAATTTGTTACGGCATATAAACTCCAATAATACGAAAAAATGTTCTCAATATATATTAAATAAGTACTACCTATTATATTATATTAGAAAATACTATGATCTACAAATATGTTTTAAAAAAATGTTTTATGAACTACAGAATAAACTTTTACATAATCCCCCTCTTTGTAAAAAAATAATAACACCTGAATTACCCCCCACTAATGTATATAGTATCAAAGGTGAAACTGCTTTGTTTAGTTTGTAGAAGCGCGCATACTTTCAAACTTACCGCGATATTATAGTTACCGATTAATAATTAATATTAAATTAATTAAAAGTAATTTATATTTAAAAATATTGCTGCGTTTAAAGTGAATTAAATTAAAATTATAAGTTTATTAAAAAAGTTGAAAAATTTTTGTTTTTTGAAAATTTAGTTATCGATTGGTTTAACTTTTTCTGTAGTCAATTAATTTAAATATCATTTGTATGGCATCTTAATAAGGTATTATCACACAACGAACGGTAGCTTAATCGTATAATAAGTGTGATAGTTTACAACTTCAAATAAGTGATATTTGTTTACTTTCTACATATAAAAATTATGACAGAACTTTTAACCGGATCAAGTTTTTTAATTCAAACGTAGAATAAAAATGCCAAGTATTTAAAGTTTAAACAATGCATAATATAAAGCATTGTACACCCATCTGAAGATTTGAATGATTACTTTTGTTATTGTATGATATCATCGTAAATAATTATGGCAGGAGTTACAATGAATGAAGAAAAGCGGAGCAATTTTCCTTCTACTTTTACATTGGATAATTTCAGTTCTACGTGAGTATATTTTATTATTAGTTATTATATTTCAATAAATACCAAACATATTGATCAAAGAGACGTAAAAATATTAAATATAATTAATTTAATATTTTAATTACAATTTATTTATAAATTATTTTTTGTCTTCATTATCGAATATTATTTTGAGCTTAATTCATTAATATTAAATTATGAAGTTTTGAAATTTTTTAAGTGCAAAATATAGTTTTTCAGGACAAATTCGATATATCCTTAATGGGTTGATAAAATGCGTTATCATAAAACGCGTGATATATTTCGCCTACTGATACCTACTGATATACCATACGAAATTTTAATAAACCACCATAATTATTTTCATGCAGATATTATGTAGTATAATGACAATAATAATTATAAGCAATACAATGCACTATAAAACCGTTACCTGTTTTAACTATTAATAAAATCGTATTATAAAATTAAAAAAATATTTTTTGAAACAAAAAATCGCCTTTTTCATTTTTGTAGCCACCCGAAAATGGAAAAAAAGATATAATCACTTAGCAACCACAACAAAAGATACATTACGGTCCAGTTTCTTCACTCTCGGTTAGCTAACAAACTTTTGGTTGCGTAGTAACTAACATTGGTGATTTTTTATTTCATTTTACAAAAATAAATTAAGCGACATATTTAATTGTCATTATTAAAATATCGAAAAGACCAAGGACCCAGTTTTGAATGAATAGAATTTTCAAAGAAAATCCTCGGACCTTGTTTTTTAAATGTCACTATTTCTGACAATTTTTTTAAACGTCAACCTTTATTTTTTTACGGAATTGGATATAGTATTTCTTGATGAATAATTAAAAAATTCGAATAATTTTATCGTAAAATTTAAAAATTTTTACCTTAGAAAATTAGAAAAACCAAAATATGCCAATTATTCGTTGAATTAATTTGGGATAATTTTATTGCGCATATTTGAAACTTTGGGACTGATTATCTTGAAAACCTGAAGCATTAGTGCTTTTTATTTAAGAAAACTAAGAGTTGTCATTTAACACATTTTTATGATGATGTCATAGCTCAAAAACAAAACAAAATTAAAATATGTCAATGACAGTAAAATGTGGCATTTAAAAAAGTAAGGTTGACGTGTCCTAGGATTAGTTAAGAAAATTCTGTTAATAATTGATATTGAATTTGTTTCAAACTTTACAAGCTGACCGTTTAAACATACAAGAATTAAAACTGAATTCTTGGCGAAACGTTGAGAGTTCCAACTTATTCTTTTCTTCTTCTTCTATTTATATTGAGTTCATATAAAACGGTTTCAAATGCACATATTGCTTAAATAATAGATATTTAGTATAAAATATAATCAATTATTATGACATTAATATTTTAACATTAATTTTTTCTACCACTTTTTTGAGGCTAGGATAAGCTTCTATTTGCCTTGACATCGGGCTATTTTCTATCGAAAGGGATCGGAATTCACTATTAGTTCGTGATCATATTAATTGTTTTATATCTGAGGTAGCTTGCTGGGCTCTTCTCAAATGTGCTCGTAACCCTGAATTTTTTTTATAAGGCAAATCATCAACCCAGGGGGACCGCCGGCTTTACGTGCTCTCCGAAGCACGGAGACGATCATAAGATCTTTTAGTCTCTTTTCGGATTTGAACCGGGTACCTCACTGTCAGCAGTTATTCAGCTATTCATCATATTGATGAAAAATTCATAGTATCGATGAAAAAACTATTATATTTATGAATTTTAAATAAATAAATAACACTCTTCTACAGGTAATTTTAGTAATTCAACCGACTATAGTTTCGTGCACTACTGTGCACTTCTTCAGGGTCACCTTTTGTCACTTAAAATATAAAAAACACATACATATATGCAACTCTATACTTAATTAAGAACCGATCCCATAATTAATTGTTCCAATTAACCTTTAGTAAATTTACAATATTAAAGTAATAAAATTCAATATACGATTGCTATGAATTTTGAATTCATTTATGAATTTTGTTCATCCATATGACAAATTTTGTTCATCGGCGCAAAAATGATATGCTTTTCATCAATATGATGAACCATTTTTTTCAGTGTCCTAGGCTAATGACATTGGTTTAATAAAATAAATTAAACAAAACATCACTAACGTTATTCAATCAATAGTTTCTTTGTTGATACACAGTTAACCTAACTGGAAGTAAAACAACGACAGATTTAAGGCAATAACAAAAATTGAAACGAATTTGAGTCTCTAGGCACACGCTCTTTATAAGAAATCTCTGAAGATCGAAAAATGCGTATATACATTATAACTATCTAAGCTCACGCACTTGGTAAAATCATCCTTATACCACCTGAACTCGAAAACCATGGGTCTAAAATGACGAATCCGTTTTTATGTAAAAATTCATCTAATAATTCATAAAATTCATAACAGTTTCACAACTAGACGACAACTGCGGCCTGCTCCGGTCCTTAAAACACGTTGCTGCAACTATTTATGTCGGGTACATGTACCGCGAACAGAATTGTGTCTGCTGAACATCTTGGATAGTTGACCAAAGTTTGTCTCAGTTGTCTCAAATTACTTATAATGTTAGAAATCAACAGCATTCTTTCAAAAAAGACTGTAGAAAACCAAAAAAAAAAAAAGCTTATATGAATAAGGTGAAGAGCAAAGACTTTGGCAAATGCAGCACTGCTCTCTCCTTCGGTTCCTCCTTGAATTTGAAGCAGCAAAAATATGTTTATTGGTTGGGTTTCATAGTAAAAATGTCAAGTTCGAAGCATAATGCTTGTATTAAAAGTGGAAATTCTTTTTTATCGTCTCCACTGCCATGGTTGTTGGTTTTGGCTGTTTTCATTGCGTATGGGTATGATGAGGCTAAAAATGATAAAAATGATAATGAATGACGTCAATTTTTGGGGTTTGTGTTGTCCTTTTAATATTGTTTTTGGCAATATAAAAATTTTTTTCTTAAAACTTCCTTCGGTTACATTAAGAAAATCTCTTCTATTTTAAATTAAAAAATTTTTGAATGCACATCATTTTACTAAATTTTTTAACTAAATTTTAAAATTTAGGAGAAGAAATTAGAAAGTTAAGAAAGAACTCTTTGTTGGAATGAACCTGTGTTATCAATGGTTCAGTGCTTTAGCCAAGTTTGATTTTGGTCAAGGAGAGTCTGAATAGATTAACGAGATTTACCTATGCTTTAATTTACTTAGATATGCTATGGGTATATTTTTTATTACTATCTTTAATTTTTTAATTTGATAATGGTGAAATGGTAAAGAATTATTATTTGATTTTAATCGTGTTTGTGAGATCACTATGTATCAGGTGTACAAGTATGAAATGCGGATTTTTTTTCGAAATAAACACGTTAACTTTGGAAGAATGGTAAACAATAATTTATTCAAAGTATGCTCCATTGCTAGTTACACATTTTTTCTATCTTTTGGACAATTTGTGGATACCACACCAGTAAAAATGTTTCTCATTTACCCTGAACCATTCATACAGCCATTTTTGCACATCTTCGTACGAAATACAGCACTACTCAGCAATTACGTGACCCATCGATGTAAACAAGTGGTAATCGGAAGAAGCCAAGTTTTATGAGTAAGCCGCATAGGATAGTACCTCTCAGTTGAGTGCTTTCAACGTGTCGTGAATTGGTTTTGCCGTATGTGATGGAGCATTGCCTTGGGGAAAAATAACCTTGTGGTGCTTTTTTTGATATTGTGGTCATTTTTTGAGCAGTAAACGGTTCAAATTGATCAATTGTTGTTGGTAGTGTTTGGTATCAACTGTTTGACCAGGCTTTCACAGCTCATTCGTCGTCTTCGTCTAACAATTCTTGCAATTCTGTATCTTTTTAATTTTTTGGTCATCGACACTTTTGAAATGCAGAAACCATCGTTCACAGATATCTTGCGATGGAGCATCTTCCCCATAAGCTTTTTGAAGCAATCGGTGTGATTCAGGAGCAGTTTTCTTCAAATTAAAAACAAAAAATTAATGCTGTCCGCGAATGATCTTTATTTGGCACACATCTCGACATATTAAACATAGCAAAACAACACTATGCAAGTACTTTTTCAATTTATCACTTATACACGTTTGATCCTTGTTGATGGCACAACAAAATGACATTTATCTTCAATCTTTATATTACACACAGCATTTGGTGCGCCTTCTGTTTCTCAAATCCGCATTTCATACTTGTAGACCTGATATTTGCCGATTAATATAATTTATGTATTAAAAGTAATGGCCATGTAAACATACTTAGAATGTAGCTAAAGGTGAAAATCCTTGTGGATACTCGTCGATATTGAAATTAAAAAGAATTGAATAAAATACATACGAATATTATATTATATTTCATTTAATATCATGAGTAGCAATAATAACATATTATAATATAACATGGTTGATTCTGTATGAAATTCTTTCAGGAACTTCTGTAACTCCTCCTATAAATAAATTTTCATCGCCTGCGTCGGCAATAAATTATAATAAATTATTAAATTCAAAAAAATATATTGAATGGTGACTAGTAAAAAGTAAACTTTACCAATATTACCGCACATAATAGTATTAAAACTAAAATAATAATAATAATTATTGTAACGGTTGAAAAAGTATATAGTGCCAATATGTATGTAATGTACATAGATATTTGTTATTTTTTTAAGTATCCGGTTTTAAATAAAATTAAAGTTAAACATAATAAAACATAATATATAACATTATAGTACAATCACATAAAAAAATTATAACAAAATTGTACCGTTTTGCCAGTGGATAAATAAATAGATTAATTAATTAAAATTCAGTTTAAAATAAATTAAAATTTACTTTTTGTAACCTTAATTTTCTTGTGTGGTGCAAAGAAACTTTTTATCAAATAATCAAAATAAAAATAAAAAAAAAACATTTTAAAATAAATTTTTTTGTTCAATTTAATTAGTAATTAAAGTTTATATCAAGCACATTATCGCTGCAATTAAACTATTTAAAATGCCCAAAACAATGACACAAATAATTTAGTTAAAAATTTAAAACCTTCAAATAATATGTGATTCATTCATCTTTTTAGAAAATGATTATTATGTAACAAATTAATTAATTGTATCTTTTTATATAAAATAAATAACCGTTACTAATATATTTTCTACGAATTAAGAAGTTGATTTTGGTATTTAAATTAACCAAACAATCTGAAATAATTAAAAATTTTATGAAAAAGTTGGGTCGTCATCTATTTTCCAATGCAATATTGTAAGAGGATGTCCGGGATGATGTTATGATAGTTTATTACAATTTTAAACAAACAAAAAATAATAAAAGTGTGAAAAGTTAAAAAATATTAGGTGTTGAAGAAATCATAGAGGAAGTCGGTATCAGAAGTAACAATTTTCGTAAAAAAAAGGTGTAACATTTTTTGGCGTATAATGGATAATTTGCTCAAGAATCAAATGTGTAAAATAGGTTAATTTCTAACAGTAATTGGCCTCTCTAATATAAAAAGTTAAGTTTTAGTTAATTGTTTACTCTGATATATCAGAAACAGTTTTTCCCATTTTGTTACCCTGACAACATGAACATGATAAATCCTACTGGAAGACGAAAGCTATGGTTCTATATAAAAATTATTAATATCTGATGGTTTATTGATAATATTATAGCACTCACTATAATTGTACCAATCTTGCTCAATATCACAAAAATAATGTTAATGATCAAAAATTCTCTCACCTTGTCATTGTTTGTAGTATTTGAATTTGTTGCAGTTTATCAAACGATTTTATTCATTAATTCATTCATTATTTTACCATTCTGTTTGAAGGTTATACCAATATATTAAATATAAAATTTGTATTAATATATAAATACGATGACTTGCTTGAGGTTGATTCTCTAATGCAAAGTAAACATGAGCTTTAATCAAAATCTATTTTGTTTTTTGTTTTCTGCTGATCTTAAGTTTCTTTATTTTGCATTCTCCTTTAATTAGTATTAACGCCTTAAGTGCACTTAATGCTTTTCATTAATATCATAAAAAGTGTTTTGTATTTCTTCGATATAAATATGTATTACTTAACTATATTTTATTCTTGCAAAGCTTAGCTCGCCAACTGATATTCTATTTAACAATCTATAATTTTTTAGGCATTAAAAACACAATGTTAGGGTTATAATAAAAAATAATTAAACACATTCCTCAAGATACGTTTTGAATATTGAACCGGTTTCGCTTGTACGTCATCATCAGCCTACACCGTAAATTAACGATAATAAACAAACATTAAACATAAGAAATAAATTGAAATTCACACATTTAAAAATTTTATTGCCGACTAAATTGGCAATGAACAAGATCACAGTTTATTTACTCATATTGCATGCCAGCCTAAGATAGGACCTGTACTGTTGCTGTAATTGATTAAACTTTCTTTCTTACATAAAATGTGGTTGAATTGTGTAAAAACTATTTAATTGCATGGTTTGTAAGTAATTACGCTAAACAAAAAATGATGCAAATAAAAAGGAAGTATTCCAATCAATTAGTAACTTGATTTCAATCATTTATTATAACTCTTGTTGAATAACCTCAGGAGAAGGCACGAAAAATTACTAAAGAATTTAAACTTTCAACTACATATTTTTATTGTTCTTTCTCGATATGCAAAATATTTTTTTATATAATATACTATCTATATTTTTTATATGTTAGTGTGTTAGTGGAACCGGCCCTTAATAATTTTTAATCAATTACATAGAAAGGCTACAACCGAATATGGGTTTTATCTGACGATTTCATTGTTTTCTAGTGTTTTCAAGGCAGATCACATCGGTGGTTTATATAACTAAATTATAATAATAAATTTTTTCATAATAATTAGGTAAATAAAAATAAAAATAAAACTTAGTTATAATAATTTAATAATTTATAATATAATTTAGAACTTTGTCCTGTTATTACTATTAACGTGCCAAATTTAAACCTGTCACTCATGGTTCTGTGAGCACTTCATAAATATATTAATAATATAATAATAAATTATACTGTATTCAATATTGTGCTAACCTGTTACCTGACTAAGATGTGAAATAGTTGAGCTTGCTTAGATTTATCATAGCAGTGTTTCTGTTGGGGATTCTTACTCCGTAACCAGTCGATTTAACTTTTTACCACTTGCTGATTTATCAATGAATAATTTTCATATAATTTATTATAATTTACTATTTAAGATAAAATTGTTTTATATCGGTTACTAGCAAGGCTCGGAACTTTATGCGCTAAAAAACAATGAAATATGTGCGGTATAATATTATGCAGTAAAAATTAGGATAATATTATGCAAAATTTATAAAAAATTTTGTTTAATCTTAAAATAACAAAACAACATGCTAAAAAATATTTTTAACAATTTCGAATTTTTTAAAAATAGTAAAATTAAAAATTTTGATCTGAACGTGGTTGAGGCGATAAAGGAATGCATAAAGAACATTCACACCAAATTTCATGCGCGCCGTTTCTTTTTGGACGTCCCACTTTGCCAGCTAATAACATTGTGAATTTAGAGTTTTTTTTTTTCGTTAATTTTTTATGTAATCTTAAAATATCAATAAACAAATGATAAAAAATGGATAGTAATAGTATATTATACATCATGGGACTAAGGTGCACTTTACTCCCGGAATTGTGAAAAAATATTTTTTGTTTTATTAGTAATTTATTAGTTTCAATTCATGCTTCTAAACTAGAATACCCCCTTAAATCAACAAAATATGCAATTATATGTTCTTAAACCTAAAATATGCGAGTTTGTCCAAAAAGTAACGAAATAAACAAAATTATTCGACAAAAACTTTAATATTTAACTTGTAGGTAATAGGTATGAAACGAATTTGTGGCAAACCAGAATTTCAATATGAACTTTCCAAACAAATATGCAAAAGCCTAAAGTTCCGAGTCCTGGTTATTAGTATCAAATATTTATAAATAATACAAAACTGTTATAATAGCATAATTTTTATAAAAAAAATAATCTACAATAAAAATATGGAAAATCTTACTACATGAAAGAAACAGATTTTAATAAACTTACAGGAGCAAGAAGTCTGTTTGAGGAATATTTCAAAAATAGTCCATTACACATACTATAAGAAACTTGGTTTGTGCAGTGTTGTGTTTGTCTCTTTTTACTTATTATAATTATTAATTATTAGCAAAATGAGACTACATAACATTATTGTTTTATTTTAACCTAAGAGATAAAAAATTGAATATCCTCAGAAAGAAATCGCTAGAAGTGCTGCAATCTGGTATTTTTATAAGAGGGAATTTTTAGACACCGATTTAATTAGGGTAAGGGTATAAGAAAACACTTTGATTAAACTAGGGGGGGGGGGGGCGATTTCTTTGGATTTTCTTAAATATTAATATGGTTAATATCGAATGCCTAGTATAGATTAGATCGATTAAATATAAATTAATTTTTAATTTGCTAAATTTCATGTTCAATTTTCAAATTAAATTTTAAGTCGACTATTTGGATATAGTATAAATGCGAAAAGTTAATGTTAGCTAATTCTTTTATTTATTGTGAAATATTGTGAAATCCATACAATAAGATTTATTTGTATCTTGTAGCTCGTTATTGATAATCATATTTACTATAATTCCTTTAGACTTTCAACTTAAAATATGAAGTATACATAAACAAAATTATTGATATTTAACAATAATCATAAGACATGGAACGAATCGATATTATGCATTATTAATAATATTTAAATGATTATTTAGTATATTGTAAAAATCACTTTTATCCTACAAATCCTATAAGGGGCCGTCCATTAATTACGTAAAGACGATTTTTGTAATTTTTGACCCCCTCCCCCCCTCACATAAGGGCACGTAAGATTTTGGCAATCCCCCCCCCCCCACATCTTACGTAAAGATTATTAAACAAAAATAATGTAGGGCCTCCCTCTCCTCCGCTTGTATTTATAAAATATGAATAACAATATTATAATATTGTGATTATACGAAAAATACAAAAATTTAAATCAAATTTTTATTTATATAAATAGAAGTTAATAAAGATTAATAAATTACATAAAAAAGTAAATAAATCTTAAATAAAGCTTTCAAAAATTTGCGTAGTATTCAAGAGGTAAAATTTCTTTAAATTTGTTGCGTTGTTACTAAGTCAAAGTGTAAATTATTAATGTTTTCGTACCAATATGACCTGAAAAGAATAGCAACGCTAAAATTCCTCTAACATCTGTATACTGCCGTCCTAAGCTAAAAAGCAGTATTTCCATTTCTTAAAAATTTTATTTATATCGTTTTTGAGGATTATTACAACAATATCTGTGATCCTGCAACACTAAAAAGCAGTAAGACTACTAATTATTGCATATAACTATTAATAACTATTAATACAATTAATCAGTCCCGGATCCAGAGGGGGGCAAACCGGAGTCCTTATCTTGGGGAAAAAACTTGTTTTTTCCCACCCAGTTTTTTTTTCGTGTCTATTTTGAAATCTTTAAACTCAAATGTTTGCCCACGTTCAGAGAAATTGCAAATCCGGAGTTGCAATTTCATAGAATATCAAATGATTTCTAAAGAAGTTTCATTTTAAAGAAACTCCAATGACCAGCAAGTAGAAAACTTTGATTTCCAAAAATTTTTAACTTCTATTTACATATTTAGGGATTTTGGAAAAATTTACTAAATAGTAAATATAGGTACCTACTTCTATTTTGTTACTTAATTTTATTTTATTTATAATAAAAATACACCTGACAATTATTATAAATTCAAAAACTTTATATTTAAAAAAGTATCTCATTATAACGTTTCAAATAAACAATAAGAGAATTAATTATTGAAATTTGTTGAACAAACAAGATATTTACATAACGTTTTAAGTTTTTTGCAAATTTTTTAAAACCGTACAATAATTTTATGTATCTGAGCTGTGATTTTAATGCCAAGGATAGGGTACTAGATAAATATGTAATATAGTAATTGCTATATAGCCAAAAATATTGTTCTTTTCTTACTTGAAGACTACCCGATATTATAACTTTAATTAATTTTAAAATTATTGATGTTTGCATAATATTCTTACTAAATTTTTTTATTGTAACTTGGATAAAAAAACTATTATCGTATTTTTTGGGAGTACTTTTGATCAAATTGTTATCCATCCATGAGCCATGGTTATTGGTTGCATAATGTGGTTAATCTTGGACAAGATGTATTTTGTGATAATAAACCGCATAAAATTTGAATTTTTGATTTTTGACCTTGACGTTTTGTCAGTTGACTAGACGCTATATTATTATGTTGCAGGGTCATTCCATATCAAGTGGTTCAATCTTGTCGTTCGATCAAGAAGTTAGTAGGACTAAATGACAAATTTTTCAATTTTAACGGTTTACGACAACTGAAATATTTTAGCTCCTATTTGTCCAATCAAGATGGAGACACAATAAAATTGTTTAGGTATAAAAAAAACTGACTGCAACATTGTTTATTATATATTTTTACTTAAAAAATATTCTAAACAGTTAAATTGTAGCCTCAAAAAAAAACAATACCATCATTTGAAGGGAAGTTTCTGTATGATGGGAAATTTGAATTTTTTTACAATGAGATTCACGCATCAAATATTAGCTCTGAGATTTACTCCCTCTTTTTTTCTCAAAATTCTTAAAATTTGGTAGTCTAACAAAATTACGCTTTTCAATATCGTTGGTAGGGGACCAGATAAAAATCTAAAATTTTAGTCAATAATGGTACTATAACGATGGGATTATGTCTAAAAAATTTGGGGTTTGACATTTTACTAACGACGGAGATATGGCAAGCGCAATTTTTTTCCAAACTTGATAAGACTTATTATAAAAGTTAAAATATTTCGGTTGCTGTAAACCCTTAAAATTGCAAATAATTTCGCACATTTTAATTCAAATATGACCCTCACTCGAAAACCAAAAACAATAAAATTTAAAAAAGAGTACTACTAACGTATTAGGCCAATTTCACAAAAGAAATCCATTATTTTTAAAATCAACGTCATGATCCATTGAACTTACCCCATCGCTATTAAATGAACACACTTGAAAAGACCAAAAATAACATCGTGGATGTTAAAATGTAAAAAAGATCGAGCAATGGCAAATTCTTTCTATGTCTTATATTTTCTCTCTCTAATCTTTTACTCATTGTTATTTTGACAGATTGTAAAATACTACGAGGTCAATAAAAAAAATTTTTTTTTGAATGATCGAGCGGGAAAATTGATATGGAATGACCATGGGACAGTTAAATCTCGAAATCAGTAACTAGAAATTTTTATTATTTTTTGCAAGAGCTATAGGCAAACTCTTGTCAAGTTCCAATGGCAACTTCTTTGGCTGCAGTTTTTCTTTTCATGAACAATTTTTAATTTTGGTTAATATACAAATAACTTCTCTATTCCTCTATTATTGACCTCTCAAGCTCTCATCCATTAACTGATTATAAAATAGAGGTAGCACCAAATGTTAAAAGGATATTGATTAGTTGGAAGGCAGCCTCTTCAGCTCCTTTGCTCTTGAGCGCTCGTAATACCACAAAGTCAGTAAGATGGTTCTGATAAATCTGGATGGTTTTGGATTTTAAGTAATTTAATTTGGAATATAGTTTTAACGATGATAGAATTCAGTTACAACACGAATTTAATAACCTCGGTCATTTAATTCCAGTTTTAATAATTTATTTATTTGCGCAAATAATGATTAAAATTAAAGAAAGAAATTGGGCCAGCTGTAATTTGGCAAGTCATCTGACGTCTGAGAGTCCGGCTAATAAAATTTCCAATTCACCCCTATATGGTTTTATTGAATCCCAAATTTTTTCTGTAAAAAGTAGATTGTACCAGAGAAATAAATAAAATCAAATACCTTACTAGAAATTGCATAGATTAGCGTTTCTATACAAGAAAAAGTGTACATTGAATTGATTTCTCAGACTATATTAATTTGATTGTATTCTTACTATCTGGAAACAAATAAACCATAAAGATACATTTAGAAATACTTCAACAATAATGATGTTTAGTAATACATAGTAATGAATGTATAGAATATTTTATTTTAAGTACCTCATTGATTTGACAAACTGCCTTGGCATTAAGATGACTGTGTTCTTTTTGCCAGGTATTTACATTTACGTAGGTATATAAATTTATCTTATTCGGGGAAAATTGTTTAATATTTAATAATAATTATAGAAACAAGAGTTTTTTCTGAGGTATTTTTCAATTTTGAATCTCTGTAAATTAAGTGACAATTAATTTATATTTTATTTTAATTGATTTGTTGCTTTTTAATTAATCCATAAAGAATGATCTGCAATTTTTGATAGATGATTGAAGATTGAAGAATATGAAAAATACTATAGAAAATATGTATGTTAAAAAATGGAAATTGTTTTATTTTTAAATATGAAATCATGATATATTATTATACTTCTAATATAATAGCAAAAAGTGATTATTTGTCCATAAGTGCCCATAAGTCACTTTACCATATTTAAGGTGAATTTGCAAGCGTCCAAGTGCTTTGAATAAATTATTCCTCTCAAAAATATTTACTTACATTGTGCTTATAAAGCCATTTTCATGGTTTTTCTGCCCCCCCCTCCCCCGAAATTACAATTTTAATTTTTAATTTTCAATTGGCAGCTTAAAAACTTAAAGATTCCAGCAGAATACTGATGGCAGTTTCAACAGTCCGTATACTAAAAATGTAGTAATTTAAAGTACTAAGTAATGTTTCCATTAAATAAATAAAACTCCTAGACAATATAAAATGCTTGTTTTATTTCTAATTACCAATGTATGAGAAAAGTTGCTCATATTAACATAATATAGGAATGTATGTATTTATCATTGAAGCTAATTTAAATTATTAGTTATTTATATAATAATTATATAAAAATTTAAATTTGTAAAACTTAGACAGTAATTACTTAGTGCGCATTTATAAATTTTTTCAAAAATTTCGTAGGTGAACGTACGCCATAAATTATGCAATAATCAAATTTTTAATTAATTTATTTGGTAAACAAGAACTGAACTGACGTTAGTACATTTGCACTGTTTATTCTAAAAATTCTATTAAACAATAAAAGCATATTTCTTCATACAAAAAAAGTGTTTCGATTTTAAATCATATGAAATATTGTTCAGGAAAAAATTCGTCCAAGAAGTTCCCCCAGTAACCGCGATAATGCTTTTTGGTTTTATTCTAGTATTTCTGAAAAAAGGTAAACAGAGTTTATAAAAAAAATAAAATAATAATTAATTTGTTACAGACCAAAATCAAATAAAATTAAAATTCCTTGTATGAAGTAGTTTTTATTTGTCAAAAATTTCTTCTCAACAACTATAATACAAATAGAAGTTAAGTAGTATTTAAAATAAAAATAATATAATATAACATAAAAAATTTAATAAACGTAAAAGTCCTGTGTTGAGACAATAGATTTTTTTGTTTAAAATTTAGGTTTTTTTTAAATAATTGTCTTGAATTTTCTAAGAAAAATACATAAAATATTTATTATGTATTAGGGTTTACTTAATTTTCTTAGCCGATCGGTATAATGAACTCCAGTTGTAACGAACCAAATCGGTCAATTCCTTGATGCACGTAGGTACTTTATAACCGTGTGGTTAATAATTTCTATTGAAATCTTTTGTTGTAGTACTAGAAAGTAATAATGTTTTTATTTGAAAGATTACTAAATCTTAAGTACGAAACCGCAATTACCGCCGTTGATATAACCATTGCACGGAAACCCTACATTAAAGATTAGTTAAAGTTGTGTAAAAAGTTTCTTAACAAAAAATAAGAGAAACACTTTAATAGTTCAGTATTTAATTGTGCGAATAAGTACTTCTGAATCGATTGTTTTAAAAAATTTTTATGATGCAATATTGAGAAAAGATTACATAAGATTTAAATCTTTTAAATGAAGTTATTGATTCATTGAATCAATTTACTAAATAAATTTTGTTTAGATGTCATACTTTGATTTATAGATGTTTAAAAGGTTTACTTGATAAGGTTAGGTGTTTAAATGAAAATAACACCCCATATATACTATGGTTTGTATTTGGCATACACAAACCCATCCTAAATTATCTAGTGAAACAACAATAATTACGCTTGGGTATGAAATTCAATTTTATTTTTATCCTTCTTTCATAAAATGAGGTATAATTAATTATTATTAGGTGACTAACAAAAAATCGAAGGTTACAGAAGGGAATAATTTTGTAAAACTTTTTTTTAATAAATATTGTTTTCCACCATGAGTTTGAAAAAGGCAGATTACTGAGCGAGTGCACCAAGTCCATAAGTTCAGTAATTTTTTTCGCAAGTGGTGTATGTACAACATTTTATCTAGTTCTGAATAATATCCATTATTCAATGATTTCCATAAAAATCGTTAAGTAATATCTGTTACTTAATGATTTTTATAAAATTTATTAATAAGTATAATTCTTGAAAATCTAAAAACGTTTTTACCCATAAAATTAGATAAAAATATTTTTCAAACGTAAAAGCATCATATCCCAGACAAAATAAGGAATTGACACTACCATTTTGATGTTTATTTACATAAAAAATAATATATATTTTTTATTTCTAAAATTAATTTGTCAATTATTTAATTTAAATAGTAGTTTAAAATATAAAACATTACTAAAAGCTTATAAAATATTGATTTTTATTGTGTTCGTTTAAGGTGCTAAGTTTTTAAATTGTGATTAAAAATGAGATAAATTAATATACTTGATTTTTTCAGTGTTTCATAGATATAGATATAAAAAATTAAAATGAAACTCATAATATATTATTAAAGTTAATTATTCAGAAACACGGTTTGAAGCTTAATAGCTAATATTTAGGTTTATCTGCTTAATGTTTAATTTTAATTTTAAAAAAATGATAAATATATTAACCTTAAATTTAGTGAAGGTACAATATAAAAAAATATAAAAAAAAAATAAAAAATGGATCATTTACCATAAATTATTAAATATTAATTTCATATTTTTATGACCTTTATTGAAATTTAGTTCATTCTAAGTAGTTATCTTCTTTTTTCAAAACTACAAATCAATCAGCTTACTTTAATATACTAATATAAGAATTTTTTATTTTTTGATTATCTAAGACGTTTGCATTGCTGCTAAAAGTCGCAATAGTTTATTTAGTATTTTATTAATTATGTAATAATTATAATTTATAATAATAAAATTTTGTTTCTATTTTTTCAGAACAAAATTAGCTATCAGTGAAGCAAAACCTGCAGGAATCGAAAAAGTAGCAAACGAAAAAGATGATCTATACAATCCATTCGAGCATAGACAACTGTTACATCCAACATCGTAAGATTTTTGGAACTGTTTTATTTAGAAATCAATAATTAATTATAAATTTACTTCTAGAACAGCCGGATCGTTTTTCCATTTACTTAAAAGTTCATTAGGAACTGGAATTTTAGCTATGCCAAATGCATTCAAAAATGGTGGATTGGTTTTTGGTTTTTTTGGTACAATTATTGTTGGATTCATATGCACTTATTGTGTCCAAATGTTGGTAAGTAAATTTAAGTTACCATAATCTTTCATCATCAAGCCAGAAGTATTGAACGAATAAATTCCTTATCACATGGAAAATCATTTTACCTTAAACTCAAGTTTCGCAATATTTGAAGTAATGATTAAATTACATGTATGTAAGCTGTAATTAGCTGGTTAACTTTATATGATTTAATAAAATTTCAATAACCTTTGCTTCTCAACTTAGCCAGCATTTCAATATTTTAAGAAAAATGTTTTTAAATGATAAAGCTCTCCGAAGACTGATAAATTATTTATATAAAAAATTAAATCAAATATTTTTTTAGGTAAAAACATCACATGAAATATGTAAAAAATCAAAAATTCCATCTTTGGGATTTGCAGAAACATCTGGAGCTGCATTTGAATATGGTCCTGTAAAATTACGAAAATTTTCATCCGCAGCGAAGTAAGTAGGAAATTTAAATAATACCTTATGTATACAGGATTCTGAATCCATAACCTTCAATTATTTCCTTATAAAATAACTCACAGTTTTTAAATGAATAGTGTCATTTCCACTTATTTAAAATAATTTCCGGTACTTAAATAAACCGGTGTTAACAATTATTCAGAATGTCGATTTATCGAGTGATCCAATTTTGAGGTAGGTCTATGTACATACCTTCCAGTGACAATGAGCTTTTCGTCATTTCATTTTTATGAATAATTCAAAATTTGATATTTACATTTTAATACCTATATAATTATAACTTTTATAAGATATTCTACTATGCTTTATATATAAAATAAAATTGAAAGTATAATGTACAATTATTAATGATTATTATAAATTCATGGCCAAGTTACTCAATTATACATTGCAAAGTCAGAATTAAATTGAAATGTATCGGTTTGTAGATTTCAATCAAATTGTTGTTTACTGTATTGGTTGTAGCTATGGTATTTTATGGACCTATTAAGAAAACCTCAATATCTTTAGAAGGAATTCTTAAATTATTTTAACGATTCTGCAATATTCGTGACAGAAGAACGCGTTTTTTTAAATGTTTATGATTGCCTAAATTTAAAAGCATTAAAAAAAGATACTCATATAAATGTGAAAGTGTAATGTACCATTCAGCATTATATGGCTTTGTTAAGAACTTAAAAAATTACAAATTGCTACTCTCTTCCGTGCTTGAGCATATTTTCTTGCACACTTCAATAATTTTAATAATAACTTATGTAAGATTCAATAAGAAGCAATCAAAAAAATTAAGGTTATTTCGAAATATTTGAATTAGGTACTAATTATTATTTTAGTTTTATCAGAATACATTAGAATGCTTTTCATTACTAATTGTGCAAAAAGTGGCTTATTTGCAAAACTAGTCAAAGTTCAAACCTCGCATCCGTAAGTTAGGTGGATGTAATGAGAAAATTATAACTTGGCTTAAGTTTATTGACTTGGTCTAAACCTTCAACTCATATATTAAAAAAAGATTGAAATTAGTTGTGTGCACTATCAGGATATTATGAAAATTATGAAGTTGTTTCGAGAAAATTTTATAATTTGATAGTTAAGATTAAGATAGCAAAAGTTTTGTAGCTTAAAAATTTAATTAACATTTCAAGGAATTATCATCGGATTAAAGAAGGACATTGCTATGTACTAACGTATAAATTATTATCGAGTCCCTGACTCAAATATCCTTTCTAGTATGTCTAATATAAAAATAATATTGTAGTAACTCTTGGATACCCTTGATTTAATTTTTTCCATTTTAATATTCTGTTATAGTATTTATACATGCTGCAAGAAGTATACAGGTACACACATAATATTTATTTAGTTAATACCAACTTGGTTCATCCTTTTTGCACTTCTATGGGGAGGCAACAGTTTTGGCCATCTTCTCAGTTTTGACCACTAAGTCAAATATTACAAAATACTAAGAATTTTTTTACAAAATTGGACTATTTAGTTTAACTGAGTATACATTACCCAGAATGGCCTTCAATTTACATAAAAATCTGCAAATTAAAAGGAACTTGTTGACAAATCATAACTTTTCTTAATAAAAATGTTAAGAAAACGGAGCAAACAGGTAGTGTTTATTTGATGTCACTGACACTTGCTGTACGACGTTATTGATGTAATATAATACAATAAATAGAATTTGATTAGTTCAACAAAAGCAAATTACTAACAGTTTTATAAAGTGGCCAAAACTGGATTTTAAATCTGGTTCTTAAAATTCCGGTATTCGTCATCATCCCTGAAGTCGCGTGATAGGTTTTTAAAATATTTTTGCAAAACAAAACTTAATTATGTTGCATCAATGTATGTTTTTCTTTCTAAATAAGAACACAGAATAGTTATTAATAATTCTTTTTCTTATTCTTCTGCGTTCCTGGTTTCGAAATTAAATTCAAATATTTTCATTTTTTTTAAATATTGATAAAGAATACAATGACTCGTAAAATACTGTATTTTATCAACAACTTCAATAAATGAAAACAATAATAATTAAGTCTAGTACGTTAACTGCCTTCACTACTTTTTATAGTTACCACAAAATGTTCCT
The DNA here is from genome assembly GCA_949152465.1 of Cantharis flavilabris. Taxonomy (NCBI): domain Eukaryota; kingdom Metazoa; phylum Arthropoda; class Insecta; order Coleoptera; family Cantharidae; genus Cantharis; species Cantharis flavilabris. The sequence continues at coordinate 24,768,222 of OX424439.1, forward strand.
TTCAAAGTCGACATTAAACGGAAACGATTTGAAACGGAAAGATCAACCAACATCAATTTTTTTTTTAATTTCGAAATACGAACCGAATTTGAAATATTGATTTTTCATATAAAACTCAGTGAATAGCTCATTCTGTTGACAGTACGTGTGTTCGATGTAAATAGTGCAGCGGGCTAATCTCAGCCACTTTTAGCCATGAGGCTTCTAATTATTATACATTTATTTAATAGTTAATAGCCGAATTTAACTTAAAATCAATGATCCTAACCCGCCAACTGGAAGCGTGTAACCGCGGTTTAAATCCTAATCGCGTCGTATAAAAAGCCCAAGAAATATCTGTTGGTTATGGGGAAGGTAACGGGAAACCGTCATTAATTAAAATTCCGAAGTACGTCATCTTGGCTTCAGCCAAGTAATCGCCTACGCACTGCATAGTGTATGGCAGGAGTGGCCAACTTTAGCATATATACGATCGACTATGTTTCTTAAATTTTTTTCGCGATCTACCTATTAAAATTTCGATATAATATAAAATAAAGGAAAAAGTAGACAAAAAACGAAAAAACATTTTCTATACGACTAATACAGAATACTCGGGTGACAAACTTTCCCCTCGTGCAGAATATGCCAATTCCTAACTCGTTACAGAATATACTATTCTTAGCTTATTACAAGGAGCAGTGCCGTACTATCGCAAAAGCTCATTAAGCTCAGATTTGTGTCGCAAAATTTCAGGAGACGCAAGAATTGTAATTACTTAATCATTAATAGTCTTAATATATTAAAGGATTGTGGCGTATAACTTGCGTAATACGCCTCTGACGAAGAGGAAACCACAGACCCAATTTTTGTAAACCAGATTTTCCTTTAAGACATTTTCTTGAATTTCTCTAGATTTCCAAAAATTTCCCCAGAATTCCAAAAATTTGCTTCGATTTTCTTTTGGATTTTCCCATGATTTCCTTTCGAAAAAGTTGAAAAAGCAACATTATTTGTAATTTCTAAAATATCCTTGGATTTTTTTAGATTTCCTAAGATTTCCTTAATTTTCCTAAGATTTCCTAGATTTTCTAAGATTGCCTAATATTTTCTTAGATTTTCTCAGATTTGTCTTTACTTGCACATCAATTTTTCTCAGCGGTTTCCTCCTCGGTGTTTTATGAATCATGACCAGCGTCGGCGAGTATGATCGACTAAAAATTGCTTGGCGATCGACTGGTCGATCGCGATCGACCTGTTGGCCACCCCTGGTGTTTTAGCACTTGAAGGTTATATGACGTTTCGCTCCCGCCGTTTCGCCCCGGGATGTTTCGCCCCCGTACCGTTTCGCCCCCGACCGTGTCGCCCCGACCTTTTAGTCCCCACCGTTTTGCCCCCGCCGTTTCGCCCCGGGATATTTAGCTCCCGACCGTTTCACCCCCACCTTTTAGTCCCCAATGTTTTTAATTAATTCATACGTAAAATGAGGGGGGGTCAAAATATTACGTACCTACACAGGGGAGGGGGAGCTAAAAAATTATAAGAATTGTCCTTACGTAAATAATGGAGTCTATTATAGACTCCACTTAAGTAATATACGGTTCTCTAGAATGAGGCTATTGTGTATTTATTGAAATTTGGACAGGACGTCTGTTGGGCCATCTAGTATTAAATAGATTGAAAGTCAGATAATTTAAAATTAATATTTATTAAAATATATTACAAAATATTTCAAAACTCAAAATATGGGCAATTCCAAACAAATAATCCATAGTAATATCTATCCTACCATAACTTTCCACAATGGTTTTGATTCTTTTTGAAATTACGCTGTATTTCTTGTTAATTTTGGGTCTAACACCTAACAATAATTGTGATATTTCGTATTTATGTAGAGGCTGTTGTTTTTGTAAACTGTTAATAAACTGAAATATATTCGGGAATAAGTTTCCACAGGTGCTCTGAAAACCGCGATGCCAGCCTTCAATGTTATTATTTGTCCTGTGGCGATCATTTAAGGTTCTCTGATATACATTCCACATATCAATGAAAAATTGAGGTGCTCGCCTTTGTGTCCTACTTCTTCGTCCTATATAAATGTCCTCAAAATAATCCGCAATAGGCATTGCGTCTTGTGGAAAATTTATTCATAAAAATCGGTTTAGTAACCCTCGCTTATTGTAAAATTCATAGAGATTTATAGGCACCAACAAATCGAACTTAGGAGAAAACCTCTTTAGCTCTAAATACCTATCTAAATATCTAAAGGCGTCTCTTTACCTCACAGCGTTATTGCAAGGGCGTCTTTGGGGATGGCGTTTTGACGTGATACCAATTTCCCAGCCACTCTCACCCCCCTCCAACATACAGTTAGATCGTGACGTTTTAAAATAGTAAATTCTTTATAGCCCACTCTGTATTTGTTTTGACAGAGACCGATTGTACACTTACCTTCAAAGTTTATTTTTACCAGATCAATTTTAGAAAACACCTATCATAAGTTAAAGTTTATTTTATATCAATCAATATTGGTCAGTTTACATAGGGGTAGTCTATAAATTACCTCACACGATTTTTAAAGTTTTTAGACTCCTCGCTCCCCCTGTCACATTTAGTCAAATTTTCATTAAACCCCCCCTCCCCCTAACTTAAATTAAATCAATTTTGCAGGTCATAAATAATAATTTATTTTCATAAATATTTAATTTTTTTTCGGCCGCACCATACAACCGATCCATGGATCCAAAAAATATATTTTTAAAAATTTGACATCACAACATTTGAAACTCCCCCGGACTCCCTGATACATTTTTGTCACAAATTTAAGATAACCCCCCTACCCCCTAAGTGTGACGTAATTTATGGATGGCCCCATACGGGGAGAAACGGGGGCGAAACGGTCAGGGGCAAAATGGTCAGGGGCGAAACGGACGGGGGCAAAACGGACGGGGGCGAATCGCCGGAGGCCAAACGGCGGGGGCGAAACGGGGGTGGCTAAACGGCTGGGGGCGAATCAGCGCCGGGGGCGAATCGGCGGGAGCTAAACGGTGGGGGCGAAACGGCGGGGGCTAAACGGTGTGGGCGAAACGTCCCTATCCCGGAGATTTCCCAGGTATGAGACGGGTTTTGTTTTTGAGCTATAACTCTTTATCAAGACCAAAAATACCGAATATCTATAATACCATTCGAAAGCTAATGATCATACGCAACTTTTTGCTGTAGAAATTTTATTGATTCCGTCAACCTGAAAAAAGTTATGAGCATTTTCGTGATGAGTTGATTTTTGATGGAAAAAGAATTTGACACCAGGTATGAGACACCCGGTAAAATCTGCTAAATGTGGGAAAATATGGTGTAAAACAGCCATGAATACGGAAAATATCAATTTTTATTCACCATAAAGGCCTTCGGCGACTAAAATTACAAAATAAAATGACACTTTTTCAATAATTTATCATCGTTTTTGCAACATGCTTTGATCGCTTTAAGCAGCGCGTTTGAATCGGTTTTATTTTAATCAGATGAGTTTTTCGATGTGAACATGACTAAAAACAGACAAAACCAAATCAAAACATAAGTGAAATAAACAATAAACACTTTAGTTTGGCTCAAATACCGATATGAGCACAGCCGAATTAAGGATATTCGAGGCAGGGACTAACTTTTTTGGGAGCCCCTGGAAGGCCTTGCACGTTTTAATAAAATGCGCCGCAGGTAAAAATTTTGGTTTTTGAAGGTCAACCGCGCTTAGATGAAATGTAAAATTTTGTGTTAATGTAAACTTCGCTGATTTAAATTTTGTTGCTTTAATTCTTTTGAGGCTCCTAAAAATTTGGAGGCCCGGGACTGCAGCCCCCTTAGCCCTCCCACCCCTTTAATCCGGCTCTGTATGAGCATCTAAAAATGACGTTTGTACAATGAGTATGCAAAAATGAGTGTCTCACAACTGGTACACTCGACTGTCTCACACTCGGAACATGACGCCATTTTTACATAACACCGAAAAATTTATGTGCGAACATAAATCAATCTAATCGACTAGTTTATCGTAAAATGTAAAGAAAATGCTATATTTATATGCATTGTGCTAATCTTTTTTCGTTGAATAACTAATAATAACAGCAATTACAAAAACATCAAATAAAACTTTTTTTATGAAACTTTCACTCGATGTTCGGATCACATACAAATATTGTGATTATTCACCCCGTGTTCTAATAAAAGTTAGCTACCAACATGAAAAAAATTTGATACGAGCCAAACCGGCCCATTGGGGAAGTTTCAAAAAAAATAAAAAAACGTTTTTTTTTTAAATTATTAAAATAAATCAAATTTTAAGGTACCCCTATTCGACGGTTTTTTTGATAAATGTTTTAAAGTCCTAAAAAATCGATTTTTAATTCAAAAATATTCAAGATGGAGTACAATTGGTATGATCTTGATATGTTGCAACGTCGCAAGTTCGAGATTTAATTATAGTTCATCTTCGATAATACACACCTTACGAGCGTTACATGTACAAGACAGAGACAAAGTATCTGTTGTATACGAAATGTGAGAACGCTATTTTCACAAACGTCAAAACACTAACCTCAAAATAAAACTGTCTGTGTTTTTTAAATGTTTTAAAACCTACGTTTAATCCTGTAATCTACTATAATGGATATAATTATAAAGTATATAAGTGAAACACTCCTTATCAATATGTATGAAAATTTATTTGTTATAACCGTTCTTACAATCGATCTAACAAAAATGTTTAAAGTTGACAGTGGATTTGAAAAAGCCAACTCGAATAATCTGCCATGCATTACATCAGATATGATTACTGAATTTTTTGCGAACAACAGCAAATATTTAAGTGTTGAATCTCGAGGAGTAAAACATGCTAGGTCATCCAGGCAGTCTTATGGAGATGCTGCGGTTGGATATGTACAAGTGAAACTTGTCGATAAAGTTAGTTTTGTGCAAGCAAGAATAACTCCGGAGAACAAAGTCCACAATCAAAGTTATCATGTATCGGCCAAGATAAATATAGAAGAGGATGAAATTTTGGAATGCCTATGCCATAGTTGTGCTGCTTCTCAAGGAGGATGTAAACACGCGATTGCATTTTTATTTTGGCTTCATAGGCGAAGTGAAGAGCCATCACCTACTGAAGAGCTCTGCTACTGGAAGAAATCAGAATTATCGAAAGTGGGAACATCTGAAAAATATTTGTTATTATCAGATATAGCAACTACACCAACAATTAGAACGGACAGCTCAGCTAATGTAGCTAGAGAATTTATTTCATTAAATAAGAACAAAGAGATAGATAGTCTTATGTTAAATATGGTTCGAGCACCTTCATGGGACACGTTATCGTTACATCACCTTTCAATCAGCTTTCGAGATGAGAATTTGTCTATGAACGTACCAAATTTTTTGGACTTTTGTACATCGAAGATGACTGCCAAAGATTGCCTTGATGCAGCTTTAGCAACAAAGGAGCAGTCGAAAAGTACGATGTGGTTTGAACTGCGGTATGGAAGAATTACGGCTTCGAAAATTAATGAATGCAGTCGATGTAATACCGATGGTAGTTTAATCGAAAGGATATTTGGTGCATCAAAATTTCATCCAACTGCTGCCATGCAAAGAGGACTCTCTTTAGAAGATGAGGTAATTAAGGTTTTAGAAAGAAACCTTAATTTAACTACCACAAGAAGTGGTTTAGTATTAGATCCACTCTTACCAGTTTTTGGAGCATCTCCAGATGCAATCACCAACGACTACGTCATAGAAGTAAAATGTCCTGCAAAGAAAATTGAAAGTTTCATTAAAAATGACAAGATAGTGGAGCAATACGAAGCTCAAATGCAGCTACAGATGAAAATGTGTAAGAAACAAAAAGGAATTTTTGCTGTAGCTTATCCAGATTTTGAAACCAGCAAAAGGATTCGACATATTGAAATTGAATATAACGAAGAGTTGTGTCAAAATTTAATTGATAAATCAATGGCGTTTTGGGAACGTTTTGTGTTTCCGAAGTTATATTGTGATTAAAAAAAACAATAAAAATATTAAAAATTATTAAATTTATTATTCAACCTAATATAATACAAATATAAATTGCGATTATGTTAATAATTCATTTTTATTAGTTCAGGTTGTATGTTAATAATACCGCAGGCTATGATAACTGCAGCATTCAACGATCTCAATGAATGAATATCAACGTGAGCATGGGGACTCAATAGTCGAAATTCACGAATTCTGCTAATGACCCTTTCTATATGAATCCGTAGAGCAGAAATATTTCTACTCTCTCTCACTTCTCCATCAGACAACTGTTGTTTTTCGGAAACACTAGCAGGCCTTATTAATTTAACATTTTTGATAGATAACACGTTACTTAAATATTTAAAACCTCGATCGGCTAACACTGAAGTTTGTTGTGGTAATTTCTCTAAATATCCACAGTTTTCAACAATAACTAGGTCACTTGCCCTACCTCCAAAACCTACCGATACAAAATTAACAAATCCATAAGGCGTTGACGATATTAAATATTTAATTGTATTAGTAGTTTTATAGCTGGACCATGTCATTGCCTGATGCATTACATTTGAAGGTTTCTCGATGCTTATTTCAAAACAATCGATGATAGAGACAACATTGCTATATCTTAGTCTAAAAGGTATTGGCATAAATTTCAAAATCGTTCGTCTATCTGGCCAATAAATGAAGTGTCTCATTACATCTTCTAAATGATAAACAGATTCGTTAAAAATTTTACATATCGAAGAAGTAGATATTCCAAAATCTAGACCTAATCGAAAATAAGAATCATTAAGTCTGATTTTTTTTAATGTAATTAAAATATCTCTTTCCATCAGGTTTTTAGAAGAACCAATTAATTTTACCAAATGATAAATTTCATTGGGTAGTCCTAAATAAAACCTTGGATTCATTTGGATAGCAGTCAACTCACGTTGTCTGCTCATCGTCTTAAAATTATCCTTATCGTGAATCTCATCGTCAGCATCTTCATTAGATGACGGTTCAAAACTTCCATCCCTAAATGATAACAATGCTGAAGAACTACTTGTACTGCTATTATTTGAAGGAATTGTTTCATGTGTATGTTGAGATTCGTCTTCTTCTTCATCATCATCATCAGCTGATTCTTCATCTAACTGAGAAAAATCGACTTTACAATTATACGATTTAAGAAAAAGGTGAGGTACAATTCCTTTCTTCAATTTAACGTAACACATTTTCTTCGATTTTCTCATTTCCTTAATGTATAGGAAGTTAATGCAATCGTTCTTAATCTGTAAATAAAGCAATAATTTTAATATAATATGTACAACAGGTCAGATGTTATATATCGATTACTTACATCAAAATGATCTTCGCAGCAGTATTTTAAACCTTTCGGCACATTTTCAATACCCAGTTTTTGATACCATAAGGTTCTTTGCTCTGCATTTCTTGGCACCGTTAAAAATGTTTTATTAGGGGCATTTTCACTTGTATTTTGACACGAAGGTATAAAACATGATTTCTTAGCCATCGTAACACAACGAATTAAAATAAAAATATAAGTTATCATTTTGATCAAGTACTCACGTATCATTTAAATAGTAAAAAATAAGTTGGGTTAGTACCAACCGCAAATTTTAAATTAAAAGAAATTTTAAAAAATTTAAAAAAAGACAGTTGTACTTTGAGGTTAGTGTTTTGACGTTTGTGAAAATAGCGTTCTCACATTTCGTATACAACAGATACTTTGTCTCTGTCTTGTACATGTAACGCTCGTAAAGTGTGTATTATCGAAGATGAACTATATTTAAATCTCGAACTTGCGACGTTGCAACATATCAAGATCATACCAATTGTACTCCATCTTGAATATTTTTGAATTAAAAATCGATTTTAATCCCTTTAATGAACAAATTTTAAAAAATGATCAATGAACCTCAGGCTCAAATACGTTTAAGTTTCATTTTATGAAAAGACCCAAATTGAGGAAATTTCCATTTCTTATGCATCGCATAAGAAAAAAATTTGAGTGTCTCACATCTGGAGCCGTCTCATACCTGGTACATCTCCCTTACCAATTTAATGATTTCAGCTGATTACATTTGAAAGATACGAGGGATTACAGATATGGTCAACTTCCCGACATGCTGCAATACATTATAATACAAATTTTTAGTAAAAAAATTAAAATAAGTGGTATAGTAATAAGTTTGTCATTTTCCAATTTTTTTTACAGTTTTTAGTACTTGGATAAATAATTTCCATTTATAATAAGTTTTTTTAATTAAAAAATACGCTTATATCGTAATAGTCGTGTTTTGCCAAAAACTGGAGCTCCAACGTATTTAAGTGACAAAAACTGATGATTTCTGCATAAAACACATATTTATTTTTACTAAATGCTACCTTTCTGCTAATGCCATTTAAAAGACTAATTTTCAGCCTATAGAAATCAATTTTTAATTTACCGACAGTTACATTTAGTGATTAAACTATAGTTAAACATTTTCAATTTTCAATTTCAATTTTTCCCATAAAATTCGGTGAACAGCTCATTCTGTTGACGGTGTGTGTGTTCAACGTAAATAGTTTTTTAATGTAAATCTTTTTAAAAACTGTATTATGAATTTAATTCCGAAATTAAATTCACGTATAAATGGCGTCGACACTTATGCCTTAAAAAAATAAATAGTTAATAACGTTGACAAAATAAAATTGTTAACATTATTAGCAAATAGACAAATAGAAAAGTAATAAATAGACTACTAATAAATAGAAATATAGTATTTGAAAATGGAAAAATGATGATAGAAATCTAAATTAAGAATTTAGACAAAAAGAGAGTTTAGAGTGGAATAAACATTCAATTATTGTTAAACCAACAAACGACTAAATTATTGATACCATTATTGGACACTTTCGACAATATGGTTGGGAAATCATTTTTTATCAATTTTCTGTTATTGATTATCAGTTTTTTCGTAATATTAGCATTTATTATATTTGAAGAGTGAAATATGCAAAAGGACCTAAGTGCCAGGTTTCCTAAAATTGCGATTTTGTAATTTTAGGTCTAAATGCCTAAAATGCCAAGTTTTTTGAGTCTCCTGAAACATTGAGATAATTTTAATTGTGAAAAATTTGTACATTTTAATTTCAAAGAAGTATTTAGCTGATTTTTAAAAATAATTTGTTCATTTTTTAAACGAATAATGGTTGGTTTATGGTTTATTTAAATAATAGTACTGTTTATTCGAATTCAGAAATTACTTTGGGAATTAATTTACATTTTTTTTAGATTATTTGTAGATATAGCATTAGTTGTAACATGCTATATGGGAAATTGCGTTTACGTTGTTTTCATATCGGAATCACTAAAACAAGTAAGTAAAATATTAATACATAATAACCAAAATAAGTAGAACAATGAATAAATATATGATCTGAAAACCTTTAGAATATAAAAAACCCAACCCAAAACCGCAATTTAATTAAGCTTTACCCACACGTACATTTGTACCTTTGTTTACATATTCATCCATTCCATTCCTTTCTTTCTTTTCAATATTAATAATCAACATATTCTTTTTAAGTTTTAATTCACCGAAGCTTATATCAAAATTATAATATAGAATAGTTATTAACATGTGAAAATATTTTACTAAATACAAATTATTGTATTACATGTTAGAAAAATTAATTATTGAAAAATCTTACTGTTTTTTATGGATAAAATATGCAAATACATGAATTAGTTTGCTACGCATGGCCCCAGGTGTTTCGAATTTCGGATTCTCATCAGGCAAACCTGGAATAATATTACTAACGCGATCAGTATTCAATTCAATAGAAGAAATAACAATTCAAAGTTATTTCAAATTTCTTTAAAATAAAATTGTACTTAACATGATTCCAAAATCAATAAAAATAACCATTTTTTTGAAAATGTATCTAAACCGAGCAAATAAAAATATAATAATGAGTTTTCTCATTATTCTCTCAATGTTAGTCTTGTGGCGAAAATCGACAATCTGTAGATGTTTTCAAACCAATATAAAATTTTTGTGTCCTTGGAGTAGCGACGCAAAGTCTTTGATCCCTTGGATTCTAATCGAACGTGCACAGTTTGTGCATCCAACGTGGAAATTCCGCTTCGGTGCTAGGGTCGATGCCTAAAAGGGCATGTATGGATAAATTTATTCCATCTTATTGCATATAGTTTGTTACTATAACTGGGTAATTTCTCTTATTGTTAATAATTTATAAATTATTGTAAACCACCAAAGCATTGGTAGATATATAATTATTATAAATTAAATTATTAGCTCTTGAAAATAATATAGTTATAATTATCAATATTGAGCTATTGGAAACGAAATAAAACACAAGTTTAAACGAGCTTTCGAAAAATGACTTTTTCTTTTTCAAGTTTAATATGAATGAAAAAACAAAAAATGACAAATACAAAGCAACTTACTTAAAGCAATCCCGTCCTACAAAGAACGTATGTTACATGAGATGATTGAGATAAAGAAGGATAAGAACTCAATGAACAGGAAGACTGATATAGAGGGCCTGAGCAACATTTATAGCCCACTTCTTATTTAACCCCCTTGCCAATATTGGGATTAAGTTTTTCACCATTGGTTTTTCTTAATCCACGATAACTTATTAGAATTATTAATACACTCGTCTTTTTTTTTTTGTCTTTCCGGATTTTCGTATTATCATTCTGATCAAGTTATCGGATAAATGTCAATATTCTTCAATATAGTTGCTTTGTATTTGTCATTTTTTGTTTTTTCATTCATATTAAACTTGAAAAAGAAAAAGTCATTTTTCGAAAGCTCGTTTAAACTTGTGTTTTATTTCGTTTCCAATAGCTCAATATTGATAATTATAACTATATAATTAATATAGTTAATACACCTTGGCAATTAAAGCAGTTAATTTAATTATTATTGAAAAAATCGATTAAATGAAAATTAATAAGATTTTTTCTTTCTTGTTTTCAATAACCATTGAATGGATTTTTCAAATATTTATTTATAATTTTAAGTTTTTGTTGCAATACTAATAATTGGTTATGGTTTTATAGTATGTATTAAAATTAAGCTCATTCTCTGATTAGCATTAGTATGAATATTTTGTGTATATTTACAGTTATTCGACTACTGGTTTCCCGACTACAAACTTAGTATACACATGTATATGATAATAATTATGGTGGGTCTACTGATAATATGTCAAGTACGTGAGCTTGAACATCTGGTGCCATTTTCGTTTTTTGCCAATCTGTTTATGATCATTTCGTTTTCCATTACACTGTACTACATGTTTTTGGATATTCCAAACCCATCCGATCGTGACATGTTTACATCTCTTGGACAACTACCGTTGTTCTTCAGTACAGTAATATTTGCAATGGAAGGCATCGGCGTTGTTATGCCTCTAGAAAATAGTATGGCTAACCCTCAACACTTTCTTGGATGTCCTAGCGTATTATACAGTGCGATGGGTATTGTGGTTTTACTTTACAGTACCATTGGATTTTTTGGTTACGTAAAGTTTGGTAGTGCTACTGCAGGAAGCATTACTTTGAATTTACCCATTGATGAAATGTAAGTTTAACTGAAACTGCAACATTTTGAAATTTAATTTTTTGCTTTGTTTCAGACCTGCTCAAGTGGTGAAATTACTTATAGCTCTCTCAATTTTTTTCACTTATAGTTTGCAAATGTATGTTCCCATTGACATTTTATGGAGAAATTTAATAGTTCCGTATGTAAAAAATGCCGAATCCAAAAAGACTGTTTATCAAATTATAATAAGAAGTTCATTTGTGATAGGCACAACAGCGGTAGCAGCTTTGGTACCTGATTTGGAACCTATCATTGGCTTGGTTGGTTCCATATGTTTTTCAACGTTGGGTTTGTTAATACCATCCGTGGTAGAAACAGTTTGGAAGTGGGAAAATAATTTAGGTAAATTTAATTGGAGACTGTACAAAAATGGTTTTTTCGCGGCCTTTTCAATTTTTGCACTTGTTTCCGGTACTACACAAAGTATACAGGCTCTTCTAAATAAACAATAAAAAAATCTACCTTTTTAACTAACCATTGATTGGGTTAAATATCATGTTCGGTCACCTGAAACAGTATTGGCAAGTAATACATTAATGTAATTAACGAAGAATTTTATAAATTGGTTAAATTTATACCTAATGGAACATACATTTTGGTATGTTACAAAGTAAACCTGTTGAAATTGCCAAAATTTTAAATGTTATAGCTATAGGATATTATTTAAATATTACGCAGAAGTTACCGTTAAATATTCTAAAAATTCCAAAAAGAAATTATCGTTCGTACAAGAAATACGAAATTTTTATATCGAAAAACGAAAATTTGAATATTTAATATTGAACAAATTTGGGTTCCTCTAAAGAATGACAAAAATTCTTGAATTAATAAATAACATAAGTTTATTTTGTCTCGATCATTTAATCGAAAGATTAATTTTTAATCCGTAATTTATTTTAGTGTAAGAGTTTTTTAAGAAAACAGCTTTCAAAATAATTTTTAACTTATTTATTTAGTAAATTTGACTGTGATGTTCATTACACAAAATAAAAATTTAAAGTTGTATTTTAAATTACTTATAATCAGTTAATTTAATTTGCTTTAAAAGTCTCGTGTACACCCAAATTTACGATTTTCGTAAATTTTAACTTAATAATTTTTTTATAAATTGTGAATTTGACAATATGAATTAATATTTTAATTTAAAAAATATTTATTTTTTGTTTTCTTTGCGTTTGTCGAGAATTCGCGAAAATCATTACATAAAACGATGCAAAACCGCTCAAAAAAATTATATACACTTTTAAGTGGGGAACTATTGGGGCTTTTAAATATAATTTATTGATACACCATACATTGATTTTCATTCCGAAAAAAATTTTAATTGTTGTATACGAGGTTTTTAACACTAAAATAATGTTTTGCTAGTGCATATCTGTAATAAATTGAGGTTGGCCGTAATCAAATAAAGACTATTGCTAAAATATAAATAAATTTATTCTGCACTAACAATCTAACACCATGTTAGGATTCGTCCTGCTACATGTAATTTTCAATACCAACATGGAAAGCATAGCTTTGTTACCAACATAAAACAATTTATATACAATATATTACAATATCGTTTTTTTTTTTTTAATTTACGTTGTATGTAGGAATAAATAAAAATTAATTATAATTTATTATTGTGTGATATTTTAAAGATTATTAGAGAGTTATTGTTAAATAATCTACTTAATTTATTGTTATTTTAAGAAATACTGTATTATATTTTTGATTTTAACAAATATAAATAAATTGGATTATTGGATAAACTATCCCAGGTTTCTGGACTAACTTATTTTACCAAACAATACATTAGTGAAAGGTAAGTAACTGGCGTTTTTGAAATATTTTTTTGTGTGACAAACCAATTTGCCCATACCAGCTGAATAGTGCTTATCAGTAACAATCCTATTTTTATTCTTTTTCTTTACCTTATGTTGATTCCCATCCGAAGAGAGAAAAACAAGAGGAATAATTTAGCAAATAACTATATCTCTTACTCTTATAACATATGTAATACAATCGTAAAATCCCTAACCACCACCACAATACTATTTGGCTCATACAGCAATAATTGCTTTATTTTTGCACCTAATATAAAAAAATATTACTCTATCCAAATGAAACAATTTTGACAATTCATTTTTTATTTAAACTGTGTGCATTTTTATTTTATAATATAAATTCTAAAGAAAACAACAATAAACATAACAAAATAATTACTATCTAAATCAGTACTGGCCAACCTGCGACTTCAGTGTGTTGTCCGCGCCCAAATAATGCAGTTTTATATTGATTAATCCAAAACATACAGGTAAACAAATAGCTAAAGTTAGCTGCGGAACGCTCCAAATAAGGAATTTCCCTGTCTGCGGCCAAAATCATTGGGCAGGTTAATCTTTTTCTAAGTTAGTTTTAACACAGCAGCAACAAGTAATTCGTAATTAGCGATAAACATAAATTCACTCTCAGTCAAAATCACTTGGCATATGCATAATCTATTGCCAGTTGCTAATCATCAGCTGCTTAAACGGGTATGCTTTTTTTCAACCGCATCCTTTTTCCCAATAAATCATAGCTATTTTTTTTCAATTGGAGTTCTACTTCATTAGGTTAGCCTGCTTAACGATTTTGGGCGCTGATGATTGAGAAATTTCTTTTAAATAAAATAAATAATTTATTAAAATTATTTTTTTAATTTTAAAGCTTTGCTTGATTGTATGGCCCAAGGAAAAATTCCAGATGGTAAATACGGTCCTCGTTATAATTTGGGTTGACAAGGTCTGATCTAAATTTCTATTTGCTCTATCAACCTATAAGTTAATAAATCTTCCAGCACAATATACCAACATGTGAATCACAATGTAAAAATTTATATTAATATTAAAATCTTGAAAGTGTTTTTCTACTAATTTCCTAATTTTTTAATTGCCACGTATTTTGGGATATTGTGTTCAAAGTATTTCGATGAACAACTCTATCATTAACGTTTTTATTTTCGACTTGAGGATATAATGATGGGTATAAAACTGTGTTATTGAAACTACTAACATCCGTATTTCTGGTTTCCTTCACTTCTGTTATAGACACTTTACCTGATGACATCTTTGCAAAGCACAATAATCGTTCTCTGTACATTACCATGATGAATGAGCATATCATAGTAAAAACTCCGATAACTATTAAAATCCATTTAAAAGTATCCAGCATTCCCAATTGAGTTAAGCCACTGTGCATTTCCTTTCTTAATACTTCTGGTATTTCCACTCCCTAAAAATTTTTGTTTATTACAATGTATCTCTTTAAAAAATTTAGCTTTTTAATAAAATAAGAAAGAATAGTATGGGCTGCGGGATCTACCTAAAATAGATACTTCTTCCACAATACATAACAAAACATGAATCTCTTCAACTTATCGCTTTATATAAAGATTTCAAAGTTACTCTAAAGTGACTTTTCATCTATAAATGCCTTTATAAAAGGAACATCAGGAAACACCACCGGATCAGTATGCATCTGAATATAAAGAGTTTCTTGGGAGTAACTTCAAAAACTTGAGAGTTAAGTTAATAAGTTAAGTTAAGGGAGTTAATAAGCTGATGCTGTCTATGGTTTTTAATTGTTAACTGCCTCAACAAAATCTTTGTGATAGTTTATGGTTATGTATTGTGAAAGAATTATCTATTTTTAATAGATCCCAGAATTCTTGCTTATTTTATTATCAGATACGATTGTGTTGATAGCGTTCACTGAATCAACCTTGTTCAAACGAAAAATATAATAAAAAATAACATTTTTAAAACAGGATAATTTACCTCTTCGATCCACATCATTGGCATAATACCCTCGCTAATATTATTTAACAATGTGAAATCTTCAAAGCGTCGTAACTCGACATTCATTTGTAACCTTTTTCTTCCAGCCACTGGGTTTCCAGTAATCTAAAATATATAATTAAAAATATGTACAACACCTTACTGATATTATTATTTCTTACTGGCTCAAATATCATATAATTTTCATGTAATTCTTTTTGCGGATTTAGACCACTAACAAAACTTGTTAACGAAGGATCTCCCATATAAAAATGAGGATTCGATATTAGAATGGGACCTTTAACACAAAATGTTATATCAGCTAAACCAGGTTTAGGACATTTTGGTACATCTTCATAATCTTCGTCTTTAACTCTAGGACAGAAACAATCGTTCGGCCCATGCCAACTCATTGAATCTGGTGTGTTGGCGTATCTCCAGGCTGGAATATCTTTATATACAACCTCTTTCTCATATTGAACAAACATTGACCTTCAAAATAATTTGTGTTTTAAAATAATATACGGATACTTATTTAAAATAATGATACCTGCAAATATCCGGGCTAAAAACATATATTTTTTCGGGTGGTGATTTTAATGGATAAAATAATGTAGAATCACTTCCGTTTATCATATTACACTGAGGTCCAGCCCAAACCCCCACAGCTTTGCTACCTTTATAGGAATATATATCTCCTCTTGTGGTGTTTTTAAGTCCTCTGCCTACTTCAAATGGACCAGCTAACGTTTTGTTCATCTGAAAAATATGAAAATTAAGTTAGGTAAATATTAAAAATATAATTATTAATTATTCACTATAGTTTGTAATATTAAAAAATTATACTATTTTTTTTTTAGTTTTTAATTAGCACTTCTTGTTTCATATTAGAATTTAAAGTTTTGAAATTTCAAAAAAATTTCAAAAAGACCTGAACATAAACATAAACAAAAATAAAAAGAACTATTATCTTTTAATATGGCGAAGCAGTACAAACTATAATAATTATTCGACACCTCCTACGTAAACTATCGTAACCCACAAAATCCCAATTTTTACTTTTTTGCAGAAATTGACTGTACTATATCTAATCTTAATATTACCAAAGCGAAAGTTGCAAAAATTATACCGATTCTTTTTTAAATTGCAACAAAATATATTGACATTCCACTTAAGAGCATACACATTACAAACTTTAAAATGCTCTCCTGTAAAATTAAGATTTTGAAGATACGATAGTTTACGTAGGAGGTATCGTATTGTTAAAATAACTTTGCCTGACGTCAACAATTTCATTAAAAATATATTAACGTACGTAAGCAAACAGTGAAAATTTAAAATCCTTTCCACCATTAGTGAAATCCATAGTAGGTGGTAGCATGCCTTTCATTGCTCCACAAATAAATTCTGAAAATTTAAATAACTTGAATATTTTTGAAATTCTTTTTGGTAGTATTCAAAACTAACCCACATCGGGATCGTGGCAAGTAATTAAGATTCCATCGAATAAAATATCTTTAACCGACGCTCTAAGAAAAACGTCTTTTGATCCTTTGTATAAATAAGGAATTGCATCATTGATTGTCTCCATTGCGGATGGTAATATTAAATATACTTGTAATGCTGTACTCTAAAATCGATCGGATTTTAAATTATAATTTATTTATAAATTTTTATTTAAATAACATACCACAAGAGCTCCGTTAATTATAGTTAGAAAATCAGTGTCTGATCGGCATCCAGATTCTTTCTGATTAAACGTAAACGATCTCTTAAGCATATACGTAATTGTATCGGTTTCTTCATTTATTGATACATTCACCCTTTCCCAATATTCACTATTATATAAATTTTTTATTAATAATAATAATCATTATAATAAATATTTATACTAAGTTTTAAAGTTTACATACTATTAGAATAAAAGGATTGTAATTTAATAATTTACATATTATTATTAAATCAAAACTATTTATTTAAATAAATTGTCATATAAGAAAGATGGATGGCCAAAGCTTAAAACATGAAGAAGAAGAAGAATTATTTGTTATAGTTTGTTACACAGTTGGTGCTAGGGGCGGCTAGCCTTTATATCCTACTTTTCTTCTTAATAAAAACCATAGACAACGAAATTTATTATTAGCATTAAGGAAATACTCAAATAACAAAATATAAAGCATGGAGATAAAATAGTTTAATTGAAAGTTGAAAAATACTATATTATTTGAAGAGGTATAAAAAATGAAGACAAATTAAAATTAGTTAATGTTACATCTGTACAGTATTAAAGAGCATTACATAACTTAATACAGCAAGAAACAATAATAATTATAAAATATTATAGTGTAAACATTTGACAAGAAAAGTAATTTTGACTGGGACACGTATTAAAATCATTAAAAATTTAGAATTACATTTATTTTTGCCATTGAGACTTTTCCGCTAACCTTGATAAATAATATCATTCGACAACACGAAAATCTAAAATTCCATCAACATGTTTTTTAGCAAACGTAATTTAAAAATATATTGAAAATATTACAAAAGCAATAAATAGTATTGTTACAACAAACACATACTTGTATTTAAATTTAAAAAGCTGTTCAAACCTAATTTTCCCTCCTAATGAGCATCTCGATACCAAATTGAACATTAAGCGACGCCGACGGTAACGATTTTTTGAGTGAAAAGTGATAATTAAATGTCTTTTTTTGATTTTTTTAAAATGATAATTTCCGGCCTATATATTTTCTACATTTAACTGTTAGGCATTTATTATTTTAACATTTTGTTTAGTTCTGTTATTAATTATTATAATTTTTCAGTTAAAAACGTTAATTATTGTTTTATATTCGTTTTTGCATTTTTTCTACTCTATTTTTCATATTAATATCCGTTTTTCATCTTTATACATACGATTACTCTATAAGTAAGGTACCAATTGATTTGAACTTTTTTTTTTTTATTTAGATATTTTTACTTTTGGAATAAATTTAAATTCCGCTAAGAAATATAAAATGTATTGGTAAAATCACCCTGATGTCGCGACGGATGATTCCCTAACAAACGATCCATAATCAGCAAATTATCCCCAAAATGAATAATGTTTTTTTTAAAAGCTTGTATTATTATTTTCATGCAAAGACATAGATCTGTTCTGTAGGTTAGAATAGGTTTCTGTTATTCTTTTGTTAAAAGAGAGGTCCGTGCGGTAATAATATGCCGATAGTAAATTCACTTATATAAGTAATTACGCCGACAGGTAATTATACCAAAGACTTCAACGCCGACATTAATTAACGACAACATTAATTAACCACAGCATCAATGGGGAAGTTTCCTTAGAAATAATTGTTTGAAATAATATATAAACATGAAACTGTAATAAAAATGCCGCATGTTGATGTAATTGGTTGGTCTTAAAACTCAGCGTACAATTTAAAAAAAATTTTTGAATTTCAAAAAAATATTTAATCTGCCCGCCATAGCTAACCAATAAGATTTAAACATAGCCGTCCGATGTTGTCAGTGCTTAATTGGGTTATTATTGACAGCTATCTATGTTAATTAAAATTCTTTATTTTTCATTTAATGCTATTGATTATTTCGTCACATCAATGCTGATCAATGCTTTAACTGACAGAATTGGTGCACTCTTTTTAAGAACTCTATAAGCTGGATGGTAGCTTCTGGTAAAAAGCCATATACGTGTGGCATTTAAAATCTCTTAAACTGTGGATGCAAAGCTCATGTAAAAGTATTATTGATGTTTTAAGTGGTTCAAATAATATATTTATGTAAAATATACAAATCTTACCGAAGCACAACCGATCAACAAATTATAACCCAACAGAATAACCAAATGTAACGAACTTCTAATATTACATTAAGAATGCATGTTAAACCAATTCACTAACAAAATCTGTTCTATTTTTGAAAAACTCTACAAACTGGGTTAATTTGATGAAAATCGCCAGAAGGCGAAAAGCCGTTTATGTGTGGCATTTAAAATATCTTAAACTGTGGATGCAAAGCTCTTTTAAGTTGTCGAGATCTTTGTAAAACTAAAGTATTTGTTTTCATTAAATAAAAATTGTGAATCTAAGTAATCCATAATCACTCATATAAAATAAAAAAGTAACCACGAAATACACGGCGGCCATTACTTGTCATCAGGTAGGCATCTACATTTTAACATTTTAATAGAAGAAAGTACGGCAACATAGTACAGTTATCTAAAATCCTATAGGTTTATCCATTCCCACTCAAAGAAGGGTTATGACGTCATAACCCTAACAATTTCAAATTTCATTAATTTTTTTCTGATACTTAACGCACTCAAAAAAATCTGAAAAAAAAACTGACGGCTCCGTTTGATCTCTACTTTCAAATAAAAACATTAAAAAAAAGTAGGAAACTCCTCCATTATGCTGACAATATTACTAATTATTTAATTTTAGAATAAATCAAGAAACGGTAGGATTTGGTTGATTGGTAAGATCTGAGCTTAGTTTAAAAAGCGAAGTTTGTTTAATGATTAATAATAGCCGAATTTTACTTAAAAAAAGTAATTCCATCTTTCTAGATCGGTAATTTTCAAGTTCTGGCTATTCTGGTAATATCTAGTAATATATTCCTATAGAAGACTAAAAGACAAATATTTTGGTATATCTAACTAATTTTCTATTAAATTAGCCACTTTTGAATCTAGCCTACTCATACATCGGTTATGTGGGTTAGTGTTAGCAAATACATTAAACTAATAATACGTACAACTTCGCGGGTTGTCAAACATTTTTTGGGTATCAGGCTCTTTCGCGCCACCTACCATGCGAGTTGGAAGGTTGGAACTTAACGTTCTCTCTCTAACTCATTGGCCCATAGGTTTGCGGTAATGAATCTATCTAGTGACTGTATATTTGTTTTCATAAAATTTAATTTTCCGTTGTAAATGACGTTTTGAAATGAGCTTTAAAATTGCAACTTTAGAAAAAGAATGCTAAGAAAAATTAAAAGTGCAGTTTTAATTACCGTGAGAAAGTTTTTGTAATTTAATGTTTTTAGTTTTTAGTACAAATTTAAAAAATTTCTTTCTAAAAATGACTTCCTTCATCCATTTTGTTGTTTTGTAATTATTACATCTGTACGCAGCACATATTGCATCAACTTTATTTGACATTTTTTTAGTGCTTTCAGTCAAATTCAATTAAGTTATAAACAGTGACAGTGACATAATATACAGATCTATTATGTATCACAAACGTTATTATAAAAGTGACAGTTATGATATAAAATTAAAGGTTTTCGGTAAATTGGAATTACCTATCATTTTCACAAACCGTCATTTTAACATGATATTTATAATAAAGGTTTTCTTAACATTTATAGTGCATACCAATTTCCCGAAAACCTTATTGTATGGCGTAACTGTCACCTTTATAATAACGTTTGTGATACATAATAGACCTGATTATGTCATGAGCATGCATTTGAGCGCATTTAAGTAATATCAGTACCAACTCGGCTTGTAGGTGGCGCCACTTATAAATATTCCCTCAATTTTGCGAAGTTGTACGTATTATTAGTTTAATGTATTTGGTGTTTGTTTAAGATTTTTCTTTAGCGAAGTTGTGTGCAAAAAAGAGATGTCCGCGCGGAGATATGCAACGGTTATGTAGGTTTTGTGTTAGTTTATGATTTTTCTTTAGCAAAATCACCCCTAAAAGAGACATTGCCGGTTGTGAAATTTCAAATTATCGGGCACCAAATCACCTAGAGCCGTTTTATTAATAAACATCGAAACCTGTCTTTAAATGTCTCAGTAATTGCTGCGTGGTTGAATTGAAATAAGCTTTTATTTTGCTTCATTTTACAAAGAAAATAAACATAATAAACAAAATAAACAAACAATGAACAAAAATTTCGATTTGATCAAAAACCATAAATTTTGTTCAAAACTCTAAATTTCAAAAGTTATTTTAAGAGCTCTCGCAGACTGCAGACTGTCGCTCGGCATCAGACAGTTCAGTTTGAAAGCAATCATACAGACCATCTTCATACTATAATTAAAAAACCGACCAGACTGTCGGCCGATAGAATGTCTGCAATCTGCGAGGGCCCCAAAAAGTTATAGCTAGGAAATCCACATGAACCCCGACCGAACAATAATTAAATTTTAAAATTTTTTTCTACATACTTTGGGAAAAGTAAGTATTTTTACCAATTTCAGCTTTAATATAACCTTGTATGCACTAGCCTACCCTGTATTTAACAAAATTACAACGCCCATTTTCATTTTGATATTTTTAAAAGTTTTATTTTGGTTTTGCAAAATTATGGATACCAATTAATATAACACGACCTAAGAGCTTTCAACCATATAATAAGAACATGCTTAACAAAGCACATCATTGCATAAAAAAAAGGCCAAAATCTCTACACCATTGTCAATACTAAATCGCACTGTTTACATGTACAGTTCAAAAAATTTAAAATGAAACATAATATGGTTTTCTATTTGTAAGAAAAAATATTCGCACTATTAAAGTGAACCTGTGAAATGTTTGGATGCAATCTTAAAACCAAACCGACTAGGATAAGAATAATTATTTAAAATTAATTGCAATACATTTTTCCTGGAGCATTGAAAAACACCAACTGATCGAACCATCTGATCTGCCTTTCTACCAAAGGTAAAACTAATTGTATAATCCCTTTCTTTGGTTAAAAATAAAATTTTAAGTTGGTAATATTTAAGGATTTTAGGTAATGTAAATGTCAAAGTAAAAGTTATATACCAAAATTAGAAAATTTTATTAAAATAATGTCAGATTTCTAGTTTGTTTTTTATCTGCCTTAACATTTTTTACTTTCGAAAAACGTTACACCACGTGTTTATTTTATGTTGGTAAGGAAAAGTTTCACTTTCGTGTTTAAAATCGATAAATTAATTTAATATACAGATATCCGCAATGTTGATAATACCTTAGATTAAAATTGAATTGGTTATTTTGATCCTGTTCCTATTCAAGAATAAAAATTTATTGTAACTTTTTTTCGTACCATATTTCGTATATACCATGATCAAGAACTCGTAAAAATATGTTTTTAAATCCGTATTTAAACGCAACAAAGCAAAAATTTAAATTTTTTTAGATGTAGATTTAGAAAAAATGTTTTTTTTGCTGTTATTAGTAACTCTTCTTGAAATATTTTGTCACATTCCTGACTGAAGGATATGCTAAACTTAATTGAGGTTGCACAGGCTCTAGCTTCTAAAATTTACCATAAGGCATGGGCATAATCCATTGAGTTGAAGACCATTCAGTGGAACTGATAAAATTAGGGAAATTGATTCGGCATCAATCTTGTATATTTATTGCCTTAAGGGCATTGGTCAAGTTTCGTTGAAAGGTTCTATATTGGTTAATAAAAGTGCTATTGAGGCCACGAATGTACTAAAGCTTATAAACTATAAAGGTACCCAGTAGATTTCTTTATTGATTTTAATACATATTTTCACGAAAACTAAGTTGTTTTACCGGTAGCACAAATACCGGACCAAACCATGACAGACTTTAGGTGTTGCTAATAGACAATAATTGCATAATTTTATGATCAATACATATAATTTTGGCGATTATAAAATTGCTCTATTGTAAATTTTTTTTCATTGGTGAAAATAATATTTTCCTATTTTTGAGCAGAGGTGCGAAGTAAAAGAGTACGGATTGTTGAAGTTTGTTTTCATCCTTGTCGACTGTCGTGCGATTCCAGTTTCACGAGTCGCTTTTCGCATCGATAGTCTTTGATTTCTTTGAATACGATATTCGATAATGTTGCGAATCTGGCGAGTGTTCTTCCGGGTCGGTCTTCTTCATTACCTGGTGTTTTGATTTGTTTCCTCGTATCGAGGAATACGAAGTACTTGAACATTTTCACATTGATGATTTCCAACTTCAAATAATAATAAAATTGCGGTGCGATTTATACACATCTTACATCAATCATCAATCCAAGTTTCAATCAAAAAATTATTTGTGGCTTCAGTCAAATGATCTATCATATCAAACACTTTCTTAATTTATCAGATTACAGTCGATTAGTCGAATATTCAAATTTTAACATCAAGCTTAATGGTTTTAAATTTGAAGAAAGAAGAACCTACCAGAGCAAAATTTAATATTTGTTTCGGGGTTCAATGCTGATATTTCGTCGATTCCAGTAGTTAGTTTAATTTTAGAACTCTTATGGACTCAATTGCATGTAATAAATTAATAGGGATACCACATATATTATGTCTATATCCCCTAAGACAAGATGTGGAGGAGAGGAATGATTTACCGTCGCGATCAGTAAGACGTCAGGTTATCCTTTTAAATTAATATCACTTCACGATAAGAGGGAAAATCACTTGAAGCAATATCTGAGATCATTTAATTATTTCAATTATGATGTTATTATCAACCTATTAGAAAAAGTTTAATTTTTCTTTTAAAGCGAAACACAAATTAGCTTGTACCTTCATTCGCCATCAGCCATCATTAATATATCAACATTTTCTATTTAAATTTGAATTCATGCTCTCGTGTATTATATAGGTATTTTTTATATTAATTATATACATAAAAAAATAAAAATTCTAAAAATCTAAAAATTCCATAAAAGAAAATTGAGTATCGAGTCCGCTTCATAGAAGCGTCTAATATTATTTTTATATTTGTATTTTGAATTAAACTAAATAGTTAAAGTGGGATTTTGGTCACTTCAACATATTGTTCATTAGTACATGATTTATGCATGAATTTTTGGCAATTTTCAAACTCAAACTCGATGGAAATTTTAAATGTTAAATGTCTATTACAAGAGATTTTCAGAATCATTTCATTAAATGAAAATTTTAAACATAATTAAATTTGCAATTAATTTTAAAAGTAAAAATGCGTATTTGTAGCGTTCAATTACTTTTCTAAAAAAATTTAAGCAATGTTAAAATAAATTTTATAAAAAATAAAAAATAATAAAAAAATGAAACGTTAAAAATGAAATAATGGCAAAACTTTATTTCATTTTCACAAATTATAATTATTTTAATAAGTATCGAAGAAAATAAATTTTTATAAACAAACGTACATAATAGAAATATTAATAAGAAAAACTTACTCGTAAATATAAGGTCCTATTTCACGTACTATGGGGTTTTCTCCATTTTGCACTTCGTCAGGATTAGAAACATTGAAAAAATAAGCTTTAAATTTTAAAGGAAACGGTTGTTTCTTCCATATATTATATACATCGTTGCCTTCTACTAAAGCGGTTTTCTAAGTAAATTTATTTTATTTAGATTATATTTAAACAAAATTTTAATATTTTTTACCTCCCTAATTTTGTAATCGATTATTTTTGGAAATGCATACCAAGAACAAATAATTCCAGTGAATAAAAGTGCAAATCCCACACCGCCGGTAATAAGTGGACAATTTTTGTGCATTTTTAATTAAATTAAATTAATAAAAATAGTGCATAATTATTTTCATTAGTTATAATAATTTTGATTGTTTTATAGCGAACGGGCCACCACTTGTAACCTGTAATCGACGAAATACTAAACATAAACTGGTAGGATCAATTCGAAATAATGTTAACATAGGTAATGTTTGCTGATGTTATGATCGACATTGAAAATAATCTGTTTTAATAAATTATTTATTGTTTTCATGGACACAACGTTCGGTCTAGATTCTATCTGCTTGTAATGTGTTCATCTTTTGATACAATCTTTTTTCTCATTATATATTTATGTCATTTATTATTATATGTGTATGTATTGCTCCACTGAACTTAAAAACAAAACGGATATAAATATTTCAATGTTGGTACTAGTAATTATAATTACATTACCAAAAACTTTGTTTCGTTTAAGTTTTATTTCTAACTAATAAACAACAATAATTATATTATTATATATGTAGGTATATTACTTATAAAAATTAATTATTTATATATAAATTTGTAAAATATATACAAATAGTAATTAATAATTTTAGACATTTTCTATGGCAATATACTATATGCACTTATTGAAATAGAAATTTTAGAGGCACAGCTTCTTTGCATATTTTAATTAATTTAAAACATAATATCTACACAATAATTTATTTGTTCATAACTACTAATGTTGGAAATTCTGGTCTTTTTTGTATTGCGGTATTCTGGTATATTGTTAGAATCTGGATCCATCGACGGGGGTAAGAAGGTTAACTTATTCACCCTATAACTCTTTAAACAGTGAAAGATAAATTTACTTAAGGTCAAATTTGATAAATATACATGTTCGTTTTTTTAAGGTAAAATTTTGAATTTTTTCTTTTTTTCTACCTATTTTTTTTTTGACCGAATCGCTTACCTCGACCACATATAAAATGCTCAACAAAACCTGTATGGCACAAAAGTGGTTGCTACTTAATAATAATACGCTGATATCATAGTGAGATTTCAGAATATTTAATAAAATTTATAATAAAAAAAAACATCAATAATACGCCCCCTGTTTGGCGCAATTGATCTCATTTGTGCTTCTTCTCTTTCATTACGCCTGTGGAGTAATCATATTATCGATAATTTTTTAAAGTAAAAATCGTTATTTATTAAATATACATTTTAACATTTTAACATAAATTACAGTTTCAAGGTTGACACTTCTGATCTTAAAATCTATTAGAAATATACCCATATAAATATAATATACCCAAAATAAAAAATTTCAATTTTTAATAATTATGGTATCGCATTGTAATTTTAAACTTTTAATTTGTTCATAAATATAATTTTTATAAGTAACATAATATTGATTCATTTTTTAAATATTTTTAATCCTAACCTGTCAAGTGATATTTAATGTATTGTTTTTAGTTTCTGTTACCTATATTTCTGTACTTTACTGTTAAAATTTATTATTTTAACATTTTGTTTAATTCTGTTAAATGTTAAAATCATTAATCAAATTTACATCAGAGAATGAACCCAAAATAAAATTTTAAGTAGATTTATATGTAGAAGGTAGTATGTATTTATAAATAACTTTAAATTAAAGTTAAGAATAATACAAATACAAAATAAAAAAATTCAAAAATTTTCTACGTATTGTGTTATAACTTTAAATTAAAATTATGGTTTAAAAATGATTCATACGTTGGCGTTGGGTCCAATTTTGGCATACTCTCTCCAACATATCGCTTGGTATCTCACGAATAAATTCTTCAATATTGGCTTCCAGTGCATCAACCGTTGCGAGCTTGTCCCTATAGACTTGAGCCTTAACATAGCCCCACAAAAAATAATCTAAAGGCGTTAAATCGCACGATCTAGGCGGCCAATCGACCGGCCCCAAACGTGAAATAAACTTTTCGCCGAATAATTTTTCAATAAATAATAAATAAATAAATTTTCAATAATTTGCAAGCGTTGTTCGTTTGTAAGTCTATTCATGGTTAAATTATAAACCAAACTGAACATGTTTGACAGTAACATGTTACACGAAAACACTTGAGCTGCCAAAAACAGTGTTACCAAAAAGAAAGTTGCTAAAAAATCAACTTTTACATACTACTAGGTACTACAAATCCACTTAAAATTTTAGTTTGTGTTTATTTTCTAGTTTATACGCCTTACGGTTAAAAAACGTAGTAATTTTAAATTTTTTCAAACCATTTGAAATAAACTTAGGGGGCAGTGCCTTCTGATTTCACCCTAGCCTTAGCCTAAATTTAAACGGTTATTAACACGTGACAGCGCTTGGATTTGATATTTTGTGGTGTTATTGGTAAGTCATTTTCGTCAATTTTTAATAATTTAGTCATTATTCATCATATCATCATACCTAGATTCTAATTTGTTTAGTTCGAATATTTTTCTTAATCATTTATCATTTATCATTTATCGGACTGGCCATGAAAGTTTCCATGGTAATTATTTTGGAAAATATTAATTAAATTGAATTTATTACATGGCCAGTGCGATAAATGAAAATTTTAACAATTTAGAAAGCATTTTATGACCTTTTAAGTGTTTCTTAAACGATTTCTGAATATTAGTAAAAAGAAATCACTAAATATGAATATTTTATATCTTTCGGATAGTTTCCAAGTGTGAGTCTAAATTTTAAATTTCTTATGAGGCGGCTTCCATATAATCCAGTAGAAATTAACCACTTACTTATTAATTAACCATTACTCTTTCTTATCTATGTTAATTAACCGCGCTATAGGAGGGTTGACTGTATTAACATTAAGTGACCAATACCTGCTCCTTAACTTTATATTCCGGTAGGCTGCTCAAGTTTTTTATTTTAATTTTAATTTTGTATCAACATAATTATGTATAAGTAACCAAGCAGAAAATACAGGTTTCTAAAAAAAAGTATGTACATTTTCCCTACATTTAAGCTTCATTTTGGAAAAAAAAATTGTTTTTTCAAATTGCTGCTTACTTAATTTAATCCACGTTCCGTGACCTTTATATACATTGTATTTATACTTGGATATAGTAATATGTTCATTTTATTTGAAAATTATTTTTGATGTAGGTAGGTACATATAGATAGACATAAAACATACCTATAATAAATAATATAATTTACCTATTCCATTTGTATAGTATTTATAACATAATATACTACTATTGTATGCAATAACTAAAACAAATAAATGGATAAACCTACTCTGAAGTATTAGAAATGCTAGTATTTGTTTAGCAAGACATTAATGTAATTTATAATTAAAGATTAATAAAATCGAAAAATCATTATATTGGTAAATTGCAGGGCCGTACTTACAAAATGCTGAAGGAGGAAAAGGGAATTATGAAATCGAATAAATTTTAAAATTAAATAGTAAGTACCTACCTACCTACAGTCAGTTCCACAAGAGCGTACGGTTCCGCATTGGATTAATAATTAATAAACGCACAGATGTTAAGTTAGGTTGTACGGATTCTCTGAACAGTTCGGAAGAATGCTTTGAGGTTATATCGGTAGTGTGACTTGTTTTGTCTGTAACACAGCAGAATAAACACAATGAGTGCTGCGCGTATGCTAGTCGTTTTGAAGCAGTGTCTTTTTGCACAATCCGAAAGGACTGAAAATGTTGTATGCAGCTGCCGGCCACTACATGAAAAAGTCAGAGGGGTTCGTTAGGAAGTCATTCAACGTATAGTAAAACACCCAGTGAAAGTGCACATGTGGGGATGCTTCTGTACACCTTTGGTACATTTGGAATTTGGAACTTTATATCTCTTCACAGACAATCTGAATGCACAGAAAATGAATATAATTTATCATAAGTATTTACTGAAGTCTGCTCAAAGATGGTTTGGCTCAGATAATAGTTTATGGGTGCTACAAGAGGATAACAACCCAAAACACCGAAGTCGTGCATG
The DNA here is from genome assembly GCA_949152465.1 of Cantharis flavilabris. Lineage (NCBI taxonomy): Eukaryota > Metazoa > Arthropoda > Insecta > Coleoptera > Cantharidae > Cantharis > Cantharis flavilabris. The sequence continues at coordinate 24,797,107 of OX424439.1, forward strand.
TACGGAGTGGAAACGTGAAAATTGCATCACTACAATGGATTGGCTTTCTAAATCGTCTGATGTCAATCCCATCGAAAACGTGTGGGCAGTCATGAAAGTCAAACTCAAGGAAAAGAAGGTTTTTAATTTAAAGCAGCCCGTTCGTCATATACGGGAAATTTGGAGATCTTTTCCTCAGATAATGGCTGAAAATCTCGTGGAAAGCATGCCAGGCTATACTCGACAACAATAGAGATTGGACAATTTACTAAGTAAACGCATTTTAGTTTATGGAAAGTATTAATAGATCCCATCAAAATTTTTACCAATTTTGTGTTTTTTTTTAAAGAATCAGCCCGTACGCTCTCGTGTGAACAGACTGTACATTTTCATCAATTAAAATTTATTTTTATGGACTAGGTTTTTCATAATTTCATGCACTTAAAAAAATTACTTAACTTTTTATCTAAATATATAAATCTTAACTTGTGAGAATAAATAAACATTAAAACATCAATATCGCAAGTTAAATAAGTTTCTGACTAAGGCGATAAACGTCGCAGAAAGCTTAAAATATACGAGAATTCCAACTATATTATTTAATTTAACTTGTTATATTGAAGTTTTAATGTTTATTAACTATTTATTCTAAAAAATTAATAGGTTTGAAGCTATGGCAATTTAAAGATAGAAATCAAAAATTCATTATCAGAAAACAATAAAAAACACACAAGAACAAAACTAAATGCCTTTAAGGACCAGTTGTATAAAGCTTATGTAAGATAGGGGGCAATGAGACAGTTGATTAAAGTATTGAATAAGTACAGAGTTGATATTATTGCGATTCAGGAAACAAAACAGAGTCATACTGATATAGTGGATATAGAGAATTACACCTTTTTCAAAAGTAGCGGAAATGATAGAAGACTGGGAACGGGGTTCTTAATCAGCGAGAGAGTTAAGAATATGGTAATTGCATTTAAACCAGTATCGGATCGGCTATGTTTATTGAGAATAAGAGGAAAGTATAGAAAAATTACCATAGTTAATATACATGCTCCAACAGAGGAAAAAGAGGTAGAAATAAAAGAGAGGTTCTATGATACACTGGAAGAATTATGCGAGAATATCCCTAACTACGACCCGAAGCTATTGATGGGTGACTGGAATGCGAAAATAGGCAGAGAAGAGATATTCCAACCAATAGTGGGAAGGTATAGTCTGCATGAAGAAACCAATGAAAATGGAGGGTTTCTAGTAGATTTCGCTATGGGAAGAGGCATGAAAATAAAGAGCACATGCAATAAACATAAGGACATACACAAGGGTACATGGATAAGCCCAGACGGTGAAAATATAAACAAAATCGACCATGTACTAATAGAGAACAAAACCGAAAACCATATAGTTGATGTAAGATTATATAGGGGAGCGGATGCGGATTCGGACCATTTTATGGTGGGGATAAAGATGAAAGAGGTAATACCTACCAGAAAAGAATATAAAGAACACGGGAAGAAACCACGCCTAAGAATACAACTCAATAGTATAGAAGAGCAAGTGAGGTATAGAGAAGAAACGGAAAAATTGCTAAAAGAGGTAAAAGTTGAGCAAGATATTGACGAGTTGCTAACAACGGTACAAAATGGAATACATAAGGTAGCGGGAAATAGGTTTAAAGGAAGAATAACTACAAATAAAGAATGGTACGATGAGTAGTGTAGCAAAGAGGTAATAAAACGAGAAAAATTAAGAGAATTAATGCTAAGAAAGGATCCAGAAGAAAACAAATGCAACTACCAGCTCCGAAGAAAAAGATGTAAGAAGATAATTAGAGAGAAGAAACGAAAACACAACGCTCGAAAACTGGAAGAGATAGAAGAAAAGTATGCAAATAGGGAAATAAGAAACTTTTACCAAGGAGTGAAAAAGATGAGAAGAGGATACCAACCAAAGAAAAGTTTTGTTGCAGACAAGGAGGGTGCATTGGTGGGTGCTGAAGAGAAGATGATTGAAAGATGGATCGAATACTTCCAGGAGCTGCTAAACAAAGAACAAATTAATAACAAAAAAGAAAATAAAGAACGAGATAGAGAAGTAAAGGAGGGCAAAGAGGAGATGCCCAGTGAAGAAGAAATATTGGAAGTAATAGCAAAGCTGAAAAACAACAGAAAAACAACAGGGAGGAGATGATGGAATTCAGTCAGAGATGATCAAATACGGTGGTACTAAGCTGCACAAAATGATAGTGGCACTGATACAGAAAGTTTGGACCCTCGAAGTAATGCCGGAAGCATGGAATATGGCTATCATTTGCCCGATATATAAAAAAGGAGCGAAAACTGAATGTGGTAACTATCGCGGAATAGCATTACTGAACGTCACTTACAAAATTTTGGCTACCTGTATAAAGAATAGGTTAAGAACATACACCGAAGAGTCCTTAGGAGAGTACCAGTGTGGATTTAGGAAGGATAGATCGGTGACTGACCAGATTTTTGTGTTGAAGGAGATCCAAGCAACAAGCCACGAATATGGACTGAATACTCACGCATTGTTTTTGGATTTCAAACAAGCATATGACAGTATAGTAAGAGTATAGTAAGGGATACCAACTAAATTGATTAAGTTGACAAAAATGACCCTGAAAGACACTCAAAGTAAAGTAACAATGAATGGTAGAATATCAAGAGAATTTAAGGTAAAGGTGGGATTGAAACAAGGAGAGCCACTATCGTCAGCGCTGTTTAACATTGCCCTTGAAAAAGTGGTAAGAGAAGCTAAATTAAATAGAAGAGGAACAATTTACAGACAAAAACACCAATGCCTTGCCTTTGCAGATGACTTTACTGTACTTACAAGATCTAGAAAAGAATTGCATGACACTGCAAAGAGATTAATAAGAGCAGCAAGTAAAATGGGTCTGGAGGTTTTACTGGGTAAAACAATAGATATCAAGATAAACGAGGATAAGATAACGAAATTTGAAGAAGTAGACACGGATATATATCTGGGAACAATTATTTCTAAAAAACCTGGGAATGAAGTGGAAGTAAAAGCAAGAATAACGGCGGGAACAAGAAGTGCTTTTGCAATCAAAGCGATGCTATGCAGTAAAGTCTTCTCTCGAACCTTAAAGGTGAGACTGTATAAAACTATAATAAAGCCAACAGTAACTTATGGGTGTGAGAGCTAGATAATGAAAAAAAGAGAGCAGTTAAGTTTAGAAATATGGGAGCGAAAAATATTGAGAAAAATATACGGTGGAAAATGGGTTGAAGGAAGTTGGATTAGAAGAACAAATAGAGAGCTTCATGAATTGTATGGGGAACCGAACATTGTAAGTGTAATAAAAACCCAGAGAGTAAAATGGATAGGTCATTTGGTAAGAATGAGCGAAACTAGAACACCGAAGATGATATGGAAATCGGAACTAGGGGGTACTAGAAGAAGAGGAAGGCCAATGAGTAGATGGAGTAACGAGGTGCAAAAAGATTTGGCTGAAATTGGTGTGAGAGATTTCGAGCAGAGTGCAAAGGATAGAAGTCTTTGGAATAAAGTAATAAATCAAGCCATGGGACTACTAGGCCCGTAGTGCTATTTTATATATATAAGAGTTAATCAGAGTGCTCAAACTCTAATACGAAGTTGATTTTCTGTTATACAACAGGCCCTAACTAGGACCGTTTATAATAAAGCTGAGGAGAAAGAGGAAACCAATCTTTAAGAATGTTCTGATTAGAGAGGATAGGGAAACGGACAGGAATATCAAAGTGTTAGCTTGAAGCACATATTGTTCTGGTCCAAACTGAGGTGTCAATGGTGTTGCTGTAGTAATAAGTATAATCGGTCATCTTAAGCAGAGACAATGTTTAAGAAATGTGAAATAAAATGTGAACTGCTCTTACTATTTTTACTTTCCCCTCGCTTTCCCCATACGTATACGTATGTATAAGGGAAAGTATTGTAATCCACTCAAAAATCAAAAATGGAAATTTTGGTATTAAAATGTTTCTTATCATGCCCTGATAAGTTCTTGATGAATTTTAGTTGGATGTTCGTCTGTATGTATGTATGTATGTATGCACAGGTTAAACCAGGCAACCAAATGTCAAAAAATTTGGCACAAATGTACATCATAGTTAAACTTAGAGGCCAGCTGAAAATGGTGAAAATTCATTGAAAATTGCGGAAATGATAAAGAAAATAAAAAAAGTTCAATTATCAATTACTTTTGGACCACCATTTGTTATACCCAAATTATTTAATCGTGCGTGTCGCATCTCTCTCTAAAGCACGTATATCGAGTTAGACGGAATACGAGTCGCGTCGCAACTCGATTCCAAACATTTTCGGAAATTAATTAATTAAATTTTGACATATTTTAGGGTTTTAAGCTCCGTGTTCCGCGTAGCGCGATTTTTGAGCCCCGCAGATGCGACCTGTCGCTTCCTTGAGGTCTTCCACGTTGAACGGTACATTGCAAGAAGATGGCGAACGAAAATTTACTCTCCAATTATGTGTGCAAAGAAGTAAATCTGAACCTTTAATTTAACTGGTTTTTAAATTTTTCATAAGGAACTGTAACTTTCTCGCGGTCTTTCTCCGCGAATGTTATCCGGAAAGAAGAGGTTGAACGATAATTTTTATACCCAAATTTAATGTGGAAAGTTATGCAATGTTTACATAGCCAATTTTTTTTTACATATCATCTACGACAGTTTATCCAGACTAGTTTGAAAGATGCAGGTTTTTTAAGAAAAACTTTTTTTAATTTAGTTTTACGTTTTTTAAAAAAACCAAGAACTCAACTATTGCTATTTACCCCAAATAATCAACTATTTTCATAATCGATTATTTCCTTAATTATTGCTATAATTGATTATTTTATTCTTTCCATAATCGATTATATGCGCACCCCTAATCTCAATTAACACAACATGATTGGAAGTAATTTCCGCGTACGCTATAGCGACTACAGCGTTTTTGAACAATTACCGACTCGCCATCTTACCCGAACTTCCCCTCTTCTGTATGAACAAAAATAAAGCAAATTAAATTTATAACGACCATTTCTGATACAGACGGAAATTTTTATTTAAATCATACTTTTACTTTCCCATTTACGTAATAAAGGATATTGTGATCGAGTAAAAAAAATTTTGAACTAGCATTTTTTCCATAGTCTATGAGTCCGTACAAACCGTTCGAGACAAATTTTGCAATGATGTATTTGGTCGGTGATAAACAAAATATTTTTGACATTATTGCTGGTTTTATTCTAGTCTTATAAATAAATCTTATTTATTTTAAACTGAATTACTATAATAAAATTGTTTCAGCCAAGCAAAGTTGCATGAAGTATATTTAGAAAATGTTAGGATAAACGAACAAAATGGATGGAAAGAAACAAGTCGACCATTAGTTTGAATTCTAGTTTTATTATACTTCAAGTTTACATTACTATAATACAAAAATGCACTTTTAGTAGAAGACAACATTCAATTTCACTAGTTTTATTCCAGATTACCTCGTGTTACGTACATTACCTGAAATTACAGCAATCACACTTAAATTATCTACCATTTATCATTTTTTTACTTTAAAATAAGTGTAATAAATAAAACATAAACTATATAAAAAATTTATTTTTTATGAAAATTGGAAATAATAAATAGATAAATGCTATTTATGCTATAAGTTACTTATTTGAACAATCAAGATAAAAAATGTGGATGGGAATTTAATTATTGAACTTAAAAATGTATGACAAATCTCATTTTTTCTTTTTTTTCTTTTCAATACCTCCCGCAGAACTTTCATTTTTGCGTTTCTGTGCAGTTTTAGTATTTGTCGTTTGAGAAGGTGCACCTACAACAGAATTAGTTTTAGGCAATTTCTTTTTACGCTCAGCTTTTTCTTTTTCTTCCAATTCTTGATTTTCTCTTTCTATCAATGTTATAAGCGTGTTGCAACGACGCTGTAATTCCATAGCTGTGCGAGATTTTAAAAACCAATCAAAACGAAATTGTGGTGATGCTCTAATTGCAGCTCTTAGTTCTTCATAAACATTTTCACGATCAAATCCTAACTTGTGCAGCATGCACACAAGAAAGCGATCTTCTTCTTCCAAATAATTTTTTCCTTTATTAGTTCCATAAGAGATTCTCAACTGGTGGAATGGTGCTCTATAGCGAGCCATTTTTGCATCTAATGCTCTTTTAATGCGGGCTCTCCTTTGTATTTTAGTTTCTCCTCGTTCAATTTGAGCCATTATACGATCAATATCTGTAAGTTCATGGCAACGTTCCCAAAATACAGCAGAATACTCCATAACCTCCTCGGGAGTTTTACCTTCAACTTCTTTAGCGATATTTTCGATATCATCTCGTCCATATTTTTCGTTTGCTTTTATAAATTGATTAAAGTCTCTTTTAGTCCAATTTGTAAAACCTTGAGTTAGAAGATTTTCCTTTTCAACTTGCTCATCTTCTGATAAAGGCTCTGATTCGTCAATTTTTCGCTGTTCTTCCTTTTGTTGCTTGCTAGCTTCTGGACCTAATTCAGGATTCTTTGGCACCTTGTATCCCAAAGATTTTCTGTAAAAGTATATCTCCTGATCCAATAGTTCAAACAAACGTGGAGGGAAAAATTGAAAATCTTGAACAATTGGCTGTTTAGGTGGACGTGGAGCCTAAAATTAAACCTTAATATTATGGCTGTTTTGTTTAACATACTGTTCAGCTTACCTTTGGCGCTTTTGGTTCTGAAACACGCAATGCTTCACGAAAGTAAGCATCGACAGCATAGTTTGCTTTACGTTCACGTTTTGGTGGTTCAATCCAATTGCCTATACCCAACGATTTTTGTTTTTCACGATAATCTTCACCTTCGAATTGATACACAGACTCGCTAGGAGTATCAACAGTAAAATTTCGTAGAGTTGATTCACCCAAATTTTCAAACTTTTGTTGTAACTCGGCAGTCTGAAAACAAATTATATTTTTTATTTAACTACCCAGATAAAATGTATGTGAAATATATTAGGTTTACCTTGGCTTCGCCTTTTTGTAAAATTGTATCAATATCTTCATCGGTTATTTCAGAATCCTTAGATGCAAAAACGTGATTGGCACCATGTCGAATCATATTCAACATCTCATCTTTGTTTAAAGTTGAAGCTTTACTGTCTGCTAACCTTCCTTGTTGGATAACTAATTTGTCTAAGCGTAACTTAACTTCAGCACGTTCTACAATTTTTTCCTCAACAGTATTTTCAGTAATAAATCTATCAAAATGGTAAATTTTATTCAAAAATTTTATAAATTGTTATTAAAATTAGTTATTTTGAACACACAGGCATCCACAAATTATGTGGTAATATCAATCATTCCTAGTTGTTATCACATATGAGTAAGGATTGGATTTTTAAGCATTTGCATGTTTTTCTTGTGAGAAAAACACCCCAAGTGCTAAGTAAAAAACTTGGCAAACTTGGAATAAGAAGAATAATAATTAAGGTTTTTCCACAAATGAGATAAAGAAAAAATTAAACAAATGTTCCAAGTGATTTCCACTCATTTATTGGCAAACACAGCGGGCTGTTTAACAACCCTGTGAAAATCAAAGAAAATTCTAGTATAGCTAAAACTTCCAAATAAATCTCATAAAGTGAGAACAAAGAGGATAACTCGACCCACGGTGTAAATGTCAACATTGAATAAAACTGGAAATATGACAAAGGTGGAAAAAGTTATTTTGGAAAATACAAGTAGCTGATATAGTATTGTGTATGTAGATTTGTTAATCGAACAGCAAAGACTTTTATTCCCAAGGTAACAGAATACAAAATATGGTAGGATAGAGATGCAAGAGCTAGGAACAGAGTTAATGTTAATACTGAAAGGAAAAGTAATCTGAATTATAAATAAATATTAAAGTTACCTAAATACTCGAACTTGTTTTGTTTGTCCTATTCTGTGTGCCCGATCCATAGCTTGAAGATCCATTTGTGGATTCCAATCAGAATCATAAATTACAACGACATCTGCTGTAGCTAAATTAATACCCAAGCCACCAGCTCTTGTAGACAACATAAAAAGGAATTTAGAACTACCGGGTTCGTTATATTCATTAATTTGTCTCTGTCTGTCTTCGTGTGGTGTTTGACCATCCAAACGACAATAATGATGTCCCCGCCATAAACAATAATCTTCTAGGATATCCAGCATTCTCGTCATTTGTGAAAATATAAGAACTCTGGATCCTTGTTCTTTTACTCGAGGTAATAACTTATCGAGAATTACCAGTTTCCCGCAATTATAAACCAAATGTTCATCAGTGGTATAAGGTGGACCTGGTTCAGCACCATCAAATAAGTATGGATGATTAGTACATTTACGAAGTTGCATAAGAATGTTTTGCAATCGCATTTTTTCAATTTTACCAGCACCATTAACAATATCAATATCTTTCATAAGTACCTTTGTATACCACTCCCTTTGCATTTTACTCAAACCGACATAAACTTTCACTTCCTTCTTTGGTTTAAGACGCTTTTCTACTTCAGATTTCAACCTACGTAATAAAAATGGTTTTAAAACTGCATGTAACCTTTCAACTAATGCGTTGTCTCCCAAACATTGATTTGTATTAAACCATGCATCAAAATCGTCAGCAGAATTAAAAACATCAGGTAACAAAAAGTTCAACAAAGACCACAATTCATGTAGATTATTTTGTAATGGTGTTCCCGTCAAAAGTAAGCGATTGGTGGTTTTAAATTCTCTTAAAATTTCTGAGAGTTTTGATTTTTCATTTTTTATTCTATGTGCTTCATCGATGACCATGTAACGCCAGTTAAATTTTTTAAATACTGATTTTTCTTTGATCACCATTTCGTATGAAGTTACACACACGTCCCACTCACCAGGCATCATTACATCTCTTATAAATGCACTCTTAAAAATAAATCTCAAATTAACATTCCGTTCATATTGCACAAAATAAGGTACTTACTCTGGCTTCTTGATCACCAATTAAACAAACTGCACGTAAGCTAGGACACCATTTTTTAAATTCATTCATCCAATTTGCTAATGTAGATTTTGGTACAATGACTATGTGCGGTCCAGGACTACTTTTGTAATGTTTCATAAATCCAAGTAAAGAAATAGTCTGTAAAGTTTTACCCAAACCCATTTCGTCGGCTAAAATTCCATTGATGCCGTTTTCATACAAAGAAACCATCCAATTTAAACCACGGATTTGATAGTCACGCATTTCTCCATTTTTAATATAATGAGGTGATGACTCAAACCTAACCGTAGGTTTCACTTTAGTATTTGATTCTGCCAATAACTCTTCATCTTCTTCTTGTTCGGTTTTACGATGACGATGGCTAAAAGTACGACAATTAGAATGTTTGGTTAACAATAAATATAAACATACTCAGCAGCATCGTGGGATTCTTCTGGCTGTGGCTCTGGTTCTGGTTCTGGTTGCTTAACTTTTTTAGGTCTACCTGATTTAGGCTTAGTCGGAGTTTTCGATGGTTGAGATGACATAAAATGTGAGAAGATTTCAGTTTGCTTCAGTAAAAAGTCAAAACGTTTTCCTCGATCGGTTTCAAGTTTAGTCTCAAAATCTTCACCTTTCCCACGAGATGATAAAGTATCCGAAGATGATGCATTTTGAAGAGAGTCATTCTGTTTAAAAATATAATTCACTAATTATTATAAAGTTGTTTTATTGTGAAATCCCAACTTACAGAATTTTCACCTGTTTCTCCGCCAGTATCTGGCGTTTCCTCTGGCTTCGACATTATTAATTTATTAGTTTTACTTAAATACCACAAGTTTTACATATAACGGTTAAATTTATAAATCACACATCAACACCACATTAACTCAGCGTCAGTCGAGCATTAACGTAATAACGACAATAATCACCGGCGGGAAAGAAGCCGACTACAGGGAAAATCGTTCAAAATAAGGTTGGCCAACTTAAATTTTTTTAATTAATATTAAATTTTTTTAAAAATTTCTTTAATTTATTTCAAAAAGTAATTATTAAAGTATAACGGCGTTAATAACTTTCAAATTTTAATAATAAAACGGAAATATTTCATATAGAAGCTTAATAAAATAATTCAAATAAAAGCAGGTTTGATCAGTGGCTTGTACGCCCCTGAGCTGTCTGAGAAAAACAGATGAATTTAGTTTGACAATTAAATTTGTAACCTAACTTACTTGTGTCAAACTGTATTTGAAAAGTTCAAATTAATCGAAAAAATTGAATAAATACACATCAAGATAGAAATTATTATAATAATTGAGTTACTTGTGAAATTTATTATACTTTGCTTATGTTGCTACGAGACAAATATTAATCAACTGTTTGAAAATTTATTGATCCATTGACAAACAGAAATGGTAAAAATGTTCAAATTAAAAACTTTCATATTATAACTTTTTTTATTTTAGTCGCAAACTGCTATTAAAAAGACGAGCATTGTTAATGTTCGCAAAAAGGCAGCTGGACCCAAGTTTGAGTTATCTCAAGAGCAAATTACCGATATTCGAGAAGCATTCGATTTATTCGATGTCGATGGTGTTGGTAAAATTGATACTAAAGAATTGAAAGTGGCTATACGAGCTTTAGGGTTTGAGCCGAAGAAACAAGAAATCAAAAAAATGATTTCCGAAGTGGATCCAGAAGACAGTGGCAAATTATCTTTTGATGATTTTTTAACTTTGATGTCGATGAAAATGGCCGAAAAGGATTCAGATGAAGAGATTTTAAAGGCTTTCCGATTATTTGATGATGATGATACTGGAAAGATCAGTTTCAAAAATTTAAAGCGGGTTGCCAAAGAATTGGGAGAAAACTTAACCGACGAAGAGTTACAGGAAATGATTGATGAAGCGGACAGGGATGGTGATGGAGAAATTAATCAGCAGGAGTTTTTAAGAATCATGAAAAAAACTAGCCTATATTGAAAGTATTAATATTTTATATTAAAATATTTTTATTCCTTTTAAACATAAGTATTTTGCACAAATTATATTTTTAAATGTTGATGCACATTATTGTCCAAGTATAAAAAAACGTTGCCAAATATATGTACCAATCACATAATTCATTTCTTTTGCTCTTTAACACTTCCATCTTGTTGTCCGAAATAAGCCATTTCTGCCATTTTAATGAACAAACCAGTTTCGATAACTCCTGGAATAACCAAAATTTCCTTATTAATTTTTTCCCAATTAAAAGATTGGTCAAAATTCTTCCAATCGAGTATGAAATTTCCATTATCTGTTACCAATGGTCCAGCTTTAGCGACAGCCATTCGAAGAGTTATTTCACCTCCATACAATTTTTTTAGTTTGTTCTTAATAGGAATGTAACCTATTGGTGCTACCTCGATTGGAATTCCCTTTTTATATTGATCTCCTAATTTTTCAGAATTTTTAGTGTAATCGGCAACGATTATTAGTTTTTTAGCACAACTACCGACAATTTTTTCTTGGAGTAAACATCCACCGCCACCTTTAATTAAAGTTAATTCGGCATCAACTTCATCGGCACCATCAATGCACACGTCCAATTCTGGATGTTGCTCTAAATCTCCTAAAGTTAAATTGTACTTGGTGATAAGTTGTCGAGATTGAAAAGATGTCGGCACACAGACCACATTTAATTTTTCATCTCTTACCCTTTCGGCTAATCTTTCCACTGCATAAACTATGGTAGAACCAGATCCAACACCAATTTTATTATTATTACACACATGTTCATCAACTGCTTTATAAGCAGCAATTTTTTTTGCAGACTCTAAAGACATGGCCCACGTTTTCTTAATAAATTGGTTTAAATAGCGAACTTGAATTGACGGTTTTAAAAGCGGCATGGGAAGTTAACCTTTGAGATTTGATAAACTGTGGTTACATTCTATTGGTAGTTACTTGGAGCGGCATAATTCAAATTATGCTTCTATTTTGTGTGATAAAAATTATTCTTTTAGACCTTCAACAAGTAGGCACGTATGTTATTATTTTGATTTTCATTTTATCCAGTGGCGTAACATGTAATTTATTCGACAATTAATAATTATGCAGATGCAAGATAATATTGAAATGTGTAAGAGAGAGCAAGGTATATTTTTAGTGCTTTGCTGCAGTCACTGGCGTGGCTAAGATTAGCAATTAAAAATTATGTGTGTATAGCAAACGATGCTATAAAGTACAAATTATATCCCGACTATGTTTGTTTTTCCATATTTCAAAAGAGAATTTTCTAATTTCTAACTAAAAAGACCAATAAAATTGCAAATTTTGGTATATTTTACTCAGTTGTTTCTCAAATGTAATAGAGATTTACATTAAGCGAACGCCACCACTCGGAACAATATTAAGTTAATCTAATACGTATAGTTGGTATAGAAAGTTTTGTTTGTAAACCTAACATTTACCTTCTCTAGGTGTTCTTTTTTGTGAATTATCATTTCCCAGCGGTTTTATTATAAAGTAATTCAGAATCAAACTCGAAACAACATCAAGTGTACGTAATAGATCCGCCATGTTGTTGACATTTGGTAGCGTCACTTGAGTCACTAACGGTAAGATAAATCGCGAATACTTTGAGCTTTGTAGATTACTTTCCCAACATCAGTGTTTCCCTGAAAAGTGTTTTTCATCCAAGACCTTGGAAAGTATACCATTATATGTAGTTTTAACTTATGGAAAATGATACATTGCGGTCGAGGCAGTTTTGTGTTACCTATATTACCATGATATCACTAGTCATAACAACGGTAATGGAAATATTACTTAGGGGAACCTGCCCTACAGTGAGACAGGTCCAACAGTGAGACATTGCGTTTTTCTCACTTTATGTGTTCTCAAATTTCTCTCACTTTTTAAATACTTGAGCTAAAACATAGAGGTGAATTGTTTATCATAACTGCTGATCCCATCATGGTCCCACTCTGAAATTTTTATGAAGTGTTCACCAAGTCACCATTATAAATATAAATTATTTTTATAATTTTCAAAAAACATTAACTCAAACATATTTTCAAAAACACTTTTTGAGGTTTAAAAAAAAATTAATTTTGTTAGAAAATAATCAAGATTAGTGTCAAAGCCCTTTAAATTAAAGCCCTTTAAATTATCTTTAAAATGAGCTATAGCACAGCTCTGTAAGACTTATAGAACTGAAGTTATAACATTTTGTATGATTGAGCGTGAGCCTAAAAAGTATCGTTTTGCCGATTTTTAGAATTAAATAACTCAAAAACTATAAGAGTTAGAATTTTTAAAAATTATATTTGAATTCGGGATGTTAAAGAGTATAATTAACCAAAGTTTCAAAGAAATCTGTGATGGTCAACTTGAGTGACTAGTTGGTTTGACATGGAATGACCCAGTGGTAAGTAAATCAGTACTCTAGGTCAAATGGTTTATGAATTATATGGGTTTTAAAAAAAAGTGTCTCACTAATGGACAGGTTCCCCTACGTCCTTTATTTCATTACCGTTGTTATGACTTTGTTACGTATCAGTTTATATTTTTATTTAAGAAAAGACCTGTCTTGGATGAAAAGCCGCACACGTGACTTGCTGCAAAAGTGATCCACTCCGGATTCGTAAGCTATCAGAACGATCGCCAGCGAGTTCTTATATTTTGCTTACTCTTCAGGATTGGATCACTTTCGCTAGCTCGTAAATAAATAGCTATTCTTTGCATGGCAGTGACTCTAGTTTTACTCTGCACCCGCTAACACACAAGTGGGATTATCGCCAATTTAAGATAATACTAAGCGTGTAAAACAAATTAATTTGGTTCGTAAATGATATAGAAGTAAGTACCTATAGGTACTATAATATTTTGCCATTGAAATTATCAACGTAGTAGGTACCTACGACACATCATAAAGTTTAATGGCAATTAACATCACAGAACATAATTAACGTTATTAAAGACCATTTAAAATAATTAATGACCATTAACATATCTAATGTATTGTGAACACACCACAAATTTTTTAATTGCCAATAAAGCTCAGGATTTCAATCGCGAGTTTACACCAAGTTCAAAGATTAATCTACTAATATTCATATTTTATAATATGCTTATCTATTGTTATTAACATGTAATAATATTTATAACAAGTTTCAAATTTTACATGTTAGATTAAAAATGAAAACATAATGTTGAATATCAAACTTTGATAATCCAAAAACTTAAACCTCTCAAAAAATAGGAGTACCTATAAGTCGAGTTTCGATCGTACAAATCTATCATGAAAGATAGATACATCTCTCATAATACGTTACCCAATGAGTAAGGCGGTATTACTGCTGAATCGGAATTCCCAGTCACAAACACATTTGATTTGTAGCTGATGAAGAGAAATCTTTTTGGAGTAATCTCATAACCGTTGGTAGTTTGATGAAACTTTGCGGTTCATGCGATGGTAAAACTATTTGTATGTAGGTATGTATCGGAAGAGAAGCATCTATCTTCAATGATTAATTCTTCTTCTTTTTCTTTTATACAGGCTTTGCGCCTTTTTCTTTATGCCTTCCTTCCATGTCGATGCCTCGTTTTATAGGGTATCAAGCAACGTGACGATGAAGCACAACTGGACATCCATCTTTTGGGAGATCTATTCGGCTGTCGCTTTCCCGTTAGTAGGATTTCTCTTGTGTTTTTTATTAGACGTTTGTCAGCGGATCTGTCGACGTATCTAATTAAAAGTGTTATCTCTATGTATTTGTCTATATTCATCAATGTAAGAGTAGACTGAAATTGCCAATATATTGTTTCAGTTATTGAATGATATAATTATGTTTGCTAAGTTTGCTCCGTAAATGGCATACGATTCAAAACAGATTCTCCGATGTCAATGCAAAGAAGTGAAAACTTATACAAATTGGCAAAACAGTAAAAAAACCTGACAATATATACACGATGGCGCTGGAACCAATGCACCAATTGACACAAATGTCTACACAGTGCAGGAATATTTCATTTATGAACAAAAATAGTATGTTAAAGTAAGAACAATCAAACTTTAACATATCAAAACGACCGTTTTATAATAAATACAAAAGTGAAACTACAAAAGTAGCTATAATAAGTGGATTTCGGCCGTGAAGATCTATCTACTGATAGATACTCCTTTCACAATATGTTACCAATGAGTAACGTAGGGTTATTACAAAATCATAATCCCCAATCAAAAAGCATACATGCAGATCGTTTTACACCATCATATGGACCACTGGGTTTTATCGCACTACCAACGGTTTCGAGATTACTTCGTTGAGATTTCTCTTCATCAGGTACGAATTAACCCGCAGTTCTGATGCATGGTCGTAGCATTTTCTTTTGTCTTTAACAGCTTGACTGCCATGGCAAACACCAGTGTCTGTTCATATATTATAATAATAACAGTCACCAGTGTGTCATGGCAGTCAACCTGATAAATTTACAATAACAGGTATTTTTACACTTTAATTTATTTTTATTTATTTAATTTTTATATTACAAGCCCCAGGATACAATTTCATCACGGGTAAGGTTCTGCAATAGGCAACAAAAAATGTTTTATAACAATCACACAGATCTTCAACGCTATCATCAGACTTAATCACTTTCCCAACCACTGGAAAGTAGCCCATATTGTGATGATCCTAAAACCAGGCAAAAAACTGACAACGCTAAATCGTATAGACCAATTAGTCTGCTTCCTATCTTGTCTAAAGTTTTTGAGAAACTATTTCTAGACAGACTAAAACTTACCATAGACCATCGAGAATTAATACCAAATCATCAAGTTGGGTTCCGTAAAATCCACAGTACAATTGAACAAGTGCATAGAATTGTAAAGGTAATCAACAGAGATCTTGAAAACAAACGTTTTTGCTCAGCGGCATTCCTTAATGTTAGCTAAGCGTTCTACAAGGTTTGGCACGATGGGCTGTGCTACAAGAAAAAAAAATCTTTCCCATTAATTTTACTAGCTTTGCAAGTCGTATCTGAGTAACAGGCATTTTCTAGTTAAACACCAAAATAAATACACAGAGCTACATACCATCGATGCTGGGGTTCCTCAGGGAAGCATCCTTGGCCCGGTTCTATATCTGTTATACACGCATGATTTACTAACAACAAGTCTCACAACAACTGCCACCTTCGCCGACGACACTGCATTTCTTGCCTCACACAATGACCCCTCATCTGCATCCAGGAACCTGCAGGTCTGCCTAACGAAAGTCCAAGAGTGGCTGAAAATGTGGTATTAAAGTTAATGAAGTCAAATCGGTGCACGTCTCATTTACTTTATAAAAAGATATCTGTCCATCTGTTAAACTCAGTAACCACCAACTTCCACAATCAGAAGGAGCTAAATATCTTGGCATACATCTGGATAGACGGCTTACTTGACGTAAGCATATCTTTACAAAACGGAAGCAACGTGAACCAAACTTAGACAAATGTATTGGATTATCGGTAGAAAATCTAGACTCTCCATAGAAAGCAAGCTACTGCTATACAGAACTATCTTGAAACCCATTTGGACTTACGGAATACAGCTCTGGGGCTCGGCATCAAACTCCAACTTTGACATATTGCAGAGGTTCCAAAATAAAGTGCTACGCATTTTGTTATTGCACTAAGATTAATACCTAACAGTATCATACAACACATATACATACCATTACCTATACAATCAAAGAAGAGATCGAATGATTTAGTGTGAAATAGTATCAACAAAGACTTTGTGATCATCCCAATCCCCTTGTAACAACATTACTTATCAACAAATGTAAAGTGCCTAGGTTAAAAAAATTTACTCCGGAAGTAAAGTTTATTCAAAATAACATAATAATTGTAACTGGTGTTTCATCCAAATCTTTCTTTGTTGTAATATGTAAGGCCTTCACAAAGAGTTATGTTACTTATTGAAGTACTACTCTGCATGTCACAATTGTGAGTCAAAAGGAAAGCTTATTATACTTGTATAGATTGCTTGTATCTCTTTGGAGTTAAAAAGAACTAAAAAATAATTTCAAATACCAAAATGCTATTAAATTTAACAAATAAATTAATTGATGTAAAGAAAAACTACGTTATTATTGTAACAAAATTGATTGTTTGTTGAGTTTCAATAAAGTTTTTCTTTGTTTTACTGCAACCAAGTTTTTCTTTTCATTAACTAATTCATTTGTTAGATTTAATAACATTTTGATATTTGAATTTTTTTTTTAGTATGAAGGTAAATCCTCCAAACCCCGAAAATGCTGATTAAAGATAATATATTTCAGGGTTCGCTTATCAAAACAGTGTTGTACAACAGAATTTTTAACTAATGAAAGAAACTAATGTAAAATAGAAAATATTGAGTTCAAACAATTTTTTTTATGACTTCAAAACTGAACTTTGTGACAGGTTACTGTGTAGTACTTTGACCGAACTTTTATTTTACCACGTGTCTCTGTGTTTACTAAAAAATTTTGTTTTTGTGAAAATTTTCGAAACATATAAGCTTTTTAATAAATTTTGTTTTAAAATTATAATATTAATTCTAAATTGATATAATTTTAATTTCTTTAGTGTTATAAATAGGTAGATGCGCTTTTTGGTTTGCAGTAATAATAAAATAATGCAACTTATATATTAAGTAGACTATTTTTTATCAATTTGGCCATGAAATAATTGGAGTTGATGATCTTATTAATAAATTAAAAAAATTGAATCGGTAGCTTCAATTATTCAATCGGTATTGTAATAGTAGGTATAGTTATAATTACATAATATTTACATATTCATTAATTTTTGTTCACATGAACAATGAAATTTACCATAAAAGACAACTGTACTTACACAAATTTGAACAATATGAATAAACAGTTTTGTAAGCTAGTGTTGCTTGAATAGTAAAAATTATAACAAATTTAGAAACTTTCGGAAATCCACGATTAAGTAAGTTAACCAAGTCCCAAGTCTGGCGTTATATTTAGTGGCTTAGTTAATTTGTCTTGTTAACCTCAATAAGTTGCTGAAATATATGTGACAAATATTCAGTTGTAAGTAAATATTAAATTTAATTTATTATACGTAGGTATACGTTAATTGTCAATATTACAGAAATGGCTTTCATGTTATACTTATTGTTGTCGGGAATAACAATTGTATATTCAGAATTGGCTGGAGAATGCCAATTTATAGGAGACAGAAGGACTTACGTTTGTGATGGAATAACAGCGCAGTTTCCGTCTATGTTTTACGGAAATTATCACTTAAAATGTATTAATTGTCATCTACCAATATTTAATGCAGAAACGTTTCCAGTACACGCGTCGTTAATTTCGTTTAATGCATCAAATAGTGGAATTCAAAATATTAGCAGCGGTTCGTTCGCCGATCTTCCGATGTTGCAATATTTGTATTTGGATAATAACCGAATTTTCGGCATTTCAAAAAATGCTTTTAGTAATTTAAGGCAATTATACGAACTGGATTTACAACACAACGAACTTTTTAATTTAACCTCCGGTTCCTTCAGCGGATTGGAATCGGTAAGCGTTAGTTTGAATCACAATCGCATTAAAGAAATAACGGAAAATGCATTTGAAGGAGTTTTGGGAATAATGGCATTAAACTTATCTTACAATCAAATTGGCATTTTAAGCGCCGACTCGTTTAAAGGCCTCGATAATTTAGAAATTCTAGATTTAAAGCAAAATAAAATATGCTACATTCCATTAGGAATTTTTAAATACATTCGAATGGTAAAAGATTTAAATTTATCTTCAAACAAAATCAGATCTTTTACTATAGGAACATTTTCTGGTCTCGTGAATTTATTATCGTTAAATTTAGCTCAAAATGAGTTTTCCGAGTTTGATGCTTCGGCATTATTGCCTTTAGGTAGGTTATCTAATTTGGACATTTCCAAAAATAGTTTGTTTTACTTGGACTCTTATTCGTTGCATACAAATGTTCCAACGATGCGAGTATTAAAAATTTACGACAACCTGTGGTCTTGTTCGCTGTTAACGAATATGGTTCAATTTTTTAAAAGCGTGAATGTTGACACATCTGAAAATAATGAAGGCCGCTTTAACATTACGAATGTTAACGGAGTCGGTTGCTCGATGGAACCTCTAAATCGTAAAGTTCCTTTTGTACAATTTTTAACTACGGCTATGTATTATACTAATCTTAGCATTACTTATTGTTAGCAAACACATTTTTAATTTTCTAATTTTTACAAATATTTGCTTGCATGCTTTGGTAAAGTAATTCTTGTTTTATCATGAAATATATTACATAATTTGGTAGATAGTAAAATAAATGATTATAATATTATATGCATGATTATTTGTGTAGTACCTAACGTTACGACTTCAAAGTTTAAACAAATACATAATACAAACAAATTACGTTTCTCTTCTTTTTTCTTTTACTTATTTTAGTCAAGTTAGTGCCAAACTTTCAAATTTTGAAATCCTTTTTTTTATTTGAATATTTAAGTAACTATTTAAATTTTTAGGTAAGTATTCAAATATCCGAGTAGGTATTGAAATATTCGAATATATAAAACTCTAATTAGTTCATCTATATTCTAAAGCTACCAACCTAAAAAAATTAGAAAGTTATGACAAGTCAATACTGTCTTCGGGTAGTTGCACATTTTGATCTATCGACTTGCACACCAATCGAGTTCCACCTCAATCAAACCCTCTAATATTATATTAACTATTATATTATTGAGAAAAGTGTTTTATTTATTTATTCATATTGTATTATATGTTGTAGGTATTTTCATTGTAATTAAAAATCAAAAATTATTTCTTCTTCCGCTTCGTAGCATTATTGGTTCTTTCTATAACTTTTTTCTTTCTTAAGTATTTAACTAATTTTCTTACTTTCACTGAAATTCACTGTAGGTTGATTCTTAACTTTCGATCAAATTTCGAGACCAAGAAGATATTTAATTTATTAGATCATAGATCGTTTCAATTGACAATACAATTATTTCAATTTTCATCTAAGTAAATGTTTATAAACAATAAATTTTCTGAAGATAGCGAAAACGTTCGCTGAAAGTTTAAAAATAAAATTGATTTTTATTAATGTTTAATTAACTTGTTATATTAAAGTTTTAAAAATTAAAATTAAAAATAAATGAAATATTATGTTTACTATTTTTAATTTTAAGCTAAGTTGCTTGTTTTCTTTAATTATAATTTTAAAATTTTTTTATTTTTCCGCTTTATTTTATTAATTTTGAAAAACCTTAATTGGTATAAACTTTTGTAGAATCTTGGAAATATTTTACGAAAAAAAATTATTAAGCTTATAAAGAAAGCAGATTAGAAGTAAACCGACCAGGAAAACTACATAAATTTTTATGCAGTTAAAAATAATTATATAAATTAATTTTACTTTTACTGCCGTCGAAATACTTTGGAGCAATCCTTAGTCGACAGTAAAGCAAAACATATTTGCTTTTGTTTATTTTTGATTGTTTATTAAAATTGAGAGAAAAACTTTTAACTTTTGTTGTTATAAATTGTTATTTTGAACACTCAAGGGGGTTCCCCGGTAACTAAATAGTTCCAGTCCGGGCATAAAAATTCAATATACTTCTTTGTATAGTATAATTATTATAAATTATAATATAAAGTATAGTTATATTGTAAATATAATATTGAAAATATTTCGTTTACTTATAAGTACCTAATTTTTATTATTAATTGTGATTGCATACAAAAACCTCATTTATGCAAGAATATAGTAATAGGTATTTACATGTATATTGTATACCTATAAGTAAGCGCATACATTCAAGGCGCATTTAATTATTATTTGTATTTTAATTAATCTTACTAATCTTATAACAAATATAAATGCTAAACTTACATTTGCGAAGCTCTAGCCTTGGAAATAAATTACAATTTCGACTTTAAGACTTTGTTTCACTTATGCTGCAATACATTAATTCTAACTATTTCTATTTACTTCCGGATATTCCTTAGGGATTACTACTTATTGAGAAATATTGTTTTCGTAGATCAAGAAAATCCACTAGGATTTCTTTTAAACGTATGTTGTTTGTTTATGAATTTGTATGAATTAATAAAGGTGATTTATATAGAAACAGTGCTTTAACCTTACGTTGTAATATTATGTTTAACATTACTGTCAGAAATTAATTTGTTTAATGTTATATTTTACATTATATTTATTTAAATCTTATTTCAACCAGAAGTAATACACTTCTTTGATTTTTTGATCTGATTTGCTTCGACGATATGTTAAAGTATGGTAATGTGAATTTGAATGCAAAGGTTGCGGGGTCAATGTAGATATGGCTTTAATTATTGTTTTTAACGATTTTGACTTTAAATTTGGAATAATTAGATATTTCATAGATTAAAAACGCTTAACAAATAATTTGAAATTTAATAAATAAATAAATGCCGATGGAAAATGCAACTTCGGCCGACGTCTCGTTGTGTAAACATTACAGACATTCTAGAATTGATGCTTTTATTTTCTTTATTGTTTTTCCTAACTGATAATATAAATTACTATATATCCCTACCCTAATTTTATTGTTTTATCATTTAAAATAGACACATAAAATTAATAATGATAATATGTTTGATTTTTACCTTTATAATTAAGTTTATAAAGTTTTATATGTGAACGAATTGAATATCCTTTTTATTTGATAGGATTTCGTTGTTGGTTTAAATTGACAGTGTAACTTATACGTCAACTTGTCAATATTACTTTGTCTTTCTTCCGTTGGGATTGTAAAAAGTTACATAAGATACAAAATCTAAGAAATATTCACAAATTGAAAGTACCAAAAATTGGTTTACAGAATTTTAAAGAAATTATTTCAATGAATATTGTTCGATAGGCGAATAAAGAAAAATGTAAAGTAAAAAATAAGTGGATAGTATTTTAGTGAGTAGTTTATGATTTAATATACGTAATACCTTTAAGTAATCTTATGAAAATGACAGTTAAAACGATAACTTAATGAAAAAGTGCCAAATAAGAATTATACTCACGTCTCCTGGTTTTATCTTCGGTCGCAAGGGATTATTCTGACGCACGACGATCTTATATTTCCTTTTTCCCATTTAGGGTTGAAATCATATGGGATATTTATCTAGTTTTTATTACTATAAAGACACGGGATGTTTTGTTCTGAAATATAAAACTTAAGACTAAGAAAAAATGGTCACCTTTATAACTTGAAAAACTGCAATAAATGTAAACGAAAAAGTAAGTTATTACTTGACCTTACTAATAAATTTTAAATTAAAAGATTTAAGCCGAGAATAGAAACGAACGAACGAAATTGTCGACTAATATTTATGATGCGAAAAAAAATATTAATTTCTAGCTTTAGTTTTATCGAAAGATTTTAGTTCGATATTGTGGATTGGCAATAAAGCCGAGTTAGAGCCGGCGAAATGTGTAAAAGTACTTGTAAATAATCCATTGCTGTTTTTCCAAGGTTTCTTTCTTATAAAAGGTACTACAAAATACAATATTCTTCGTGGTGTACTTGACTCTTCAAAAGTTATAACTCAGGAAAAACAGTAAAAAACACGTACTTGAGTTTGTAATATCGCAATTTTATTCCAAAAAAGTCGCTTTACATTATAACGAATATTCTTATAAATACAAGTATATGGAAAATGGAGTATGATGTATGGGCGAGATTCTTAAGAGAATGGAAACTAGAAACTGAATGAATAAGACGTTTTGATCTTTAGATTATGTTGAATGTATCACGTCGAAGTCGTTTAAAAATGGCATTATCGCGAATCGCCTTCCTGAATTTTCTCTTGTTACGGGATTAGCATCTTGTTACTTTGTTAGCTCGTAAACTTTTAAATTTTATAAATCATATTGTACATTCAGCGTTTTATCAATAAGATGCCATTTTAGATATGCAAATTTTTCTTTTTAACATAATTATCTTGGTTTTGTTTTACAATTTAAATTTATTTGATTTGTATCAGGTGAACTATTTCCTAAGATTTTTATCGAATTGATTTGATATTTTATAGATAAACGCGTGTTTTCACATAAATTCAGACCTTATCACATTGCAGCAATCGTTAATTTTTTAGACATCACTTAATTTATTAAGAGTATTGGAGTATTGCTGAGTGCTGCTTATTATACAGCGTGTTTATGTATTTTTTATGGAACACCAAGAGACAAAGTATTGTTATAATCGTTCACAATTTTAAACACTATTAGGTATATAGATCATTATCTTTAATAAATTTCAAATTGCAATTTAAAAAAATAAAAGAGCAAACTTTCAAAAATACCTTTGATAGCTTCTAGTTGCTACTGGATGCAGCTCCAAATTAGGGCGCACCAGGAAACTCAACTTTACTTACCTGGCTTCAACTTCTTTAACTAATCTTGAACTTCTTCAACAATGATGGCGTATTGTGTTTAACGTCAGGTAAACAGTTTCAGGTTTTCTTTTGGTGCAAATTTTGTAAACATCGCAAACTAACTTTAGATGCGCATAAAACAGCCAAGAAGAACTAGTGTTGTCAGTTATAGTTGTAGAAGAAATCCATTTGCAAACAAAACCAAAGAATTGGTACCAGTGTTCTTCAGCGAAGCAGAAAATATATGAACCATAATACAATTAATTAAATTTAATAGCCCGGACATATAGTCAGGATCGGAATTATTAACCTTCATCCTAGCTCACTTCTTTTCGTAGCACAAGCGGGCACGCAATGGTAATTTACCGTTTTGCTGTTTTTTTTTGGGTTTAATCTATTCAAAAAGGTAAAAAAACCAATTCTGATCTAATGATAACGATATGTGAAAAGGGATATAAATGATATCTTGATATTCCTTTACACATATCGTTCCAAATTTTTAAAATCGTGATACTGCTTTTTTACGTTTTTATGAGTGAGACGGTGAACTACCGCCACACGACACACGCAAGGTTAAAAAATATGTCTTTTATTGTTAAAAATCTATGTAAATCAATTAACATTAAGTTATTTCTTTACTTCAAAGATCAATTGGTCGTTTTTGGTGCTACTGAGATTACTACTAGCCAGGAGAGGTGATTACTGTCCTCAAAGACATTACTATACAATTTATATTTTAAAATTGAAAAAGGAAGAACAATAACACAATAATAAGTAGTACTTATTATAGTTGACCTTGATTTATATTTGATTAAAAATGGTTGAGCTTGTTGTTGAGTTTGAGGTTGAGTTGAGTCAAAAATCCAAAAATCCATGGCTGTGAGGTCTATTTTGTTTTATAATTAAATATTCAAAAATTCAAAAATATTGAATAATAAAATAAGGGACCAGGATTGAAAATACAGAGCAGCACCACTCTTAATTTCTTGGCTATAGCCAAGGAAACCCTACAATTAAGCCCTCCCAATAAAAAAAAAACATTCAAAACAATCACAAAAAATTAAAATTTGTAATTTCTAATAGAATAATTCTAATAAATAATTCTTTTTTGCACGTATAAACAGAAACCTGTTAAACTCCTTGTGACAGGTCCCTACAAGGAACTTGTGCCAGGTCCATGGCATGCGCTTATGATATGTACCTCGTGAGCTTATTACATGTACCTGCCAGAGACCTGAGACAACTCCCTGGCAGGTGCTTATACAGGTAGGTACAATTAATTATTGTATAATTAATTTACATACATTAATTATAATACGGCAATGATATAATTAATACAAATACAATAATAATTTTATTAAAATTACATATTCTCAAGAGCAATTTAACAATTGGTTAAATCTGTCTCGTTTTGTTTACAAATGATATTTATCGCTTTGTAATGCAATATTCTTACAGGGTTGATCAAAACACGACAATTTTCGTTAAGTACAGGCCTGGACACTGAGAAAAAAAAGGTTAATAAGAACCTGCCAGACGCCTGTCGCAGGCAATTTACTAGCACAGGGAAATTAGCTCTAAATGAGAACCTATGAAATGTCTGTAGTAGACAATGTAGTCTATATGTAGTCAAATGCCTGTAGTCTGGCAGGTACCTACCAGGCTCCTGCCAGCAATATTTGGGTATGACCAGGCAATTTCCAGGAAAAAATGTTACTAAGGTAACAACCATTGTTTAGACAGTTAAAAGTTGCCAATATTTGTTAGTTGTTAGTTTAGTTAGTTAGTTGTAAATGTTAGTTCGTAGTGAAGTATTTTGGCCTCGGGGACCCATTGTTAAAAACCCGTAATGAGACCATTTAAATTAGTATCGGTTATTAAGGTGTGGCGTTAATATTAGTGCAAATTCGTAGGCTCGTACCTTGTGGCTTTTTAATTATAAACTTTCTTGCAGGTTCATGCGAACCCGAACCTTATCAGGTATCTTTTCAGGCATTCCCAAACATTAGAAAAAAAGTTGATGGGAAGATGATGGGAAATCTGTTTCGAGTATTCTCAAAACTGGTAGCACAACCCAGACAACACAAACCTATCTTTTGGATATCCACTAGATGTCTTGATAGAGCATTTGATATCCAGAAGATATCTATGTTAGATTGCTAAATATAGTGGATATTTAGTGGATATCCAGGTGTTACAAACTTGATTATGCAGTGGATGTATTGTATCCATATCCAGTGGATATCCAATGGATAGTAACGTTCATAAAATAGATGTCTACTAAATGTCGGCTATAATCTATTTTCACTATATGTTGTGCACGTTAGATCTGATGGATATCCAGATAAAGTCCTGGATATACATACATTCTCTGGACTGGTTCTGGATATCCAGTAGATATTGAATGTTGTGTGGGAATAAAGCTTCGCAGTTTATGTTATTGGTTGCCATCCGCATGTATGTTTTTGAGATGAAGAAACTGTTTTTGTAGTAACTTCGCGTTAAGCTTTGAATGTATATTGTAGAAGGAGTATCTATCTTCAATGATTGATCACAGGACCAAAAATTCACATTTTTTTAACTTAAACACGGTCGTTTTGAGATGTTAAAATTTGAATTATTAAATTTTATATTTATCTCTACATATGGTGACATTTAACCCTGCACAACACGCGAGTGATGTTCTCGGCAGTATACACTGAATGGGCAGATCAGGTCACTATTAACCCGCGATCGGTCGCTATATAGAAAAAATCTAACAATTATGATTATGGTTTCTGAGTATAATCAATGCTTACATTCAAAAATCATAATAAAAATTTTTTAATTTTTTCTATATAGCGACCGATTGCGGGTTAAAGAATGCTTAAAAAAAGCTGATAGAAGGAACATTTTAAAGATTTTAACTGAATATGTATATACAATACATATAATATTAAAATTATGCAATAGTTTTACTTAAAGCCTGAAGTCAAAACTCCCAATATAGCTTTAATTGCAGAATATTTTATATTAACGGTTGATATGGGATTTACGTCTGCTTTCAATAGAACAAAAATTAATTCAAAAAGAGTTTCTTTCAATAAAATATTGAAAAATAAAATATAAATTTACAACGCAAACATAACATGGAAAAGCGAGAAAAGTTTTCATTAGCATCCCTTTATGTATGTTTAATGTATTGACTTTTCTTTATGTTAAATTTGTCAGTTAACATCATCTCAATTGTAAGTGTAAATGCAAATCGGAAGATATCGAAACAAAAAAAGTTTAACAGACAGCTTGGGATCCTAATTTACTTTCATCTGGCAAGCACATAAATTTTGTGTTATATTTTTACAACCATATACAAGTTAACGTTTAGTGTGAACTTTAAATTGGATCTATTTATTGGTGAAAAATTCAGCATATGAAATTCTAAATAGAAAATACTCTCACAAATTAAAGAAAACAAACACGAAAACGTTTCTAAAACATTTTTGCTATTAGGTACATCGTCAGAAGGTTTTTAATTAGATGAAAAGAACTTGATATATTTGTAAAAAAGAATGTTACTTTTGTTTGAAAGTTACCCACCCTTCTCTACATATTATATTAAACACTTAAATCGAAAGTAATATAGATCCTTGAGGCACCTCGCTTAGTACTACATTGTGCGAAAGCGACACAGGCGACTTCGTCGCCAAAGCATCTGTTGGATAGGAAATCAGAGATCCAATTAAGCATGTTCGCGTGGATAATATACCGATAACCTTTTTTAGAACTAAAATGTAGATGTCGGCGGCGGAAACGGAATTCCGTACATTCTGGGAATACTTGGCTAGTTTAGGGATTGCTGGAAAATAATAGAATCGTTAAACTTATTATGTGGTTTCTTAACGGTTTTATAGTTATTTTCAGTAATTGCTGATGAATTTCAGGCAAACGCCTGTACTTGCCAAGCGGCTCTTTTATTGTTGCCCTAATTGTAATGTTAAAGTATCTGCTTCGGTGCCTAAGGACTAAAAAACTAATGTTAATTAAAATTAAAATTTAGTTTTGCACGAATAACGGAAATTTTTGAAATTTAGTATACATTTACATTAATTTTGTCACTGCATTTAAGTAGCAAAAAGTCAAGAACTGTACCTGTTGAGCTAACTCAGCCATCTTGAAAAGTAACAGCAATTTTGCAGTTTTTTGCATATATCACGGTAACGGTGGACTTTATCAATATAGAAAAGGTTAGATAATAGAGAGAGGAGCATATTTTTCAAAAGAAAGTAAGTACTAAAGTAATAATTATTCGTGTAGTGCAGGATTTTTATGTAATATCAACGAAGAGTGTTCGATATTGCATGAAGATGCTAATTTATAGCTAGAAAACTTTGTTTATGAAATAAAAACTATTTATATTAATTTAAAAAAAAAATAAAAAAAAATTCACAATAAGTTAGTGGTGGCTATAGCCACTCTTTATCCTCTTAAACGTATATAAAGTGTATGCAGAACATTAAAATAAAAATAACATTAATGTAATAAATAATAATATAAAATTGATATAAAGAATTTTTTCAAGAAAGATCAAGATTACGTGGTACGAATGTATACTTAAATTTGAAACTGAAATAAATTTAAAATAAAGGTTTCAGAGGTGGTATTAGTAAATTATTTTAAGTAGCTACCTGAAAGTATTTATTTAAAACATCGCTAGTTAGCAAACCACTTAGTACGAAAGTCACGCACCACGAGTAGTTGTAAACCGGAAGTATATTAGAAGAACACAAACATTACCCCTGGTTTCAAGGATGTACAGGAAGCTCAGCCTGGCGTAGTTTTAGGAGTTTACCGCTACGTGCTACCGTGTCTCGAGGGACAAGTCAATACTCCTTGATAGATAGGCTCAAGTCTTTAAGACTCAATTTAAATGCATTCCTTAACTCCATTACTATAAGAAGTGCAAAAACTTAATCAAACGTACTTAAATGCCCACCTAAATCTTTTTAACAATAACCAACTATATGCGTATATAGCGGAAATACACAGTTTGATCGTGGATGGATCTTGAACGTTTTCTTTTGTATGTTTTAAACTAGAAAAGTTAAAAAAAATAAAATGATTACGCTTTTTGAATAATTATTAAATTTATGTACGATATTCTACCCGGACAATTTATTTACTTTGGCATATTTATATTGTTAAATGCTAAGCGCATTTTCTGATAAATTTTCATACAACGTCTTTTCCAGAAATAAACATCTTCATTATTTTTAAGTGTATAAATAATAAAAGAAACACAGGAAGCATACAAAGCAATCCACAATCCACAACGAATGTATCTCTTATTTTTTAACATATAATCATTCTTTAAAACTCGGATATGCATGTTATATTATAGAGTTACTACTGACAATATATTAAAAGTCCCAAATTAGCCTATTGCTTGAGATTTCACTGTGAAACTGAAACAAACAACGGGTTTACTATATTAATGGAAAATTACAATGATTTTTGTTGTAAAATTTACATCGAAAATCTATGTAACTAAATAATTACGGTAACGTTCGTGTAAAATTAAAAAATTTGTGTAAAAATAATAGCACGATGTAAATTTACTAATTTAGATAATGTAAAATTAATTTTTGTTCTATAAATTTACAAATATTTTGTAAAATCACAATGATATAACTAAAAACCGCTAAAAACTAACTATTTTTACAATTCCCATAATGAGTACATATTACTTGGGTATGTAAAATTACATCCTTATGTATATTTACATAGATTAGCATAGGTCACAAAGTTGCCAATGATATTTTCTATGTAAAATTACATAAAAATTGTTTACAATGGCAATATATTATAAATTTTTTTAATTTTGTCGAATTATTGCTTTTGAGTTATAAATTTTTTAAAACAATGTAGCAATTTAACAACCTTACTCTTACCTTCTCGGTACCGACCATATGCTGTCTAAGAAGAGAATTTTGCTTACCAAGTGCAGAAGCACTTGTTTTCAAAAACGTGAAAACCCCATGTTCATATAGTTAAGCTCTGTATCAGAGGGTAGAGGTAAGCCTCTGCAAATAAGGCACAACCATTACTCTCAAATAGTCCATTTATCAAAAAAAACAGGGTAGGTGTGTTACATGGTATTCCAGATATGACACCAGTACATAAAATATAAACCATAAAATCAACAACAGACTGGAAGATACGCTCCCAATCTGTCTTGATCAAAGTTCAAATAAATCAAAGTGTGATAACATTACTCCATCCAACCACCCGAATGCTATCACAAAAAAGGCAAGTAACACGAGAACTTAAGTTGAATCCCCAGGGGTTAACACACAAAAGCAATGCCAAGAATCTCTGAGGGAAAAACCCAATCCAAAAGCTCTGTGAATCTGAACGGAGGCTACAGCGGATACTCCAACGCTACTCCCAATGACAGCAAAACAATAATTGTAAAAGTAAATCCCCTCATTCAAAAATTTATGCTGCAATTATATTAAAATGAAACTTACCCTTGGCACCTTTCATTCCAAAAATCAAAAGATCGCTCCTAAGCCCTATGTTTCAAATTCCGTGAGTATATTGTCTTATATCTCTCTATTACACAATTTGCCATTTTGTAAAAATTGGTAACAGTAGGGTTACCGTTATTACCTGAATTTCAAAAATTTATAACTTAAAAACTGAGGAGAATTCGACAAAATCCCGAGACACGGAATAATTTTATTGACTTTCAGAATCATCAAAAAACATTTGATATTGATTGCCCATATATGAATATAAGGAGCCCTGTAAGACAAGATAAGAAACCATATATAATTTATTTTTACTTTCCCCATACATATACGTATGTACAGCGTGATCCATAAGAACTCGAACAAACGTTTTTTAAAGAAAAACTTATTTAGATGCAACAAACCAAAAATTTTTTGAGGTGTCAGTTACAAAGGGAACAGGTAAGTGATCATATTTTTTTTTTAATTTATGGCTATACAATTTGTGTTTTTTAGAATAGCTGTGAAAAATGTCAGATATGTCGGAATGTTCGGATGTTGAGGAATCTGTTTATTATAATTTAAAAATAAAAAAAAACTTGAAAATTTGTTGTACGGTATATTTAGTTTAATATTTAATAGTATAGCAAACTACTTAGGTAGCACCGAAGTGTAAAAAAATTTGCTTGAATAATTTAAAATATAAGAAAAGTTATTGAAATATTTTTTCGTGGTGCTGTAAGTTTTGTAAGCAAAATTTAGCAAACGCTTGCATTAAAACGAGCAAAACATACAAAAATGCTTTAAATTTTATCTTAATTTTTATTAACTATTAACTTTTTAGAGAACTTCTTCATCTTCATACCATGCAGTACGTAGGAGTTTAATTTAGCTGAAGCCAAGGCGACTAGCCAGAAAATGTAGTTAATGAAGTGGTTTCTCGTTGCTCTCCTCATAGGTCACAGATTTATATTGGGATTCTTTTTTTAATTTTTCAATTTTTTTTTCTAGTACGTAGATCAGGTTGGGAAGTGATAACTTCCCGTCCTGCAGGTTGGAAAGTAAAAAAAATAGCTTTCTGATTGGTTGGTTGGTAGAAAAGTAAATAATAAACTGTTTTCCAACTTATTAAAATCTTCTTCTTCTTTAAGTGCCTTCTATTTTCAGGAGGTTGGCGATCATCATGGCTAAAGCCAAGATGACGTACTAGGGAATTTAATTAATGGGGTGGTTTCCTGTTGCCTTCCCCATTGCCCACAGATATATTTTGGACTTTTGATCACAGCGGATGCCCGCTTCCCAGTCGGCCGGTGTAGGTTTTACGCTACACTGCTGGTCAATTAAAATTAAAGTACTCACTGATTGTGAATAAAGAAATTAATGCTAAAAATGGAATACCTACAGATTTCATTCATGCATTTAGCTGTAATTGTAAATAATTTCAATGAAATGAAGTGGACAAATTGTTATCAATGTATTTGGAATCACTAATCAGCATAAAAATGACTTTTATATAATTATAACATCTATGTGCTTATATGTATATATGTTACGGTCAATGATGACAATTCGGCCATTAACGTCAATGGCCGGACAATAACGTCAATGCCCAGCTTAGTTGGACATTAACGGCATTGACGTCAATGACCCAATTTTGGGCAATGTTGACATTTAAAATTTCATATGTCGTTTTTACATCATTGTCCGGGCAATGACTTTAATGCCCAATACAGGGTGGGCAATGATGAAACTACTATTCTATAGATTCCATATTCTATCACTTTTAATCCTCTTAGTGATAGCCGTCACACACGTTTCGTTTTTCGCCGAGGTCGGGCCTCCCTGTCGAGATGAATTGATTTCGGTGATGTTTTAGCGAGTAAGAAAGCTTTCTTTAAGAGAGCTTTTTAGAGAGCTTCGGGCGCTCTGGGCCGTTTCGACTGATGTAACCACGACGAATCACAGATCCACCCTAAAATGAGTTTAAATTAAATAAAAATCCCTGTACACTTATGAAGACGTGAAAAGGGTTAAGTTGCTGTCAATTATGGAAAAACGCGTGCACGGCAAATAATTGTCAATGTCATCATTGTCCAATCCATTTTGGCCATTAACGTCATTGACTGGCCAAAGACGTAAATATTACAATCATTATGAAAATATATACATCATTGTCCACCGTTAACGGGCGTTGACGTCAATGGCCGGTCAATGGCGTTAATAGCCAGCGTAAATGGGTAATGACGTCATTGTCCGGCCATTGACGTCAATGCCCAATTTATGTCATTGACCGTAACATATATATAAAATTTTAAATAAATACAATTATTAAGAATCTTCAAATAATTATTGACATAAACATGACGTGTAGAGCGCCTAGCAAAATCGGCCTGGAAGTAAAAATTATAAAAACATTTTTTGTATAAACTTGTATAACTTTTCTAGTTACTACTACAAAAATATTTGGCTCTACATTAAGGTTGCATAGAACCAATTTTGTAAAATAATTTTACTTATGATTAATTTAGTAACTATTATTTTGACCGTAAAATAAAGAGAGAAAATGAGATATGACCCAAAAGTTTATTTTCCGTACCTACTATAATGTATCGTGGTGGTCAACGTAAATTTCTGATGAGTAGTAAAATAGATATTTCTGTATTTTCATTACATGAAACGGTCATTAGCTGAGTAAGCTAACCGAACAACTTCGACGCTAAATTATTTGGTTCGAGTCCGAGAAGAGTCCAAACTTTCTTATGACCTGTGTTATTTAACAAAACTAAGCAAAGCATTGAAATAATAGAATTTATTATAATTTAATAAGGGGAAATCGTTAATTACAACATGAGAAACAAGAAAAAATAATCGAATTAAATTTTTTTAAATAATACTTAAAAATTATAATAAACAAAATATGAAATCTAAGCGATGCCACGCGTTACAATAAATTTAGAAAATTTAATAAATAACGAGTTTTCAAAGAACGACACAGCCGTTTTGAAATCTAGAAAGCATAGACCCCTATGTGGATTTATAAAAATTTGAAAAAAGCTGTATATAAAAGGCGTATAAACTAGAAAATGTAAATAAAAATGTAAATGTAAAGCGAAAAATTGCTCCCAATTTGAAAATGTTGTAGCTTTTAGATTGATTTTTGAATTTAAATTTTTAATTTCTAAAAATGTAAAAATTTTAATTTAAGTTTTTTAATTAAAATAAAAAAATATTCGTTTTTTTCAAACGCAAAACATTATTTTTTTCAAAACATGTAATATGTTCTGGGGGATACTTTACCCTATATTATGTTCTCCAAATTTCAATATCGATTTATTATTATTTTTGGAGATATTAATTTTTCAAATTTTATAATTATGTATAGCTTCGCATAATTATTATTTTATTCTATATAATTATAAAATTTCAAAAATTAATATCTCTAAAACTACTTAATATGTAATAATAAATCAATATTGAAAATATATTTATATATAACAATATTGGAAACATTATAGAATAAGTATTATCTGGCGTCAAATTTTTTTTGGGGTGAAAAAAATATACGGGTCTCCACATTTTTATCCCTGACTGTTTTTCAAAAACACAGGGTATATGAAGTTACTATGTACAATCTTTGTTTATATGTGTTACGGTCAATGACGTAAATTGGGCATTGACGTCAATGGCCGGACAATGACGTCAATGCCCATTTGCGCTGGCCATTAACGTCATTGACCGGCCATTGACGTTAACGCCCGTTGACGGTCGGCAATGATGTAAATATTTTCATCTGATTGTAATACTTACGTCTTTGGCCGGTCAATGACGGTAATGGCCAAAATGGATTGGACAATGATGATATTATGGAATAACTACTATGTATATAAAGAACAACTAAATGGCGATTTAAATAATTTGACAGCCAACTGACAAGTGATATTTACGTACTATGTTGTATTCCTTGTATTATAATATAATATATTAATAATTTATTAACAAAAATAATAAAAATTAAAAAATAATGAAATAAAATTTTTTAAATTAATAATTTTTTTCTGTTACGGGAATGACCCATGGTACTGAAAATTTTAAATTTGTTTGCTGGCGCGACACGCACATTTATTATTTTTACATCCACAATTGCAATGACAACGCTTGTAACCCTGACCTCCTAAAACACTGCTTTGAGCTGCTGCTTGTGTAAGAGTAATCTCATTTTCCTTGGTCGTATCACTAATATTTTCTAACAAAATTAACTTTTCAGTATCCCTTAATAAATAGTATTAATTGCAAATGGCACATTTAATATACTACTTTCAGATGGAACCTATAGAATAATAGTTTCATCATTGCCCACCCTGTGTTGGGCATTGACGTCATTGGCCGGACAATGATGTAAAAACCACACATGAAATTTTAAATGTCAACATCATCCAAAATGCGTGGTCATTAACGTCAATGGCCGGTCAATGACGTCAATGCCGTTATTGACGTTATTGTCCGGCCATTAACGTTAATGCCCGAATTGTCATCATTGACCGTAACATATATATATTTATATGTTTGTGTCACCATATCTCCCGAACGGTTACAGGTAGTGACCTACTTTTTTGACAGCATGTTTGTAAAGATCAGGAGAATGTTCCTGGTTGGTCAAATACAGTTTTCATATGAATTATCATTCATAATATTATGTCAATTAAAGGATAAGTGCTACCATGCACTTATCGTGTAAACTTATCGATTGCGTGTTATCAAACGAACTGGCTAATTAAACAACAATTTTTTTTGAAATTTTCATTCACTTACATTTGCAACAGTCTGATACAATATAGTCTCATTTGCATCGATACTACTGGGTAAAGATGCACTCCAGCTTGTTGATTAGGAAAATTTATACTTCTGCATTGGTAGTTGTGGAATTTATGGTCATACAAAAGCATATCCAGAACATTGTTATTATCAGCAACTTGTTATGCACTTAATATGTACATTTCCGTTGATAACAATTATTATCAGTTTTTCTACTGCTGTTTGAAAAATTATAACTTTTCGATATTTGTTTAAGTAAGGTAAAAATCCCAATCCGCATTAAACAACCGTGGGGTCTAAATGCTTAAACCTTTCTTTCAGAGAAACAGGCTGAGTATCCTGCAGTGGACAGAAAAGGCTAAAGAGAAGAAGTGAAGGTAAAATATGTTATTTCTGCATACTGCGGGAAATGATTGCAAAAGTTCTCGGCGCTTAACTGTTACAGGTAGGTAGATAGGTAGAACGGCTACCTACCCTAGTATAGGTATTAAATATTAATTACTTAATATTTATAGTAAATCAATACTTTGTTACAGTTTAACTAATGAATTCTTTTATTTCTTATTTAAACAATAGTAAAAAAAATATTGAGTGAAATGCTAGTTTCCTCGTCCATAGAGTGTTTTTTTTTGGGCTAAAACTTCCATAAAAACTCTCACGCCTTGTACTGAAAATTTGTCGCTATTTATTACCTACTTACATTACCAAATAGTCATTTCAATTTGTGTTATTAAATGGAAATAAATATATAGTTTTTAAAGTATTTACTTTTAATAATAAAAGCAAATCCTGTAATAATAAATTAATAATTATTTTTAATATCATTAATTAAATTATTAGCTCTTAAAAATAATATAGTTATAATTATCAATATTGAGCTACTAGACACGAAATAAAACACAAGTTTAAACGAGCTTTCGAAAAATGATTTTTTCTTTTTCAAGTTTAATATGAATGAAAATTTCTAGTAGCTCAATATTGATAATTATGACTATATTATTTTTAATATCAACAAACTAATACTTACCTATGGAAAGTCGTCATTAAGCTTAATTGTTGACATTGTTATGCTGATGAGCTGATGTGTAGTCGTTCGGCTTCAGTACTTGAATCACCTAGATTTTTTAAGCACAAAAATGCATTTCCTTTGTCAAAATTCGTTAAAGAGTGTTGCGAGAGATGGTTAATACTCAAGGTCGATGATGCTTGCGGATGGAGGAATTTAGTTGTTCTGTTACAATCTCATACTCACAACCGCAACGATGTTTTTGGCCAATAATCTTTGCCAAAGCTTTTCTTTGAAAAGGCATGTTTAAATTTTTTTTGAGTTGTAACATTTCCGAGTTACAGTGAATTAAAAAAGACTAAACACTTTAATAGTAAAATTCCCATAAGATAAATGAAAATTTTTTTTACGTCAATGGCCGGACAATAACGTCAAAGCCCAGCTAGGTAGGCATTAACGTCATTGACCGGCCAAAGACGTAAATGTTACAATCATATGAAAATATTTACATCTTTGCCCACCGTTAACGGGCGTTGACGTCAAAATAACGGTCAATGACGTTAATGACCGTAATATATATACACAAACGAAGAGAATAAAATTTTCAACCAAAAATGTCTAATAAGTATTACTGTAAAAGCGATTTTTATAAGCCAAAAAAAGTTTTCAAAAGCTCCAATATTTACATTATTAACATAAGAGGGTACGAATATGACTGGAAGTGACTTAAATTATTATTCTTATTTTCCTTTGGAAAATTTCTTTGATCGAATTAATTGCACCACAAAATTATAAACAATAAACGTTGTCGTTATTGCATCAATTAAACATTTTTTTTTGATAAGAAATGATTTAATAAATTTTAATGCATTAGGTATAGATAAAATAACTTTTAACTTTTTAACCTTGTTTGATTGTTATAACAAGTCAAGGGCATATATACCTCGATTTTAAAAAGATAATAATAATTATATTATTTATCAATATTTACTAATTTATGGACAAAAATTAGATTATAAAATCGAAGTTTTATTCGATAATCTTAAATAAATAATAAGATAAAAATTTTTAAATTGTAATTAATTTTTTAATTACTTTTAATGTTTTTCTTTGTAATTATCTAGCTGCTCTTGGACTGAATTTGGTGAAGCTAGCTTTACCAAAAATGGGTATTCCGCACTTGTTTTTTCAAGAAAACATTCGGAAGAATGCTTTTAAATTTCTGTTTAATTTAAAAAGTTCACAGTACTTCTGAAATCCTTTAGTATCAAATTTTATTTTGGCTAGCCTTAGCAAAACAAGCTCACGAGCGCCTTCAGCTTTCAGTTATTTTAACCTTTTTAACCTATTAATTTATTGTTAGCTTCATATTACCTGTAAAATTTTTATCCTCTACACGAGTCTGTCATCAAAATAATAAAGAATCCTTCGGTTTATCTCTCTTTCAGGATTTGACTAAATTCATTTAATGGTTTGACTTTCTAATGCCAATTTTGGCAATGACCAATTTGGCATTAGAAAGTGGATTTCTTGGATCCAATGGATTGGATTGAATGGACATGAAAGAGCTCAAACTTGGCAAAAAAAAATTTCCAACAGAGGAAGAGGGCCGAAAGGCTTGTTGTCCAAAATCAATAAAATTTTGACTTGAAACATAATAGTAAATAAAAACTATGTATTTTAGTTTTACAAAATATTAAACCTAGTTACACATATGGCTATTCCAATTTTTTATTTATTATTTAAATATTACATTGGTATCAAAGTGTTTTGTTGTATATTACAATAAATTAATAATACCGAACTATTTTTAAACCTTGAACAGATTAGAAAAAATTTCATGACTATGCTTTTGTTTACAGGTAATATGTAATATCTAACAGATAATCAATAACTAGTATGATTTTTACAATTGAGTGCTTACGATTAAATAATTGATAAAGGTATATAAACCTAAATTTTAGATACAGCTAAATAGTTTTCACAATGAAGACACACAGTGTTATTTATGCTTGTGGTAAGTAACAGTCGGCTTCAAGTTTGCTTGAATATTTTAAATGATTTCGTCATTTTTTAGTTTTATATTTTATTTTTGCTACCGGTAATTGCCAACAAAATATAAATCTTCAAGTAAAAAGCAGTGATACAGTCCTTGATGTTGTACAAAGTGAATCTGGAATAAAAGTATCATTATCTTACAGTAAGTAATTATTTTTCTTATAGTTGGTTAAGTTTGTTGATTTTAACAGAATAACATTAGCACGTAAGAATTTATATTATGAAATTTAAACGCAAACATTGTATAATATAAATTGATAATTCACATTTTTCCAACATTTCCGTTAAAACTTGGTACTAATATTACTTTAAATTCTCAGATGGAACAGTAAAACTCCAAGGAGAAATTGGAATTGGGGTTTCTTCTCTTACAGAATGTGTTAATGTCGCAAACTGCTACGAAAACGATAAATTGAGACTTCACATCACGAATGAGATTGATTTGGGCGTCACGGTATTTTGGACAACAAAAGAAGATTTAAGTTTAAAATTTGAAGATTGCTTTGAATTGGAAACTCATAACTGGTATGGAGGACCCGAACTAAAAACGTATAGGTGGCCAATAGAGAAAAATGTTCTTGACAATTTTGCCAATATTCTTCAAGAAAAGGATTCTGCCGCTGTAGTCGAACCATACTGGTTAAATTCTGAAGGAGCTTACATCTTCGTTGACCGACGAGTACCTTTATTTATAAATCAAAACACAGCCACCAGTCAAAATAAAGTTTGTTTTTCAGCAGAACAAACTGCACCATACCATTTGAGAAAAAAGGTAAGAGAAAAAGTTAAAAAATAGTTTCCAATTGATTAAACAACACTAATTATTATTAGGTGGTACTACAATATACACTAGTAGCAGCTAAAAATTCAAAAGATGCTCATTTGCATGCAGTCGAAAACTTTTTAGGAAAACCCACAGGTAAAATTATTTTGTTTTGCTAAAATCAACTTAATTACTACTTTAAATAGGTCATCCTAATTACCATATCATTTCGAGACCCATTTGGTCTACGTGGGCAAAATACAAACGTGATGTGTCCGATGCAGTACTTTTGGAATTTCTAAAAGAAATTGTCGATAATGGTTACGAATATGGTCAGTTTGAAATTGATGATGATTGGGAAGTAAGTAATCTATTTTTTATTTTGGTTTAATGATTTCACATTCAATTCTATTTTTGCAGGAATGTTATGGAGCCCTCACTTTTTCTGAGAAAAAGTTTAAAGATATTTCCAATACTGTAAAGGAAATCAAAAAACACAATTTTACCGTTACTTTATGGGTACATCCATTTGTAAATGTTAATTGTTCAAAATATGTCGATATTGGGCGACGATATGGTAATATTATTATGGTTAAAATAAAGTATTTTTTATAATACCTAAAATTATAGGTTACTTTGTAAAGAATTCCGAAGGTGATGATAGAACTCAGTGGTGGAATAGTGGCAGAGGAGAAGCGTTGCATTTAGATTTTACTAATCCCGAAGTTCAAAATTGGTTCCGTCACCGTCTTAGAAATTTACAAACACAACATGGAATCGACAGTTTTAAATTTGACGCAGGAGAAGTGACTTGGGTTCCTCAGGTAAAGTCTACATAATTTTGTAATAAAACTCACTAAAAAAAAAACCATAAATTACACGAATTAGATGCAGCGTTCCATGATTATTAATCGCAATATTGACAGATAATAGATCCGGCACTCTTTTTAACATACCCATTACGAATAACGTAATAATATAATAAATCAAATTGTAATTTAAATTTTAGTTACCAGTCCTAAGTGGCGATGTTAATGCATTACCAAATTTACAATCAACTGATTATGTACGCACCTGTGCCACTTTCGGTGATCTGGTAGAAGTTAGATCTGCTTGGAAGTAATAACTAACTTGAATAATAAATTTTAGAACGTTTTTAAATAATAACTTTTCAGTTCCCAAGATTTACCCATATTTGTTAGAATGATCGATAAGGATTCAGTATGGAATGAAACAAATGGTTTGTCCACTCTTGTGACTACTCTTTTACAGATGAATATGAATGGATATACCTTGTAGGTATTTTTTTAAAATTTTTGAATTAAAACTAATCAGATATTTCCTAGGGTACTGCCGGACATGGTTGGTGGTAACGGATATAACGAAAAACCCGATGCTGAACTATTCGTGAGATGGTTACAAGCGAATGTTTTCATGCCAAGTATACAATTTAGTTATGTTCCATGGCAATTTAATAACGCAGAAGTAAGAGTTTAAACTTTTTATTTTAATTGCATACTTATGTTTTTTTTTGAATTTTAGGTCAATGTAACAGGAATATCCAAGAAAATGATAGATCTTCATGAAAAGTTTTCTCCTTTGATAGTAAAGCAAATGAGAAGAAGTATTAAGGAAGGGCACCCAGTTAATGCACCTATATGGTGGATTGATCCTGAAGATACTGAAGCATTAAAAGAAGATACTGGTAAAATCTAACTTGTTGAAATATAAAGCATAACCAGCTTCACATTTCTTAAATTTCATTTTAGCATTTCTTCTTGGAGATGATCTCTTAGCAGCACCAGTATTAGAGCAAGGTGCTAATTTCAGAACAATTTATTTACCCAGAGGTAGATGGGTTGATGGTAATGGAGGTGGTATTTATGAAGGAAATCGCACTGTTATATATATAGCACCAATACATATTTTGCCTTATTTTGTTCGAGAAGGAAGTGAAGCACATTTAATCAATGATTCATTTTAAAATGTTAACCGCATTTTAAATTATATATGTGTATGAATGTTTTACAAATGTGAAAGTATTAAATTAATTTTAAAAGCAAATAATTGAATTTTTTATTAATATTATATTATAACTCGGCGCCAGGTCAACTCGGCGACAAACCAACTCGGTTTGGTTATAGTTTTCGTTATAGCTATAACGTTTTCAAGGGTATGTCTTACTTATTCTAGCATGTTTTATAAGTGATTGTAGGACAGTTAGCCCTATGACAGTTGGCCCCCCGACAACTGGCCCTGGCGACAATTGGCTTTCGGGACCTGTATTCAAAAAATTCCCAAATCAACTTCAGAACTAGCCCCCCTCCATCCACCCAAACACCTTCTTCCAAAATCGAAAATTTTGTATTGGTAATGATTTGCCGCGCAAATCTTTCTTCACCAGTGGTTCTCGACGTATTTGAAAAGCAAATCTGGCTTCGCCAGTGGACATGGACGTAAATGGGATTCTTGAAAAAGATGCCGGAGAGTTCGCATTGTGCCAAGTACTGTTTAATGAGGTTGAGATTAACTCACTTGGGCCGGGGGGGGGGGGGGATAAGCAGCAACATGTAACATGTAGATTTTTTTAGCAGAACCTATTAATAATCATAAAAATAATGTGTCTTATTTAAAAAAAATGTCGTTTTCTAACCTAAGCTTGATCGTTGCCAAGTTGTCCTGGTGCCGAGATAGCCGGAGCCGAGTTACACTGGTACCGAGTTAGCCGGCGTCGAATTGTCGCATCTCGGGTTTATAAATATATCAAAGATTTTGTGAACACTTGTTTGGAATTCTTTTGGAAATTATTGGAATTATTTGGAAATTCAATGTTTTGAATTAATTGAAAAACTTTAGAATTCTTTGAAAATTCCTGGAATTATTTGAAAATAACTGGAATTCATACAAAATCACTAGAATTTTTAGGAATTTCTGAAATTCCGTGGAAATTGTTGGAATTCCGCGACCTTGTACGAATTTGTTTTGAGGTATTAATCAATTAGCGCTTATTACTTGGAGAATTCTATGTGAAATATTCAATTCTTTTTTGATTGATTCCCAATTTATTTAAAGTTATATAATAATTTTCTTATTTATTTTACTTTCAAAAATTTATTTTAAGAAATGAAGAATATTCTGAAACTTGTTCTGATCTAAATCATCTCGATTAAACGTTAATCCCCGGTTAATCCGGAATTTCAAGAAAAACCTCAAAAAAATCAGAAGTGATGACATCCTGCAAAAAGCTCTAAACAAAACTTTGCTATAACTGATTGGATTGAAATGAGACGACAATTCGTTACATCAGATCTATTAATCTACTTGAAGATTGGCACCACGAAAGATTGCTTGCAAAAATTAACAACGAGAGACAAAAGAAATTCATACATAACTTAACCAGTCAAGATTGATATCATCTGGGCCTGGAAATGATCTAGTTTTTATAGCTCTAAGCCTTTTTACAATAGCCAGACAACAATCTGGCATTGGTACATCAGTTGTCTTTTTGTAACGATTTTATTTGATTAATTTTGTTGAGTGCTTCAGTTTCAGGGTATTACTATGTTTATTGAAGTTAAAACATTTGATTAAGCCTGAAATAGGATACAGTGCTGTTGAAAAATTCTTTTGAACACAATGTACTCCATCAAATGTCACACTTGAGATCGTAGCCAGTAATTTGATCCCCTGGTAAATTCACACACTGCAATTTGGTCACCAGGTGATTTCATGTCCAGGTAATTTGGTTCCCGGTAATTTCACCTGATTACGATTTATATTTATATTATTTCAATGTATTTTATTAACTAATACAAAAATTTAGGACTTGAGCTTTACAGTGAGAGATTTCTGGGCTAGTTAGAACAAAGCTATAGTGTCAGACACCTTATTGGTAAGGGGTAACATAAACTGCCCTCCAAAATAACAGCATTTTATTTTAATTTTGAGAATATCACAGCGTCGAGTGCACATTGAGGGAGGCCCACCTTCTTCCTAGTAGCACACTTTGCCGAGTAGGACCAGTCTAGGGGGATATTTTTAGTGAGGATGAAGAGGGTCGGTTTTAACAAAGGAACAACGACAAAATATTGGACCCACTATAAAATCTAATTCTGGAATTTCTGCAGATCTGTTAGGTAGTTAGATGAAATTACCGGGGACTAATTTACTAGGGGATCTATTTACTAAAGAGTTTTAATACAAAGTGTTTTAATTGCAACAAAAGGTTTTGTTTAGAAACATTTGCTTGATCAATCTGCTTTCAGTCTTAGAAGTATTGGCTTTTATATCAATATTTCTGAAGTTAAATGCGAAAAACTATTATATAATAACCTCAGAATTAGTAGGTATCATTTGTAGCTACGTGTAAGTTATACCAAACTATTTAGTAAAAATGCTTATAAATTATGCGATTGCGTGAAGTTAACCTTGGTCAGATTGGCTTGGAGCGGAGTTGGACCCTACCTAGTCGGATTGTACCAAGTCGTCGGCGCCAAGTCGATCGGCGTCGAGTTGTCCTGTCTCAGTGATAGTGGCTATTTAAAATATTAAAGATAAATTTGCAAATATTTTTGCTAATTGCAAATGGCGCCGCAAGCGATGTTTTGTTGAGTGAGTAAGGCATTCTAAATGGGACATCCGTGGTTTTATTGCACCAGCTTTAAATAAATTAATTTTTTGTGCAGGAATCATTTAGTGTTGTAAAGTAGTCATTAGGTGGTGATTTTTGTTATTTATCTCTTAAATTGGTAGCTACAAATTTTAAGTGAGTATTACATTATTGGTAGTACTGAATTTCTTGGGAGCTGTGTGGTAGGAAAAATGATCTTGACATAATTATGTCGGTTTAAAATTTGCAAATTAGACAATTTTTTGAAGTTACAAATTGATAAATATCGATAAGAAAACACCACAATGGTGCTCATTTCATTATAAATGCATTCGAAAATAATCAAACTTTCATGTTTCTAAATTACTAGAATTTATTGTATATAGTCAATAAATATTGTCTGATAAGGATTTAAATAAAACTGACCTCATTTAAACAACAACTGTCATTCTAGCAAGAGACAAAATGGTTAACTTCAAAATATTTATCTTTCCTATCGTTTTAGTAGTGTTTACTACTCCCGATGTTAAAAGTGGTTTTGTATTGGATAAGTTACGTGGTCTTGCACATGGTTTTTGTAATTTATTTAATAAACAATCCCCAGAGCCTACAGAAAAAACACACCTCTTTGCAGAAAATATTAGAATGGAGACAAGTAAGAAAATTCACTAAAATTTATTAATATATAAATATAATAATTTATTGATTTTAGCAAGCGTTATTTATAATATAGATGTGCGATTATTACAACCAAATGGAATAGACGAAGAATCTCAAAAAAGAAAACCTACTATTCCTAAACATGAATTGACGAAACGGTTATTTGCCTATAATCCTCCTGTATGTGGTTAAA
Source organism: Cantharis flavilabris (assembly GCA_949152465.1). Taxonomy (NCBI): domain Eukaryota; kingdom Metazoa; phylum Arthropoda; class Insecta; order Coleoptera; family Cantharidae; genus Cantharis; species Cantharis flavilabris. The sequence goes on from OX424439.1 coordinate 24,841,130, forward strand.
GCCAATTTCATGTTGTTAATAATTTGATTTTATGTTATAAGGATGTTTTGTTTTCGTAGATATATAATAATTTATATATTATAATCGGTAAGTTATTTTTACCCACGTGGTTTAGTTAAATATTTTATTAAAATTATTTCTTAATTTTTGACTTTGTTTATGTTTACCAAACCCAGATCTAGGATAAAAATATTATATTTAGTAAACCACATATGTAAGTCTCAATTCATAGATATCTACATGTAGAATTAAATTAATAAAATTAGGGAAGTTTACCATAAATGTACCTTTGGTTTCGTCAGTTGACTAGGGTTTAAAAAATATTTGATTTCCAAGAAAAATAAAACAGTAAAACAAACATAAACTACGATAAAAATATCAGTTATAATAATAATAATAACATTTATTATAAATATTAGTTTCATGTAATGAATTGGTTTATTGACTGATAGTGGTTAATTGGGGAAAATTGATGCTTTTCTTAACGTATGGCAATAAAAGTAAGTCTTGAGTACACAAAATTTATTTTTGTAAATAAATTAATGTGGAGTCCAGTCTTCGTTCAACACCGAAAAAAATGGTCCATCATATTGATGAGCGAATTCATGTATTCAATAATATTTTTCATAAATACCATGAATTTTTCATCAATATGATGAATTTTGTTCATCGGCGTGAAAATGATGAATTTTTCATCAATTAATTTTTTCGGTGAAATAAGTTTGTCAAAGTTTTCCTGTGGGTGTGAATTTTTGAAAAACTTTTTGTAACGCGTAACACTGAGGTTTTAATAACACTCATAAGTTATAACCCATCTGAGCTAAATAGGAAGAATATCAAGTTATGGTACACGCCAGTTAATATCAAGCAAATCAATCAAATCAAGCAAAGCTAGGGCTAAGTTGAAGACTTAAATGATAGTAGACAAAAGAAAAAACTCTATATTAAAAACCCATCATTCGCATGTTAGGTAATATCGTTCAAATAATACTATACTCTTTAATTTATATTCTTCAGTCAGCAGCTTGATTATTCTTATTTGAATCAGCTAAAAAAATCTAAAAAAGAGAAATACAGACATTTAACTACAAATATGTAAACAACCTGAGGTGTTCATCAAATAATGTGGTATGATTTCAAACTAAATATATTATTTTTTAACAATACCTTATATAATAAATATTTCAGCTGCTCATAGAGATTTGGAATACATCCAGAATAATTTCCAATTCTAAGATGTTAAAACATTGGAAAGACAAAATTATCAAATATCTGCAAATTGCATTTTTTAACAATTTCGTTTACAAAACTAATATGTAAAATTAACCGAATTGTAGCGTCGTGTTTTGGCTGGATTGCATCTGCAAACAAAAAATTGCTATCTTCGGACACGAATATCTCATGACGACGAATTTAAACAAGAAAATCAAGAATACTACACAATCAAGTAATATAATTTGGTAATTTTTATTTCTAATATTTTTTTGCTGTTAGTGACGCAAACACTTTTATTTGAAGTACAGAGTTCCAGGTCCTAAATACTTGGTATATGGGTTACAAAAGAACCGAAATGTTCTTTTCTCCATTGTCTCATATAATTCATTAAATGTGTTGAAAATTAGAAAAAAATCGTGTTTAAGAACTTTTCTTAAATATCTGAATTTTTTAAGAATGTAGGAGAGATACAATCGGAGACAAGAGTAGGGTTAATTTAAATTTCAGGAATATTGGTCTTATGTGTGTAATAAAATACTTTTTAAATATCATAAACAATAAAAAAAGTTATAAAAATGCATGTAGAAAGGTTTTTTTCGTTTAAATCGGTTCATTTTCTGAAATTACAAATAGTAAATTTGACAGAACAAAATTTTTATTAGTGACTATCCCTGCAATCCAACCTACTAATATAATAAAAAATGTAATAATTTTTATGATTAAAAATTGATATTTGTTGTTAAAACTGATAAAAACCGAGATATACATAATATTTATAATACCAATGAGTTTTAAATATTTTTGGGTTCTTTTAACGTCGAAATTTATATTATTTTTAGAGAATGGAACGTGACTATTCTATATCGGTTGTTCAATTACTAATTAATTAATTTTTCGAGAACGGAGTAGTAAACTGTGATGGAAATTTGCTAAAACGTTCTCCTATTTATAAGCTATAACTACAGAAAATTTGAACAAATTCTTATATTTTGGTCATATTTTAAGCTAATATATTCGAGAAAATGTTGTTTTTCATAAAATAATTTTTACATTAGCTATATAATTTTTTTTAAATTTCTTAAGATTTTGCTTTAGATTTTTATTTAGACAAGTATTTTACTGTTTAACACCTTGTGATTTTCCCTAACAGCAGACTCTTAAGCAAAACCATAGATGCGATTTTCATGAATTTTAACGAAAAGTAAACATCAAATTAAAACTGCAAGAACTATTGAACTGTGTAGTCAATCGATTAAAACATTTTTTTATTACATCGCAAAATCAATGACGACATGTGTACCAATTTTCATCGATATCTTATATTTTTTAGTTTTATTTCTTGTCTCCTATACATCCTTAAGGGATTGCAGTGGTTTCCTTTCTTAAAAATGTACAGAAATTGAATTATTATTAAGCAAAACCGTAACGGTTTGTTATTTTTATTTAAAAAAAAATTAATTTAACGTTTAATTAAGTAGTAGCTGTTGGTCCCATGTTGGGCGCCACAAATTTATTGTACCGTCAAAAAATATTGATTTTTCCGAAAATATTAATTCCATCCAATTAGTATATTTATAGAACATATCTCTTTTTAGAATAATTAATTCATTAATTAAGGTAAGACCAAAACCATTTAATTAATGCATTAATTGCTTAATAATGTCATAGTTTGACGGAAACTTTAGCTTTAAACCATAATAATATTTTACAATATGTAGTACTAATACAGTTTCATGTATCTTATTTGTGAAATTTTATGTAGCTTAGTTTTGGAATGTGTTTACTGCACTTTTGGTGGATCTAAAGTATTTACAAGCGGTTACCATGGAAAGTTAGTATAAATGCGGATCTGAAAGAGTTTTGTATAACAAGTTATAGAAAATAAATAATGTCGAAGTATGTAAACGCTATTTCGAGGTTTTTACACGCAATAACTTTTAAGCTTAAGCGTTCTCGGATGTATATAAGCTGAAATTATCGCGAATTTTTAACATTTTCTCTATCTATCTTTTAAACGAGGCGTTTTTAAATCGTTTTATTGAAACTGTTTTACTTAGAATTAAATTATTCTAAAGCTTAAAAGTTTGGCAACCCGATTTGTTCGTAGATATGGAAAAAAATAGGACTTGAAAGTAGTTGCTATTTTAGTTGCTCTATCTGTTTTGTCGTAGTTGCTTTTTATTATAAGTATGTAATATGTTACAGTGAATGTAGGAAATTCAGTGGTTGTATTTATTTATTAGTAATTTTACACATTCACTGATTAAATTAGTGAATGTAAAAAATAGAAGAACATAAAGAAATTATAAATTCTCTGATTTTCTAGGAATATTAAAAACTGTAATATAACAAGTTAATTCAAATAATAAATTAGAAATTATATTTTAGTTTTCAGCGACGGTTATGTATTTATTTTTTATTTATTAATTTATTTATGATAATATATAATTTCTATTTTATTATTTGAATTAATTAGGTAGTATATCAAAGATTTTAATATTATTAATTCTCACTAGTTAAGATTTATATATTTAACCCGGCGTAGGTCTGGTGGAGTATAATATACCTCAACGCAGTTTAAAACGTATTAACGTCATTTAAAATAATTAATATTTTCGCCAAAGTTTGTGTATCTTCAAGTTGAACCTTACTAAGCATAAATACATTGAAAATTCAGTCGTAGGCCAGTTATTGTTCATGCAGTATTTATCTAATTTGGTACGTAAGTGCTCGTACCCCACCAGACCTTATAATATTAATAATCTTCATAGTCCACCAGAATCTTTATGTGACAGATTTTTTTAATTTAAATTTTAATTGCGTTTACTATAAAGTAAGTCATTTCTTACATTTATTAGTTTTACATTAAATATTACAATTATATATATTATGTATATGAGAAAGAGCAATCACGGCTATTACAACTTTGGAAAGAGGTGGAAGAAGAGAATATGCCTGTTCAAGACATAAATTCGTGTTCAGAAGTTCAAGAACATTAAACATATATCCTTCTAAAATCAACACAAAATTTTAATTCATTTGCCTATTTTAAGTCATACCCCACCAGACCACTAATGTGACTAAAGTCCAACAGACCTACGTCGCGCCAGGTTAAAGATTCTCTATGAAATGTAGAAAATTACTAGTTACTCTATATAATTATCATATTCCACTAGTAATTGCAGTTTTTTAGTTTTTTTTACACAAAAATTGATGTGTTGGGCATTTTGTTAAGCCCGTGTTTTGTCAATATATCAGATTTTAATTTGACACATCAACTCACCTAACAAAAACTAAAATAGTAACTTTAAAATTCTCATTTTATAAAATTTGTTATATTTTACGATATTATTGTTTTATAATATACTCATTGCACTAATAGTAGGTAGTAAGTTTCGCCAAGGTTGCTGTTGGTAATAAACAGATCAACAGATTTTAAACAGTAAAGATTTTTTTTAATATCTTGTTATATTATTTATTAATGCAACATTGGTTGCCTAGAATCGACTTAAAATCTCTCACTAATAACCTAATTTTAAGTTAATAGTTTTCCTTCGCAGACGATCTGCAAGCGATCACTGATTTTTAATTTAATAAATAATTTTTTAATTTTATTTGTTTCAATGGTTAAGCTATTATTTTTATTATTTATTTTTCACTCTAAAGAGTAATAAAATCTTCTCCTTCTTCTCTTCCAGCTTTCTCTGTCCACTCCTGAACTTCAGCCTCTCCAATTTCTTTCCATTTTCTTCTGTTTTAAGCCGCTTGGAACCAGTGTTTTTCAGTAACTATTTTATGTGATCTATTGGTAGCTATTTGTCTTCAGTGAACTAGTTTATAAGTGTAATTGAGTGAGCTCTGTCTGGCTACGTGTGTCATTTATTGCCACTTTAGCTTTGCTACTCGTTCTGTTATATCTTCTACTCTTGTTCTTTTTCTTATTTTTTCATTTCTGATTTTTTCTCTCTAACTAACTCTTAGCATTCTTTGCTTCATTGCTCGCTGTGTTGTTCTTAGCTTCTGAGCCTTTGCTTTGGCTATGGTTCTTGTCTCCATCCCATATGTTGCAACATGCAAAACACATGCGTCAAATATCTTCCTTTTCAGATTTATCGGGATATTTGGAGTACCGCATATGTAGTTTAGCTTTCCAAAGGCAGACCAGGTAAGACTTATTTTTGTAAATATCTCCACTGAGATATCTCCACTGGCCTCTGACCCAGTATTACTTTTGGAACTGGCAAGATGTTAAACTGCCTGTCAAACACATATTTGGGAGAAATTCTGTCGCAATATAGGCCCAAAAGAGGCACCCATTTTCAGCATTGCTCAAGAATCCGTGCATGCCCATTAGCTCCCTGTCTATGAGTCCAAAAACTCGGTGCCCGCATCCTAAAAGCATCTTTCACCGCCTGCTCCTCCATATAGAAATCCAGCGAAGGAAAGCAGAGAAGAGGCTGCAGTCGGTGCCGTTCGCATCACTCCCGTTACAGACATGCAGCCCGATCTTTGCAGCCGATATAGAGAGGAAGCTGTTGTTATCAGTTTGGTCCTGAGCCACCAGACTAGTGCACCATAACATAGCATTAGTCTTATTATGGCAGTGTAAAGCCAGAGGGCGATCTTCGGGTAAAACCCCTACGATCTTCCCATTGCCCCTCGACTGATATGTTTGCCCCAATTTAGCTTCTTGACCAATATGTATAATTCCTAGATACTTGACCTCGGATGCCATTTCAAGAAGGGTTTATTTTAGGTTAGACATTTTCATGTTCCTTAGCTTCCTTTTTCTTGTAAACAGAGCAAGCTCCGTTTTGGTCAGATTGATCGAAAGAGATTGTTGAACATCCTGCATCAGATTGCACAGGACATTCTCAAACTTTCCGTTAAGCATTATGGTTATAACATAAGTGGTATGGTAACCACTTTCATTAAGGCGTCGCAGAAGGCTGTCCACCACAAAGTCCCACAAGAGTGGATAGAGTACACCTCTCTGCGAACATCCCTTTGTGACAACACCTTTTATATTCACATCTCCCACTATGATGTTCTGTTTTTTCACTGTTCTGTTTATTCATTGTTCTGTTTTTTCATGTTCTGTTCTTTCATGGAATCATCATAACTGCCCTAATCCTCAGCATAGAGTTGATTCATTTCACGATGGTATAAGGAACGCCATGACCTTGTAGGGATGCCGTAATGCTCTCAAAAGTAGCCTTATTAAAAGCCCCTTTGATATCTATAAATGCTCCTAGGGTACACTCCTGAACCTGTAACAATTTCTAAATACATTCCACCACTTTATAAAGTGCGGACTCAGTATAGATCTCCCTGGAGTATATGCATGCTGATTCGGATGTAGTAGGTTATGCACCAACACACCATCAGGAATTTCTCTGTAGCACAGTCTTTACAGAGTTTTTAAAAAGAATAAGGTAAGACTTATTGGCCTAAAGAATTTAGCCAGTAAGTAGTCAGCTCGACCTGGCTTTGGTATGAAAATAACTTTGACCTTCCGCCACTCTTTGGGTGTCACCTTTACCCGGGGACAGAGTAAGTAATCCAGGCCCCACTGAAGTAGCGCCGAAAACACTCCAGCTAACCCAAACGATTTGTAAGGACTAAAGGTTTTAATGGGCGCCATGCTATATTGATCGAATTTACGATCTAGTTTGTAATTTCCCAGCAATCTATCTCGGTCGGTGTGTTCAGTCCACTCGTAGTCCGAGACGGTTTTGCTATCGATAAAGTGTGTTTGTAGCAGTACTTTGGTCGTTTCCTTGAAACTCTCTGTATAAGAGCCGTCATCCCGGAGAATCGTACCAAGCTGTTGGTTCGGGTCTTTGAATATGATCTTTGTCACCCTGGCAGCATCCGTAGGGGACGCGATGCCGCTCCAGAAGTCTCTCCAAGACTTGCGTTGTTTTTGGCAAATCATCTTCTTGTACTCTAACTAGACGGTTTTGTAATTAGTACTTATTATATCAATACAATTAAATTTGGAGAATACAGAAGCAAAAATGAAATATTAGAAAAGATTAGAGAAACTGGATAAGACGAAAGTTAATAATTGAATTTAGAATTAATTAGACTACCTTAAAATGTTTGTAAAATGTAATAAAATGAGTACTTATCCACCTTTGTTTAACTTTCCATTTTGCACGAAGTTTTTATTAAATTTGAATTTAGTATTTAAATTTGGACTTGGAAATATTTGTAGCTGGGAAAATAGCATATCAATATATGGAATAAAATACTATCTCGCAAGCATTAGCTAAGAAGACGTTTTCTGAATTGCGAAGGTTTTTGCACGAGGTGTTAGCCGAGTGGAAAAATCGCACACGGGATGAAAAGAACCTTAGTCCTAAGGTGCATATATTATTTTTCACAATTTCGCTGAAAATGCTGAATTACATTCGTTAATAACTAAATTTGAGATTTTGAAATTGCAATAACTCGAAAACGGCGCTGGATATCGAAAAACTGAGCAAAAAATTTACCCCCGTTACAATAACCACCCAGCGATTTGTCGTAAGAAGCCATATGCAAAATTTGAGATCAATAGCGCGCAATAATGGCACGGGAAAAAAAGTATTACTTTAGTCCCGAAAAAGCGGGAGTAAAGTGAGCACTTTACTCCCGGAATTGTGAAAAACAACTTTTCACGCCGTATTTGAAATATGCAATTGAACACTTGCCTGACAGAGGCGTAAAAAAATAATTACACAAGATTTGTCAAAAACAATAAATATAAAACTCAGTCGTAAAAGTTTTGACGATATTTGATTGACAAATTACATATTATTACATAATATTATTGCAAATAATGGAAATAAATAGTACGTGCTTGCCCTTTTTCAGATATTTTTATTAAAAATATTCCAAATTATTTTGATTTATTTAAACAGCTTTAATTCCACGAATTTTATAATTTGCGTAATCAAACTATAGTACAAATCTCTTTGGTGATTTTCAACATAAAACTTGATTCGTGATTTATCGAAATAAGTAATGGTATTATTTTATTTTGTTCTGTAACAGCAGTAGTGCAGTGGTGATATTGCAGTAGGTTTAAAGATTATTATAATGTTACGAAGTCTTTTGAAATGTCTTTGCTTAATTGCATTATTTATTACATTTTCAAAGTCGTCTACAATTAATATGGAAAGAAATCAAGGAGGTTTTATTTACCCAGATGAATTTGAAAGCAGGTATGGAAATAAAAATGGTAAGTTATACACTTTCATATTTGTAAAATAGTTTAAAAAAATGTTTTAGATGCTCCTCCAACTACAACTACAGCTGAACCTAAAAGTACTCCTGAATTACCCAATCGATTCCTTGTTTATGTTCCTGCTAATGAACAAACATGTCAAAATGGTTATATATACGTAGATGGCACAGGGTGTAGAAAGAAGACAAAAATTTTTTGAAACTAAATAATTTTTAATGATTTAAGTATCAATTTAATCAAAACTAGTCTTGCAACAATTTATACTTATTTTGAGAAATGTAGTATAAACATGTTCAAGAATTTTAAATTTTTAATTATCAAAATGTCAAAATCCAAAGGTTATCTAAATTACTATATACAATAAACGTAATATATGTAATATGTAAATACTTATAGCTGCTTTTAAATTATTCGAGTTATCTTACATATAATATACATATATCATCAAGTTATTTAAGAAATTATTTTTTTAATTTTACTAATAGTACTTATAATAAATGTTAAATCGTATTTTTAAAATACAAATAATAATACTACCAAAGCATATGAAAGCTAACAAAAAAATTTATTTAATATACTTTCAAATTAATTAGTTTTGTATAAGACATGTTTACATCTGTACTGTCATAGATTAGAGTTCATGTTTTTCCAATACATTGCCAGTTAACTACTGCTTAGTTATTTTGAAGAAGCAATATTATTTGCACTAACAAAAAATATGAAGGTAATTGTAGTGTTTTGTATTATTACAATTTTCGTTACTATTTCCCATTCATATCCAATTGAAGAAGGAGATGACTCAGGTACGTTTATTGTAACAATAAAAAAAGTAGAAGTAGATAATCATCTGAAATTGTAGATCAAAGTGAAGATGAAGTTGAACATACTACAATATCTAAACCAAGTCAACATGTGATAATTGTGCCACGAATAATTCCAAAATGTCCTTTTGGATATCGTTTTGTAGTAGAAGTCAATGATTGTAGAAAAAAACCTCCTTTTTGATTTTGTAAAGGTTAAATATTATATTCGTCAATGTAAAATAAACTTTATGGTAATTTTAATTTATTTATTGTCAAAAATTGTCCAATTTTTAAAAAAAAAGTAATTGTAATTTACTTAATAAATATTAGGGTTTCTCGTAGTGAATCCAGAAAAATCCTAGTCAATTCAAATTGTTAAAAATTAATAAAATACCAAATTTTACTTAAAAAAACAACAGTAGCTAACGGCTCAATGTAGGAAGCAAATGTTGTTGAAAGTTAAAATCAAATGGAATTTTTTGCTATTAAAGTTGTTAAGAAGGAAATTGAAATTAACGAGAAGTTCTTGAAATTTTTACAGTACATTATTTGCATAATAAAAAAATTTCTGGCAAAGTCTGAACTTCATCTTGTTCTTATAGTTATCGAGATAAAAAATGTCAAAGTTACATTGTGATCACATTGATTTAAAAGTCATTATTTCGACAATCAGAAATGTCATCATTACCAAAAATTGCCAAAATATTTATGAAAGTCTTATAAATAAGTATACCAAACTTCAAAATATCATATTTTTAGTTTCTGAGAAAATTAAGTTATTATTCCAAAAAGTGTACAAAGACTATCAAGATTTAGTAAATCATGGCAACATCTGATTTTGTAACCCATTCATTTTTCAAACCAATGCTTTTGTTTTTAATGTATATTTATCAAAAATCTTGATAGCTTTTGAACTACTTTTTAGAATAATAATTTAATTTTCTCAGAAACTAAAAACATGACTTTTTTGAAGTTTGGTATACTTATTTATAAGACTTTCATAAATATTTTGTCAATTTTTGGAAATGCTTACATTTCTTATTGTCGATTTAATGGCCTTTAAATCAATGTGAACTTCAAGATGTTTTATCTCGATAACTAAGAACAAGATTAAGTTCAAACTTTGCCCAAATTTTTTTATTGCGCAAATAATGTACTGTAAAAATTTCAAGAACTTCTCATTAATTTTAATTTCCTTCTTAACAACCTTCAACTTCTAATAGAAATATCATTATATCCCAGGAAGGCTTGTTCTATAGTTTGAGAAAAATTAAGGAAGTGCAAAGAAAGGTCAAGCTGTGGCAAAAACGCTTGTAACAACTTGAATGGCTTTTTGAAATATATTCAATTTTTTTATATTTAATGAAACAATTATTCTCATGATGGGCACATGTTACTGAAGGCAAAGATCGTGCTTCTAGTTTTAATTAGTTTTGGACTTTAAGTTGAAGAAAGAAAACAAAAGAATTTAAAAAAGTAAGCTATAATATTATATTGTACCGATAACCTTTAGCTTTAAATCTCATAAAAATAATAAGAATATTATGGCTATATAGCTTTCTTTAAAAATACTATCGACACGTTGGTGGAATGATGATTGATCGCAATTGCCATTTCTGTCTTACTTGTTTATGGTTTAATGATTTTTGTAATTAGCATTTTGATTGGAATTTAATGCTTTTAGGGACCTGTGCTTATTAATAATTTTACATCTGAAGTAGCTTGCTAGGCTCTCCTCCTTTGTTTATGATTTGCCTATGAACTATATTTGCAGTAACCCTGGATTATGATTGCGTTGATAAAGGCTAATTGTGATTCATGAACCCAGAGGGACTGCAGGCTTTGAGTACAGTTCGAAGCTCAAAGACGATCACAAAAAAGTTGAACCACTCCCCGGATTATTGTCAGCAGTTATTCAGCTGACATACTAGGCAAAGGACCGTCTCCCGGTCATTGAAATTGGAATAGTAATTTTTGGCTTCTATCCAAAGTATTACCAAGTATTAGCGAATTTTTCAGTTATTTCCAATGCACCTCTTATTAGAGGATGTCTAGATTTCTGTCGTTGGCCTTCTTCTGTGAGACACAAAATCTTAAAAAGTAGGAAATCTATCATTCGCCTACATCATCTTATTATACTTTCTTACAAAAGTAGCACTTCATGGCATAATAATGTTATAGTAATATCAAATCTTACTAAATCAAAAAAGTGTTGGTAGCTTCAATCGTGGGATCTATCAATTTACTTAGATACTGTACGTAAACTGTTCAAGCTTTTCTACATACATCTGCAGGTTGCTTAACCGTAGATAAACTTTAGAGGTATAAAATTTTAAAATTATATAAAACACATAAGAATCGTGGCACTGACCATGGCATTAGCTTTATTGGAAAGATAATTTTATGCCATTAGTGTTAAATATGATTCCAAGCATTTGGACACCGCCGCTTGGCTCGAATAAAGTGCAATTTGGAAGTCTGATGTTTGATCGCTTTTTGATCAGACACATTGATCATGCAGATTAAATTATTTCACAAACTATTTTGTAAGCTCGTAAACCAAGCTTTTTCCGCAAAATATTCCATAAAGAAGATGGACACTGATGGACTTGTCTTTATCAATACTGCGCTCCACGGCAGCAAAAGCTTATTTGGTGGGCACTGTACGACATCTTTGAGGATGTGTATTGTCAATTAGCGTATGCGTGAAGCGAAAGCGATTCATATGGTTATTCCACTTACTTGCTTGGATGGACGATTTTCAAACTGAATTTGCACAATTTGTAAGCGCTGTTCACATGAAGGCCAATTCATGGTGAAATGGCAAATCAACAAAATTTTAAAATATGAAAAATTGAAGAACTGACGTCCACGTCCATAGTCAAGTAAAAAAATACCGTTGAATATCCTTGAAGAGGATAACCTAATAAAATGAAGTTATGTCCGAATTTTATTATCTCTGAATTCTGGATAATAAAGAAAATAGAACTTGGCATACAGCATCATTTATAAATAAGTATATCCATCTCTATGAGACTTACCCTGAATGCAGTAGGTACCATGAATTTCACGAATCTGCAAGTGTCTTTCCTTCGTTAGGACCTTTCAAAATCATTAAACATTACTTCGTCATTCTATTGGTCCACCATCCAGGAATGAAAGTTTAACGTTCACTGAAGCATCTTTAAAATTCAATCATCTGCTTGAAAGTTGAGGCATAACACAAATCCGCATTTTGAATAGAAAAGATTTTTTCTTTTTTTTTTTCTTCAGGTGCAAACACATCCACAAGGAAAAATTCACTTATGAATAAGAATAACCAACCACAGCAAATCAATTTAAAAAGGGAAAAAAAACATTCTTTGCACAAATTTGACGGTAAATAATAATTTTGTTTACTCTAAATCTTCCAACAGGATGGATTAAAACGACATATTTTGGACAAGAAGAAGATTTCCAACATTAATAACCTCCATTTTATGACGACAACATTTATATTTCATGAAACCAAATAAGTAATTACAAAAAATGATCAACCAGTAATCTGGGTGCTAAAAATAATTTGTTAACACAAATTGTAACGGATTGTAACGGTCAATCCGAATTTTGACACGTTGCAATACTTCTTTTATAATACCATCCAAAGATTTTGACACCAAACAGAAAAAAAAAGCAACATCTGATGTACAAAATTTGTTTTTGTAAAATCTGATCTGCATCTTCAGAGATTACGAAAAAAGTATCCGAGAAGTATCTATCTAAAATGATAGATTGAAGCCACCTACACTTTTTTGATTTATCTAACTACAGTCAAATTTTTGATGTGCTCAAGTTTGAATATTTAAATTTTAATATCAAATTAATTGTTAAATTTTACCATTTAAACCATGTAACTATGGATTATACTGTAGATAAGTTTAAATATATAATTTAGCTATTAAAACATTTTCAAATTAACAAAAATTTTGAACTTTATATCTAGGTTATTTTTTATCCATTTGGTTTATTACTTAATGATTCGTAATTTAGTTTACGTGTTACTACCTTTTATGAAAATTTTTGGAGAACAAATTATGTGATTTTAATTTATAGATTTAAAAATAAAAACGAAACTTTCGGTTTAGGTCAAGGTTTTTGATAAAGATTTGATTAATATAATTTCTTAATTTAAATCATTAGTTAATAAGTGTTAATTTAAAATGGTGGCTGCAATTAATTTAATAATTATATTTGTATTAATCAATGTAAAAGATGGTGTTTATTTGCAAGAATTTTCTTCGAACTATATGAGAGTCAATCAACCGTCACAGTACCAACCGTTGGATTATGCAAATTCACCTCCACTACCATACCGCTACCATTATCAACCACAGTATCCTTTAACAAATTATCAATCGTATGGTATGCCATTATCCCCATTTCCATACCAGCAAAACTTATTTCCTTCAGGTTATCCATTACATTTGTCTCAAAATTATCCACAACCTCAATATCCATTGCAATATTCCTTGAATCCTTATAGTACTCAACGTGATCCAAATTATTACATACCAACGGAAATAATAGACGTGGCAGAAAATGGAAAATTTGATTTTTACGATGAATTGTATCAAATTCAAGTGAAACCTGTTTATGAACAATCAAGACATTTTGATACAGAAGAAAATTTAATTAAACCGCAAATTAAAGAAACCGTAACTGTAGGTTTGCCAACTGAAGTAACTGTTGAATTCGAAAATCTATTTCAAACTATAGACAGCAAGCATACTGAGAGTGAAGTTACAGAAACAAACAATTTAAATAAAACCGAAACTATAGAAGAAAATACAACTCCAGGTGGTAGTGAATTACAAAAAGAAACAATAGAAATTCAATTAATTAATCAATCAAACCTTCCAACACCAGGAGTGCCAACGCAAACTGAAGAAAACATCAATTCGCTTTTCAATGATTGGTTTAATTAAATTGATTAAATTAAATGTGCTTTATGAAAACATTTAATAACATAACATATTATTATTAAATTTATTGTGATCTAATTTGAAATATTTGTTAAAGTTCTGATTGCAGATTTTGTATTACAATATTAAGTATCTATATAATTTATTACAAATAATTACAGTAGCTAAAATGATGTGTAATTTGTTTTTTAATACAGGATTTGATATAATAAGATGCGTGGGATCAACTAAAAGTTCTCGTCTACCGACTGGCTTCAGGTAACATGGTTTTGCTGGTCAGAACTAAACGATGTAAAAATTAAATATTTTCGTGGTTTGAAATGCATTTTCTTTGTAATTTTTAACAGGCATTGGAAAAACAAAAAGCTGTGTAAGCGGTTTCATCAAAACTGGTGCAAAAACGGAGATAGATTTTATAACCTACAAAATCTTAACGTCGCAGATTATCGTTTCATTATTGCGTAATGAATTTTAAATGCTTAAACTTCAACTGTGGTCAGAAGGAAACCAAAACTACGTAATTGTAGATAATAATAATCATTTATTTTGATTAGAGTTTTTGCAAAATATTTTACGTTTTAGTGTATAGGTGTTGTTGTAATATCACTCAACAATAATGAAAATACAATTTTTGTGTGTAATAGTTGCTATTACTTTTATATTATGTTGCACTTGTCAAAAAAATGTAACCCGAACAATTATTTGTGCTGAAGGATATAGACTGCTACCTAATGGAACGTGTTTATGGAAACGTAGAAATGTTATACAAGTACCTGGAAAATGTCCTGCTGGTACCTATTATGCAGGTAAAGGACAATGTGCAGAAGAATGGGGAAAATAACATAATCACAACGTAAGTTAATTAAGAATAAAATGTTATCGTAAAATGAACAGACGTCATTTTCAAAAAAACAAAGGTAATTAAAGTAAGCTAGTAAATATTTAATAAACAAACAAATATTAAAGATTAAGCTACTTTATAGCTCTGCATGAAATAATATTGTTTAGTATTCTAAAAATTCATCTCGGGGTAATACCGGACTATAGTATATTATGTATGTAGCTTGTTCTACCTACATATGAAATGTACGTGGTGTCAAAAGTGCTATGGATTTTCATTATTACAGCAACAATATTATTTACTACAGATGCAAAACTCGAAGAAGCAGATAATTTTGAAACTTGGTATTATAAAATATTTGGTAAAAAGTTACATCAATTAAATCGGCCTGCACAGTTGACTCATAGGCATATAGTATATGCACCATGTATTGATGGTTACATACGTGTTAGAAATAGGTGCATTGAGATATTTTAAAAATTGTGGTAAGTAATAGAGATATTTCCTTAAAATGTGCGAAATGGGGCAATTAAACAAAATAATACAAAAATATAATTTCATAATATAACAGTTAAACTGTCAACTACGCGATTTATGTTTTCAGATTGGCATTATTGACAAGTTTAATGCGTGCAGCTCTTTACAAATTGTTGACAATACTTTAGAGTTTAAAGTATGTTCTAAAATATTAAATTGTAGACTATTTTCTATATTTACTGAAATTTTGCACGAATACTTCTTGACAATTCTTAACCTAGCTTCTAACAGACACGTGACCTTTTCTTTTTAAACTCTTCAACAAAAATCACTAAAGCAACCAAAATAAGTAGTCACTGCTTAAGAATGAAAAATGTTCAGTTCCAGTTAACAGTTCATACTAATTTAATTTTAATTGAAAAATTCAAATTTAAAAACACCTCGAGGTACTGAAAGCGACGGTCAAAACAGGAGAAGTTCAGGTTCGTATTCCATCTTAAAGATACAAGATTATGCTGAATTCGACGTATCCAAGATGCGCTTGTAGCTTCCTTCAAAGTATTCGATAGTATTTTTTTTATCATTTATCGACTTGAATTGAATCGACTCTTTAATTCTTCTCTTCTCTATCCTCTGCCGGTCTAGAATATCAATGTTGTCATAGTTGATGGTATGATTACCATTTACCATTATTTTTCTTCTCTCCATCAGCCACTCCAAGGAAAGCGTGAAAAATAAACATCATATTTAATGAAGGTTACTTTCACTGCCGGTGACGGGCGGCATAAAAATAATGGGTGCAGCCTGTACAGCCAGCAATAAAATAAATTACCGCTTTTACAAATTGTAAATTTTGAAGTCTTGCAGGTGAACGATACGAAGCCAAGAATTAATCTCATCAACATTTGTTATTAAAAATAAACAAACATTTATTTTCTAATATACTTAATTTACCTCATGTATTTATTAGCGTATTCTGAAAGTAATTCTGATACTATAACTCTATTCATAATGCTTACGCATAATTTATAAATATAAAGTTAATCATAACATGTAATGTTAGATTGTAAACTATAGGGAAATTAAATCAACTATTATTAATTAATGATCAGGTTACTATAGGTAAATTCATTCTTGATACTATTTATTAGGTAAGTATACGTACCTTTAATTAGTTATTCTCTTGTTATGAAAAGATTTTCAGAAATTTTTTGAAATCTATATTTAACCCTAGATATGTAAACGAAAATGTATCGATCATGATAACTTGAGCACAATTGAAATCTAATGCTTGAAGTTGGATTTAAAAATTGTTTAGTAACTTATTAACGGTAACTTCATGTTCAGAAGATTGACGGTTGCTATACGACTTATTTTTTTCTCTCTGTATTTTTTCTATTCTACTCGATTTCTTTTGCTGGATATTTGCATTTTTGAAAATAAATAGATACAATAAAAAATATGCTGTAATTAAACAGACATATCTAATTGTCGTCGTCAATATCAACAGAACATACCGGAAGTAAATTTGTTTTTCTGTTCCAATTACACTTTACATCTACATGGAACCACACCGCATAACTGATAACATTCCCTGTCGTAGTTTTACATGCAGGAACCACACTTATGCCCGATTTCATAAAATTTTTAACATGTCGTGTCGTTAAAATTAACAGATGAATTCTACTGGTTAGTTAATATTAAGAGATAATTCCCATTGGTTAGTTAAATTTAACGGCTTGTTAACAGTTTTAGCAAACCGGCCATTAGTTTAATTTCTTTGAGTTTTTATTTATTTAGTTTTTTTTTTAATTTCAAGCTATTGATATATATAAAAAATTTCAGAATGTCAGATTTGAAAACTTCTTGAAGTTGGTTGAATTCAAAATTCATGAAGTTGTAAATAATGCCGGTACACTCAAAGAAAAACACTTTAAAGACAAATGAAAACGCACTTGAATTAAAAATTTTCAAACACGAAAGAGAGCTTAGGTTGAAAATCTTTAAATTAAAAATTTAATTTTTAATTTTAACATGATTATTGTATAAAAACATTGTAGACTTAAAAGCGAATCGTATTAAAATAAAAGTAACATATGTTTTATTTAAAAATGTTACATGATTGAAATAAATATTAAACTTTCAATTTTAAATAGCAACACGTTGACTCAAAAATAAAACTTAATCAATTCAAAAGTATAACTGTTGACTCAAAAATAAAAAAATTTCGTATTGAAAGTTAGCATGTTAATTCAAAAGAGAAAAATTTTGTATTAAAAAGTGTAACACTTTGATTTAAAGGTGACCAATTTTCGTATTAATAATTAACATGTTAACTCAAAATTGAAGATTATTGTATTTTAAAAGTGAAAATGTTAACTCAAAAGTGAATAATTTTTCCCGGGAGTCTGAGGATTTTTAAATTAAAAATGCAGTTTTTAAATTTTTGGTTTATTTGAATACAAAAATACATACATAATTATCATATAATTTAAAAAGTATATAAAGCTTATAGATAATTACAAAAATGATAAATTATTACAAAAACAAAAAATATGAACGAATAAAATAAATAATAAAATTATAATAAAAAAATTATAAATTTTTATAAAATAAACTACAAATAGGTACTGAGTTTAACAAAATTTTCAAAATAATCTTAAAGCAATAAAAATATGTAAACAAATAATCATCAATAATATCAATTAAATGTGTTAACTTACCTCTGCTTTGGGAACAATTTGCAAGGTGCAAAGGTTTTTCGGGCAGGATTGTGAATATTATTAGTAATAATTTTTTAATATCTTTGACCTTTTTTATTGAATATTGAATATTGCTTTCATAAAAAGTTTTACTTTTTTTATAAACTTTTCCGAACTTTTCCAATTCACCAATTAATAAATGTTCTATATTCGGATATAAAATTCTGAAATCAATATTAATCTGTAGCAAAAACATGAAATTAGAATAATGTTATCGGGGTTTACCTGCTCTATAGAATCTCTTAATTTAGGCCAAGCATTCATGAATTCTGCACTGGATAATTTTCGCACTTCTTTTTGCTGGATAGTAAAAGTTTTTTCCCACTTATTAAAAAATTAAAAGTGTTCATCTTTAAATTTAAAATGTACATTTTACATAATATCATTATTATATTGAAATTTTTTGATGATTGAAACAAATAATCAACTTACCTCTTTTTCCACGAGGAACCTTGTACCTTACCTTATAAGAGGTTCTTGTACCTGAATTATGTTTTCGATAACACCCTCTTCGAAAATATCTGACATTAACATTATTTTTGATTTTATATCACAATAACCAACAAAATCTTCTACGCTAACTAAACTAAAAAGAAACACTTGTCACTTCGTCACTATTAAACGTTAGCGTCGATTATTAGCTAAACTGCAGATTTTTTTCGCAAGTCTCTATCAGCAAAAATAGACAATCAACACATAAATTTAATTTGTTTTACTATACAGTATACCAGCTACTTCACGGTAGCTACTTACTCTTAGAATTTACATTTAAAATTTTTGAATTAACATTGAAACGTTTAAATGTAGAAATCCATTCTTAACTTTTCAACGCACATTTTAAACTTGAAAGTGTTGCTTTTAAAAACGCTAAAAACTATATGAAAATGAAAACTTTTGAATTGAAAGTATTAACATTTACTTTTAAAGTACGAAATTTCTCTGAGTGTAGATATATTGGATGGAATATTCATTTTGTAAAACTTTTGAAAATGAAAATTTTTGATTTGTAGTGTAGAGTAATTTTTTAAATTTCATTTGTTTTAATGATTTTGAAATATGGGTTTTAATTTGGAGATTGACATGTAAATAATTTTTGTAAATTTTGTAAAATTTTAAATATTTTAATAAATTTGTGTTGGTACGAATTGAAGAGATAGTCAGCTCTTTCTTTCTAGTCCGTGGAAGCGAGCGGACGTTTCGCGGGAAGTCTCATGAAAAAGTATAATTTTGCGTCTCAAATTTGAGATTTTAGATTTGCTTTTGTGAATAAAGTTTTGATTTAAGCGAGTAGATTAATTAGCGATATTTTTATTTGGAAATCGTCCGAAATTTGGAGGGTATTGGAGATTTTTGAAGATTTTGATTTGGTTGGATTTTGAAAATTAAAATAAAGGTGGATCCGTTAATTAATAAACAATAAGATTGGATAATTAAATATTAAATTAAAATTGATTTTTTAAATAATTAAATTAAAATAAAAGTAGATAACTTTGTGAAATTTAGATGGATGGTGCGGCATCAGGTTTGACAGCGCACACTTGCGATTAGGATTGCATTTTTGAATTGAAATTTATTTAAAAATTTATTTTAACATAATACATTACTATTATGGAAAATAAATTATTATGCTTTATTGGAAAATGAATTTAAAATAGTTGCGTTATTCTTATGGTACCCTGAAAAATTGTTGTTATGGTTTATTTAAAATTGATTAGGATTTGGATGTTAATGAAATGGAGAATTCTTGAATTGAAGAGTAATTTAAAATTGAATTCAAAAGAGAAAAATATTTTGAATCCACTACTGAGAGGTCTTGCTTCCGATTTGAAAGCTAGCTGGCAACCGAATATGGAAAAGGAAGTTTTAAAATTTTTTTCGAACGTTCCACTACAATATAGAATAAAATTCTTTTGAGTGGTGCTACTGGTATTTGTGTTGTTGGAAATGACTTATGTTTTCAGATGACTATCTTTGAGAGAGACCAACAAGAATTGTATTTGGCAGGAAAATTTTATATTAAAAAATTGTATGGATTTAAAGAAAAAATTCTCCCAATTTTAATGCCGCTAATGGTGTTAACAACAGTTGCAACCTGATTCTATAACTTTTGAAGTACTCGATCAAAAGAAGTTTTACATATTGCCATTTATTGGATAGCTTTATAGATGTAACTAGCTATTTTTAATGTATGGAATTTTTAAAGACTCTAGGAAAGATACAATAAACAGTTGCAGTATTTAGAAACTATAAAGATTCAGTAAATTAAATGCATACTTTAATATTATACTGTGTTGCAATGTTTTCTTCTTTGCTAATTTCCACTATACCCAGCAATCCGAAAATATCGGATATGATTGCAAATATTCGGCGACCACCGAGCTGCGCTAATACTTGATCCAAAATCCTAGTCAAGGCAGGCAAGAAGCACAGGGATCAAAAACGTTAAACTCAACCAATGCCTCTCCAAGTTAGGTTCCAGGACACTATTTGTTTGATATTCTCTGCACTACCCCATCTGGCGGAAGCAAGAACAGATTCCATCAATATTAAGCAGCCAATTAAGCCGATTTTTACTTTGTTAAAAATAACAAAGCCAGATATATCTTTGTTTTATGTGCTTTTAATGGTTCTTTCTTTTTGAAGATAATCAATTAAGATAAGTCTATGACTATCCCAAAAAAACAGACGCCATCACTTCCCAGCCGAAGAACAGTGTTTGCCTTTTTTTTGGAGCCGATTCCCTCTTTGTAGTCCACTGTTTTAAGTGTATGTTTATTTCTGGAATATAAAGATGTATCCAAGTTTCATCTACAGTAATTGAACGGCGCCAAAACTCTAATTTATTGCCCCTAAACTGCGTTAACAAGGGTTCAAATTGTTCATTTGAACACGTTTTTGTTCAGTGAGCAAACGCGGCACCCAACCCTCGGACATCTTTCACATGCTTAAATGTTGATTCATTATGTGACAGATACATTTATTGGACATACTCGTAGTCTCTGGTATCTTCCTAACTTTAATTAGAAAGTTGTCTAGCATTATTTGGTGATTTGAGCGATGTTATCGTCAGTGGTTGCAATTTTTGGATATCCTGAACGTTCATCGTCTCTCAAGCTGGAACACCCACATTTTAATTCAGCTGCTCAATATTTCACGGTGGTAAATGATGGTTCAGAGTCCCCGTATACAGTGTCCAATTCGTCTTAGATTTTTGTAGACGTATCGCTTTTCAAAGCCAAATGTTTATTGATGCTCAATACAAGTTTTCTTTTCACAAGTTTTTCACAAGTACACTCGCATTGACTCACTCAAACGGTTGTCAACCAACAACGGTGCGTCCAAAATGGCTGAAATTTTGGTGAGTACATGTCAAAGCTTGAGCAAACACATTCCTTATTTTTTTTAACAAGTGCTGCCATGTTCATGTTGAGGTCGGAAACTTTTCGGAACACCCTCGTATAGTATATTTTGTTTGTATATAATATGCGCCGTTTCTTCTATCTTGGACGACGTCTTGTAGGTCCAACACCCTTTGCTTTGCATGGGTTCTTGTACACTTTGTGCTCACGTCCTTCAGGTTCGCCTTCTTCTTCACCTTCCCGCAGGAATCAATTTCAAAAACATTTTTGATCATCTCTCTTCCTCCTTACAATTTAGATTGCCATACCATATCAGCTTATTTTTTTCAATTCGATCTATGATGCCGCTATCCACCTTCATTTTCTCCCATATCGTATATTATTATTCGGGACAATGTTGCAGCCTTGATATTCTGCAGCTACGTCTAAGAGCATCCATTTCCAGCGCTTGTAGCTTTAGGTTATTTCTCATTGAGACGTCCCACACCGCAGAATTATACTGTTTTGAATATCTTTCTTGCAGTTTGGGATTTTGATAAAAGCCGATACAACCACAGCCCCTTATTTTATCTTACGCCATATTATGTATCTCGTATTGAAATACATCCAGAAAAATGATTTGTTGGTGTAACTCACTAGAGTTTATTTTTTCAATATAACAAAAAAATTTGCTGTTGGAACAAAATGTTAATTGAAATAAATTGTTTTGTGACCAACGGCTTGGTATAGAAGCGGAAATAGACGTTTAATCTTTGGCTGATCAGATCACAATTCTGCTTTGATGGAAAACCCAAGTTTGATCTATAGGTACGTATTTAGCAAGATTAGCACCCTACTAGAATGTATACCTATGTATTACTGAAATGTAGTGTAGTGCCATGAATATGTTTGAATATATCGAACGAAATCAAAATCGAAATTTGAGCCTAACTATTTAGTATCAAATCAACTAAATATTATTAGTTTTTTGAACAAATTGATTTTTTTAGAGTTTATTATATCAAAATGAAATAAAATTAGTCATCGTTCGAAACTTGATTAACATAATTAGGTAATAAATTTATATAGTTTTATCTGTCTATGACAAAATGATTTTCCCAATTTAAATGATACACTTCCTCGGTTTTAATTGATAATGCTTGAAATCACCTGAACGATAATGTAGGTGCTGTTCCATAAACCCATTATATAATGACGAAGTATTCTAATTCGCAGTTACGTTTTCAGATGAGTGTAAAGTAAATATCGTAAGCAATTCATCGAATATTATAATTACCCAATAACAGCTCTTCGTTTGGAGAAATATTAAATTTACACCTTTATCACATTGATGATAAGCACCCGACTACAAACACACACCTATAAATATGGGAACTCAAAAATACCTTAGATTAATTTTGTTCAGGTTGCTGAACTATGTTAATTTCCAACTATGCTCTGAAATAAAATAGGTATCTTGTAAATTTTATTTCTAGAGCCATGGAAACTTTTAAAATCTCACTAATGATCTGTGTTATTATACTGTGCATAACAACTGAAATTACCAAAGTTAATTGCAAATGGATAACTTTCGAAGATTACATGAAACAATTTATTGCGAATAAGACAGAAATGGCTGAAATCGTAGGAGTCTCTTGCAACGACAGAAGAAAAAAAAGAGACGAAGCTGGTATTTGTCGGCTCGTGTATTAATTAGTTACGGTTAAAGTGATTTGTGTAAAGTGAATAAATTTATGAATTAGTGTTGCTGATTTGATTACTTTATTTATAATATTATTTTTAATTTTAGTGTTTTTATATTTTTGTAAAATTATGTTGTAAAATGTAATAGGTATTAATATTTTATTTTTTCACGAACACGTCACAGCTGCATGTTTTTTCTTTTAATTTTTAACCATATAATATGCTAGATATCAGTTTGTTTATATAAATTAGTAAATAACGTTATCTCGGCCTTGTAACCACACAATATCCGTTAGCTCTTAATAAAGTTTTATATGCGTTGTAAAAAATAAATATAAATTCGGTTTTAAAATTAAAACAATAAAATGGCTGTTAAATTCATATCAGTTTTTATAATTATATTTGTTACGGGGATTCTATTCTTATCGATAAGAGAAATTGATAGTAAAACATTTAAAGACTTCATGAGGAGTAAAACTGCTAACACTAATACGACTGCTACATTAGCTGGTAATATTATTTCTGTTCCTTGTGCTGGCAATCGTATAAAAGTGAATGGAATATGTCGTCCAACGTTTAATCGATTTTAGTAAGGTGAGAATATTATTTAAGTTCTTGTTTTTAAATTTATAATAAATAATTCACTATGCTGTTATACGTTAAGTTTAAACAAAAGACGAAAAGGAAATTTTCAATATTATTTAAAATGTTTACTTGTTAAAAGTTTTTAACTTCAGATAATAAAGTATGTACCTACTATGTAGTATGTATGTAAACTTGAACTTAGATAAAAACAGTCAATCGCATAAAGATGAAAGTGAAAAATTGTATTTTGGTAAAATTTTAATTGAAAATGATTGTTTCACTTAAGATAAATATATATACAAAATATTATCTAGTAGTGGTGGATAAATCACGTTTTATTTACTTACTATTATTATTATCATCATCATCATCATCATCAATAAATAAAAATAATTAGAAATAATAGATTAACTTTATTGAAGTAACAGTTGGTCCATTAACTGCAGCAGATAAAACGGCGCCAAGTAATCGGTCATTTTCCTATCAATCTGATATGGGGTGTGAGTTTATTAAAAAGATATATTACCCAATATCTAGAAAATATGTGGTAATGTAACTAAAAATCCAAAATTTTACAAATCCAAAAAAAGTATAAAAAAATTAAGAAAAATTAAAGCAAACAGTGAAATAAAATTTGTAATAACTTAGAATCTATAAGATAAAAGTTCCAATTAAAATTATTTTCAAAATGAATCGATAAATTCAGAGTTTAAGTGGTGTAAATTGATATTAACCATATCATTATTTTATGATAATTAAACAAATGCAATACAAAACTTTTTAGAATTAAAATGCAAAATGTCTTCACAAATAAAATATACTGTAAGTATATAATTGCCGCATACGTTTTTACCTTACATCATCAAATTACCAGGAAAATTTGAGATAATTTAAAAAAATTGTTTTGAATTATCACACAACTACGAACTTTGAAAAATAGTCCGATAAAACAGCTAAATAGTTTAGATAAAATTGCAACATCGCATGTAAATCAGAGAACAAATTTTTAAAATGCAATAATCTAAACAATCTAAATGTAAAATCAACAGATGGAGATGTTTCCTGCTTTATTAAGCAGTGATTTAAAAATTTCACCTTTGCCGAATAGCTTAATAAAAAATTTAAATTTTCAAACTACCAAATCCAATCCAATCTGTAGCACCAATAAACCAAGGTGGTTCTTGGCTGCCTTTACGCAACTGCTGAAACTTTTTGGAAGGAAATCAGAAGGATAAAGAAGATTCTACTAAAATTAAGCAAGAAGGAGGCCGTACTTACAACATTTTCCTGTGAAGGTAAGATTTTCCTGCAAGTACCTACTTAGTTTACTATAAAATTATTAAATTTATTTTCAGGTTACTTTTATTATTATACTGTGTGGAAAATGATATATAAGAAAATAGCTGTCGAAGTCAAAAGTACTAAAGATATAAAATACAATTTTCAAAATGATAGTACTAAATAGCAAAACAAGAATATTAAAAAATAATGTTTATCAATAATAGCAGAAAATAGATTCCTACCAGCATAACCAGACTGCAGCACATGAAAGCTGATGACATTTGCCAAGGAACGATTGCTCATTTATCGGCAAAATTAAAACTTAAAGATTACATCTTTGTAGATACAATCTACAGGGTTGGAAGAGAGAAATAAGCATAGAAAATGTGATGCAAGAAGCGGATAATTGTGACTCTAAAATCATCTTCGACGAATATAAAAATCAATTGTTTTTACCGAAAAATCTACCACCTTAAGATTTACAGGTTTTAGTACTTTAGTACTTCAAAAACACCGCAACTGTCTATAAAGCAAAATCTACGCAAGAGGGTCGAAGATATAAGATGAAGACGTGATTAATGAGAAGAAAAACGAGGAGAACAATTGGAAAAAGGACAAGTAAGAAGAAGTAACAGAAATTATTGAAGAGTCAAAGATATAGGAAGGTAGCAAAAAGAGAAGAGAACAAAACAAAGAAAAAGTAAGATAATAGAAATAGGGAGAACTTATTAAACAAACTACAGTTATGGACATAAATAAATCCATTAACCATATAAATTTTATTACTTACTATACCATAATATCACGATGCTACACATCAATCGAGATCCTAACTAATCGAGTTACACATCAATGGAGTTCCATAGTATTAATTTTCAATTGAGACCGTTAAAAGACAGATCCACCGGTCAAGCTATATATAAAAATTAAAAAGCCGGGATGCTGAATTGAAGATATATCAACGACTGAATGGATAACCGGATAATCGGATAAGTGTATAATCGGATAATCGGATATTTTATGTTAAATTATAATAGATTTAGCATAGACTTAGTCTCAACAACAGACGTGCCGTTTGTTTGAAGACGGCGATAGTTTCCAATTAAACTTGCCTTTTTCATGACGATCAATAAGGCTCAGGACAGACGTCAGAAAAAATAGGAATATATCTGCCCGAACCGGTGTTTAGTCCCGGTCATCTCTATGTAGCCATGTGAAGTGTACGGAGATCTAAAGATAAAAATAGTTGATGGGAAATAACAATGGAAATTGATCCAAGTAGTGTACACCAAGGAAGTTTTTAATTAATACCGCTAAAAAAGAGATCCACGACCATCTATCTGCCCGTCTGTGGACGGACTTTCCAGCTAGTATATTATAAATAAATTTGGTGCTCTTTTCGTCATAGAACACATTGGAACAGCGTTCCACCACCTTTTTTCAATTTTCAATTTAAATACAATTATGAATCCTAATTTATAACATGCCAGCACGCTGCTTTTGTTACTACAGCGTATCATTTTTTGGTGAAAAAAAGCACTATGATTAGTCGATTTTTTTCACCAACCGAAAAATATATTAAATTAAGATTAGGACTAAAAATATTTGTCCAATATTAATCCAAACCGGGAAATTTGAATTTTTAAGCAAAAAAGAGAAAAACTTTCGGGTAGAAAAAATTAAAACTTAAAAATATTTATTTAATTACCTTACTACTCACGGAGTTTAGCAGCAACTTTCAGTGTTACTTTGAAAGTTAATTCAAAAATTACATATAAAAATATAAAGTGGAAATGGTAAACCGGGGGGTCTGGGGGGTGTGTAACACCCTCCAGTACAAATCGCAGGATTTCCACTAATAGAATTCTTGGAGAAGATAGGAAATTTAGAATTTTTCAAATTTGGCAGGAAAAACCGGAAAATTAAAATTTTTAAGCAAAAGTAAAGGAAATTTAAACCTTTGGTTTGCTAGAGAAAGTTTAGAAAAACATTTATTTAAGTGTCTTACTGCTGAGAGTTTAGCAGCAACTTTTTGCGTTACTTTGAAAATAACAAAAAACGGGGAAATCCCCAGCAGCGGGAAGCGAAATTAAATGTTTACATATTATACCGCTAAAAGACGGGCTTTGCAGTTAGTATTATATAAAATTGCAAAAAAAAGAATTTTTTTATTAGCGTTCCATCACTTTTATTTTTACAAAAAGACCACGGAATATATTTATGTGTAAAAATCCATTGTAGAGCCACACACATATTTTTGCAAAAACATTTTTATCAATAATATGAAAATTTAATGATATAATGAATAATAAACTATCTCCGATATATTCTACATACTAAAAGTATTTATAAAATAGTCCAGTTTTGGTTCTGTGTTATTGTAAATGATTACAAGTTTATATTTGATTTTAATTGTTTTTAATGATTTTGTTTACTTAATTAAAGTTTAAACATCCAAATATTTGTTTTAATTTAAAACCCGGACGGAAATTTTTGCAGCTATGAGAGTTTAATTTTTGTGTTTGCTATGAGTCAGTATATTAGATTGATCTAATAACAATTTTCTTTAGGATATCAGATAATAATATTATAGTAGTATTATAATATGGTAACATGTGAAAATATTTTACTAAATATATTAATTGAATTACATGTTAGAAAAATTAATAATTGAAAAATACTTAAGTTCGAAACACCTAAGGCCTGTGTGTCGCAAACTCTTCATGTATTTGCATATTTTATGGATAAGATTTTTCAATTATTAATTTTTCTACCATGTAATTCAATTAATATATTTAGTAAAATATAATACGTAGTAGTATAATATATAGTAGTAGATAATATAATATAATGTGATGGGAACATATTAGTAGCAAGTTTTTCGCTTTCGGTACCGAAATGTAGCATTACTTATGGAAACTTATAAACTTCTCCTGTCAAAGCTTGCCACATAAACTACTATTGTTACATTCAAATCCATGTTATCATCTAACTATTTTAATAATACAATTTTTATAATATTTGATTTTGTTTTAGATTCCATGGCATGGTTCATGATTTTAACTAAACTAATGAAGATTAATACTGAAATATTTTTTAATATTCTAATCAACAATGAAGATCTGACGCTTAATATTATTATATAAATTTTTATAATTAAAGTTATTTATTCTTTTCAATGAATGTCATTTTCTTGGATTTTATTTAATTACACACTCTACTAACAATATGCTTATTTATATTATGATTACAAAAATATCTAGCTTTTTAAGGAAAACCTATGTATATTTATAAAATTAGCAATGTCTATACCTGACAAATAAACTTTGAAAACCGTATTTATTTTTCTAGAAGCTATGTTTATTTAAATTATTTAAGTACATATAATAAAATACTATAATATTAAATAAAAAGTTATCTATACCGTTATCTTACATTATGTTTTCTCTGGTGAGTAAAAATGTAAACCCAATTTTAAGATGCAATAGTTAATTTGCTAATTTAATTTGCCTATAGATAATAAAATTGATTTTATTTTAGTTAGGAATATAGAATATCTCATTGTGTTTTTATCCAATGTACGATAATCTGTGCCCAAACGAGTGGTTAGTAGTACTTTTTGCATATTTCATTTAGTGCTTTTATCTAAAGTCTCTCAACTACAGAAATCCGTCGAATACAGATCATAAAAATCTAAGTAATAAAACATGGTAGGGATAATATGACAACCAGATTTCAACAAGATAACGATCCGATACATACTTCAAAACATGTAAAATAATACATGGATTAGGTTAAAATTTGTCTGTTTGTGTGGCCTAGTCAGACTCTAGATTTTGAATTCGACAGAACATTTGTCGGAAGGGCTCGAACGTCGTATCAGAAGCTTTTCCGAGGGAATGAAAAAAACTACCATTAAAGCATTTAGTGAAGCTGGTCGACTCTATGTACTCACACGATGCCAAGCTGTTATCACTTCAAAAAGGTTCGCAACATATTACTAAATGCTTTTATTTTTGATTATTTAATTAAACTTCCGTGTGTTTTGTTTTAAGTGTTTTTTAAACGTACATGTTCATAAGTAAATATTTAGCCTTTTTTTGAATTTCATTTTTAAATGCTTGTGTAAGTTATTTAAAGAGATATAGAATGAGATCATTTTTAATTCAAAAGATTTAAAAAATAAATTTCTTTCAAAATTTATTTGCGAAAAAACTGTTTTGCTAATATATTATGCAAGCTACTGTAAGTTAAATACCGAGTTAATTGAAATTTATACTTTTTTAGCTAATATCATCATGCAATTTGCATTTCGTATTTACTGTTCTTGCCTGAAAGCTAAAAAAATATTTGTAATCCTTACTTCTGAAGAAAACAACCATATAAGAGAGGGATGTTGGCATGCTAGGCAAAGATATATATTTTTAAAAAGTATTATGTTTAACAGGGTGGGTAGCAATTTGTCTTTTGTTCAGGACGACGTAAAAGAGCGGGCGCTGCAAGTGATATAATATTATACAAAAAGTTCTAATGTAAAATACAGTAATTAAAAAATATAAAAAATAAATTAAAATATATTTTGTTAGTATTTCATCTGTAAAGTAATCTTTTGCTTAAGGATAACTAAAGATCAGAGAACTAGGCATAAATCAACTAGATGTAACGTAAAAAGATTAAGGATACAGTATTTGGTTAATAAACGAACGTGGAGTTATAACAGCTTCTACAATAATTAATCCATTTTTACGAACGAATGAAACGATTAAAGGAATGAGCAACAGATTGTAAGCTGTTCAGTGGGTTGCAGAAATTTAGGAGTTGGTATATGATGGAAACTTGTAGCCGTAGTAATAATTTTATTATTGTAAACAGCTAATAAGCTGCAAAATAGTTTAGGCTGTAAAAGGTATCAAAATCATAAAAACTACAGTAAATAAAGGATAATAATTACTTGTATGGCAGCTTAAACTGATTTAAGAATAACTAGGTATAATTTGAATGCATATTTTATGTGAACGATGTAGGGGAAAGTGTTCTATTGACATGGTCGATAAAACACGATAAGACATATATTATTAGCTTTTGGTAATAAATTAGTAGATATCTGCCTTTGAATAGGGTGTACTAAGTTACTTCTTACGCGCTAAAGACCAAAGTAAATAAAGAAATGGACTATTTTGTAATTTTATTATAGTATCTGTAAGTTAAATTTTTATCCTGTAAAAGTATTATTTGACGTCAATCCATTCAAAAGTAAAGTATAAATTATTAAATAGACAATTTGGGTAAGATTTAAATACACTCCAATAAAATATTAATA
Source organism: Cantharis flavilabris (assembly GCA_949152465.1). Lineage (NCBI taxonomy): Eukaryota > Metazoa > Arthropoda > Insecta > Coleoptera > Cantharidae > Cantharis > Cantharis flavilabris. The sequence goes on from OX424439.1 coordinate 24,871,651, forward strand.
CTTATTATCTTAATACATAAAATCTCAGCACCCTGCTGCTCCTAGGGAGTGTCAATGTTTGGTAATTTTTTACCAACAAAAACGCATTCTGATTGGTCGACTTTTTATACCAACCAAAAAGTATATCAAATCAGTTGTACATCGATCGAGTTGTAGGTACCTTAATCGTGTTCCCAACTAATCGAGTTGCACATCAATCAAATCCCATATCAATTGAGTTATGCATCAATCGAGCTCCCAAACCAATTAAGTAGCACATCAATCGAGTTCCACAGTAAATACTTATTAGGAGGTCATCTGCTGGTCTAGTTATATTTAGAATATTTCAATTATTGTAAAAAAAATCAATAGTTCGAATAATTTATCATTGAAGATAGATGTTCCTTTTACATTGAATTACGTAGATTACTACGATCTTTGCTGCGCTTTGGATTTGGAAAGTATCTATCTTCAATAATTAGATCACTCAGCCAATAATCTACCTTCCTAACTTTTTGATGTAACTAAATATTGTATTTTTATAAAAATATTCTTTTCTTCTCATAATTTTCAAAAATTATTTTACCATATAAATATTTTAAAAATCCCAAAAAATTCACATACACTTTTTAAAACTAAAATGTTTTTAAGTTATCACAAATAAAATATACTGTTAGTATAAAATATCATAAATGTTTTCACTATATTATTTCACCATTAGGCGATGAAGTGATAGCTCTGAACTAGTTCATCGCCTGCTGATGACATAGTTTGGATAAACTTACAATATATTTTATTTGCGAGTTTAAAAAGTTTGTAAGTATTTTTGGGGTTTTCTAAAATATTGATATGGTCAATGTCGAATTACACTACGTAAACCATGTATTAATCGATTATTTATTGCGCTAATAATTAAGGAGAAAAAATTTTAGTAAAGCACAACAAAACAAGCCAATGGGCTATACACTTAAGTACTAGTAAATAATTCACAAATTACATTAAAATTACATTAATCTCGAAGAAGTCCTTAAAGTAATATTATATTATGTTACTTGTCATATGATTTTCTACGTTTAGCTACGCAGCCTTTTTTAATCATACGTATTCGCATTAGAGAAAAACATTTAAATTTATACCTATATTTTTTCCTATTTTATCTAAAAAAAAATTAACTCTGTCAATATATCTATATCTTTTAATATAGAGTATGTTAAAATTGAATATCATACAAAATAAGGGAGATGAGTGGGGAAATATTCAAGTAGTAATCCTTGTAATAAGATGCCCAAAACGGTACAATTATGATTGGTTACTTTATCTAATACGAGTTGTTTATATCGATTTTTCAAACAATCAAATGACTTTAATTATAAGGTATTATTTTAAAAAAAAAAAAAAAAATCGGGTAATTTTGACCGGTAGAATAATATCGACTATGGTGGAGGACAAAATCGAACAACATTAATATTTTGAAATAAATTTTATTGTAACATTTCAATGTTGATTTATCCTCACATAAGTCACGGTAACGGCTTGGCGCTTGTATGCGTCGACTGCTAAGCCGAAATCATCGGTTCGATCCTGGCCAGAGTAAAAACTTTATTTTGACCATCTTCCCTTGGCAGGCAATAGCAAACCACCAGAGAACCCTATTAAAGAAAAAGAACTGGTCACTAAATGCTCTTACGTAGAGCGAAGGAATCTGAGAGAGAGGTCACAAATACCTAGTCGGGACATAAATTCTGTTACCTGTAAAGAACCGTTAGATTTTACAGCTTAAGATTACAGAGGGTGGAAAACAATTACATATTTAGAAAGCCCTTTCTTTTGGCAACTTGTACAGACTATAGTTAAAATTTTTGAGTTCAACCAGCAACATGGATTGGGGTGTGAAAGAAAATCGGATAGCAGTTTTTGCGTTACATAAATGTGGTGTATCAAATAGTGAAATTTTAAAATTGCTGAAGCCGTTAAAAATTTCAAAAATGTTTGTAAGTCGTGCTATAAAACGGTTTACCGATACAAATGCAATAGCTGACAGAAAAAGAAGTGGACGTCCTCGTACCATAAGAACTCCACGAGTGATTAAAGCAGTGCGTGAAAGAATACGACGAAATCCTCTGCGAAAACAAAAAATTATTGCTATGGAGATGCAAATTTCAAAAAAAGCGTGTCTCGCGTATTGAGGCGGGACCTAAAACTTGGGGTTTTCGTAGAGCAACAGGACAAAGGTTAACAACAGCTTTAAAAAAAATTAGGCACGAGAGATCGAAAACCCTATTAAGGAGGCACGGTAATAATAATTTTAAAAATATTTTGTTTACCGATGAAAAAATTTTTACCGTCGAAGAAATATTTAATAAGCAAAACGATCGTGTTTATGCTCACAGCTCTAAAGAAGCGGCAGAAAAAATTCCGAGGGTTCAAAGAGATGGTTTGGTGGGGTGTATCCTACGAAGGGGTTACTCGACTTCACTTTTGTGATAAAGGCGTTAAAACATCGGCACAAATTTACCAAGAAATGTTAGAAGACGTGGTAAAGCCTCTTAACGACTCTCTCTTTCAAGGAAACCATTGGGTTTTCCAACAGGACTCTGCACCAGCACACAAAGCTAAGACAACCCAAAGGTGGCTAGCAGAAAATTTACCTGCGTTTATTGCAGCAGAACAATGGCCTTCTGGAAGTCCTGATCTGAATCCTTTGGATTATAAATTGTGGTCAGTTCTTGAAAACATGGCTTGTAGTAAGCCTCATAAAAATATCAAGCTTCTGAAGCGGGATTTGGTGAAAGCAGCAGCATCGATACCGTTACAAGTCGTCCGTGCCGCAACTGATGATTGGCCACGGCGTTTAAAGGCTTGTGTAAAGGCTAAAGGAGGACATTTTGAGTAAATATATTAAAAATGTATTCTTTATATATTAAGTAATAAAGCAGTATATATCATAATTGAATTTATTATTTTGAAACATTAAAAATTTAATTAATACTGTGTAACAGAACTTATGTCCCGACTAGGTATACATTAGGGTAATATCGATACTCAAAAAATAAAAAGAGATAAAAAACATTTTAGTAAGTTGCTAAAAGTACTTACTTCAAACAAGCGAAAAGAAAAACGAAATATGTAGAGTCGAGCAAAGAAGAAGAAGAAGAAGTTTATGAGCCCTTTGGCGTTGTGAAGAAGTGATAGAAATAATAAGTAAACTAAGAAACAGAAAGACGTCAGGTAAAGACGGAGTAAGCGCCTAGTTGCTAAAGTATAGGAGAGAAGAATTACATAAAAGAATATATGAACTGGTGGGACAAGTATGGAGAGAGGGGAGGATGCCAAGGAGATGCAACTAGGGAATCATTGTCGCGATAAAGAAGAAAGGTGATCCAGTGGTATGCAGCAACTATAGAGGAGTTACACTGTCGAATACAACTTACAAAGTACTATCCACACTAACAAATAAAAGATTGAAAGCTATAAAAAAGAGAGATAGGCGAATATAGGTGTGGATTCATTGAATGCAAATCAACAGTTGATGCTATATTTATTCTGAAACAAATAAATTGAAAGAAGCTCTGAGTACAATATAGACATGCATCCATATGTTGTTCATAGATTATAGGCAGGAATTTGACAAGGTAAATAGAGAAAAACTACTAAGAGCAATGAAAGAAATGAAGGTTCCGTATAAATTAATAAAGTTGACGAAAATGACACTTGAAGGAACGACAGCATGCGTAAGAATATCGGAAGGAGAAACAAATGATTTTGAAATAAATAGTGGACTGAGACAGGGTAATGAGTTGTCTGCAACGTTGTTTAATCTGATACCGGAGAAGATAATCAGGAGCATATAGGTCAAAGGCACAATAATGAACAGAGAGATGCAACTAATAGGCTATGCGGATGATGTCGTAATAATAACGAGAACAAGAAATAAATTAGTAGAAAGTGTCAGAAAAATCAAGGATATAGCGAAAAAGATGGGATTAATAATACTAGTAAATCAGAAGAAGACAAAATATATGAAGTGTTCAAGAAAGAGAACAAACATGAAAAACTGTTTTGAGGTGGACGGTGATGAGTTCGAAGAAGTGAGTAGTTTTGATTCCCTGGGGGTCTAAGTAAATAACAATAACGAGCGAAACGTGGAAACGAAGCGAAGAATACAAGCAAGTAATCGAGCGTATTTTGCTAATAAGCACATGATGGGTGATAAATACATATCAAGAGCATCAAAAATAAGAATATACAAAACGTTAATAAGACCTTTTATAACGTATGCGTCAGAAATAATATGACCTTAACAAAGAAAGAGGAGGAAAATATGAGAGTATTTGAACGCAAAATTTTGAGAAAGGTGTTGGGCAAAAAAAAATCAACGAAACGGAGATAAGAATAATGACTACTTGTGACTTCGGCTCGGTCTTCGATAGAGGACAGCCCAATGTCAAGGCCAACAGGATTTATCCTAGCCTAAAAAGTGGAAGAAGAGAAATACTGGAAGCAATGAATAAAGAGGACATAGTTGAAATAATTAAGATTATGAATTTTGGAACTGAATTTTTCCTGACTGTCGATATTCCTCCACTCTCCCCTATTCATTATAAAATAAATAAGTTTAAAAAATACCCGATTAAAATAGAATAAATGGAATAAGCGCTATGGGTAGAACTAAAGATCCTCTCAGAGATAACGAAAATTTTTGATTGAGGGCCCCTCATATCTCTTCATTTAAATAGAAACCATTATAAAACCTTTCAGAATCTTAGAAGTCCCCTAAACCAAGTCTGTCCGGAGGCACTCTGACTACTAAATAGAGATCCATAGTTAGAGTCAAAGGGCAGCAAGAACTTTATTATTCTAACCGTCATTCGTCGACAGGCATAATGAAAAACCACCAAGATAATGTGCCTTCAAAACTCTTCTTAAAACAGCAAAATTCAGCTTAAATTCATGCTGGGTTGTAGTGTTTCCGATAATATATTAATATTTGGCTAATCTTCGACGGATTTTATCAATCAATTGCTGAATTTTGAGAGATGTTTTCTACGAGTACGTTACGTAAATAAGACTTCACTTTTTGAATTGGAAAATTCTAAAAATTTTAGTTTTGTGAGCGGGCATAATCTTTCACTATGATGGTGGAAGATTAATAAAAAATTAAAAAAAGGTCCCACAAAATAATTTTTGGAATTGAAACCATGTTTGATCGAACAGTAAAATAAAATTATTTAAATAAAAACACAGATAATGTAAAATTCCAGTACAAAAATAGTACGAAATGTAGGTAAAAGTTTATAAGCAAGTAGAAATAGTTAGTATTGAAATCCTTAAAATGAGGTTAAATAAACAACAAAAACATTTTTTTTTAAACAAAAACTTTCACTTCGGGCTAATTTTATATTAGTAAAATATGTACTACCTACTTAAAACTTAAAATTGAATGTTTAAATTTTATAATTATAGCTGTAAATAAAATTAAATAAATAATAATTCAAAATGTACAAATATATCTCCATTATAATATATAAAAACTGAACATAATATTTAGGTTTCAAACAATTCATGTTAATTTAAAAATTATTGAAAATAACTAAAAAAAAATATAAAAAAAAAGTAAGTTACAAAATGTTCTCTTACATGATAAAAGATTGGTAGGAATTTCTTGTGCTAAATTTGCTTTTACCAAAGGATCAATGTTGACTAGTTGGGTTCTAACCTTCTTCAGAATAATTTACAAAGATGCGATTTTTTAATTAAAACTTACAAAACAGGCACATGCACGATAATAACAAGAAGTAGGTATAGTTTGTTTCAAGCTAAATGGAATTGAAAAAATGAATATATTAAATTACTTTGATATAAGAACGTAAAAACGATTCCGCAAAATCATAATATAGAGATAAGGTGATGTTTTTAATCGCACGCTAGCCATTTTGGCAGTAGCATTATTATGTTTTTGCCGAAAAGTTCATACGTTCTTATATTAAAGTAATTTGATAAGACTTTTTTTAATTTTTTTTATAATTTCATTTAAATTGAAACAAACTATACATATACAAATAAATGTTTAATAAAACAATAATTAAGAAATATGGCGCAGATTTATTCGCGGTAGATTTATTCGCCATCATAAGGCGATGAAATAGAAAGAAAATTAAAAGGAAGAGATTAAAAGGAGGATATTCTTACTCCATTTACTTTACTTAAATAAACTATTTTTGAAAATTAAAATATATTATGCTTATTTTGGATTTGATGCATGGTTTGGGAAATCAGTTTTTGCACTGTATACACTGAATCTAGTATCATTTTGATTTTTTGTATGAAATTAATATTCATTTTTTCTAAATGATTCCAAATATATGTAAATTAGGAATCATGCGATTAAAAAATTAATATGAAATCTATCAAACTTAAGTTAGATTAGCTAAGATTTTTATCTTACCTAACTTCAAGTCAAACTAAATTTAATTGTAAATAGAAATCAGTAAATATTAGGCATAATTGTGATATATTATTATAAAAATTTTATTTAATATATTGGACGTTGGTTGGTCTGATGGTGCCCAGGCAAAACCAGTGACAGATAAAAAAATTATGGAACCAAAAACTTATTAAAAAATATAATAATAAGTTGAAAAAAATGAACGACTACAGAAAAATAATGGGTACTCCGCCTAATATGCATAATGGGAAAAGATTACAATCATTATATCAATCGTATAAAATTAAAATCAAGGTTGAATTTGTTTGGCTATACAAAATATGTATTACATGAACCATCACTTTTTCTGGTAAACTCATAGATAAACCTTTATGTACAATGTTGTTAACAGTTTTTAAATTTCTAATTTTTGTAACAATTTCAACATTATTTTGGAAATTCATTGGCGCCGAAGAAAATGACAATAGTACCATGCCAATATGGTATTATAGTATTGTAGTGGTACCGTGTAAAGATGGTTACTCTTATGTTAATGGAGGATGTATTAAAGACTTTTGATAAAAAATAAAGTAAGTACGTTTTTTTTAAATATTTTAAGTCATAGAAAAATCCCCGGGTGCGATAATTGTCCATAAACACGAGGTAGTTCAAGAATTCTTAATAATGTATTACAAAAATACTTAAAAAATTCAGAAAACTGCTTTAGTTATGTAATAATAAATTAATGTACTTTGTATCATAAAGGTCGCCGCGTTATTCAAGGTTAGGATTAGGCAAAAAGTTATAGTTGATAATTCCATATTATTTATTATATACGTATACCCTGAATATTAACAAGATTTAAAAATTTACCATTATTCAAATGAAAATTTTAAACATCATGCAAGGAATTTTTATTATTTTAATTTATTTATTTTGTGTTGTTTATGCAATGGACAATATTACTGATTTACCAACTGATAGTAATTATTCTACCAGAAATCTCGTAGTAGTGCCGTGTACTACAGGATACTCATTTGTGAATGGAGGATGCTTAAAGGACTTTTAAGCAATGTAAGTTAGAATTATATAATAGTATGCATGCTTTCATGGTAACAATAATATTGGGCTTTTGTGATACACTTCATAACTTTAATTTTTACTGCTATAAAAAAAACTTTAAAATGTTACAATAGTTTCTACAAAAATTGAAATAATTAGTGGTGAAGATAATCATTATATACTAGTGTCAAAGTCAAAATGTCGCGCTTGATAAAGCATGACTTCATTACTTGAAGGTTGTGACTGCATATTTAACAGTCTTGCTATAATATAATGCTAAGTCAGGTTCCTAAAATAATACGTTCTTGTGGCAGAATATAATTAACAAATTTGCATGATAGCATCACCAGTTTCTAGTAAACGCTGAAACAATTACATATTTCCGGGAAATTGTAAACTTTTGCTGTCGGATATTTTATCGAACTTCACTCACGAATATTACTCTCCAGTAATAATGTTGTTGTTTTCGCACTAGTTGCGTAAGTATTAACGCAACTGTTTCTACGCTATAATGGAAATATAAACGCTTTGTCAAGGTCTCTCTTACGATGTAATAAGCCTACGCTATTTTCCTCGTATTGAAAGTATATAGGTATGTATACAGTAAGAACTTCCTTAAATTTAAAATTGAAAGTTTTGATTTGGAGATTCTCATTTCCGTTTTTTATTTAATGTGTTTGCACAGACAGAAAGCTTTAGGATTGAAATATCTTGCAATGAGCAGTAATTTGGTTGAAGGTTTACATCGGTTGGCTTTAATTTTTGGCCATGTCAGAGACTGTTGTAATTCAGTTGTAAATTGTTATTTATAGAGTTTATAGGATAGTACATCCTCTAATTTCCTTGTAATAAATAATAATTATTATAGACGGGGCCAATTTGTTCCTTAATTAGATGTCAAAAATTTGGCAATTTAAGTACACTCTATATGGAATTAAATGACGCAAATTTGATAATCTTTACATTATCATACATTAATGATATGTTTTTAATTAAATTGATATATCTAATTTTTATCAAGACGTCAGTTTTGTGTGTGAATATACATCTTCTTAGTAGCGTGTTTTACATTGAACATTGATCGCATCTTACTGGAAAATTATGGTTACAAGGTGTATTTACTGGTGTATTGTATTTACTACATTGTTAATTAGTGCTTCGGGAGATATAAGAAATTTTAGAGAAAGAATAAGTCAAAATTTAAAATCAACTGTAAGCATGGCATCATTTGGTATAACACCAACAGATCATAAACCAACAATAGTAATCACTTTTCCATGCATTAAAGGATATTATTTTGCGGACAAAATGTGCAGGCCAGAATACTGTAAGTTCTTAATTATTACTACGTACTTACAAAGTGTATCAATAATATAATATACCCATTATTATTGTTATATTTAAAGAGTGTTATGGAAAATGTTTTCGATCTAGTAGGTACAGGATAGCCCAATTAGTTCGGTTATGTAGGCTGGAAAAGCAGCGCAATATTACTCCCGAAACACAACTTACGAACAGTGCATTGTAGTGCTCAAGCTCTTTCAAAATATATTATAAGATCCCTATTTTGTAAGTCTCAGTCTACTGAGGCATATAACCTTCGATAGATTATATAATGCAAAAGATTAACGCTGGATTTAGGATAAAATATAGCTGTCTAGACATTTTTAGTTAATTGGCAATTTACCCCAATATTGACCGTCGCGAATGGATTAACGAGATTCCAATTATTGTTAATAGTATAATAATAATAACTCTAAAATTAAAATCAAAAATTTACTTAAAGGCTGTATTCAATCGTTTTTCTTGGTGCAGCAAAATTCTATAAAATTCTTCTACCATATGTTATGTCCGTTATTTAAGCGCTTTCCAATGTTATGTAGAAAGTTTACTACGGGAATCTCGATAATTCATTCAATAAAAACTATTATATAGAACAATAAAAACTTTTAATATCGATTCCTGACAGGTTATTTTATATGCCAAAAAATGTTTGTGAAATAATATATTTTACAAACTTGGACAAAAGTTAAATAAAAATAGTAATTAATCTCTTTAATCAAAAAATAATTGTACTCGCTATATTCTTTGTTTGTTGGAATGTTACATTTATTTATTTATTTGTTTTGTCTAGGTACAATTTATTGTAAATATTGAGTGGAAATTTGTTAATATTGACCACTGGAAGTTTCCAGTCATTATTAATCGGAACCTCGTTAATGTATTCAAGATGTGCACCGATGGCGTTTGTTTTTCTTGGCATAATCGGAAATTTAGCAGTATAAGTAGATATAATACATCGAGGATCGAGAATAAACTTTTTACATTGAAATCGCCCAGATCAAATGCCTCTGGCCTGGACAGACAGACAAAATAGAGATTTTATAATAATATAATTATTATTAAAAGCTATAAAATGTAATTAATTCTAATGTTTAACTCGTTGTACTACAACAGGCAGTGGCCACGTTAACGAAAAAATATTGTAATTATTTGCATCGCCATTGAATACTTGAACTGAAAATAGTTTGCAATATTGATTCTGCTCATGCACACATTGTGATTGGAATATTATAACGTACTGCAATCGTCGTGATGACAAACTGATTTTTGACATGTATAAGGGAGGATTTGAAAAAATTGAAAAAATGTGCCGAGAAGAATTTAAATCAAGTTTAAAAAATTTATCTAACGTTTAAAACTGATTACAATCAAATACGTATTACTAAAAACGAAACTTTCAAAAGTCAACGATAATAAGACTGAAGATGACGTAGATCCCTCTACTAGGAAAACTCTAAGTTTGACGTTTGTAAAATATAATATATTATTATTTAGTTTCTCAATATCAACTTGATATGATTTAAAATTTTTCTTTTACTTCCAACAGATAAAATATATCTATAATTATAATTTAAAAATATAACCTTTAACATTCATAGTTCAAAATATTATTTATTAATTTTAAACATTATTGAATCAGTTGTGATCCTTGAAACAAAGATGAAGGGTCTTATGCTAGGATTTATTATTCTAATTTGCGTTAGTTTTATTGTGTGCATGAGAATAAAATTTGAAAAATCAACTGTGCAGTCTGTGACTTCAACTACCGAACGTTTAAAAATAAAAATAGAAACTCGTCGATTAATCAAAACTCCATGCACAAACGGTTATGAGTACACTAGTTCTGGTGAATGCAGACAAGTTTTTTTTTTAATTAAAAAGTTGTGTAAGTTTTTTATTTATATTTAATTTTGTCATAATACAATGTGTACACTTAGAGGCCTCGCGGACTGCAGACTTTCTATCGGCCGACCAATCATATAGCACATCAAACTTTTTATCGGCCGATATCGAATCGTTATAATGTTAACATTTGCATACATCTTCATACTTCATACTTCATACTTCATACTTTAAGAAACCGACCAAACTATCTGCCGATAGAAAGTCTGCTGTCTGCGAGAGGTCTTAAACGTAAGTAATTGAAGTCAATTATATAGTTTTTGGGAATTTGGATTTTCGGTTAAAAAAAATACTGTGTATTGTCTACTATTCGCTGGTTAATTTCGGAAAAAAATGAAAGAATGAGGATATATTATGATTTATTGGTTTAATAATGATATATTTCAGCATATCTTACGACTGTACAACACTATGCAGTTTATTGTACAAGAAGCTGCATAACTCCTATTCATAAACGTGTTTATAGTGTTTGAGCCAGGTTTGAGCCAAAAATATAATTTCAAATTTCTTGCTCCAAAATCTTCCTTGGATGTTAGTTTATATAAAAAGGCATAATTTTCACTAAAAATGTCAATAAGACACACATTCCCATATATGGGAACGTTTTTCTGCGCGCTCTATCGGCGGAACTATGCACTTTGGAAAAAGAACTAAGAAACGTAACCGATGGAAAATTTTCTGCTCTACAACTTTGCTATTCTGTTATTTTTCAATAGAGTTCATAGTTTTCATTTAAAATGCGAAAAACCCTTAAAAAAAGCGAAAATTGATATATATGTACATATTACGTCATATCTCCACCCTCCCCGACACTGCGGGTTGTGACAGAAAGTTTTCAAATGTTAAAACCTACAAATTTTCATAGGTCACAATGCTGTACTAAAAATTTGCCTTTTTTCGTCTGATTCCCGTAGACTTACACCCTTTATATTAGTTTATCACATCGGTATTTATTTAATAAATATATAATTTTTTAAATTTATTTAATAAATATATAAATTGTACGAATTTGCAATATATTTTTTAAATTAAAAAAAAAACACAATATGTTTAACACAACATGGAAGGTTTAGTTTGGTAGCTTTTTGTATTTCATAGGATTCCCGAATAATTCTTTTTAAATATTTGTCTTCCTTATGTAGTATTATGGTTTTGCAATGATTGATTTTATGATTTTTAAGTTTTATATGTTTTGAAACTTGAGAATAGTATATTCTGTAACGAGTTACGAATTCCAAACGAGTTCCAGACTATACTTTCTATACGACAGACTCACAGTGCTAGTATTTCTTGTAATACACCAATTTGACAGTTGGCGTTATAAAACCAGTAAAACAACTTGTTGTTATTTTTTTTTATAAAAATAATAAATTTTTATAAAAAAAAAATTTGAAAATTTGAAAAAAAAATTTGAAATAAGATTTCAATTATTATTATCTGATCAAAATTTTATAAATTTCTGCATTGTTTGCTTCAACTCCCAACCTGCAGACCAAAAACTTCAAACGAAGTCACTGAAAATTTTGTCAACTGTTTTGTCACTACAAACATATTTAGCGTATTTTATATTCCAACAACGGTCGATAATTTTCAAATAAAGTTATTGTAGAACTGCGCGGCTTACGGGCTGAATTTAATATAGTTTTGTTATGAAAAACTTGAAAAACTTTCCCACAGTCAAAGCTCTATTGGAGAGGAAATCGCAGGCGAAATTTGATGTACAAGAAAAGAGAAATCTGTGAAAATTTGAGAAAATCTGAGAAAAGAGATTTTTTGCTCATCTACTTCTTTGAAGCAAAATTTTAAGGCAATCTAAATTTATATTGTAATTCCTCTCCCGGAAAATATATTATAATATTATGTTTACTCCAGAATTGAATCATAAAAATTCAGATCAATGGATGGACAGAAGGTCCTTCTTTCGTTCAGTTCATGAAGAATAGGTCTTTTCATTTGAACATTTAGATAATTTAGAAAATTCCTAGAACTTAATTCAATTGAAATTACAGCACATTAACGTAATTTAATGTATATGTAATATATACCTAGGGAGATACTATTTATTTTATGTACCTATCTACTGTATGTTTATTTTATTAATTAATGTGCGTATTCCACTATAGATGATTAATTTAATTGCAGTTGTAAATTTTAAAGTCAGCAGTGACATAATAAAATTGCAATAAATTATTTGAAAATATCTGATGTAAATTATATTTTCATATAATATTTTGGATTTTAAAGTTTTTAAAATAAAATTTGTTGTACTTAAAACATTTAAAATTAATAAATTATTCATAAGTTTTTCAAACCGCATATCTTTGAATGTTTCCTGAAAAAGCCACGGGAAATCAAATTTATCGCAATGAAATCAATTGTAAGTTCGTAATAATTATTAATAAATTTATTCAGGAACACAAACCGCAAAGCAATTTGAGGTTTCTGATGTTACAGATAAACAATTTTTGTTTAAATAAACTCGATAAAACATATTTATATTTTGTATAGCACAGTCAATTTATTAGTAGTTGTGTGTACGAGCATGTACAATATAATCTAGTGTACCAAATAAAATATTTTTGATTTTTGTTGGACAAAATGCAGTCAATTCTTTTAAGATTTGCTGTTACGGTTGTGATCTTGATTATATTCTGCAGTCTCGTAGTTAATAGCATGCCTGTTTATTTCCCGCCTATTCATCGCTTTGCGACATGTCCTCCAGGCTACAGAGCCACTTTCTCTGGATGTAGAAGGCTAATCAAACATCACCATATGTTCGGTGAGTTGTATCAACTTTCGAATATTTCAAATCATCTTATGTGAAATGTACTTTATATCAATCACAATAGGGGTTTAAAACGATATTAAAGTACAATATTTTATTTTAGATTTAATTTAAGTAGACTTTACTATAAATAATAGGCAATTTAAAAATAAAGCATTTTATAATTTTCTATTTTCTATTGTTTCAGAATGAAGAAATGAAAAGTTTGGAAATTTTTCCAATTTCAAATCTACAAACGACAGTATAAAATTAAGCTTACCTAATTATAATCATTATAATGTATTCTATTAATACACCTTAATATTCACATATGTAAATTATGTAATATATTTCTCTAACCATGTTTGTATTTTTGAACACTTTTATATTTAAAAAATTTACATTTTCAGATCTTGAATTCAAACCAAGGGGAAACAGCAGGCCGAAACCTTGTACACCAATTTTGTATTTTTCTGATTGAATTTCTGCAATGCATAATTTTTATTTGGGGTTTAACCCTCGATGTGACATAAAATTAAGTGTAGGTTTTTGTAAATATTAATTACGAAAAGTTTATATTTAGGTAATTCAGATTTGGATATGAAATTTCACTACCTTAACCGCGAATAAATTGATTAAAATTTAAAAAGAACATACTCCAGCCTTTATTTGATTTACAAACTACTAAATTGGATACAAATGGCCTATTTTGATGTATGTATATTTTAATTTCCTGTATTGTGATTCTATTAAAGTTTACACGTAGTAGACTGTGACGTTGAAGTTCAATTGATTCTGTTCCACTAGTCATTTCCGGTCCGATTCGCTACTCTGCAATTTCAATTATTGTCTCAATCTGTGAAATACAGACAAAATACCTCAATAGCTTCATGATCCAAAAATATTTGGTAAGCAAGAGAAAAGTTGTGGATTTATTGGCCAGAAAAAATAAAGTTCGAAATTGCACGTATAAATAGTTGCATATAAATCTGTGTTTTATCGCATTTTATCATTGTTCTATCGTTATAACAAGTAGCTACAAACCAGAAATAAATATTGTAATCTCTTCTGTAATCAAGTGAACGAACCGAGAGTGTTTTAAAATTCAAATAGGGTTGTTCATCCTTGTAAAAATGTCGGGGTGAATATGTTAAATTCGCTGCTGAAATGTTTTGATTTATTTATAAAATGTTAACAACTTCTTTAAATTTTAGTCTTTTATTATGTATCATAAGTGGCGCAATGTCTTAATAAGGTTCTTCTTTATTGGCCATAGAAAATATCAATTTTCGAGTTTAAGGTCAACCATCTGTGTGACATTACAATTTTCACGCAATAAATAGGATGCTTACGATGTAATCCTGAATTATGATGGAAAGGAAAAATAAGGATATTTGTGTTATGTATTCCACGACATTTGTTACTTTATTTAGTAGGGTAAAAGTGTGGGATTTTCTTTAGCACTTAGGAATGTTTAGTTTCTTTCGTAAAGCTCTCGTTAAGTTTCTAGCAAAATTTATGATATTGGGGTGTTAGGAATATGAAAAATTTTTTAATTGTTGTAAATTGAAAAAATATGATTTAATGAAAAACCTGCTTTAACTTTAGAAACTTACAAGAACTCTTCGCAAGAAAAAAATATAACAAAAATCAATAAATACTATTAATGTGATTTTGTATAACCAGTATCGTGTATTTATAGTATATCTCAACAATATAAACGCAACAATATTTAATTTCAATATCATTTATCACCTACGCAGTACATCTCAAAACTGAAAAATTTAATTTATGCAAAGCTCGCTGAAGCAATCGAATTTCTTTTTAGCTATTCACATAGTGAATGAAAAATACAGTCAATGCATTCAACCCAAAGAAGATTATAAAAACCTGTAAAATAATTGAGACTAACACATTTCCACATAACTTTTTGTAATGTTTCGTATCTGCTAAATTGTGAAAAAATATTTGTCTTTCGAAAAGATGTTCTCGCTGCCATTAGCAGTACTTTGAATTATACCTCTCTTTTCAAACACACTTTTTGTATTCTTCAGCCACACTAGAATCTTTTCAAAATGCAGTCTTAAGATTCTTATTTACCATACTGCTTATTCCGTTCTCAGAAGCAATTTTTTCCAAGAGAAAACTGAAATTGTGTTGGATTACTTCCCTAGCAATTTTACGGTTTTTAGCGATTCTAACTGTGCGCTTTCTTTTATTTGTCAAGAGTTAAATTTCATTTGCAACAAAATTTTACAAAAATTCCAATCAGGAGATCCTGTTCAGTATCTTCTGGTTTTGCTAGTTTCGGTAAGTTTTGAGATGTTTCTTTGAAAAACAGAAAGTTTTACTATTTTCTCATAAAAAAAAACTATTGTATGGTCAAATGAGAAAATCAAATTCTTACGAAGAAGCTTAATAATTAATACGAAGATCTTCTTCTCCGTCGTTTGACACAATAAATCCAGGTCTTGGTATTGAGGATTATTATTATTGTCCTCAATAGTCATTTTAGTAAGTATGTAATGATGACAAATGCTACACAGAACCTTAAACAATCTAAAAATTTCAAGATAATGAATAATAAAATAAAATGTTTTGTTAGGTCACCTACCTGACATTTTTTATTATGTTAAATTTTAAAGATGTCCACATCCTGCATATAAATAAGTTTGCACAATAAAGCATACGATGTTATACAAATAATCTAAACAAACATTCAATTAACTGTATTGTTCCCAATAAATTTAGAATAGCATGTAAACCAGGCCATCTAATTAAAAAATTTCTAATGTAATAATAAATTATGGTAGTTAATGGCACAAATTACAAAGATATTTTAGTATTTTTAGGTCAAAATTGCACTCTAAAGTGTCAGATCTACTGAGACAGTAATATTTGCGAATTGCTCATATCATTAAAAGTTAAATTGAAGTTAAAAGTTAAATTTGGCAATAAATAACACAATTCCATTTTAAATAAATTTATAATTTGTTGTTATCCTAAGGCTGGATGTCTAATGTGAGCGGTCCTCCGACTAAAACAAGTGCTGGATCTATTTACGTCGAGTGCACATACCGTCAACAGAATGAATTATTTTTCAATTTTTAAGTCAGAGATTATGTCGAAAAATTTGAAAGATTAAAATCGATTATTTCCTAAATTTAAAAAATTTAGATTTGTCCATAGTGCAATCGCTTCATTTTATTGCCAGCTCTCAAATTCTACAACAATTTTTATATTATCTACCTATAATGCCTATGAGCCTGGAAACGTGTTACACCCTAGAAAATTTTCATCTACAAACCTAAACACCTTAGTAAATGCTGAAAAAGTGCTAATACTATAAGGTCTAGTGAAATGTAAGCAGAATTATCCATTTGTTTAAGAATCACCCGAAATTAAAGGAGCAGACTTACTAAAAAATTACAAAATTAAAAAAAAAAAGTTTTTGAGTTTATGATGTAATGGATTATCTTATACCTAATATTTAACACTTTGGAGCTTATTGGATTATTAACTTCTAATCGTCACTACAAAACCAAAAGTTTAACTCAACAAACTGTTTCTGACTTAACTCCTTGATGGCAACTAACTACGATAGGCGAACACGGCTGTTAATTGTTTTGCAATAAAACTTAATTAACATTCTACCTATAATTGCACTACTTGTGATTTACCTTATCGTTGCGCTTGTTGTGCCGCTACAAATTGTCAACATCGTGGTGGCAACATTTGATGTTGTTTTTAGTTTAATTCTAATTATTTTATCATAAAACTGGGGTGAAATATTCACAAAATAGAACACCAAAATATTGGAAACATTTGGTTTAAAAACGAAACTTTCTATATCAACTATACGTATTAGATTAATTTAAAATTTTTCCGTATGGTGGCGTTGGCTTAGTGTAAATCGCGAATATCTACTTGTAAAATTGATTTGATCTGTTATACAATCTTTTAACATTTAACCTACAAAGTGAAGGTATGTATTTCGAATTTGGAATTTCCACTTTAATGGGGTTTTCGGAATTCCACAAAAGCTGCTCTGGAAGAAATTCTAGTGATGTTTTCGAACCAATAAATAATTTACACTAAGAAAAATTTTCTAATTAACAAGGTAAATAAAAAAAATATATCATGTTTACCAATTAAAAATATTGATTTTTCTAGGTTATTTAAAAAACCATAAGTGCATGACAACTTGGTGATAGTACTGGTTAAAATTTGCACGACTGCGATAGCAACTGCATATTAATTATTAAAATGAAATAATTAATGCAAAAATATTACTAATAAGAAGAAAGAAAAAGAAAAGAAGCAATAATTAATAATAAAAAGAGATGGTAATTAGCCTAATGGTATGTTAGCTAACTGATCATGATCATAACTGCTTATGAAGCACGAAGGTGCTTCGGAGGGCATGTAAAGCTGGCGGTTCCTCTGGGTATATGATTTGCCCCCATCAACAAAAAATCTATGGTTACGGGCACATCCGAGATGAGCCCAGCAAGCTGCCTCAGATGTAAAGCAATTATTAATCATATGCTCACAGACTTGTGACTTCGCCTTTGTCATCCATAGAAGACAAGAGGTTAAGGCAAACAGGGTTTATCCTAGCTTAAAAATGAAAAAAACAATTACTGACACTAAAGTGCCTGGTTATAATCCGTGGAGACTTCCATTATGATTGTGTGTTTCGGAGAACATGTAAAGCCGGGGTTTCCACTGGATTGATGACTTAATCTAACCAACAATAAAAAATATGGCCCAGCAAAGCTACCTCGGATGTAAACAAAATAATATACCTACTCAGAGAGACCTAATGTAAGAAAAAGAAATTGATAAAATATTAGAATTAGTATTAAATAATAAGTTCTTAGGTGACAACTATTTACAGGACAACAAACAAAATTTATTTTTGAGTTTCTGTTTTAATGTAAAAATTTTGATTCTATAAAAATTCTATTCTATTCTATTCTAATTTTGAACTACAATTTATGTTTTTGCCTTATAATGCTCGGTTTTCTCTGTTTTACGTCGATAAGTAAGTTTTGAAGTTTTTGGTTGATAGTATAAGCAGCATTAGGCATCATGAAACAATTTGTGAAACCTCTTGATCAAAATTCTGAAGCTTTCCAATATTTGAAGAATTTTTTCCCGAAATTATCCAAAGCTAAAAATTATAAAGAATTGATTAAAAATATGCTTGAAAGTTCTAAAATCATGAGATGCAGAATGTCCCTTATTTTGGCATAATATGTTACATGCTCACTTGGAGCAGTCAAGAATAATATGAGTGCCTATTCAGAAGAGCAAGGAGTACGTTTTCACTAAAATGTGATGGAGTTTGAACGACGTTAGTTATTAGGGGCAGTATAATGAGAATATTACGTTTGAGGTTTGATATGAGAAAGTTCATACCAACATAGAAGAATTATGAAAAATATTAATTTTTGAACTATATTTTTAATTTTTTTCCATTTGTAGCCAATTATTATTAATTTATTATTTATTATTTATTATAAATATGCTGGCATTCGCCCATTAACACAAATTGCATGAGTACATCACTCAATTTCAAAATTCTATAATACAAAAGCAAAGTATGCCAGTATAAGAACATCTACAAGAACATCTGTAGCAAATATCAATTTGGACATTCTTATATCTTTAATATTACACATGTAAGAGAATCACTAACAAAAGTATCACATACAACTTTGAGCAACAACAAAACAAAAATAAAAATTTACTAATGACGATTCTAAATTTTCGCGCGTCTCATAAATTTAACGTAGGCATCAATGCCAGAATTAAATACGTTCACACCGTTCAAATATCGATTCCCCAATCTTTGCATTCTACTAACCGGAGAATTGTAACAATAATTGGTAGTAGCTAAATCCTCCAAAAATAAAGAACTCCGTCTTAATCCACCACGCGGAACCCGAAAATTAAATTTTGCAAATAGTTCTGGACAATCACAATTGCCATTAATAATTTTTAACAGAAATATTAAGTCGAACATGATCCTTCTATCATACAAGGCAGGCAGGCAAAGGAGATCACGCATAACATCATAATTTCGTTCTTTGACATCCAACCGAAGTCTACGTCCCATCAACCGCAGAAACTTATTTAGAATTCTCTCAATTAAAAGTGAGTCCCCCGTGTAGTACGGTAACCAAATAGAAAAACCATACTCCACTAATGATCTTATTAGGGACACATATAAAATCTTCAACGTGTAGCTGTTCTTAAAGTCTAGCGTATTTCTATTTATAAATCCCAATATTCTCACTTACTTCTTCCAAATGTAGTCCAAATGATCTTTAAAAGACAAGCTCTGATCAAAAGCTATGCCCAAATCTTTTACTGTCTCTATAGCCCTTAGCACGTCACCTCATTACACAGCACTTCTCGACATTAAGAAAAAGTAGGTTATAAGTGCACCAACTACTAAGCCCATCTAAAGCTCTTTGAATCCTGGCCGAATCACTTTTTGACTTGATTGCAGAATAAATTTTAAAATCATCAGCAAAAACCAAATAACAAACATTCTCACAAATAGCCTCTTCAATATCATTAATAAATAGCAGAAATAGCAAGGGACCCAAATGAGACCCTTGGGACACTCCAGAGATCACCTCTATTGGCTAAGAAATCTGCATCTTAAATTTAACAAACTGCATTCTACCAGAGATGTAGCCTATCAGTCAGCTCAATAAAGAACCACGGACACCCAGAGCTTCCAATTTAAAAAATAAAATCAAATGGTTCACCTTATCAAATGGTTTCGAGAAATCGGTATAAACTGAGTCAACTTGTAGACGGCTTTCCATACATTTCAGGATATAGTCCTCATACAACATTAGATTAGTCACCGAAGATTTGCTCTGTAAAAATCCATGTTGTTCAGAAACAATCAGACTTGATAGCTCAGAAGAGATAATGTCCCGCACAAGGCCTTCAAATATTTTTGGTATAACCGATTGAATCGAAATGGGACGATAATTAGTTACGTCAGACCTGTTACCTTGCTTGAAGATGGGCACCACAAAGGACTGCTTCCAAATCGATGGAAATATGCCCTCCGATAAGGACGTATTAAATAACATTAAGAGCGGAAGACAAAGTGAATCTTTAGATAATCTCACCAGCATAAGATGGACATCATCGGGGCCTGGACTCTTTCCAGTTTTAATAGTTCCCAGTTTCCTTGAAATAGCATCGACAGAAATCCGACAGTGATATAAACTAGTTGTCTTTTTATAATTAAGTTCTCTATAAGATGCGGCTCCATCTCCATAAACACTTGAAAAAAATTTAGAAAACAGCTGCAATATCTGCTCCACTAAATCAGCATGCTCGTCAGCCAGGAACATAGCATTTGGAAATCCGCCACTGAACTTGTTTGAATTTATGTAGTTCCAAAAATGCTTCACATTGTTAGGTATGGAACCCTCAACTGACGAGATGTATGACTCATGACGCTTGCGAGATAATGTCTTACATTGGGACCTGAACTCAGAAAACTTCAGATAGTCACCGAACTTTGTTTTCTTAAATAATTTATGCGCTTTTCTCTTCTCCCGAATAAGTTTCTTCAAGTCGCCACTGAAGTACCTAGGAAATGAAACCTTACTTGAAAATACAGTGACAGGTATAAATCGATGCATAGCGCAATACAAAACCTCATAAAAATATTTAACAGCATCTTCAACATCCACATCTTGTAGTAATACATACCAATCCAATAAACCCAAATACTCGGACATCGCAACATAATCACAATTCTTGAAATTGAAGGACGGGGTTTCGATGGAAATGGTGTCCTTTTCAGACTGCAAATGCAACGTTATTTCCAAAACAGGGTGATGATTATCTACCGGCAAAACACTTTCCTTGCACATCGATACCGACACATCTCCGATATCAGTAATAACAAGATCAAGTAACCTTCCATTGGCGTTTAAAATTTCGTTAACCAGACAGAAATTTAAGAATTCCAACAATTGCCACCAATATGGTATCCAGATTTCCAACTTAAGTTTGATAAATTATAATCTCCACAAATCAAAAACTTTACATCAGGATAAATTAAGTGTATACGTTCCACCTCTCTACAATGAATTACATACATATTAGAATCAGATGTTGGAGGAATGTACACGTAAGCGACCACCACACTAATATCATTCAACTTCAAGAGCACAAACTGCTGCTCAACTTCACCCGAAGATTCAATTGCGATAGATGAATACTTAGAGTCAATACCAATAAGTACACCACCACCCGAAAGTTTTGCGCTGCTTTTACTGGAGCGATCATCGCGGTAAATATTATAACCACAATAACAAGTTCAGCATCATAAAATTCAACTGTCAATGACGTTTCACTAAAACACACAACATCAAAGTTAACCAGAGACGTTTCAGATTTAAATATATTTATTTTAGTTCTCAGTCTATTTACATTTTGATAGTACACCATAATTTCATTCAGTTTCGATTTCACTACTGCGTCACCGGTCCTGGGTTCTTCCGAAAATCTTGGGTTTTAGTTCTTGAGTGCAGATAACGCTTCACCAATGCTCCATTAAGCCAAATTGTTGGATCTATGGCACTATCAAAATTATGAAGGTATACTGCAACCTTGAAACGAATAGTGTTGTGGGAATCTCGAAGATATAAAACTGCACTTAACTTCCGGAAACCGCCTCTTTAACAAGTGATCTAAGACACTCGCTTAACCTCCGGCTACAATCTGGATACGAATATGAAAGCCTTTTTTGGCGCAGTTTGAATTCCAGATTGCAGGTCGCTTCCAATCACTATTTCGGTGTTCTTATCAGATTCTCTGGATTTTCTTTTCTTTTTATTTTCAACATTAATCCATCCCAATTCTTGACTCTGTTCAGATATGGTAGATTTAGAAACATTTGCAACCCCAGTCAAACCCGTATTAATTATTGGTTGAGGCTTACTGTTTGATATATTTACAGACTTTGACCTGGTTCTCATACCATTAGATGCCTGAATTACTTGTTTACCAATTTTTTCTGATTTTGAACCGCCTAGGGAAGCATCAGCACACACTTGATCACCATTTAATAAGAAATCGATGTCATCTCTTGACTCCAACCAACCCATGCTCGGACCAACAGCTTTTGAAAAATTATTTTTTTCCATACTTATGGTAGGAAACTCATTTAGTTTATCATTAATTACTGATACCATAGATGTTAAGGATTTTACTTTGTCTTGCAGATTAATTATCAAATTCCGCTGTTCTTTAATAACCTGTACACAATTAAATATCATATCATACATACTCGCTTTCTTATCAAGTATACAACTCGATGTAAATTGAACCTTATTGATACATTGGTCACAAAACCACTTCAAATTACCGTTGTTCAGCATACAATTAACTTCACTTTTTTTAACTGACGCACAATTCATGTGGAAGTACTTCCCACAACTACCGAAACATTTCACATAGGGATTATCAAGAGAAATCAAAACATTACAGACACCACAAATTATTTCATTAGCATCCGGCATCTTGCTCATTCATTAACTAAAATTTGTTGAATAGTTATTTATAATACATTTTTCTTAAAATTCAAGTTTCATGCTGGTTTCTACAAAAGCAAACTTTAACCAATAAAACTATTTTTCCCTTTATTAGCTGATAGGTAAAAGAAATCTAAATTTGACATCTAGAACTCAGGTTTAACATTCCTGTAGACCGGTGATTATTGAAGACAACATAAAATGTCTGTGGAAGCCATATATAATATTATATGTAATAAGATAAAATTAGGAAATGAAAATAATGTTAATTAGCCCTCTCTAACCCAAGAAGCATATTTTCAACTAAAAATGTTTCAATTTTTCTTCTACATACGTCCTGTAGAAAAAGTTTTAAGGATTTTTCTTCATAGTTTATTTTTGTTCAACTGATTGAATCTTGTGTGGGGTCTCTGCACAGTGCTTAAGTATTTTGCTAATATTTATGCACAAACATACTTTTAATCAAATGAAAAATATCTGTTTTCCATTTCCACTACATATCATGTAAAAATCCCTTCGGCTTCAAATTTACACCTTAAGAATAATTCTGCATATTTCCCTCCAAAGCAAAGGTATGATAAATAATAATTATTTATTAGTAATTTATTAATACAAGTATTATATTTATAATAGGAAAGCTTTAATAATTTACTATTTGTATCATAATTTAAATGAATAAATTATATAACTTGGGTTGTTTTAAATCAGAAATGAATTGAAACAATAATTTTCATTGAATAATTGAAATATTCAATTAATTTGTCATGTAAATTATTAAAGCTTTCCTGTTACAAATATTTTCACCATGTTATTAATTAAAATACTCATATGAATATTACTAATATATTGTATTATTATCTAGTACCTAAATATAGTTTAGGAATGTATATCCTAAGTATTATAGTTATTAATAAAAGAAGAGTTATTAAAAGTGTAATTCTATTTCTCATATATAACCAATTACTTTATTATCCGCTGGATAAAAGGATTAACGGATATGCTAAATTTAAGCCGCCACAGTACCCCCCTCCTAGTGAGTCGGATATCTGTTTTGTACTAGTCGTCGAACGATACTTGATATCTTATTCTAAGTATACGGTTTTCACTCTTTCGCAATATCGTTCCGGGAATCTTATCCTTCTTCCTGAGCGTGTTGTAGTTGTATTTGTTTTTAATACACCTCTCTGCGATTTGACATTTTGGTATTGGTGCCTGTAGTTCTTCTGTATTTGGTTCGTCTCACAGCACATATGCTGGTTTTATTCGATCGATGGAAACTGTAACATTCTTTCAGTTTATTTCTATTTTAAATATTTTTTCGGATCTGTTTATTACTTTATATGGACTGTCGTACGTAGGTTGCAATGGTTTTTGTACCGCGTCGTGCCACAGAAATACGTGTAAACACACCTTTAAATCTTTGCGCCTACAGATTTTTCTATTTCCATGGTTGCTACCAGGAGTTGCTTTTACGTTTTGAAAATGTTTACTTAATTTTGTTACTAAGCTGTAAGGTTCGTCGCGTTTCTTTCATTTTGAAACATCTCTCCAGGTAGTCGAAGTTTTTTTCCAAATACTCATTCTGCCGGTGTACTCTTAATGTCTTCTTTAAAGGCGGTTCGTAATCCTAGTAGGACTGTAGGTAACGCTTCTACCCATCATTAATTATTATCCAATGCGTGGCATTTGATGGCACTTTTTAGCTGCCGGTGTACTCTCTCTATCATTCCATTTGCCATTGGATGGTATGCCGTGGTTTGGATATGTTCACTTCCTAGTAGTGGAGAAGATATTTTCGACCATAGACTTGGTGAAAGCTTTTAATCACATTCCAGTTCATCCCGACGACATACCAAAGACAGCCGTAACAACACCGTTTGTATTATATGAATTTCTTTTCATGGTCTTCGGTTTTAAAAACGCTGGGCAGACATTTCAAAGATTCATTTATGAAATAACGCGAAGATTAGAATTTGTATTCCCATACGTCGATGACATGCTCATCGCATCAGAAAACGAAGAACAGCACAAGGATCACTTAAACATTCTATTCGAAAGATTGGATAAGTAAGGAATGAAGATTAACTTAGAAAAGTGCCAGTGAAGAAAAACAAAAGTCACGTTTCTAGGATACAGGATAAATACGCAAGGTACCTCTCCAAGTGATAGAATTGAAATAATAAAAAAATCTGAACTACCCGAAACAGTTAAACAACTAAGCAGATACTTGGGAATGATAAATTTCTATAGAAGGTTCATACAGCAGAACTGCAGGCTCCACTAAACAAGTATCTGACCGGAAGTTAAAGGGAAAACCAAAAAATCGAATGGACTATGGAGACAATAGAAGCTTTCACCAGAACGAAAGATGCCTAGGCAACAGCTACGATACTCGCACATCCCGCACCGAATTTACCACTTTCAATAATGGTAAACGCGTTAAATGTAGCAATAGGAGCGGTTTTACAACAAGGAATCAACGAAAATTGGCACCCACTCGCATTTTTTGCGAAAACACTTATTTCCGCACAACAGAAATACAGCGCATACGACCTCGAAATGCTGGCAGCATATGAAGGTATAAAGAAGTTTCGAGACTCATTAGAAGGAAGAAAATTTACAATTTACACTGACCATAAACCATTAATATTTGCGTTTAAACAAAAATCTGATAACTCAACACCGCGACAATTTAGGTATCTCAACTTCATTAGCCAGTACTCAACAGATATCCAACATCTAAGTGGGGTTATCAAGATTGGACGTAGAAGCACTATCAAACGGTAATAGAAGAATAGATATCAAATAAGAAGAGATAAGAAAATTAGGTGAAAGAAAACATTCATTAAGAATCAAAAATATATATTTTCCAGAACATGAAAGAAATGTACTATGCGATACATGCACGAACACTATCATACGATGATTAGTCCCAATGAACTTGAGAGCAACAATATTTAAGAAATTTACTCAATTTAGCACATGTGGGTGGACAAGCCACGGGAAAAATGATTGGCACACGATATGTATGGCCTTCAATGAATAAATTTATCAAGAACTGGTGCAGACAATTTATACCATGTCAAAGAACCAAAGTCCAAAGACACAGTCGCTCCAACAGAGAAATTTGGGCTGCCAACACGACGGTTTGAACATATTCACCTTGCCCTAGTCTGACCTTTACCACACTCAAAGGGATACACATACTGCATGACCATGATAGACAGATATACTAGATGGGTCGAGGCAATTCCGATTAGCGACATCACAGCAGAAACAATAGCCGAGTCTTGTACACGAATTGGATTTTCGGATCACAACCGATCAAGGCAGACAATTTACATCAACCTTATTCAGGAACCTCACAGCACTACTAGGGAGTGAACATATCCAAACCACGGCATACCATCCAATGGCAAATGGAATGATAGAGAGAGTACACCGGCATTTGTGGTATTGGTATTTGTTTTACGCTCACAGCGCTTGCTTGTATTGGTAGATTTTCAATTTTTACTTTTTTTTTACGTTTCGGGGTCACCACTTTAGGGATGTATATCCTAAGTATTATATTTATTGATAAAAGAAGAGTTATTAAAAGTGTAATCCTATTTCTCCTATATAGACAATTATTTTATTATCCGCTGGATAAAATGATTAACGGATATGCTAAATTTAAGCCGCCACAATAGCATCGGTTAGTTAGTTTTCAAATATTTGAAACTGAACTAAATATTATTAGACAGTTAGCCCAAGGCAATAGATATTCCATAAGTGGTCCATAAAAATAACTATATCAATATTGTAGAAACCCCAAAAAATGTACAAATCGTCTTTCAGAACTAAATTGTTTTAAAAAATTGTTTGATTGCCAATTTCTTCCCCTGATGATGCCACAGTATGGTGAAAACTTTTGCGATATTTTATACTTACAGTGTATTTTACTTGAGATAACTTAAAAACATTTTAGTTCTAAAGAGTTTTTGTGCATTTATCGGATTTTCTAAAATATTGATATGGTTATATATTACTATATTAGATTAGTGCAACACTTGCAGGTATAGTCGTAACCATTTACTCAACATAAAAAAGCGCAAAATTCGAAGTATTTTTATTTTGTGTCACTTTTCTAATGGTTACTTATTGTATGTGCATGACAAAGATAACCAAATTTAATGCGTTGGTTCACTGAAAAAAAAGGTACATAAAAAATTCATCATTTTTCAGCCGATGAACAAAATTCATCATATTGATGAAATATTCATAGTATTGATGAAAAAATCATTATATTGATTAAATTTGTTCATCAATATGATGAATTCTGTTCTTCGGCTGAAAAATGATGAACTTTTCATCAATATGATGACCCATTTTTTTCAGTGTTCTCATTGCATAAAACGATTAGTCATGCGCGAGTTAAAATGGTTACGACTATACCACAAATATATTATTATGTAGCGTTTATTATGTTGTAGGTAAACATTGTAAAAAATTTAATAATTTTTATTAATTTAATGATTCAATTTCCAGTCTTGACAAGACTCACAATAAGGTTGGACGAAACGCAGACCAGCATGCAGTGGTTTTCGAGCAAAAGTCCAATTCCCGAAAAAATATAATTAAATTATTTTTAATATGGTTAACTAATACTATGTTGTCTTACAAAACCAAATTTTAAAAAACTTTTAAACTGTTTTATGAAAATTATAATTATTTTTTGTACAGTAATCTGTAAACATGATAGGTTTTAGATATTTTACATTAATTTGTATTGAGTTTCTTGAATTCTTATTGTCTTGCTTTTTAGTAGCCTGGCCCTGATGATGGGTACTTGAATACTCGAAACTGGTCGGCTACAAATAAAAAATAGAGCTTCTTCAGGAGAGCAATTTTTCTTATTCTAATTTATAAAAAATATTATAGATACATAAATATAACTATATAAATAAAAAAATATAAATTATTGATAGTACCTACGTAATTTATAATAATTATTGTTGTTACAAAATTCATAATTATTATACCATGCAATTTTAGAAAACCTTTTTTTTTCTTGGAATCTTAGAAAGTGGAAAATGGAATCGGTATTTTAATGTAATGATTCCAAATAATTTTAATGTTAATTGATTAATTATATTACCAAATAACTTCTCTTATCTGCCGTATAACTTTCGTCGACTAGGGTTGGATATGGCAGACGTACAAAACTAGTGAGTTAGACAAGAGTATTTTAGATATTTACCCCTCAGGACTATCACACGGATTTGGGAAATTAAGTGCGGTTCTTTGCAACATGAGATTTTAATTTAGCTGTATAGTTTTACCAAAAATCAATTTTCGGAATTTTTTGCTGTGAAATTGCAGATCAAGTCAAAAATTTTTTATTTAAATTCATTCCGTGGAAGAAGTTATTGGTGTTTGTTTAATTTGATTTTAGATATTATTAAAGATATTATATTGCGTGAGATAGGAATATTAGAACTAGGCGAAGCCGGATACGAAACCTATTGCATTATAGTCTTATAAATCCGTATACTACCTATTATTTACGATTATTTATATTTAATTAAACATATTTGAAGAAAGCAATGCAAAAATGCAAATGTTTATTAAAAGTTTTTATAACTGAAAAGGTAAAAAATGATTTTAAAATTATATGAAAATCTGCCCTCACATCTAATGAAAGGCGTAGTTGTCACATTAATTAAATATCCGTCAATAAAAAGATTAATTGAGTACCTGTCTTAGCAATTTTCATACCAATTTCATTAATTTCTGTTTTGTTATAAATGATGAACGATACAATAATTACAAATGTCATTCTCTTTAAGCTGGCATTTTTTCGATCTTAATTTCTATGAGCGTCGTCAGCAGATACAATAAATACTGTTGTTAGAAATGGCAATTCATAATAATTATTGTCCATTTATCTATTACGTGTTGACAGTGTAATCCTTCGAGGTGGGGCATTGTTTATACGTCCTGGGCCAAGACATCTCACTTGTTATAATATCCTTTGCTAAGCCGGCGTCTTACCATAGCTCTGACGTCGTAACTCATACTTAGCGTCACGACGCTTCCGAAGGAAATGTTCAGGCACACCTTAACGGCACTCGTATTCACATATTATCCCATTACACTTTTGCGTTTTAAAAATTTTTAGAATAAAAGATATTTTTACTTAACAAAATGAAAAATGTTGGAGCATTAATTTTAAATTTAAAAGAAAAAAATTATAACAGCACAAAGAAACTTTAACTGTGAAAGAATATATATTTTTATAATGCGAGATTTCTAATTTGCTTTTCTGCTCCTTGATAATATAAAAGCGTGCTGTGTTTAAATCTTGAAATTTTATATTAAATATACCTGCTTGACAAAAATAACAAAGAAAATGTGACGTTATTTGATTTTTCGTTTTAAATTCGAAATTATAAGCAAAAGTGATGAATAGAAATCATTTACTAAGATTAAATTAGAGTGATCATAGATAATCGAGTTATTAAGAACATGGTGTAAAGTTAAATGGAATAGAATCAAAGAAAGCCCGCATAAAGTACGATAATAAACAGTGTCTGCTAAGATTATAATGCTTTCTCATTTGGAAACAAATGGAATCGTGGGTGTGCGTTGATGATTGCGCAAGTTTGTTAAACTTTGTTTGGAATGAATTATAATCTTACAAAAATTTGTAAAGTTATTTCAATAATTATTATTGCAAGAAATCGTTTTAAGTGCAATCAAAACTTGAACAATTAATCAAGTACAGCATTCAATTCTTTAGATTCTAAATCTACGCCTCTGAGCGAATAGGTAAGTATAATATTAATGTAAGAAATTAAATCCGAGCGTATTTTTTCTGAAAATTGTTCAATTTAATATAGCTGTGCCTCAAAAACATACCCATGAATTAGTCCCACGAAATCATCAAAATGATCTTCAAAACTTCCATCTATATCTTTAAGAACATTTTGGGTTATAACTTGAAGTTTGTTTCTCCAAGTATTAAGTATTTTATTTTATTTATAAGATCGAGCAATATTGCTCAAAATGTTGGAAAAACTTTTTAAATAAGAATCTTATCTGTGATTCAAATTAAATATTACTCATACCGATTATTTTTAAAATCTATGTTTAAGGAAAACTAACAAAGTATAAAAAACTTGGATACAATTTTTTACAGTGAGCACCTGATTTAAAATTTCGACACTTTATTTTTCTTATTTCAAAGTTAAATAATATTATATGTTTAATAATACCTGTTATTGACAGCCACTGAAATACAAAACATTTGGACTAAACTTGGACAAGCATAAAAAAGATTCTAAGATTCTTGCCACCCGAAAAAATTTAATTATTATGGGATAATGTTCACTATCTCTTTAACTATGATTGCAACGGTATAAAAATTTTGTGAACAGTTTGGTTGATATATTTTTCTTAATAGTGATCTTCTACGTTTTAAAATAACACTGCACAACAGCATATCTGATGATTGGGTTATGTTACATGATATTAGCCCAATTTTTAATCACGATTTCAAATCTGTGATCAAAATTTCTGTATCAGCTCTAGTTTAAAAAATGTGACACATGGGCCTTTTTATAATAAAACACAACATATTTAAAGATAACCCTATTTTATTTAGTTTTTAAGTTGAAAAAAATTTTCTTTTATAAGACTTCCTTGCAGAATTTGAAGATCGAGAGCTGTTCTGAATGCCCCAACAATAGTCGGCCATCATATGTGTGTTCCAGTAGCCTTGATAGCGTTCCTCCATCGTACGAAGGTCCTGGTGGAATCGCTCGCCCTGTTCTTCACTTAGATCCCCAAGATTGGCGGGAAAATAGTCTAGGTGGTTATGAAGAAAGTGTAACTTGATGCTCATGTTACATCCAAGCGTTTGAAAGTGATTCATTAGTTGTTCGATGTGTTGAGAATAGTCAGAACTTTTCTTATTTCCCAAAAAATTTTGAACAAGCCAAACAAACTCATTCCATGCCTTTTTCTCAATCCCTGTCATATTGTCCGTAAAATTTGTGTCTTTTATTAATGATCTTATCTGTGGCCCGTCAAAAATGCCCGCTTTTATCTTTTCTGCAGTCAGTTTTGGGAATTTTTTTGATATAAAAAGAAAACAATTTCCATTTTTGTTCAGACCTTTAACAAATTGTTTTATAAGCCCTAATTTTATATGCAACGGAGGCAAAAGTATACGATCCCTTGATACCAAAGGTGGGTTTATCACGTTTTGTTGTCCTGGAACTAGTGCTTCCCGAGTAGGCCAATCTTTTTTAATCCAATGTTGATTTCTAGCTCTACTATCCCACAAGCAAAGAAAACAGGGATACTTTGTGTAACCACCTTGTTGGCCTAATAGAAAATTTACCATTTTTAAATCAACACATATGAGCCAGTTGTGTTCTACATATTTAATTTTTTCCAAAACCAGAGCAATAGATGTATATTCTTCTTTTAATTTTGTAGAATGTGCAATAGGCAACGACCCCAACTTATTCCCATTGTGTAAGAGGACACATTTTAGACTCCGTTTTGATGAGTCTATGAATAAACGCCACTCACTAGGAACGTAATTTTGTAATTCCATTGCAGCCATTAAACCAGGTACATCTTTACAAAATACGAAGTCATCTTCTTCAGCAAAATATTTAAGGAGATCCTGTTCTCTTGTACGGTAATAAGTAATTTTAGTTTTTTTTGTTACTAAGTTTCTTTCTTTTAGCCTAGAAGCCAAAATTTCTGAAGCAGACTTTGACAGTCCCAGATCTCTGATAAGGTCGTTTAAATCATCTTGGTTGAATGGTTTTGGCGTTTCCAGGTCACATTCAAAGTCACTATCACTACTGCCAGTTGCCGTCTCAAAATCACTTGGCTCCTTCTGTAAAGCATCAACCTGAGGTTCAAGTGGTATCTTAGGGCTCAAAACACGTCTATGTGCCGATCGTATGCTAGGATACTCCCATTTGGCTCGATTTTTTCGGTTAATGCCAGTTATGTTCACCAAACAAAAATAACAGTCATCGTGGTGGTTCACGGGTTCCTTCCAGATCATAGCGGTTTCGTACCGGAAACTATTCCTTTTCTTATTTGTCCACAAACGTAGAAACTCAACGCACGTTTTGCATACCTTTTGCGGAATCCAAGGCTTATCTTTCATATCCAGCGGGTGCCCAAAGTAATTTTTATAGGCCTCACTTACGAACGCTGTCGCATTTAAACGGTATTCTTTAAACATATACTCTGCGCAAATGAAACAAAAATGATTCGGATCATTCACACAAACTTTTCTTGATGTTGGCATATCAAATTACTATAAGAAAACTTAATAATTTTTAAGTTAGCAGCAAATTAACACGGTAACACAGCAAATTTTTACTGACAGCTGTCACTAGTAAATAATAGCTGTTACAAAACAAATGAAGATATATTTAGAATCAGCGACGTCAAATTAGTAAACATCATGTGATAAAAGTCATTCATCAGACAAAAAGTGCAATTTTGTTGTGCAGTGTAATATATGGGTAGGTAGCAATTTGTGTCTTACCTGTGCCTGTCGGGAATAGATTAACGAGATATTTCTACTAGTATTGAACAAATTAACAACATTGTTTTAGTAATCTTTTTTATTATTATCTTATTATTAAACATTTTAATTACTGTAACTTATTAATTTTAAATAATAATTAAGTATTAGTAGTTTATCTACCTTATGCAAAATTGTTGCTGTTTCTTAATCTATGCGGTGCTTTTCAGTCAAATTCCAACTTATCACCTAGCAGAATCCTTTAATTATGTAATGGTACACTAATTTGACCACAAATTACATTCATATTATTCAATCACCCAAGAAGGTTTCCATACGATCCCATATATTAGCAATGTAAATTGTATCGTACAGAAGCTTTACCTGCATATTAAAATCGCTTTTATAGCAATATTTATTAGACATATGTTGTTGAAAGTTTCATTTGCTTCATTTTTCTTTATATACATTTTTTAATTTTGTTGCACAGTTTTCTAGATATAGTGCCTAAAAGAAATTGTAAAGTTTTTAAATTGTAAGGAATTGTTATATTATAATTGCTTATATGCACCAAAATACTGGAAAATACGCACATACACTTATATTATGCACCGAAGTTCTCCAAAATATGCATTAAAGTTGATAAAATATGCATTGATATGCAAACTAAAAATGTTATTTTTTTGAATATTTATAGGTTAATTTTTTTAAATAAGTAGGTAGTAGGGTAGAGGTTTGCAGGTTGCCACCCCTGCCGAATTTCGACGTTGTAGCAGTGTCATTCCCTAAATTTCGACGGACATCGATGTCAAACGTGTAATTGTCGCTTTTAATCTAATTGTGGTACACTCGAACACAATAACAGGGTGTTTACTAAATAAAGTGTGAAATTTTATTTGTTAAAAAATGAAAAATTAAAATTGTGGTTTTCTTCTGTGCCCTTAACTCGTACATTTTCATCGACAATTTAAGGCAAATTTTTTTGCTGTGTTGCTTTTTCATTCAATTTTCATTATTCTGAAAAAATTCTAAACATGTCATGAGTTGGCAGTTTTTTTCATGTATATTCTAAAGTGGTGTAAAAATGCAGGTTGCCATCTTTTTTGACTTGCAGGTTGCCACCCCTCTTATTTTACATTGTGACGTATACTATAGTGACTGTATAGGGCCAGTGGCGACATGAGCCCCTAAATCGGCCCAGGACAGGTTTTCGCGCAAAGGGGGGGGTTAACCCCTCCCCCATTGCATATTTTATTTACTTATTGACAAATATTGAAATAAACGCTTTCAAAATCTTTAAAAATTAACATAAATCTTTATTTACTAATAATTGATGCATTTATTTTATATATTTTTAGATTTAAACTAATTTTTTTTTTTTCAATTTTAACATTTTTTTTCCTTGTCAACTTACTCTGATTTTTTTTGTTCACAGCCACTAAGTGTAATTAATAAAAATCATATGTTTGTACTTGAGTTTCTCTACAATTTCAACGATTTTTCAAGGGGTCAAATGGACAATGAACTCAGCGAAGTGGCGCTCTCTCTAATGTGACATCCACCAATTTAGATTTTGTTTTGATTAAAACTCGGATTCACGTTAGTGGTTTTCAACGATCTACCACCTTCGCGACTATGGGCTAGCTTTCGTCCCTTTTTTCGAGTTGTTAGCAATTTGATAGTTGGTATTATAAAACCGGTAAAATAACTTGTACTTAGATGTCACTACCAGATTTTAATATTTCTTATGGCCGTAGTCACCAACTACAAATAGCACTATTTGTCCAATAAAAACAAGATTTTACATTGCTTTGCATTGTACTAATGTCATTTTATTAATTTTATTTTGTTATATCAAATAGTGCTATTTGTAGTTGGTGAATATGGCCATTAGATGTGGGAATATTGTAACGGGTGTTACAGAATAAAATATTCTGTGACAGGTGCCAAGAATGTCTATCTTCTGAACTGAAAATTGAGCCAGAATGTTCGTATTCTGTATTAGTCGTATAGAACCATACATTATTTGTGATTTTGTTTTTATGTTGAAGATACAAATTTTACCGTTTGACGGACCATAACTCTCTGTTATAGTTAACAGACCTAAAAAACCCGATAGGTTGCTTAATACGTTGGATATTTTCACTTTTACAATACCTATACTTATTGAATATCGAAAAAATGTACTAAACATAGTTCAGGGAACTTTATGACATGCTTCTTTACCAACCAATTACTTTGAAACTAGTCTCAAAGAATTTTCACCCAGGATTAAAGCCGATAAGTTAAGAGCAACTAGTGCATGAGATTCACGTAGTTAGCGAGTTTACAATTATTGGAATATCAACTGTAACGAAACGAGATACAGATACGAGACTCGACCATACCTTAGTGTGTATTGGTTTGATTACATTCTAATGCACCCATAATCCCAAATTCGCCAAAATTTCAGATACGCGAGTTTATTATTGTAGCGACGAAATGTCAAAAATTGTCATGTTAAACAATGATTTAACTCGCCCGATTTTATTATTTCTTTTTTTAAAGATTATGCCATTTATCAGGCTCGTAGCTAAGATTTCATTTTAGGAAGGGGAGGGGGGGTTTTGGGGGTTCCCCTTCCGGGAAAAAATTTTTTTTTTCTTATTTTAAAATATATCTATTTACCTATTTTATTTTCAAAATTCAAATTTTCTTTCAAAATTTTGGAGGTGCCCCCCCTGGCTACGGGCCTGCTATTTATGTACTATATTATTGTGTTTATATTATTTAAATAAGTAATAAAAGAAACTTATATTTCGATATTATTTAATTTTTAAGTTACACTTTCTTATTCAATAATTAAGTAAAATAAAGTTCTCACCCAATGAAAAGACAGACAAAATTGTTGTTTGATTTGCTCCCTAGCCAACCCGAAAATTTTAGTTTTATATTCAATAATTGTAGGAACATAATGATAAATATGATTTAATGGGGACGTTGTTCAATCAAATGACTCTTTTGCGTTTGTTTTACCTTTTATGCCATTTAGATGTTTGAGCAGCCAACGTTCATCAGAGTCGAAACAGGGAAAACTCGCGGATCTTGTTTAACTCCAGGCAATTCCACTACAGATAACTGAAAGATATAAGATTTAGAGCGCCAGGTACAAATAAAAGAACAAGACAATGTAGAGATTTGTTTAATTTATGCTTTATGCAGATTGGGAAGTGTAATACTAGCTGAAATTATCAAACTTTTTTCAAGCGCTACCCAACGGGCCATGTAAAAAGTCACGGTTTGAGTGTCCCAAATGAAATTACAAAGTTTGACTAAAAGTCTTATTGTTTTTGCTTGCAAGCCAACAAATTACTGACTGCGTCTAACCGGAATACTAATTACAAACTAACAGTTAGCTTGCTGCTCTGGTAAAAAAAATCTATAAACTTAAATTTTTGAGATGTTCATGTAATAAACTAACAGATATTACAGATCAAACAAAACATCAGAAAAAGTTTAAATGTGTGGGTTTTTTTTGTTAGCAGGGCGGAACTAACTTTATACTTACGTTTTTGTAATCTTGTTCAACTTAGGATTAAACTGCAAACAAGTCAAGAAAGTCAGTGATGCGCAATCTCTGATAATATAAAGTGGGTCCACTCTTAGTTTGAACTGCACCCAGTTCTCGTATGTGTGCTAAAAACGATGCAAGACTACTTATTATAAATCTTTTCGGTAAAAGAAATTCATCAAGATCGAAAATCTCGAAATTAATCAACAAAGTCAATCTTCCACTCACGTCGTTTAAATTTAAAATTTTAACCCATCGATAGTCGGTATTTCCAAAAGCAATCTTAAATCAGATCTCAAACTTCGATTAATACTATTAACTATAAAAGTATCTTAAGTAAAATGATGAAGCAGAAACTTATGTTTCTGTGTGACAAAAGTGTGAGAAAATGAGATGAGAGCAAAAATTGAAAAACTAGAAGAAACGAAACTTAAAAATTAAAAATTTTAAAGTTAGAAAGAAGTAAGAAGTAAGAAATCGGAATAAAAATAAAATACGCATTTTGTTATTTAAAAGATAAAAGATTGAAGATAAAAATGTTAATGTTGGAAGAAATTTCAAAAAACGAAATTTTAAATTCATATCATATTATAACTGTTCAGGGTAAAGCTGAAATTTGTGATTAGTGTCACCATGTCACCAAGGATCAGGAAACAATCGGTTTTTAAAATTATGAACAACTATTTTGTAATGAAGTGTTCAATGAAAGAGTGGAACTTGAATGCCGCTATAAAAATCAATTAATACATAGAAATTTAATTTCAAAATCAGTATCAACTTCTTGAGTCGCTTTCATACCAAATAATCAAGAAAAAATAAATGGACTATTTAATATTGGATTGTCAAATAAAATAAAGCTTTAAAGCGATCGACGTTTCGAAGTCTTATTTTTCCTGTTCTTCAGGATCTGAAATGGTCATTATGCAGTACAAACCAATATAAATAATTGTTAATGACATGTTAAAGCTGCTGGGGTTCAGTAACAATAGTCATAGCAATAAAATATTCATCGACCATAAAAATAGTAAAAATATAAACAAATAAAAAACTTAAAAATATAAAATTAGTTATATGACGATTGGTGAATAATTAGAAATTAAGCTTGAATTGTGCAATGTAATTTATAAATTGTGTAATGATCTGATTTATTTGGAAAAAAGAGTTAATAAATGAATTTAATTTGACACGATTGTGAAAGAATTTTCGAGGATTTTATGTAAATTTGATTAAACTTGACGGAAAAATATGCGATTTGTAATTAGTGGAAAATTAATAAATGTGTTAAAGTTTGTAAATAATTTGAATAATTGTGTAAAAATTTGGAATTTAATTTGTAAATGATTTGATATAAAATGTTAAAGAAAATTGTGATAGTATGGATCTTCAGGAGCATCTTAAAATTGCACAAAATTCTGCTGTTTCTCACATCAATTTTAGGATTTTAAAGAAAGTCAACTTAATATTATGTAAATATGACTCAATTTGAGTTTTTCGAAAATTGAAAAATTTGATTAAACGCAGTCATTTCGTGTTGCATAAAAGAGTTTTCTTCGTTAACCTTAAGATAATCGAGTGCAGATTTTTGATTTTTCTGTAAAAAACAATTTTACCATGGGGCTTAAAACAAAGACAAAATTTGTATTATAATAAATTCAAGATTAAATTGTAAGAAACTAAATTTGTGCCTAAATATTAATAAGTAGTATTCAATTAAATATAATTAAAAAAAAGATACCTGTTATAAAAAACTTTAATAAGATTTTTTGTATAAAGTGTTAAACTTCCATTGGACTTTTTATTTTCAGCTTTTCGGGTGATTCATTTTTATATCCATGGGTACCAATACAAAATAATTTTTCTTAATACAATATTCTCAAGGGTGTATTTTACAATACTGTGGTAATTGATTGCCGCGCCTCTTATATAACGTACCAAATAAGGGTTCAGAATGTTATGCTTTTTTGTCTTTCGTTAGATTTTTATTACAAATATGAAATATTTTTAATATCGTGGAATAGGTATGGCAAATGTGGATTGAAAGTAATTCCAAAATTTGAATAAATTAATCAAGAAATTGATAACATTTAATTTCACTGTTATATGCGCGTCTTATTAAATTTCAGGATAATATCTCAGGATTAGATTGTTCACTTGTTTTGTTTACCAAGTTCTAAGGTGTAGATTTCATTAAGTGCTGGGTAAACTAATAATGCGGACTAGGATAAATTACTAAATACACAACATTAACTATATTTGCTTACATACTTAGTTGAACTTGATATTGGTAATGTTTAGTGTGTAAAAGTAAGAGAAAATAAAACAATATAATAGAATGAATTACAAACATATGTTATAATCTCGGTTTATTTAATAAAGTAGATGTAGGTACGGGAAATATCAAGAGGTTGCGCTGTTTTTAAGTGATTGTCGAGCACATACGAAATTCATTTCGTGTTTTATATGAACGACTTTCATAAATGAGCTTTTGATTTCTAACTATTTGGGGAATTTCAAAAATAAACGTTTTGTATCCTGCAGGAAAATTCATCAGAGATTTGTAATTAAGTTAACTTTTGTTATTACCTACGAATCCCCTTACCGATAATAAAACAAACTACGATTTCACATTTCTTACCTATCTACGAATCAATTGTGTACATATATATATAAAGTCAATTTTTTCATTTTTTGGTGTGAAGTTATTACCCTCATGGGTTTTACAGTTGGCTTTGTATAAAGTCATAAAACAAAATAGGTTTCTATTTTACAGTACGGTATAATTTTTGTATTGGTTTTTCATATTTTGCCAATTTTTCAGTGTAATTTTCTCTTGTTCTATCACGCATATAAAGTTCCTGCTCTGATTCTGCTATCGTAAAATTGAGTAGGTACGTATAATAAAATTATTCCAAAAATTAATTTGACAAAAAAATAACCGATATTGAATTTTTTAATATTTCGTTGAATATTGAAAACCAAAGAAAACTTGAAGCAAATATACCGACAATGCTTGTGAACAATCAACAGACTGGAAATGATTTAGAAGTGAAATGCATTCTCATACGTGAATTATGTGTTATACGTTGTCACCACAAACCACCCTTTTCCATTCATTGTATTGAGTTTCATATATAGTTATAATAGGATTGCATGTGATTGTTCAAAATTTATTTACTTGAATAAAAATAAAATTAGTTTGAACTCAGGTTAAGAATATTTTTTATTCGCAAATTTTAATAAGATGGGAAATAGTTTCTTACTTACTTTCGCTTTCCAACTGGCCACGAAAAGGATCTTTGCTTTATTTTCCTATGTACTTGTTTGAAAGTGATCACTGCCCGATCTACGATACTTACTTGATAAAAAACTATTTAATATTTAGTATTAAATTATAATTTTCCAACTGCTTGCAGCTTTGTACGTCAGTACGCTAATTATTAGCGTACGGCTCTAGTAAAGGCCTGTTTACCTTTGTACGTAATATACTATTTCTAAGTTCATCTCAGTAAATAATAAAAGTAACCAACTTTTAAGCCCTTGACTGCATTCCATTTAAAGCATGCAATATTAATTTTAATCTTCTATTTCGTTAGCTTTAAACATAGTATAACAAATTTGGTGTAAAAGCTTTACATGTAGATATAACTAGAGGTATAT
Organism: Cantharis flavilabris; assembly: GCA_949152465.1. Lineage (NCBI taxonomy): Eukaryota > Metazoa > Arthropoda > Insecta > Coleoptera > Cantharidae > Cantharis > Cantharis flavilabris. The sequence goes on from OX424439.1 coordinate 24,911,455, forward strand.
GAAAGAAAACTAATTCACAAAGTTAGAAGAAATCCCAAACTGTAATAAAGTTTTATGTGTGTATATAAATCAAAACGTTGATAAAAAAATCTTAAAAGTATATTCTGAGGTATTGCTATGTCTACACCTTAGATGAAACTTTTATTTTATTGAGAAATAAAATTGTTGACACTTGAACACTTCTTTTATAGAATATTGCTTTTGTGAATTTTTATTGTGTATTGCACACACAGAAAAAATAGACTTATAATAATAAAAAGTTTATTAAATTAAAATAATTACAAAAATTAATAACCATTTTTTTCTAATTTATCAATCTTAAATTACAATTTAAAAACCAACAACAAAAATTTTATTTTTATTGTTTACTTAGCTTGCTGATTTTTAAATTTTTATTTAAAATTAATTTCACAAGATTAATAATTTATACATTTTAAATCATTCATTAACGGTTGACAGTTAAAAAATATTATTGTAATACAAAGCGTACATTAATAAAACCATATATTGGTTCCTAAAGGTATTTGTCCGTATATTTGAAATATTTTATAAGGCATTTACAAAAATCAACGTTAGCTCTTTATTATCCAAATTTGATATGCATCTACAAATGATAATCGATGAACGATATGTTAAAAACTTTATTAAGACTGAAATTAATGCAGCAAAAGTATCAAATATTTGTTTAATAACAAATAAAGAGAACCATGTCGGGAGTTCAGACTGATTAATTTAAAAGTAATTCTGAAATGGATTACCTTGATGTACAGTCAAAAGAAATTTTGGAATTAATAATAAACACTCTTATCATTTTTTACAATCTTGTAATTTTGGCAATTTCATTTAATATGAATTTAATTTTGTATTCTCGCAAGAAGTTAAGAATATGTTCAAAATAAATTTAAGTTGTTGATCCTAGCGAATAAATGCTCCTCATAAAACTTTGAAAATGTAATCTAAAAAAGAACGGACACACATGTTACAATTTGTGGTAAGTAACCTATAACGCAGATTTATCTAGTTGTTTTAAATCTCTATTTATAAAAAAAAAGTTAGCATTAACGATTTTTGGTGACTACAAACAATATGGCTGTAAATTTATACAAATTTTATTTTCCCTGATGCTTTGCTTTTTGGTATTTATTGCCGTATTGCAAGTTTGTTTAGTTAGTTATATGCAGAATAAAAATTTGCCCATGTTTAATATAATAAAAACTCAAAAATAATATTAATTAAAGTTCAACGAGATATAAATATGAAATAAGAGATAAATAATGTGGCGCCCAATGTGGACCCATAATTATTTATATCTAAACTGGGAAACTATGCTATTAGGTTTGTATGTAAAATACAGTAACTAACTAAACAAACTTTGGTGTATGCGCTAGTGTATGAGGTTGCTTACTTTGAAAACACCACAACATAGCAATATATTATATTATAATATCATACATGGTACATTAATAATTGAAAATAAAATAAAATATTTAAAATCACCACGAGGTATCTACTATGTACCACAGTCATGCAATTTATACGCAAAACAAGTGGAATAATATAATAACAGCAAAAATAACTTTATAATTTTATATTTTAGCGTTGTAGTCTTTCAAAATTTAATAATAAATAATATGAATATTACAAGCACACTCTACAAGGTCTACTATATATTTTATTAAAGATTTAAAATTTTAATCTTACAGAAAAATTTCATATTTAAGACTTTTCAACTTTGAATTCCATTATGTGCATGATTCCACAGTAGTAGATTTTAAATTTGAACTGAATTAAAAATTAGTAATGTAGAAAAACGTCCAAATTTTGAATTTAATTATCGAAAGTTCTTAAACAGTTTTGGTGGACCTAAGATTAAATTAAAGTAAGATTGTTTTTTTTTTGTAATTTTAAACCTAATACGTAACAATATATTTTTCAAGTCAAGTCAAGGAATTCTAAAACTTGAAATTTAAATTATTGCTAATTTTTATCGTACAATAGTGCCAATTTGGTTTGATTAATATTTTATATGGAAAGCCACTCAATGGACACTTGAGCTATATTTACAGTTAACAGAGTTTTCTTCAAATGAAATTATAAATTTATATAATCAATGGTATTTCTTCAGATATTTCAACTCAAAATCTCTGAGCCATTGCATATTATTTATAAGGGTAGAGCCGATCCTGATAATAGAACATAATTTTTTCTAACTGGAATTACGCAGTTTTGCTAAATTATTTAATCTAGTTTTTTCTTTGGATTCAACTAAACTTTAAAATAAAAAAAAAATTTGAAAATTGAGATATAACGTAATATACTGAAACGATTTCGTTCCAAATAGCTCCTATAATCATTTTTTTCTCAGAAGATCAATATCTCTTCGTTAGTCTACTTGACTCCTGACTCAATATTAATATTATATAAATTTATAATAAACTCTATTTGCTAGCTTCTTCTATTGAACACTCCAAAAGCAGCGTTACACTGGAGGATAATCTTAGTGATTGTCTTGCTTCTTAATGATTTGAATTTTTTATTGAATAATTCAATTTAGTCCATTAAAAGTTTTAATTGGTGTAGAACACTGATGAAGCGATTATATCTCACCTCATTCGCGCGGTTTACTTTAACAATTAATGGCTTGTTAACTGCGAGAATGAAAATTTTTCAGTATTTTGTTCAAATTTTGATTTGGACTAAATAAATAATATAGTGTTAATTAAATCTGTTTAAAAGCAAGTAATTTCATTTTGTAGAAATTATAGGTAAATTTTAATTTGGATTTAGGGCAAAGGTTTTTATGGCTAAACAAATATTCCTTTAATTTAATAACTTTATAAAAGTGTTCCAACAACACATAAGTGATATTATTATTTACCTTTACTATAAATTTACAAAAAATAATAATTATTATTATTATTGCCAAGCATACAAAAGTTTTATATTGTCGATATCCCGATATACATAAGGTAACATATGGCGCATATCTTAAAACGACTTTAGGTTTTAAATAAAATTTGTTTCCACAGTCCTCTTTAAATATTATAAAACGGCATACAGTTCTATTTTTTTAATGTTTAATTTGATACTTTTGCTGTTTCTACCTATTGATAATATTTTTATCTAGCACCATATTTGTATACACAAATAAATATAATGTAACATATTAATGACATTTTAAATTAACTTGAGAACAGAATGAATTCATTTATAATATAAATAAATAAAAGTCTACGTCTTGGACGCTATTAACGAGGCCATTTTATGATATTATTAGTATAGTTAGTCTAAAAAATCTTTAATATGTTAGAAATGAAGTTTAGACTACTACCTAATTCATAAAATTATAAATTATATAAAACAAACAATATATTTTATTATAATATTTCAATTTCAAAACAACAACAACTTTTTATTGTAGAATGAAAACAAATATCAGCTATTCAATTTTCTAATACTTTCTTTTCTCTATTCTAACCTTAAAGCAGATCGCGCCAGCCCACACATATTAGTTTTGCAAAATATGATATGTTTTGTTTCTTATTTATTAGATTTTACACTAACACAGTTGTTATATTTCACTAAAAATGATATTTCACAATATAAATGTTTACAGTATTGTTTTAAACTTTAGGTTCGTTATCACACTAAATATTTTTATATTTTCAATGTTGTTTCCAACTGTTGGCTTTGTAATATACATCTTTGTACATGCTGGGGCAATGCTTTCCCGCCTGAAATAAAAAAGATTACATATTTGAAAATATATTCCAAATGTAAAATGATTAAAATTAGTATTCAGCACTACTTTAGAACAATTTTGTATTATTAAATGAGAAATGCATGTTAGTAGTAAATATGTATAAAGTATATGCAATATGCGGAAAATGCAATTCCTGAATTTGAACATTCAATAACATCAAAGCGTGCAATTGAATAACCATATACTGTCATGGCTATTGTATTAGAAACCAAATTGCTTATTTATGTAAATTTACATTGTAGATAATGTTTGTTGTATTGCAGTAACGTTAATATCATGTGCGAACTTGACTTTATTATTATTTTCGTCGTTCATTTTGTTTATTTTAAATTAGCACTTTAACCACAGAATAAACATGCTATTATTGCTATCTCGTACATACTATTACTTACAAGAAACAAAACTTACTATAATATACTCCTTTTGTTTTAAGATTACTGTACTCTAAGAGATTTACCATTGTCCCCTTGCCAGATTATCGATGTTTCATTAGTATAATTAATAAAAATATATAAATTTATTATTAATAATAATAATTCAAGTTTTAAAAATAAGCAAGTTATATGAAAAGTAATACAGTAAAAGCTTACTTTAAAAAATTTGTATTATTGTTCATTTAACCTACTTATTTTTAAAACTTTGAATTGATAAATAAAATTAATATTGAAACTTGTTTTTAAGTTTAACCATTGAACAAAGTCACACTATTCAATACTTTTAGATAGACAGTATGATATTTCAATTCCATAAAAGAAAATCGATTCTGATTTTTCGACTAATCATTTATTAAATTACTAGTTTGCAAACAGACGTACATACATCAATTAATACGTTATTGTTAATGGTCGTACCGTTGTCATTATCTATGCCATTCAGATTTTAGCCATTGAATAACTAAATATAGTAATTTCGAATCATCAGTCGTTTAACCACAAAATAATTTATATTGACTAAATCTAAAATAATGTATGCTATTACAACAAATATTAAGTTAAGCTTTAATGGATTCATATTTATGTACCTAAGTAGAATTAAAACTTTGTGATTACATTATTTTTTTCTATTATTGCTTTAGTTATTTAAGTTGAAGAACTCTTTATGTAGCATTGTTTTTAGTAAAAAATTGGCCATGTAAACATCGCATAACTTTTCCCATTTAATTTGGGAATAAATAAATAATTTTAGTATAAAAATTGTGGTCCAAAAGTAATTGACACTTTAACTTTTTTTTCCGCCATGTTTATGTCAAATTTCTTAACATTTAGTTGCGTGATTTAACCTGTGCATTTGATACCATTTATTTTCATATCCTAACCACACACAGACATACAGACGAACATCCAACTAAAATTTATCAAAAACCTATCAGGACATGATATAATAAACATTTTAATACCAAAATTTCGATTTTGGATTTTTGGGTGATTACATTACTTTCCCTTATACATACGTACCTATACATATGGGGAAAGTAAAAAATGGGAACTGCTAGGATTTTATACTGTAGCAAATATATCACAGTTATATGACAATTGCAGCATATCAGTGTGCGGTTAGCTTGATAACTTCGACCGCTAATATGAAGGTAGGTACCAAGTTTAATTTCTGATAAAACTATATACATAAAAGCAAAAATTAAAAACTAATGTTAACAATACATTTAATTCTTGCAGTAAGTTGTGTAAATTTTATGTAATTATAATTTTAATTTGAAATTTTAAATGTGAATTTTTAATATTTATGTATTGTATTTTCATGTTTTTCTTTATTTTTAAATACGTTTCGGTATTTTATATTTTGGTATTTTGGTATTTTTATATTTTGGCAATGTTCTATGTAGACCTCAAAACCAACGAAAACAATAAGGAAATATTTAAAATTGTGGAATTGGACAATTCAATAGTAAAATTTGAACCGCTACATGTTAAACGAATCATCCCACAATGCGCGAGATGCCAGGATTACGGACATACAAAAAACTACTGCCGAAAGACATATCGCTGTGTTAAATGCGCAGGAAGTCATGAAACTTCAAAATGCGAACGGAAAGTAACAGATGACAAAGTCAAATGTGTAAACTGCGATAAAAATCATCCGGAAAACTATCGAGGTTGTGTAGTTCACAAACAGCTACAAGAACGACTATACCCACCCCTCAGAAAAAAGAAAATAAATCAACCAAGCGAAATACCACCAAACCAAGAAACACAACAAAACGCATGGGCATATAATACGCCAGAAAATTATAATGCTGCTTTTCCACAACTTCCTACTCGACACGAAGTGCCATATGCACAAGCAGTACATAATAATTATCCCAACTAATCAATGCGGGACCAACAAACCAAACCCCTAGTCAACCAAATGACGACATAGGTGAACTCAAAAATTTAATAAGAGAACTCATTGAGTAAAACAAAGAAAATGACAGAAATATGAGCACAATGTTAAACCTACTAACCGTCCTCGTCAGTCAACATAAATAATAATGGCAGAGCATTACAAATATAGAATTGCTGTCTGGAATGCTAACGGACTCAATCAACACTTACAAGAGGTAAAAACATTTATAGTTAATCAAGAAATAGACATAATGTTAATATCAGAAGCCCATCTTACAAACAAACACTATAGATATTAAAATACCTAAATACAAAGTCTATCATACTAAGCATCCCACAGTAGGTAAAGCACATGGTGGTAAAGCGGTAATCATACGAAACAGCATCAAACATCATGAAACTAATAAGTACGAAAATGAATGGCTACAAGCTACCAGTGTAGTACTAGAATATAAATCGGGAGAATTTACCGCGTCTGCTATCTATTGTCCACCGAAATATAACAACAACAAAATCGACTTTGAACGTTTCTTTAACACTCTAGGCAACCGATTCACAGCTGGTGGTGATTACAATGCCAAAAATCGAGTATGGGGTTCCAGACTGACTACATCAAAGGGCAGAGAATTGGCCAAACCCATGACCGCTAATAACTTAGTGAGCATTAGCACTGGAGAACCAACCTACTGCCCAACTAACAGGAATAAGCTACCTGATGTAAACTTCTGTATTGTAAAAGGTATCGATATCAAAAAAGTTAAAGTGGAATCCTGTTTAGATCTCTCCTCTGATCATTCGCCGATAATTCTTAGTATTTTTCATAAAATCTTACAGAAAGAAAAACAACCATCGCTTACCAGCAAAAGAACTAAATGGAACTTGTTCAGAGAAAAACTCGACAAAATGATCACACTAGATATTCCCCTAAAAACTGAAAATGATCTAGATGAAGCAGTAAATATGATAACAAACAATACACAACAAGCTGCATGGAAAGCAACCCCTGATACCTACAATAAATACATTAAAGAAGAAACACTATACTCAATAAGGCAGAAAATAGCTGAAAAGCGGACACTACGCAAAAGATGGCAACAAACTAGATACCCTGAGGATAAAACTAAGTTAAACAAAGCCAGTAGGGAACTAAAAGAAATGATCACTGAAAATAAAAACCAAGAAATCCAAGAATACTTGAAAACCCTCAGTGCAACAAAAGCTACTGAGTACTCACTGTGGAAAGCCACCAGAAAAATAAAAAGACCTAAACAACATATTCCTCCTATTAAGGACGAAAACAATAGATGGGCGAGAAACGACGGAGAAAAAGCAAATACATTTGCGAAACACCTAGAGAACACATTCCAAGCAAATCCTTCACTAATAGTAGCTAATGATAACGAAATACGAGAATACTTAGAGACACCGTTTCAAATGGATTTACCAATTGAAAAGTTCAGAAAGGGCGAAGTGGTCAGAGTCATTAACAAAGAAATAAACCCAAATAAACCACCAGGTTTTGATCTTATCACTGGTCGAATCCTACAAAAGGTAAGCAGTAAGTGCATCAAAGCTCACACTCAAATTTTGAATTCCGTTATCAGAATCAATCATTTCCCTAGCCAATGGAAGGTCGCCCAAATAGTTATGATTCTCAAACCGGGTAAAAAAGTTGATGATGTTAAATCATACAGGCCAATAAGCTTGCTACCTGTGCTGGCTAAAGTTCTCGAGAAGCTCCTACTGCAAAGATTACGACCCATAATAGAAGAACGAAAACTGATTCCTAACCATCAATTTGGATTCCAAAACAAGCAAGGAACCATCGAGCAAGTGCATAGATTGGTCAGAAAAATTAACCGGGATCTTGAAACAAAACGATTTTGCTCAGCAGCTTTTCTTGACATCAGCCAAGCCTTCGACAAGGTATGGAACAACGGATTGTTTTACAAACTGAAGGAAAATCTTTCTTACCACCACTATCTAATCCTTAAATCATATCTAACCAATAGACATTACATTTCTTCGTTAAACATGAATCTGAACTAACTGATCTTCATCCTATCCAGTCAGGAGTGCCACAAGGAAGTATTCTGGGTCCCATCCTATACTTGCTGTACACACTTGACCTACCAACATCAAGCTCAACTACAGTAGCGACATTTGCAGATGATACTGCAATACTATCATCTCACGAAGATTCGGCAACAGCATCTAAAAATCTGCAAGCAAATTTAGACTTGATCCAGAAGTGGCTTGAAAAGTGGCGTATTAAGGCTAACGAAACTAAATCGTTGCATGTGACCTTCACCATGAAAGGAGATACTTGTCCCCCTGTCAAACTGAATAATTGCATATTACCACAAGCGACGGGTGCTAAGTACCTCGGCATTCACTTAGACAGAAGACTCACTTGGCGGAAACACATATTTAGTAAACGCAAACAGCTTGGAATAAAGTTCAGCCAGATGTATTGGATCATGGGTCGAAAGTCGCATCTCTCCCTTGAAAATAAAATACTGCTCTACAAGGCAATAATCAAACCAATCTGGACTTACTGCATCCAACTATGGGGCTCGGCAGCTGAATCAAATCTAGAAATTCTCCAACGATTTCAAAATAAGGTGTTACGGACCATCGTTGATGCACCTCGGTACATACCGAATAATGTTATACAACGCGATATTCCTATTGCTTCGGTTAGGGAAGAAGTCAAGAGGTTTAGTGTAAATTACCGCGAGAGACTTACAGTGCACCCGAACATTCTTGCCAACAAACTAATAGTGCCTAGTGATAAAGTGCGCAGACTAAAAAGGTTTAGACCCACAGACCTCATGAACAGATTTTGACTTTTAATCTAAAGGAACTTTAAGTTTTAATTAATTATTGTAACTCGGTGCTTATTCATATAATTATAGTACACGCATAACTATAATTAGTTAATTTAGAATATGCAGTGTTCACTGGAACACTTCATACGTGTCTTTCTTTTTTTTGTTTTGGTATATTTTATCAATTATTATCTTAGTTTGGTTAATTATTGGCACCTGATATCTGTTTAATAATCTATTTAGCTCTTTCTTTGCTTTTCTTCAATTGGGATAGTTAACGATTTATATTGGTTACTGTGTTTCCACTAAGTTTGCACTCGTCATTCTCTTTGCTAGTAGTTTGATGTTATAAATTTGGATCTTCTGTGTAACACCTATTGAAAACAATTAGGAATCTACTATTTTGATCTTGATTGCTAAACCCATTAGCCCAATGTAGATTAAATAAATCATTTTTAGAATATTTTTATTTCATTTATTTCAGTTTCATTTACGCGTTGGGAACTAATGGGTTCAAACAATTTCAAGTCTGTTTTGATTAATTTTTTCAACTAATATAATTAATCTAGATATCGATATTATAAATAAAATAATATAGAAAACAATATCGCATCACGTGCAAGGTATGTAGTTTAAAAACCAAATTAGTGCATGATTTTAAAATACAAGATCAATTTTCGTTTGGATTTTAGTGATTACAATTATTTTGTAGTTGTTCCTCTATCTTTACAATTTCATCTCCAGTCTTTTGTAGAAGGTATATAGGTATTTTGTAAACTCCCTGATAATTTCCTTAGGGAGTGAATATTTGATTTTTAATTCTATATGGGTCATTTTGTAACGGATCAATGTGTAATTTGCACATTGTTATTGCCACCGATTACCCGTGACCATTCTTTGATAACTTCAATAATTGTGTGATTAATTGTACTTGCAAGTGCAAGTGATTAATTACCATCTTTCATATTATGATAATAAATATTATCGTAATAGATTGGTTTATTTCTTTTTGGGAGAACTCGCAATCGCTCACCACTACCATCCAGCAGACTATTCCATCTCTTAGGGGTTTTCACACAATTAATTATAAACTGAGTTTACTCAGTATGTGGAGAACTTTTTTCTATTCAGGGAAAGTAAAATTCATTAAAAAACATAATGGTAACCCAAATTTAAGATAATTTAAGATTTCTTTGTCCATTTTCAAACAAGAGAACAATATTGAATCTACAAGTTTCGGTATATTTGACCATCATCTGGATTAAATGTCAAATTTACTACGATGGTATATTTCTTAACTACTTGTTAAAATGAGAAATCAATCAATCAATAGAATAAATTAAAAAAATAATACAAAAAAATAGAATAAAAAAAAATTCTAATTCATTTTAATTAAAGGTTGATTTTGCAAGGCGCATTTCACATGCAGGGTATTTATTATAAGCGTGCGTACGATATTAAAACAAAATTAATTATAAAATTGTAATAGACATTTCAATCATGTATTCAGCAATAATTGTAAATAATTTTAATAAACTGAAGTGGGCAAATTGTTATCAATATATTTGTAATTAGCGTATAAATGATTTCTCTTGAATTAAGATATTTAAATAGGAAAAATTTTCAGGAAGTATCATTGACAAAGAACTTAAGTAATATAAAAATATTTATGTATGCTTTGAAAAATACACATGCATGAAGTGTCTGAGAAAATCAAATTTAAAGTTAATTTTAAATTTAGTTAAATTTTTAGATTATTTATATAATATTGATTCCTTTTACATACTATCTTTAATTCAATTGGCATTAATTAGGGAGTTACATAGCAAGAATGGCATTTAAATATCTATTAGAATATCAATTTATCCACTTTTATTAGATGGACTAACATTTCATTTCTCTCGCTTTTAGATTTGATGATGTGAAGCTTTAGATTTTATAACATTACGTACAGTGGAATTTGTTAATATTCTCAAAATTTATTGGAAACAAACCACATGCGATTAGCAATGCGCACGAATGGATTAACAAAATTTATTAATAACTGATGAAAATGTACATTGTATTTTATTTATTCGAACAATTTATGCAACTAGAAATAGCCAACGAAATGCACTGTACTGTAATAAATTTATAAAATATTAGCGATTTGTGAGTGACCTCTAATGATATTCAACGGCAATGCTGATTGAGTTAATTAGAGGCCAGGAATTCCTAATGAGAACATTGCATTGCTCTAGTGCAATCGGTTAGTATTAGTAATTCTTCAAAAATAATTTAAATATTTTAAGAGAGCGTTGGTTACACTTTTAAAATAGTTTCAGGAAGAAAATTTCATTTACCCAGTGAACAGATCGCTCTAAGTTATTTTACATTATCTGCCATTTAGAAAAAAGTGAAACATACTTAAAATGTCACTGTAACTGAAATGTGCTGGTCAGGAAAAGGGTACACTTTTTAGTAGTCAGAACTACTAAAACGAAAGAGTCTGAAATAGGAAATCTTTATAAAATTTTATTAAAAGAAAGGCGGTAATATAACTTTTACAAATAAGTATTTACTAATTTGCTGTTTTGAATTTGATTTTAATTCTGTTGTCCTGATTATATTAATACAATATTCCATTAATAGATGATTGCGATAGATTGAAAGTAAATAAACAATTAATCAAAAATATTGTGATTTAATAAAATATGCAGGATACTATGGTAAAACGAAATTGATTTTCAATTAAAAGTTAATATAATTATACTCCATTGTGTACATAATTTAACATTTAATATGTAATAGTTTGTTGGTCAGTACTTACCGTTCCCGGATGTTTGACATTAAAGTCAATATTTGTTCGAATTGGACGATGATGTAAAGGTTGTGGAGGTCTAAAATTATTACCTAAGGGAGCTTTCGGATGTTTTGCATCTCCCTGCATCAGTCTTCTGAGTCCATGCATCTAATAAAAATAATATTATATCAGATTACTAGTAATATATTATTAGATTAGATGTACTACTACTGTAATTACAAAAAAATAAGTTGGTTTAAATCATTTTAGATTTACCTGAGCTAATTTGGTAATTAAGTGGCAAACGAAGTGAATAACACGTTTTAAGCTAAATTCTACGCATGAGTGATGACTGATGAGTTAGCAAGAGAGTGCCAAGTTGAATGTCATTGTGTAGTACGACGCTTGCAGGGTGAGATATACAACAAGGCAGATTACCGGGCGTCTAGAGCGCCGCCTATTTGAGCTATAAATTTTACAAGCTACAGGAAACGGAAAAAGCCTTAGAAAAGGAATTACATTTACAACTTGAGATGTAATGTTTTCTCGTTAAATACCTTCTGATTTTTAAACAATTTAAAAAAATACTTACGCGTTTAACATTTTATCAAACGACGAAAGTTAAAACTTTCAAAAACCTTTAAATAGTTTTATTTCTTATTTGAATATTTTATATTAAAATTGTTTAGTGATAGCACTAATTAAATCAACGGTAATTATTAAATTGCATGTTAACTCTAATATTATGAGTTTGCAGAATAGGATCGTAATTAGTCAAGTGCTGTAAGAGAAATAAGATAATTATCGTGTTGAAAATTTATGAACATTAAAGTTGTAATACCTATAATTAACTAGAAAATTTTAATCTGAAAAAGTATGCTTCAAATTATTAACCCTATTTTTAAGCTATATTATTTTTACACGGCTAATTTATTTTAATAAATATTAATTTGTATCGAAATACAATATCACCAGTAGAACTTTTTGGATTTACATTATATATATATATGTAATAATATATTCATTATATACCAAATATGTACCATAATATATTATAGTATTATATTTAAAAAATATATTAAAATAAATGTGAAATTATATATAGCTTTGGTAATATATTATGTTGTGTATTATAGATAACTACAATTTTATAATGGGATTTTATAATAGATTTATTAGGTAGTAATATATTTCGCCTTCTATGCGCAGTACCTTATTATAATCTGGCTTCGTGTCAGTCTGTCCGTCCGTATAATACAAATTTTTAACAGTTTTTGATCAATTCTTTTGTTATTAATTTGCCAATCATAAAACAATAAAACCAAATTATCGGATTAGAAATTCTGAAATTACAGAACAGATTAGAATTCATAACAGTAGACTTAATTATCAATGAATAATAATTCTGATTGCCATTACACTCAGAAGGATAACAGATCAATATTGCATAATTATACTAGATCTCTAGAAGCCATGGAATTGCGGTCGTCCGGAAAAATAAGAAACTTTAAAGGAACAAATTCTACTTAGTTTTATTTTTTGTCCTATTCTTTCTATTCTACATATTTCTAATAATCGGAGCAATTTTCTAAAGTTGTTAGAAAATTGTACCGAATATGTCAATTACTTGATCAAGTTTACCTTTTCGACAAATAATAAATATTTTAAGTTTAAGAAACAATAATTATTGAATGAAAATCTGTGGAAATCGTCATTAATAATAATAATAATAATATAGTCTTTATTTCATATGAGAGAGACAACTACAAATAAAAAAATTTTAAGATTATGCACGAGGTACATGGTTTACGCCCAGTTGTGTCACCCCACATGAAAAGGGCGAAGTTCAGATTGGCTCCCAAAGAGAGCCGCCTGCTCTTCCACTCAACCCAAAAACTGGAACGCGAACACATCCAAGTCCCCCCCCCCCAAGCCCCAACCGGCACTAACGCGACCGACAACCCTACACCCGCGTCTCAACTGACCGTAACATTAACAGGCACAGTAAGTGGTAAGTAAAAAAAAAAACAAAAGATTATGCACTCTGTTCCGCCAAAAGTTTGTCAAAAACTTGCTTTCTGAATAATGCCAAAGATGAATCCTTGAATGTATCTGGACAGTTGTTATATAATGAGGAGATGTTGTACACAAAGGAACGCTTGAAAAGTGTCAATTTGTGATGTGGAATGATTAAGTAGATTTTTCGCCGCAAGTTTAAATTATGTACGTCCGTACGCAATGTAATTTTGTTGTAAAGATAAGGTGGAGTTTTTGATTTAATTATTTTATAAAATAGAAGAAGGGAATGTAACTTGCGTCGATTGTTCATATTGAGTCATTTTACATTTATAAGTGTATGCGAAATTCTGTCGTATTTGCGTAAGCCGTAAATTAACCTGAGACACCCGTTCTGTACCCGCTGGATCCGACCAACATCAATAGAATCTAAGCATGGGCCATAGACGACATCATAATGATTAAAGTGCGACAGGACCAAGGATTCACAAATAGTTCTCTTTAAGTGGCGAGATAGAATACAAAGCTGTTGATAAATTAATTTCAGGTTCATGTACGCCTTCTGAATGCAGATGGTAATATGAGTTTTAAATCGTAATTTGGCATCAATGTGAAGACCTAAATCCCGTGCACACTCCGAAATCCCAAGAGCTGTCCCACCCACGTGAATTTTTAATGATGTTTTTAATTCATCTAAATATTTTCCAAAAAGAATGACTTTAGATTTACTTGAGTTAAGAGCTAATGAAAATTGGCCGAAGCCGTTGTACAGTGAGTGGAGGTCATCATTGATGATTTTACATGCATCCGTGATATCATCAAGGTAAAAGGAAAGATAAACCTGAGTGTCATCTGCATACATATGCATATTACATCTTTTTATAAAGTTTGGCAATTTGGATGTATAAACGGTGTACAACAGAGGAGCCAAGATTGAGCCTTGAGGAACACCAGCCAATACCGGTAAAGTATCGGAGGTGCTGCGCCCCAAAACCACTTCCTGACTTCTACCAACCAAAAAACTAGAAAGAAGCCTAGCAGCGTCTTCCGAGATACCAAAATATTTCAACATAGCAATCAACACTCCGTGACTAACAGTATCAAATGATTTGCTATAATCCAATAAAATCAGCAGCGTTATCATACCCCTATCAGTAGCCTGGATTATATCATTAGTAACATTAAGCATAGCCGTAGTGCAACTGTGTAAAGGTCGAAATCCCGATTGAACGCAAGGTAAAATATTATTTTTATCTAAGAAAGATCTCAATTGTTTTTCCATGGCCTTTTCAACAATCTTAGATATGACGCTTAATAAACTTATTGGTCTCAACTGAGATAACTCCACAGGGGGCACAACCTTGGGCAAAGGGACAATCAGTGCCTTTTTCCATACCTCAGGAGACACTCCTTCAAGTAGACATGAGTTGACAATGTATGGAATAAATGGACTACATAGTTTAAGTAGAGAGGCGTTCAATCCATCTGCACCAGTAGCATTAGTCTTAATAGAGGCAATAAACTGATTAACGTCGGTTTCTTCAATTAAATTGAAATGAAAATCGCGCATATTAGGTTTCACTTTATTGTTACTAAAGTAATCAATAAGATCGTTGTCGTCCACAGATTTAGTTGTAGATGCGAAAAATTCATTGATGGCATTACAATCCGCCAACGATTCCGAAATCTCATTAACTGAAGATCTACCGATACTGAGGCTTTTGAGTGTTTTCCACATCTGTTTAGAGTTACATACGTCCTTCAACAGTCGATTGAAGATAAGCTCGTTTAGCTGCACGTATCGATAAGGTAGTAAGATTTCTCAACCGTTTGTAGTCGAGCCAGTGATATTGAAGTTTTGTCCTTTTAAATTTAGAGAAGGACTTATCGCGTAGAGTCATAAGAAGTCGTACATTATCAGTTAGCCAAGGAGCTGGTTTTTTTATGATTCGAACGGTTTGACATTTCTCATAAATATAGATTATATCTTGACATCTTGTTAATAATTAGTAAAATGGCTAATAAGTTAATTCTTATAATTTTAGTTAATTTATGGTTAGCTTAATTAGTAATTTGATTAACGGAATGTCACGTGCTTTTCATGTTGAACTTGGTCATAGTAACTCGAGTAAAAATTAGGAATTATTGACTTGGTATTTCTAATTGACTGTTCAAAATCAGAGCTATAGACAACGATAAACTTTATTACTTAATATAATATTGTACATTTTTTTGTATAAAGAGAGGTATAGATAAGTTGCAAAATTTTATTTTTGATTTTTTTTGCAAATTTTGATTTCAAATGTTTTGTAATCGCGGCGTATTACTCGGTATTACGAGACTTTCGCCCAAGATACGAGAATATTATAAAAAAAATAAGAATAGAAACAGATAATAAAACAGAAGATATAGGCGGAATGTTAATATAATTATTAGAAGATAGACAAAATATGGAAACAGTTTGATAGAGAGTGCAATTATAATCAGTCAATTGAAATTTCATTAGATAATAATGAATTTTTTTAATATTTAGTTTAGAAATAATTTAAGAAATGGGATGATGTATTAAAGTATATAATTTGTTTTTATGAATTATTATACTACATTTTTTGATTCTCTTAAAGTAAAATGTTATAAAGAATTGTTTGGATATTAGAAATCATTTTTCAATTTATTATGTTAATAAAAATCATACCAATATATTGCATTGTTCCCTAAATGTTTTATAAAATTTTAAAACTTTGTTTATTCTTTCTACTGACTACTTCTTATTACGTTTAAGTCATAATAATTGTCAATTTCTACAAATTTTTAATTTAAAAATGTATTTAATGGATAAATCAATTTACATTAATACGTGATGAATAGGTATTACAATATTTTCAATTAAGAATAAATAATTTTGCAAAACAAAGAAATCGTGAGCTATATAAAGTATAAACGCTGACATCCATGTTCCACGTAATAATGATCTTAAAACTTCGAAATGGTTGAGACATATCAATTTTTAAAATTTAATTTTTTGAATAATTGTTAAACATATACTAAAAGTCTCCCTCGAAATCTGTTGCGGAAAAAAGGTACACTTCTTCAGTTTTTTTTCTATATCTCGGCAACTTGTGCTGATACAAAAGAAAAGTTTAAGTAAAAATTGTAGTTTATTAAATTTTATTTAAAAAACTTTATATACATCCTTTTGTATCTCCAATACTTTAGCTCTACTTTACACATATTTACACAATAGTTCATACTAATGATTCAAAAAAGATTGACTTCTATTTTCGCTTTACCTAATGTTTATAAAAAATCCACAGTAAGCCGAAAAATTTTCTTATTGGTGAACCTGATTCAACTTCTATACTCAAACTTTCTTACTCGTGAAACGGTTTTAATGCTGTTTTCAACAGTAATATATAACCACACCACATGTTTTAATTTAAAATTTCAGATTGTAAAATGTGTTCTTGCTTAGCAACACACAAAAACTTTAGCCCGAGTGTAATTGCTAAAGAGGAATAGGTACTTCTTTTATTACTAAAATATCTTTTAATTAAACATCTCAATTCAACTAACGATAAATAACAACATTTGAAACCAAACACTGAAATACTTGAGTATTTAAACTTAAGTTTCCTTTACTTTCTATTACAGAAATATTAGATTCTTTATCTGGAGCAGTTTATTTCATTAGATCTACCGCAAGGATATTATCAAATTAAATTAGATAAAAAAAAGTAGCCTTTTATTACAAATCGAAGGCAATACAAAATAAAAAGACTGCTAATAGAGTTAAAAATTAGTTCAAGTGGATTTTCACGTACAATGTCAGGTTTAAATTACAAAGGTTGTTTAATTTTTTGGTAACACTTTATTCAATTACAATAAAAATTTAACAAAAGTTTCGGAAAGATTAAGGAATGTGCAATTGAAATTAAACTAAAAATGTGGGAAATTTTTAGAAAGAAAATTTTACATTTTCATTATATTCGCATCACCGGATCAAAAAAAATTCAAAATGATCCAGTACAAAACAAGTTAATTTTATGACAATTTCTTTGATTAAATTAAAAATTTTTTTAGATTTTTGGTAGTCTAGAAAAAATTTATAGAATCAAAGAAATTTTTACAATTTTAACTAAACTTCTTAAAAACATAATGACTAACTGTAGCAATTATTGGTTAAAACCTTCATTTTGACTATTAAAGCACAAAATATTCTTCTTTACAACCTTCCTCAAATAAGGAAGTGTTTAGAAGTTTTGGTAGTAAATTCTAAATAACGGGCTTTTTATACAGATGACAATATCAACATTTAATTTAAATACACAAGAGCACAAAACGAAGTCAATTACAAAATAAAACCAAACCATCTTGAAAGCTGTTAGTTCAAAATAAATAAGAAAAATAAATACAGTTTGGAAAATAATTCACTTTTGATTTAAACAAGTATGCACTGATGTGAATCCGGTAATCGATATTTAAATATTAGTTTTTAGATAATAATAAAATTTATTTGAAAATGCCGCCTACTGAGTACCACTTGTACAAAAAAATTTGAAAAAATTATTTTCGTCGAAGAAAAGTTTACAAGTATACTTGAATGTAAGTGTAACAATTACGAATTCATTGGTGCATCAAATAACATTGATCTGATCTTAAGACAGTATTAAAAAAGTATTAAGTTAGATTTTTGAATTTTTAACTTTAAAATTTACTCAAAAGAGATTGAGATTTGAATTATATGATATTGACAAACCACAAATTATTTATAAAAATGTATTAACAACAATTATAACTTATTATCAACAAAAATTTTATTTATTTTTCCATTTTAATTTATTACTGTAATACCTTTTCTTTTGGTTATTTTTTCTAAAAAAGCGCGGTCTTAGGTTAGTAGTCAGAATGGTAAATTGCTAAGTTGAAATGACAGGACGGTGGCAGAACAGAACAAAAGTTTTATTGAGCAATCAGAACCTATGACGTTTCATTTAAAATTTCGTGGCGTTTGTAAACAACTGACAAATAAGTTTATTTATGTCCAAATAAAATGTGTACTTTATTTATCGGACCACGCTATACTTTTTTAAATTTAAAAAGTGATAAAAATGCTGTTTAAAAAAATGTAGAGGACTAAAACTATGGCTTTATTGTCAAGTTTTTAAGCTATTTGGACGTTGGCACAAATGTAGTATATATTTATTATTAAAGTCAAATTTAAAAAGTTGAAAATTAAAACAAGAAGTATGCCGGAGGGTGATCGCTCTCTGACAACCTACTGAATATTTTTCACTGGTTAAAATTATGAAGTGTTTGAAGATTGAAAGAATTTATTCCTAGTGACTAAGACAAATTTTTCAATCGTGTTTTTACATAATAAAAATAACTCAATCTTTCATCGAGGTTGATAAGGATTTCGTGATAAACTCAACATGATAATTAAGCGGTCACTAGTTTGATACGAACGTTTGATTCATACGCAATGAAAATAAATTATCTTAGGGCTATGACGAACTAACACGAATCCTTTTGGAAATTTCCAATAAAAGCCTTCATTTGCACAACAATAGCAACACAAATTTGCTGGTCTATTGGTACAATGTTCTATTGCTTTCTCATTACGATTGGAGGCTTCCACACTTTTATCAATCAATAAATATGAATACAAAATTTTGTATTATTATTTTTAACAACGCCTGAAATAATGTAGCATTGTGTAAATTTTTAAATTAATTTTACAACAATGCAGAATAATATTAAGTTTTCATTATTGTGAAATTGAATTAAATTTTTAATATTTTATTCTAGCTTAAATGCTATAACTTAGTAAGTATCCAAATAGAACTAAAAAGACCTACGTACTAAAAGAAAATAAAATATCTGATTTTTGCTAAAAGGTGATTGGAAAGCTTGTTTCGTTGATTAGTGCTACCTACGTTTGTTTTTCTTTTCAATAATCATCGTTTACTTTAGCAGACGAACGTATCTGATCACATCTATAGAATATTTTTGAAATAAAATTAAAGAAAGTAAGTAAGTAAGGCAAATGGCAAACGAATTTAATATTATTATAATTAGCAATTGTTAATGAAGGAGAAATTATTAAATGCACGCTTAAATAATATTGTAAGCTTTTTGCAAACAATTAGGAATAGCGTTAAAAGCTGTTAGCGTAAATTCATCGCTCTTTTGTAAATTTACTGACTCAAGATAGCTTTTAAGAAACCCACTCTATACAGAATTACTACCTATCATAAACAATACATTACCTGTAAGGGTGAATTAACAATATAACATGTCGTTAACTCATACAACAGAAAGGCACTTTAGTCATTTATAATTTAAGAACCTGGCTGTAATTAATTTTAGTATTTATCTACTTGGGGTTACTTCCTGTAGAACTTTACCACAAGCTTATATTAAATTTTACGACAGTAGGTTCCCTTGAAAATTTCTTTTAAAAGTCAAGCCAGTAAGGGATAAATTAAAAAAAGTCTATCCTTTTCTTTTTTACTTTTTACATGCTTTTATTTGACCACTCTACCATTACCATTAATCACTTTTTTAGTAAAAAAAATGTATACAAACTTTTCAAATGTTGAACAACTTTTAGGACGAGTTTCTCCAAAACTTTGTTCACTAACTAATCATGCTTGATAAAGAAATAAGTTTAAGTTGATACTTAACAGAGAGTAGTTGAAAGTAAATTATTTAATTAAAAAATCAAAACATTAACTATCGATAACAAAAAGGACGAAAATTTCTTGATTTATTTTAAATTGTAATTTGTAATTTTTAGTAGCTAGTAGCCAATATCGCTAATACCAAGTTTAAGAACCGGTAGTTTCATTTCAAAGACAGTGGATAAGAAAACAACAGGGTGCGACAATTGCTGTTATTATTTAATATTGTTCGAATTGTACTGTAAACATTAATAGTAAACACGCTATTTTTTACCCTATAGTTGAGCCAACTACACAGTTGCGATTTAAATCCCCAGTTCAATCTACCAATTGTACTATACATCTAGCAAGGTTAGCGCCCTATTAGAATATCTTCGGGCTCTTCTAGAACAAATACAAACTAGGTATGTCTTGTTAATAAAAGAAAGAAATTCTAAATTAAGAGGAAAAACAAGAAAAACTTGACAATTTTTCAAATTTCTCAGTAATTTACTTGCTAACCATTCCTTTCATATTATTTTAATTTTTCATTCACATAGCTCGTACTCTGGTAATGAGGAAAATACAATCAAAAAAAAAACAAATAAAATCAAGTAAAAACATTGAGCTAGCATATTTTTCATGGTCTGTGATGTGTGTTTGTTTGTTTTGATTTATCAGTTTATTACGGATAAAGCCGTGAATTTTGGATTTTCTTCATTTTCCCTAGCAGACCACCTGCAGTTGTTTTTCTTTTATTGGAAACCACGCTCTCGCTTCCATCAACTTACAGCTAGTCTCATTATAGCACGAGTGTTATTGTAACCAGCGTGTAGAAAAAATTCTGTTTCCCCACAACGGAAGAAATAGCTATTAATGTTATTAGTTTAATGGAAAGTAGAATATTTCAGTAATATGCGATAGATTATTGTCACGTGTATTTTTGTACTTTTTGCTAGGGTTGTGTAACTCAAAGGTTGGAGTCAGGTTTGCTTTAGTTAAATTTCTCACACAGGTGTTTATAATAAAATTTAGATTTATTAATGACTATGAAAGCTAACCAACCAAATAAATAAATATTTAAACTATGACTAACTCTAAATTACCCTTAGGGGAGGGTGGATCCACCAAGCGGTCTGGTCACATCTTGACCTTTTCAAAACCAGTTCAAAACTCTTTTATGACTATCTTACAACTGCCTGACTTCACTAATTAATTGCCTAATTAAATATTGCACCGCTTGGTGCTTCCCTTTCCAAATTATTTACAATACTTTGTCAATCTATTATCCGAGGGAACTTCAAGTGGAAATCCAAACTTTCATTTATCGATTATATACATTCCCACTCGTTACAATATCATTTCAATTGAAAATTTATACCGAAACATATTATGCAAGCCTGTAAACCTGTAAACCAACATATTGAATCGTATCTTATTATTTTATGCTTTGTCAATTTTGTTTGTCAATAAAGTAATTATACTTAATTATTTCCTTAAACTTTTGTTTTACTATTATTTAATTTTATATCTTTGGTGTACGACAGCAGACGTAGTACAGCTACAGACGAACTCACTCTACTATCTTGCATAATATCAAAGAGTTGAAGTTCGTTTTTGATCACAAAAACTCCCTCCAGGAGATTTAATTTTATAACCTCACGTTGGTTTATTTATTTATATGCCAACAATTAAATTTCTCCTGAACTACACGAAATATCGAAAAACTGTAGATGAAACTAAATAAGGGATCGTCCATAAATTACGTCACACGATTTTTTTTTAGTCACATTTTTATTGAACCCCTCCTCCCCAGTGACGTCACACTTCTATCCGATAAAATTTAATAATTTAGAGAAATTTTGTTTAACAACTAACTTATATTAAATCAATTTTGCAGGTCTTAATTAACAATTTATTTTTATTAATATTTAATTTTTGTTTCGGTCGCATGAAAAAATGCACGAAAGCGCTACTTATGTTGCTAAAACCGATCCATGGATCAAAAAAATATATTTTTTAAAAATTTGACTTAGTGACATCACAACCTTTGAAACCCCCCGGACCCCCTGTTTCACTTTTGTCACAACCCTGAAATGACCCCCCCTACCTCTTAAGGTGTGACGTAATTAAGGATGGCCCCTAAGAGAGAGGAGACTATTCTGCTTTGCGCAAGGACCCACAGTTACCTCAACTTCAAAAATTTGGTTGGCATTATATTCTTTGTGATATCTCTAATTAAAGGTCCTTTAAAACTCATTTTGCGCAAACAAATTGAAATCTATGTATTACAAAATACCACGCGAAATGGCCTCCAAATAATATTAAAATATTTAGAGATAGAGCGGATCATTACGACTTAAAAATTCGCCAAAAAATAATACTGTTTTATCATTATCACATTAAATCTATATAAATAAAAATGAAATGCTGTTCGTTGCTAAACTCATAACTCGAGAACGGTTGGACCGATTTGGCTAATTTTTTTTTTTTATAAATGTTCGTTATAGTCCGAGTAAAGTTTTTACGGAAATAAAACTTGGAAAAGTTGTACGCAAAATAGAAAAATCAGGAAAAAAATAAAATTGCTTCATTTCTATTCCGATAGATGGCTCTACGTGCGCAAATGTCGTTTGACAGCATTTTTAAATTAGACGGTGACACTTAAATGTGTTATCAATTATATTAGGTGCAACTGTCCAGATAAATCCATTCACTAAACCAAAATGGCATACTTGCCAGATTGTTGGACATTGGTAATAGGAAAATCGCAGTTAACATCTTGACCGGATTCATCACATTGCCCACTCATTTCTGCCAGTTGGTCGAATCGAAAAAACATCTCATTCATAGTGTTTTTCCCAACATAGTGCAAAGTTTCAAAAACCATAATTGGCTGGAGAAAGGAATCCTATTGGCTGCGAAAAACAAAGATGTCGAAGATGAATCGACATCGCGGGTGAGTTGATTTCCTTCAAATCGGTTTCCATACCATAGAATTATAGAATTCGCTTGAATTTCCTGATCACCACCTCACAATTTGTAATTGAAGGTAAGCTCATTCATCGCATCATGTTGTATATTGCAGGGATGCACAGACTTATTGGAACTAGAGGCCACTCGGCAAGATTAAAGTTCTAGCCATTCGAGTTCAAACGGCTGTAATTCCCCAAGCGTTTGGCTTTCGCAATGACCATCAAGTCGTTGGAATTAACTTGGAATTTCCGTGTTTCGCGTATGGACAACTGTATGTCGTATGTTCGCAAGTTTTCATCTTTGTTTATTTACGCGCCGGAAAACAAAAGGAATTAATCACAAAGCGAAACTCAAACCGCATATAATGGGGTCAATATTGCCGATCTCAACGAATTGGAGTTGGAAGGTTGACTGTGGGATTCATAATCGCTTAGGTAACATCCCTTAATTACGCAAAGCGTTTAGGGAAGGGGGGAGGGTAGATTAGAATCTCACCCAATTACACATGGGGGAGACAGACGGGGGGGTCTCAGCAAATATCACGTATTTTTTTTCCGCAGGAAACTGTAAAATTTCGGGAGAATTGGGTTAAATTAGGTAAAACAAACAATCTTACGTGAGATTAGAGGGGAGGGGGGTTAAAGACAATTATCACGACATCCCACTAGGGTGTGGGGTCATAATCATTTCAAAATCACCTCACTTAATTAATGAACGCCCCCTTACTTTAGAGTTACTATCAAATCAATTTTATAGGTGATACAAAGTTTATCGGGTCAGCTAGTTTAAAATAAATAAAGAAATTAATAATTATTTTACAAAAGGGTAAAATAACATTAAATTTTAATATTATCTTATTTTATTATTATTATCGTAAAATAAATACAATTGGATTTATAATCATTAATCAACTACCACATGCATTCGGGGTATCGAATTTTAATTTTCCCAAGTAAATATTTAAATTTACAGGAACAAATTAATTAATTAATTACAGAAAAACTAGAGTTTATAAAAATACATTTCAGTATTTTATTTTTATTAATTATTTATTAATTATTTGCGATGAAATTTTGTTGAAAAAATGAAATTTAAGAAAAATTTAAATTGACAAAAGAAATTTGAGAAAATTCAAGAAAATCACAGAAAACCTTAGGAAATAAAAAAAAATTATAAAACCTTTAGAAAATGCTAGACACTATTTTTCCAGAAAGATTACTATCCCAGAAATAAATATTAGGAAATCTTAGATATACTACAGATGAGCATTTTTTCTCGTCTACTTTTTCAAAGAAAAATTGAAAGGCAATCCAGGAGGAAATTCGAGATTTCAAATCAAATCCGGTATTCCAAATTTCAAATTAAGATTACAATCACATAATATTATAAAAGATTTTCAACATATTTTAAGATATGTAATAATAACATTCCGTTGAAGAAAAATGTCGTAATTGAGAATCTGGTTTGCCAGATTACTATATAAGCGAAATTTTCTCATTCGACTAAAAATATTTGCAAAGTAATCGGCGAAGCCAATACACAGAAAGAGATGTGGTTTGGAATAAAATCTGTTAAACTATTACGAAACTGTTTTTCTTGTAACAGGAAAGGTAAAAATCAATTAAATTAAAACCAATATTGCTAGATACATAATTAAAAATAATAAAATGCAAAAACACGAACTTTTATAAACACAACGAACAATATTATTTCATAAATGAGGTTTTTGCAATTTTACATTAATATCGGCAAATTTCAAAACTTAAAATAAATATTATTTGTAGAAGTTTCATTTACTTTAAAATTTTTGCATCATATGAAAATACAATTTTATTTAATTGAAAATCGTTTCGTAATGAAATTTTTTGTCTTACAAGATCTTAAAATCAACTTAATCATTAATTTCAGTAGAACAGTTTTATCGACTTAATATGAATTCAAATCAGTAGATATTCCAAATTTCATATTTTGGATACAATAACAAAATATTAAATATTTTCTAATATGTAGGTCGTTAATATATAAAAGTAGATTAAATTGTCTTAGAAACAAACAACCAGATACAAATTCTCCTTAATTTAATGAATTTATTGGCATTAAATTAAATTAAACAACATAATAATAGTTTATGATATCAGTGGTGCAAGGAAATTATTATTAAAAATGTACGATGCGATAATGTAACATTTCAAAATAGTACATTGCATATAAAATTTTATTTTCTTTCAAATCTTTTTACCGTAACTTTATATTTTAACTTTGCTTTTCTTTTACATTCATATACATAAGGAATATATTATTTCAATTCGAGTATGGTCCGTCTGCCACTGTCCACGACAATTTTTAGCCAAATTGTAATTCAAATCTGGAATCTGAGACCGGAAGACTTATTTAAAGCTAAAAATAATATGTAATACAATATATTATTTGGAAAACAAGATTTATAGTTTTATTTACGGAGTTGGATTTAAATTTGAGAAATTACTGTTGTTCCGGTGACCCTGTATGATATTATTGAAGAGAAAATGCACGAAGAACTTAATTTTGCAGCTTGGCACGATTAAAGAAAGGCATATTTGAGAATTACAATAAATTAATTTTAGTTTTCTGAAAGGTCAACGGTCAAGATAATGTAATATGAATATGTAATTATTTGATTTTTCGAGCTATTGTAATGATTTTCATTTAATCATAGAAAAAAAGTTATTTTCTACTTCTTTATCGTATAGAAGTAATAATTATAGATGACAGATTAAAGTATGATTACATAGACACACTAGTAACATATCAAAAGTACCTGTTGCTTGGTAATGTAAATAGGTTTGTTGAGTATCAACCACGTGACAGTTTCGTGGCAAGCAGGCATTGTAGTAGAACCATCATATGTCATGTAATAATCTGTTTCTGGTAATAACCCACGAACTGATAGTCTCTTCACGTCTACTTCTTCCCCTGAAAACCATAAAATACATAAATTGCCGATATAGAACGGAAAATGTAAATTTTCTTACCTCCGTATCTGATTTTATCCAATTGATCTGTTAAAATGCGAAGTTCGGGATTTGATAAGTCGCCCAACTAAAAAATAATTTATTATTATTATTAATATTGATTATTCCGAAATGGAATTATTAAAATGAACATTATAATAAATTAACTTGTAGGTAAGATATAAATCTTCAAACTCTTATTTAATTTGCGAACACGGTCATTATTTAGCAATATGGAATTAATTTTGAAAACTATGTGTACAAGTCGCACGTAAGTCCTTAATTCATCTACCAAGTACCTACAACTAAAGCAGTAATGTAAAACACAATTATTAAGGTACACGACTAAAATTTGCATGATTACTTGGTGGCTTAAAGAGCGTTTTAAAAGTTCGACTACAATGTTATTTGCATAACAAGTAAGGAAATTTACCTAGAACCACTTTCGTTGATGTCTTTCTACTTAGTTTTACTCAAAAGATATGGCAAATTGTATTGCTATTTTACGACAATTCTTTGTTACAATGTAGATTACAAGATTCAAAACATATTTCTTATGTATTTTTTTTAGATAAATACCAGACAATGTAAAAATGATGAAAATCTAAACTCTCCGCAATCAATGATAATCATGTTAAAAGTTTGAAAGCTAATGTGATGTACATACACTACGCTCGAGACTTAATGTGAACGAACAGTAAGTAAAGCTTTCCATAATTTGATGTTACGACAGGTAAAATTGTAGCACGACATACCAAAATACAGCTTTTAGTTTAATCGATATACAAGTTACTCTAAAATATTTAATGAATACAATTCATTCGAATAAATACTAAGTGATTTAATCTACAACTTGGAAACAATACAGAAATATTAAAAGCAATTAACGGTCGCTCTGGTCCACACTACAGATTTTCTAATTTGTGTGCGATATTCCGATTATTAGATATGCCCTCATTAAAATTTATGATTCCTTCTTAATTGCATTATTATTATCATTAAATCAACATAATTCCAACGAATCTGATTCACAAATTAATAAATATTTAGGAATTCGGCGATATCGGCATTTAAATAATTTTTGTAATTAATTCTACCAATTATGCTACCAATTTTATTAAAAGAGATATTTACTGTGTCTCAAGCCTGCCTTATCTGAATTCTTCCCAGTCTCATCTATATCATCTGTTTTTGTTAGGTATATTCTATATTTTCCATTATTCGCAATTTTTGCTTTTTCCTTGTACGATTCTTATTATTTTCACACGATCCACTTTCGTTAAATATTTTAAAAAAAGTAAACCTACAATAAGTAGATGGTAGTTAATTTGCAGTGGTGAAGATCTATCTAACGATAGGTCCTCCTCTCCAAATACGATACCAATGAGTAATGTGGGGCTACTGCAAAATCAGATGGTGTAAAAATATCAAAATGTGTGTTTCTAGCTGGCGATTCTGATTTTTCAGTGCCCCATATTACATATTCTCTTGTTAGGATATTGTGAGAAGAGTGTCTATATCATCAGATAGATCTTCAATGTCGAAAAATCCACTATCGCCTAGGTACTGTTTGTAGATTTTACTTTTTTTCAAATTATCAAAAAATTACGGTCGTATTAATATCCTAAATTTTATTACTTTACATACTGTTTTTATATTCGTTACAAATTTTCATTTGATGTATTTCAAAAGGCTCATTCTAAGCATCTATAGCTAATAAAAAGCTTTGAGCTTTTCTGAACAGAAGATTTTCTTTTAGTAAATTTTCGAAAACAATGTACGACTCCAATTTAAATCAACTTAGATATTTTAAGTTTAAGTTCAGTAGCTTTGTGTGGCAAATCAAATGGCAAACCACCGAGGTAATGAATTTATTCATAAAATGAAGTGGTTAATCAAAATTAATCCTATCTTAGAGTGCTACTCTGTATGACCTTGTTCCACAAGTGTTGTATATTTTATCTAATTTCTTGCTGATAAATCGTGATTAAAGTAATCAAAAATTCAAGCAAATAACTTAATCAAACTGGAGTTTTAATTGTAATACATAGTAGATGCTGAAATCCTATTACATTTCCATAAAAGCAAAATTGCAAGACGTAGTCGGTCTTTTGGGTTAGTTAGAATTAGTTTAGTAACAATAGACAAACAATATTACAATGGTACCTACTAACCTACTAGGATCTATTATTCAACGATTTTTAAATATATCGTTGTGTAATAAAGGTTGCTTTTGACAATAAATTTGTATAAATACACGAAATTAGATTAAATTATTTATTTAAAATTTTATAATTATAAGTACAATTTCGTCGCCTAATTCATTCCACGGAGAAAACATCTGTGAAATTTTATTCATGCAAATTGAAAACTATTCAAATAGTTGCTTTTTTTTCGGTTTTACTACTATGTTGTCACTAATTCATTAATTGCTTTTACTAATGTTGAATTTTCAACTTTTAACTTTGGTTGATGTCTATTAATAAATATTTAAAGTTGGTTTTTAACATTTACCTGCACACTAATGCTAAAGTTAACAAATGTATGTATGTAAATACTAGTATATTTAAATCAAATCGATTCTGATAAACCGAAAGGTATTAAAAAACAATCTAGAGTAAGCAAATGATCCCAAGGAGCTTTAATTTAATGCCAACTTAAATGCACAATCTATAGCTATTAGAGTTAATATTTACTTTGTATAATAATAATTGTATATATATAATATAATATAATATAATAATATATATAATATAATATATATAAATATAATATAATAATATTATTAAATATATTATTAAATATAATATAATAATATATAATAATAATAATATATATATAATATATATAATATAATAATTGTACATATACTATATTGAAAATTTAATAAAACTATTTTGACTGATCAGTCAGTCAACTAGATCACATTAGACCAGCGTTGTCAAAAATTCGATTATAAAGTGAGACATTATACTGATGTCTTGGTATGTACAGTGTTGTGCGTTGCGGTGACAAATCAGTATTGTCTCACTTTATAATCGAATTTTTAACAACGTTGGTCTAATGTGGCCACGTCAATGCCAATGACTGTTATAAATTGGTTTATTTCAAGTAGAGTAATATTATTCTAGGTTTGCTTGATGAGCATCAGAAATTCGAAACACCTGAATTCACGTGTAGTAAACTAATTCAACTAATTTGCATATTGTTATCCTAAACGACAGTAAGTTTTTCCAGTTATTAATTTATCTAATAAGTAAAAAAATAATAATTTGCAAAATATTTTCACAAGTTGATAACTATAACCATATTTTCATGATATCTTATTTTTGATAATTTTTAATGCTTTTTCGACAGTTATTATATTTATAATTTTCACATTTATTATTTTTTATTTTTATTATTTACCATTAATTGATCTTTTAAACTGCCAGGAAAAAAACAAATTTTATAAGCAGTGATTTGTTCTTCATGTTGGCTCGACATGATCTTATGTCTTGTGGTTTAATATTGGCTTATTATTATCCCGCAGTCAATTATAGACTTGAGTGATCGTGTTTCTTATCTCCATAGAACTATACCAATGGATTTTTTAAATGTTCAAAAAATTTGTTCGTTATTTTCATTCCATTTTGATTGCATAGTACACATAAATATTCATTTTTCACTTAAGTCTAACTTTTGTTGTCTTGATATCTAATGAACCTATAATTTTAGCAAATTTTAATCTGGCTTTAATATTCTTTTTTCGTAAGAATTGTTTCTTTGCGATCAACTTCTGTTCTACTAATCTTTATGAAGTACTTTCGTTTAACTGTTTCACAAGTTTTAAAGATGCTTACGCTATTTATTTAACTGACAACTTTAGAAAATATTGAACAAAAATAGTATGTTAAAGTAAGAAGACAAACTTTAACATATTAAACTATAACGACCGTATAATAAATAATAAAGTGAAACTACGAAAGTATCTATAGGTGGATTTTCGGCCGTGAAGATCTATCTAATGATAGATACTTCTTTCACAATATGTTACCAATGAGCAGTGACGTATTTTAAAAGTTGGCGCCCTGGGCCCAAAAGGTTTGCCGCCCCATAAATTAATTTAAAAAAACAAAAATTAATTTTTATTTGTTCTCTCAGGGAGGTAACGTTTATAAAATGCGCTCCAAGCTGAGCGCGTGAGACGGCTTGTGCCGCCGCCCCTCGAAGCCTTCCGCCCCGGGCCATGACCCTCTTGGCCCTTGGGTAAATACGCCACTGCCAATGAGTAACGTGGGGTTATTGCAGAATCACAATCCCCAGCCAAAAAGCATACATGCAGATAGTTTTACACCATCACATGGACCACTAGGTTTTATCGTACTACCGACGGTTTCGAGATTACTCCGTAGAGATTTCTCTTCATCGGGCACAAATTAACCCGCAGTGCTGATGCATGGTCGTAAACTTCCACACAAACGCATGCGATTAAAACTTAGGAAAATGACAAAGCATACCACGTCCTCTTTTGGAACTCATGTGAAAGGTTTGCGAGCGTCCTTATGAAGGCACCTGTAATTGTATGCAATAAATTGCAAACAATTCTCTCGCTTTTTTGACGCCTAATTGTAAATAACAGAAAAATTTAAGTAAAATTTAATTATCTACTACCTACTGCTTTAAAAAGTACCTTTTGAGTAAGGTAAAGTAATTTTTAAAATAATCCCAAAAATGAGGTGCATTTCGCCAGCCCCCCCCCCCCCCATTTTGAATTTTGGATCCAAAATAGTTTAAATCGTTTGTACCTCGTTTGTATCCGTTTGAACCTTCTTTATTTTCGTTTGTACCAATTTTGTTTTTGAGATATTTTGAAATATCTAAAATCGGCATTTCGCCAGCCCCCCCCATCTCGAATTTTGGATCCAAATTAGCTTAAATCGTTTGTATCTCGTTTGTACCCGTTTGAACCTTCTTTATTTTCGTTTGTACCAATTTTGTTTTTGAGATATTTTGAAATATCTAAAATGGGCATTTCGCCAGCCCCCCCATCTTGAATTTTGGATCCAAAATAGTTTAAATCGTTTGTATCTCGTTTGTACCTGTTTGTACCTTCTTTATTTTCGTTAGTACCCATTTTGTTTTTAGATATTACTAAATAGGTATCTAAAATAGGCAATCCCCCTCCCCTGATTTTAAATTTTAGATTCAAAATGGTTAAAATTGTTTGTACCCAGTTTGTACCTGTTTGAACTTTCTTTATTTTCGTTTATTTGTACCATATTTTCTTTAATGTATATACAAGAACAAACAGTTTAGATTTAAACTATTTTTGATCTATACTTAAACAAGGTGCAACTGGAAGAAAACTTAACCCATCCCCTCACTTAAAAGTTTCCAAATATCTGAAAAACAAAATGGATACAAACAAAATGGTAGTTATATTTTTTATTATCACAGTCATAGGACGTTCATGAAGATATCACTTTGACATTTAACGGTAACATTTTTGGAAATGCATTTGCTATTTTTTGTATTTCAGTTTTTTACTCTTTTAATCACGTGAGAGTTTTTAGGCCACTCTTTTACCCCCTCTTTTAGTGATTCGTCATTCGATTTTAATCTACCCCACCCCTTCTCTTCTCAACATCACGTGCAATTTTTTAAAAATATCTTTAAGCAGGGACGGCAAGGTAGACGGTAGGGCAACGAGCGCGTCACAAGGTCCAGTGTTCGAAACCAGCTGAGAGCTAAATATTGTAATTATGTTGCTTTTAGGCACAAATGTGCTCGCTCAGGATTTTACGTAGTCGCACGAAAATATACACGTGATGATTAGAACATCCCCCTCTATGGTGATCAATTCTAATGTTATTCAAACCCCCCTCCGCCCCTGTTAAAACCTCGCGTGATTAAAGAATAACTCTAATGTTAATGTGAACCGTTTTTTCTCTTTGATAGAATATATTTTTATTTTATATTTAATTGTTTTTTTTTAACATAATAATTTTTAATACTGTTTAAAAAAATTCGCCCCTCTACAATTTTTTAGAAGCGACGCCCTTGTTTTAGTTTACTAGTATACATTTAAAAAGCATTGAAATACATGCGAGTAGAAAAATAATGTAGAACGTACCAGGAAATACAAGTGATTTGGTCTTCTCTTGACCAAAAATTCAAAAATGCGATTATTCGAAATTTTGAAATAATACGAAAATAAAATGGCTATAAACGAAAATAATACAAAAAAAAAACAGGTACAATCAAAGTATAAACAATTTAGATTATTTTGAATCTAAAATTTAAAATGAGGGGGGGGCTTGCCTATTTTAGATATTTAGTAATATCTAAAAACAAAATGTGTACTAACGAAAATAAAGAAGGTACAAACTGGTACAAACGAGATACAAACGATTTAAACTATTTTGGATCCAAAATTCAAGATGGGGGGGGGGCTGGCGAAATGCCCATTTTAGATATTTCAATATATCTCAGAAACAAAATGGGTACAAACGAAAATAAAGAAGGTACAAACAGGCACAAACGGGGTACAAACGATTTAAGCTATTTTGGATCTAAAATTCAAAATGGGGGGGCTGGCGAAATGCCCATTTTAAATATTTCAAAATATCTCAAAAACAAAATGGGTACAAACGAAAATAAAGAAGGTACAAACGGGTACAAACGAGGTACAAACGATTTAAACTATTTTGGATCCAAAATTCAAAATGGAGGGGGGCTGGCGAAATGCACCTCCAAAAATCATGCCTACATGTTACAGGTAGGACGGTTACCTACCCTCGCATATAGCCGTTTATTGCAAATAAAAATAATTTTCAAATCAACATTTTTTTAAATAGTTTAATTAGTAATAAATCTATTGTTTCGTATTCAAATAATAGTAGAAAATATATTGTATAAAACGCGAATGAACAGTTTATTTTTCCGTACCTACTTGTTTCTCAAATAGTTATTTCATGACTAGTTGCACTTTTCAGTAAATTCTTGCAAAACAAGATTTTTCATGCACATAAATCGAAAGGAATTTTTCGAATGATTGAAGAAAAATTACAATATTTGTATAAACAACCATAAAAGTACGTTTACAGAAGGACTTTCTACTAATCACTTAATCGGTCTATTTAAATCTAAGGAATCTATTATTATCAATCGATAACCATACTTTTAGAAGTGGTGTAAATAATTATTATTGTCTTTACATTAAAAAACAAAGAGTTGAATTTATGCTAATAGTAATAATTAACATTAGTAGAAATGTAGCCACATCAATAAAGATAGAATAATAGATATTGAAACTGAATATGGATAGAAATTACCTAAATGAGCTTTTAATAATATAACTTTTAATATATTGATTATTAGAAATGAACCTGAATTGAGAAATTGCAAAATTTATATTGATAATAATAAAAAGAACAAAATAATAAAATTAGAACAAACTTACAAATTCTGTAAAAAGTCAAAAACATTTATATAATATAAAGTGATAAGATATTTGCAAAAGTCGTAAATGTCGCCTATAAATTTTAAAATAAATATAAATAACTGTTGCATTTTTAATGCAAAAGTTATCTATCGCATTTTTAAATATTTCTTGTCGGTGGTGCTTTGTATAAATTTAAATCCGCACTGATTCACGTAATTGATCCGTATAAAACATGTAAATGGATTTATTGTAAATGTCGATCACAATAAAGACTAGGTTTTACTTTTAACAGACTTACGAATAGATATAATACCTTACCTGTAAAAGTAGCGAAATCACCACAATCCCTTGAGCTTTGTACAACGCTTCGGAAAAGTTAGAATATAGTTGCGAGTTGAACCCAAAAATCTGTATCTGGAACAAACGGAATGTATAGAATGCGTCTTTTCATTCTCACCGGCTGCTGCAATCATCACTTTATTGCTTTGCCGCCCATCGAATTTTCCTTCCTCTGTTTCGTCTCAGCCCGTGATTTCATTTTATAGCCGTCTATTGCGATGCTCCGGAAACTTTTTCGTCCCGACTGTTCACACGTCGAGCAAATATTATGATTACTTTAGCTTGACTCAATATTCGATTTCATATTTGACAATTTCACCGGTCAAAATCGAATACTTTTCTTTTTCTTATTCGCTTAAGAGAACAAATATAAAATTGAATGCTTGAATAGACCAAAAATAAATTTTATCAAAATTTGAACTTCAACCCCTCGAAGATGTAGATATAAAACTTGCACCCCATTCGTTTATTTATATATTTAAACACTTGCGCATAAAAGCAAAGTTTTAGGTAAGACATCAAGTTGAAGTTATGTTAAAATCGTGTATTCCAAAATATAACAAATAAATGGAATTCAGATGTGTCGCATATTTCGGAATAATGCAAACTGCAACTCAATTTGTTTTTATAAATTGTTTTAGTAAATAACTATATAAGATCGATTTTCGTTTGAAACTAATCTTTCGCAACTAAATCACCTGCATATTTCGAATAGTAACTAAATTATTGTAGATAACTGGAGATTTCCGGTTAGACGATTTTCACCATTAAGAACTCGTACAAACAAACAACTAAACTGGTCTTGCCATTTTCAGGCAGAGCATCAAGCTATAATTGAATAAAATTGTATGAAAATCATAATATAAAAGCTCTATGGTTTAACGTGAAATACACATGTTACAAATAAATTGGAAACAGGTAATTGGGAAGCGAGTATTAAAATTGACTTATCAATGAAATTTAAACTTTCGGTAAAATTTCTAATTTCGTGTAATTTCAAATATCTACATTATATGAATTCGCAAACT
Source organism: Cantharis flavilabris (assembly GCA_949152465.1). NCBI lineage: Eukaryota > Metazoa > Arthropoda > Insecta > Coleoptera > Cantharidae > Cantharis > Cantharis flavilabris. The sequence goes on from OX424439.1 coordinate 24,946,610, forward strand.
CAAGTTGCTATTGTTGTTTTAAGCCGCAACAAACCATTAGAGTAAAAGCAAAGTACAAATTTGGCCCAAAAGCAAATTACAGTTAATTGTAATATTTGACTTACATACAACCGCAAGATACTTAGCACCATCGTTTTCCTTATAAAGTTTCAATGTAGTGGAGAACCGAAACCATCAATAAGCTTGCCCACGTTCATTTTGACACTTAATAAAATCAATGTGAAACATTTTGTTTGCAAGCGAAAAGTTTAATTTATTGCCAATACAAAAATGAATTTGAAACTCGTATAAATTTATACCAATAAATGAATATTAAATCAATAAATTTAATTTTACGTTTCATTTATATCAATGATTAATTTTTATTCAAATTATTAAAAGAATTTAAATCGTTTAATGGAAATATCAAATATTACTTAAAACTTAGAAAAAGATTTTTATACTTTGATGCTAAATTGAAAATTAATGTTCGTTTTTAATTAATTAAGTAGCTGATAAAATTTAAAACCTAAAAAGTTTTTTTCAAACATCTTCGATCACACAACAAATATTTACAATATAGCCTATATAAATTTTAACTTTAATTAGCTAAAGGTATTGTCAATTTTAGTTTTTACCTTTTAAAAAAACAAACCCAATTAATTATAGCTCCATACCGAATTTAATGTGTGGTTTAGCTTGGAATATATAAATTTATATTAAAAGAAATTTTAGAGAAGAAGGGTGATTTGTAGGTGTAAGAGTTAAATCTTGGTGGTCGTGCAATAGTAATGTGAGTTATGATGCGGTTACTGCATCCTTAATTGATATTTGTGGTTTGGTGGTAGTAATTGGAATCTTGCAGATAACCGAGTTTAATTAATTTATGGTAAAATGCTCATTGCATGTGCATTTTCATTGTTATATTTTGACCATTATTTATTTAATGAAAATATCTATATCGTATGTATACGGAAGATGCTCTGTTTGCTTTGATAAGATTGTTTCGGGATTATAGATTATGAAGCATTAATTGAGGATTGGAACGGAATGCGATTAGAACTTTTAGGAAGCTTACAGTTCAAGTACGTTTTAGTTCATCTTTAAGCTTTTCAAACATTATAAAATTGAAATTTATTTTATTCGTTCGTTATTAAATAATAAAATTATAAAATTCTTAAAAAGTTTTAAATCACGGAAACCATAAAATTGCCAGAAATGCGTTATAAATATTGAAAACAAAAATTTTAATTTTAGAATTATATTACTTTTGCATTAAATAGCAAATTTAAACATGACAAATTTAATAAAAATTTTACAAACTTTCTCGATTCTTTTAATTCGTGCAAAAAGTTGACTGATCTTAAATTTTCATGATAAACGAAAGAACTTGAAAAACACTTAGCTTATTAAAGCTATAATTTAAATTCAGCGAAACCCCAACTAATTACACTTATTGATATCTTTTAAAATGTAGGAAATCTTAAAGTGCTACAATTACCAACTAAATTTTGCCGGATACTTAATTTGTTATCAAAAACTTTTGGTCTTTCCTTATTAAATGCACTTATTACTTTCCCTAATTAAGGAGGCAGCCTCCAATAAAACGGATTAGTTTACTGAGATAAATTACGATTTAAATCGCGTCTTATTCATTAAGCAGTTTCTAAATAGGAAATTTGATTAAATAATTAAAGGATCTTTAATCAGTTACTATAATATCTAAAAACCCTAATTATTATTATCAAATAAAGTCGTTTTTAAAATAACTTTGTATATTTGAAAATAGTACCATTCCCTTACTACCTTTCTAAATTATTTATGAAGTTTATTCACATTTTTAGTCTCTTTATAGTCCCTTATATTCTCTTTATACCAATAATACCCCACGCTCTTTTCCAACAAATTTTGGCACTCATTTCGCTATATGGTTGTAATAATATATAAATTGCGATACTTTGACAACCTGCCATTAGAACGGAAAGTTACAAATTAACCCCAAAGTATCCAAACTATACAATGCGAGATTTTATAATTACTCCCAAAAGTGACGTTTTGGTAAAGTCGTGGTTCCTCACCAAATCATTCGTAAAACGACGTTTGAGATTGAAAATGTCTGAAGACCATTTAATGATTTAGTAGTTGAGGCATTCGATTTCTTCCTTGGAGTCTCCCTAGCAGTTAACCGATTCCCTAATATGTAAAATTAACGTTTAAATTTTGATAGCCAATATTAAACTCGAAATAATTATTTAAATTTAACATATCAGAAATTTTAAACCACTTTTTAGATAAATACTTCTTTCACTAAGCATATCCAAAGGATGTTTATATTCAAAACCCGTAATATATGATTTCAGATATTTTCCCAATTCTCATTGGTTTCTCCTTCTGGGGTTTCTTTTATTTGCGCTTATGCCTTCCTCAAATTAATTTATAAATGTACATTATAAAATTTTGTAAATTGTAATTGTAATATTTACCTTAGAACTGGTAACAAATTTTTGCAATTTGTTTAATTGTTAAGTACGCCCCTGCCTAGTGGCTGATAGGGGGGATGGGAGTTTGCGTTTTGTAAACGCAAGAGCGCAATTTTCAGAACGTACGCACCTTTGCCTCCGTTGTTAGATATAGAAAACAATATAGAAAACTACTTTGACACCCATAATAATTGGTGTTTTGGTTCTAGTTTTGAATTTATTTAGTGGCATTCTCAATTCTCTCGCTCCTATGTTTGTTAAAAGTGTGGGAAATGAGAGCTTGGGTTTCTTGAACCATATCTGTAGATGTTTGAAAACAATATGTTCAAGTAAGAAAACAAACTTTAACGTATCGAAACGACCATATTCATAATTCAAAAAAGTAAATCCTACAAACAGTAGATTTTCGTCCGTGAATATCTTCCATAAGATAGATACTCCTATCTTCTCATCCTAAGTGATTTTACTTGTTTTATTAATTTGAAACCCAAAAATTTGGACAAAGTTTGATATTTGGAAATTAGGATTTAAGTTTGGATTATCAAAATTGGATCAGTTAATTGGACGTAGTTATGCAGAAACCCATCAACCCACAATTTTCGAAAAATTAATTAATTACGAAAATAAACTTATTATAAACTATTCTTTGTCTTGCAAAATCCTAGAAAAAAGTCAACAAGCCAAAATGGATTTGATCTAGATAGTCATTATTTTGCATAAAACTACCAACTCACATCATTTGAGTATTTTTGTACAAAATCAGGAATAATACCTATATTGTTTGGCTAGGGATGAAACAAAACAATTAGAAAGCTAAGCTTTCTCATAGTGCAAAAAGGAAGTGGGGTGTTTAATCCTACGTTCCACGACATGTAGATAGTTTGTTATTCGCCATTGTATAGGGGGCCGCTGGACCGTTTCGAGATTATTTCGAAGAAAGCATAGGCTGCAACTTAAGTTTTGAAAGTTTCAATTTCGTGCTATCCATGCATTAGCACTTGAGTGTAAATATGTTCCTGATGAAGAGAACTCACTTTGGAGTAATCTCGAAATCGTCGGTGGTACGATAAAACCTATATCTAAGCCGCTAAAGCAGTAATGCGATTTCTAACTATTTAGTTGTGAGTCGCGACGAATGTTCATCTAACAAATTATCCCCATAACAAATAATCTCAAATTGAAAGGTCTATGCTATAAGATATCTATATACGTATTATATTTGTTCTATCTTTAAGATAGAATAATTTGTTGCTGGAAATTCTACAAAAAGAGTGTACAGAGACACTGCCAGAAAAATAAAAACAATACTGCAAGATTACGCTAACAGAACTATTTTAGATTTTCTTCGAGTTCTAGCTCATAATTTCCAACTAGAATAATTTAAAAAAATTTTTGTTTTAATTTATTTTATTTTGTAATATCAAATTTTTGTTGTCTTTATTTTAATTGTATTTAATGCGATGAATTGTCGCGGCGATGAATTGTCGCACGCGATGCACTGCCGCACGATGAATTATCCGCGATGAATTTACGGTACACCGACATACAAAATTTAATTAATTTTTATGTAAGGTAAAATTTAGTTTGACAGCGAACCAATCATTGTTAATAGCTTTGAGTTTCTTTTTATTAATTCTTATCCAATTCCAATTTTCATTATATTTTAAAACCATAAACCAATTGTCAAATCCAATTAATCAATGAGCCACGGGTCATTGCAATATTTTTTACATATTACATTGCACGTTGAGACAGTCGAAATACGACAATTGCAGATCAGCGCGACTGTTGGTTAGAAACGAATTGGTTTCTTCCCTAGGACAGAAACCGTCAAGATTTTTCCCACTTACTCAGTTATAAATCTATAGTTTTAACCGTGAACTTATCTGACAGTGACAGTTTTTATATTTTATGAAGGTTAGGTTAGCTAATGAAACTCTCAGATTCATTGCAGGTAATATGTAAAATAGTGTGTATAACACGGGATATGGCACGGGCAGCCAATCCTCACCCTGGTCTGAAATCGTTTTGTTTCATCCCTAGCCAAACAATATACTATTACATTACACTGAATCATTATTATTTGTTTTTTATACCTTGGCAACAAAATAAATTAACCCGTCGTTGGTACACAAGTGAGCGAAACGCTCACATGAATAAGATTTCGACCGTCAATCCTATAAATGTTGTCGAATTAATCTGACACTATTAATACCTTCATAGTTATCGTCTTACAAAGTTGACAACTCAGATAAAATGAGCTTCGCTCAATATTTTTATCACCGTCGTACGTACACGTGTTTCATCATGGTCAATAAATTAATTTTGTAGTTGGAGGAGACCGAAAAACAATATTCTGTGAGTCTGATAGTGATATTTCTGAACCTACATCTAAGCATTAGTACACAACAATCAAATACTCCACAAACATCTCGTTGGAGAATAACACAAAATTATTTAGAGTACATACAAAATATATTTACATTTTTAATTAAGGGTAAAAATATACATATTTCTATGTACGATTTGACGTTCTAAGTTGATCGAGCAATTAATAATGATATAAAAATAACGTGTGAGCGACGCTCACAGTGTACCAATCGCGTTAAAAAATGAAGTGTACCAACGACGGGTTAAGTATGTTATAATATCCTAAGGCGCATAAATCATAATGCCCGCTTAATATAAGTCTAATATAAAACGTTTTACGCAACACAGGCATTACTCGATGTTTATGCTCTAGAGCAACTTAAAAACTTTCGGGCCTAGCTGCCCTACCTTTTAAATTGGTTTTAAATTGGTTGCCCTCGACATAAACGTCGTCATAATAATGCCCTTGATACATAAATAACTATTATGATAATCTATTAATATTATTATTTATTATTATGAATCATTATTAATTATTATTAAAAAAATAACATTTTAAATATGACTATTTTCGTTTTTTGCATGTATTTGGATAATTGAAGGATCCAGTGGATAAATGTCCAAGAATGAATCGCCCGGGATGAATTGTCCGGGATGAGGCGTCCTGGGATGAATCGTGCTGGAATGAATCGTCCGAGGACTAATCGTCCGGATACCAAATGGAGAAAGTAATTTCAAACAACACTGAGTAATGATGAGTAATTTTCGAAATTTTTAAATGACAGAAAGAAATGATAAAGCTGTTTGTTTGAATGATTTTTTTGTGGTTATTTCAGTTTTTGATTAAAAAAATATAAGAAATGTAAATCGGTTAATTTTGAGTAAGAAATACTTAATAAATAATATTGACTCAATTAAATATTTACACTTTTGAAGTGTAAAATGAATAAAAACGAATGGTAAGAAGAATTTTTAAATTTCCAAGAATTGAACCAACATATTCGTTAATAACGCAAAATCGAAATCGGACATTTTGACAAAATCAGGAGTTTATGCGCTTACTTGTGAAGAATGATTTATTGCGATGTTGTTTATTTGGCTATTTATCTACTTAGTAGATTAAAACGACTCCTATCTCAACTATTATATTAATTATTCTAGTTTTAATAGTTCGCTAAAAAAACATTCTCGGTTTTTTAATTTCTACAAATTTTAAAATTCTTCTTATACCTTTTATTTTTGATCATGCAGTGAAATCTTTTCAAACACAATCTAATAAACACCCGAGATTTGAAAGATTGACAAACGGAAAGTTCACGTTTGCAAAATGAAACACTTATTACGCATGGACTAAAAATAAGATATCAAAATTTGCTTCAAGAGCTGAAAATCAAAAACTATGAATTTTTAAAAGCAATGAAAATTAACAAATTAATCTGAAATCAAGATTATTGGGAATTTGGACTTCAGGCTTAAAGTAAAACTACAGTGTAATTTTGTCGACGTTTTGCTTATAAGCTTCTTCAGTACCGAACTATTTTGTAGAGATTTTTTTGTATTTGTTTTAAATTTAATTATTTTAATTGGATGTTTTAATTGTTGACTACATCATTTTTTTTATGTTTGTTTACTTTGTTGCTATTGTTCCGAAGAGATTATGTTTAATTTTGCATCACATTGCTTACAGTATAATATTATCATCATTGCAATGAAATATAGTTCAAGTCCTGAAGAAGCTTACAATAAAGTTAAGCGAAACGCCGACAAAATTACGCAGTAGTTTAAATTTAGTCTTTTTTTTTATTCAAAGTTCTCATTCTATGTAGTTTATTGCCGGATGATGCAGTAGTATTATGTTGAAAACGCTTGAAAAATTATACTTTCAGTGCATTGTATTTGTGAAAACTTTACACATCTTAGTTTCTGAAAAGGGTATAAGTAGATTTGTGGGATTTTTTGATATGATCATACTCTTAATGGTTAACATCGAAGTTCACTATCTAAACCACATATTTATTGATTATTATGAGTAATTGCTTTTATATGTATGTAGTTCACAAAATTAATTTGTGGTAATTTTACCACATTTTAATTAGGTATTTACGTATTATTAAAAAAATATTCAGTGGTTTGTAGTAATTATAATAAATTATAATAATGTTTGATTACTTCCTGTGTGAATTATACGCTGCGCAAGTAACATACATTATATTGAAGTTAAAAAACCTATCCGTACTAGAAAATTATTGTTAGTAATAAAGTTTCTTACAAATTTGAAAAGTTCTGCACGTGAACGGAATTTTCACTTAGGTATATTATTATTAGGCACAAATTATTAATGCTGGTTAGTGTAATATAAAAATTTTACATTGTATAACAAAACAAAGATTTTTTTAAATAAAGAAAGTTTACAACGGCATGTGGGGCAAACACAAATTTGAGAATTATTCATTTTCTGCAATATGAAATTTTCAAAGCTACTTACTCTTTATGGGAGTATGATAATGAACAATATAGGAATTTTCAATAATCATAGAGAAAACTGAAAAATTTCCTAGCGATTGCTTATTTAATTCAAAATAAAATCTGCAGAATATTTTATGCTGAACGCTGTTCGTTATATCTTATAATTAATTTGGTTACTGAAAGTGTATTGCAAAAATAGATGTTTTTCAAGAACATCCTGTATAAAAATAATTATCAAGCACAAATTTTTAAATTAACCCTTGGCGGACAGCATTTATAAATCGTCGTTTCTCGTGTATAATAATTTTAAGTACACCGATAATAAATAAGTAAAGAAACAGTGTCAAAGAATATAATATTTGTGGTATATTCAATGTACCACTAAGCTGGAAAGGGTTAAGTAAATGGCTAAAACTAATATGTGCACTTGTACCTTAGGCGCAGAACGATGAAAATCTAAATAATGATATTACCTCATCAATAAAAACAATTAACTAGCTGGCCCAGGGTTTGGTAGGTATAGCTAGAAAAAAAGTAATCTTAATTAATGTTATTCCAACATTTTCTAAAACTCGAATGGCTTTATATGCGGATGATACGGTCATATACTCCCACGTATTTAATGTATAAGTATAGTCGGTACACAAACTGAAATCTATTTAAATATTTTATGATACTGAAAAAATAAAATCAACCTTCAATAAAACAGAAAAACAGATTTAAACTTAATTATTTTATAGAACAACAATGTATAAACCTTAAAATTTAGATGTCAAAAATGTCGATTTCTTCTTTAAAGCAATTTAACAGAATGATGCTTTCACAGTTTGATCTTGCAATATGCCTGTAAAACTAAAATTAAGCTACTGTTTTAACGAATTTAAATCCATTTTAAATTTTGAAACATCTTTAAGTTTGGCTACGCTACGCTATGCTTCGCAAATGAATTATGTTGATGACATTGATGAATATCTATATTTCTTTATTAATTGATTTCTGAAAGCAGTTTTTGTTACTTTCCAGCGAAATTATAAAATCATAGCTGGTGTTTCTGAAACCTGAATATCTCATTTCCGGTTAACTTTTCCAAATATTAGTTAGCAATCAGAAATTTTAGAAATGTACATTTCTATTAGTTCGTGTTGTGTTCATAGAAACACATATTATATTAACTCAAGAAAAAAATTAAATGTATTCGTAATAATTATTGTACCGAATTTTCACTTGAAGTTAAATAAAATCGTATAAACATAAAATAACCATAAAATAATAAAAACTTTTTAATGCTTTTATATAATTTTTATAGTAAAGGTTGTAAAAAAAGTCTCATTTCAAATTTTATTTAAAGTTGGTTTTTTAAAATGTCTTTAGAAGGCCAATTGTAAAAGTTACCTACCTAGTATAAAATTACTTCGGAGACTTTAATGTTACTCTATTAAAAAAAACTCCTTCATGAGAGAGCTTTTAAGGCTCAGGCATGCAGCCAAATTCCGGCAAGTGCATATGAAGAGTTTTACTCTAGAATAAAATATCGTAAATTATAACACATTTATCGCAGCATTGCATATAATCAATAAGGTATATAGGGCACCAGCTTTTTGGGAAATAAGGGAAAATTAAAGTAGGTACCTGTGCTATGTAAAGAAGTTAATTTACATCGAATAGTTGCTAAGCTTTTCCGACAAATTAAACTGAGTATTTTCTTGTAGCAACTTACAAAAACTTTACACCAAACTTTCCTCACTTTTGATACCGAGAAGCTTAACACAAACTTTGTTGTTCATGCCACTCGTTATATACATTCCTAAAGCTTACTAAAAAAACAAATCCTGTACAAGTTTGTACCGGAAATGCTCTTAGCATAAAACAAAAAGATTCACTAATAGAAGCTATAACATAAATTACTTGTTTAACAATTTATAAAATAATAGCCAGGTGTACCTTCAGAACAATAAACAAAACATTAGTTTTACAATATTACGTATAGTTGTATTTACAATTCGTTTCCATTCAAAAAATTTCCGAGGTATAAATTTTCCAACATCTTCCAAGCAATTTGTTAAGTGAACTTGTACTACGATGTCTCATACATTGCGATGGAAGAATTGTGTAAAATTATTTCGAGTGTTGAAGAAACAAGTATTTGAAAAGTTTGCGTGACTTGTGAAAATGAGAAACTATAAATTTTTTGAAAAATAATGTATCGCATTTTAAATTTTCTATTTAATTATAAATATCATTAATCATTCGATCTTGAACGCTGTGTGGATTACTGTCGCCTTAATTAGAAGCTCCTGAAAATTTTAAGCTTTACATAAATTGAAAGTACCAGTTGTTCAATATTCTTTATACGAACGAATTATTGTTTGTCATTATATTATACCTTTAATACACTTTACTCTGCAATAAACGATTACGCATCTTTTAGAATCAAACTGTTTTTTTAGAATTTGATTGTATTGTTTTATTTTAGTTACAACACTATCGACAATACATTTCAAATAAGAATTCTCAATTTCTAGGCAATTGGTTTTTCCAAATAACCACAATTGGAACAACGCGTGCGTGACGTATTGAGTCCAAAAACCAGCATACGTGAAAAGAAAACTAAAGAGATAAGACACAACCCTTCAGAAGAATTTATAGACACTTCAGCAAACCTTTTAAAGGATTATAAAAGCACGTCATTGTATATTAATTAAAATAAATATTTCAATTTTAAAATCATCAAATTTTAAGGTTCCGAATTATCTTATTTATTCGTCTTTTATAAAGAGTTTTGAAATGATGCAATATAAAATTGTATTGACAATAAATAAATTAAAACCAGCAATACATTTGGTTTATCAGCCAGCCTGGTTATCCTAGCCGTAAGAATTAAGATGCAACAGAATTAAAAATTGGAATTAATTCAGCTGATTGATATTTCGATAAAACTGATTTGTTAAGTACAAATTTAAAACAACTAATCTAATTGTGTACATATAATTAAAATTAGTTAAAATTATTATTAATTTTAAATTTGTCTCACATTGATTAGTTTGCAAAATCCTCCATGTCCTTACTAATCGATAGATATTATACAATAAATGACAATTCTTTGTTCGGGTAGGTTCTGAAGGAATGAGAAATCGAAACAAAATTTTTGTAAACCAGATTGTTATTTAGGGGCTTTCTTCGGATTTGTTAAAGTTTCTTGAAATTTTCTGAGATCTTTTGGAATTTTTCAAAAATATCTCCAAGTTAAGAGCAGAAAAAAATGTCTACTAGAACAGAATGCCTTTTTAAAGTTTTATTGGAAACAACTACAAAACCAACAAAACTGAATATTTTGAATGGATTAGAGTAGAAGCGAATTGTAGTTAATATTCAAAATATAAAGTTCACGCCGCGCCGATGTTTTAATAGTACTGTAAAATAGCTGTAATAAATTTATTTAATAATGAAAGCCATATTAATACAAATCAGTCTGAAACGCAGGGTCTCTCAGTTATGGTACAGATTATTGACTTCCGTTTCCACTTAGCCTAATTTTAAAGATTAAAATTTGAAAGATTGGCTGCCATTAATTATTACAAACCGTACCCAGATTCATCCGGTTGAAATGCTTCTATCTCTGGATGAAACGATTTGGCAATTTTTAATGGAAATCTTATATAGAAAAATTCGGCAAGAGCTTTGAAGATTAATGTGGGGTAGAGTGAATCTGCTTAATTGTAATTCCAAAAAAGGCAATATTAATCTTCACACCTTAAAGAGTATTTCCGATGAGCAAATAGCTTTGGAATTTGTTCAATCGGAATTGGTAGAATTGAAACAAAATTGTTAGAATTGCAATAAAATTATAATTGAAATGAAAATATCGAAATTAAAATTGAATTAGTGGATTCAGTCATATAATTATGAGCTGTGATGAAACTATCGGCACCTTACGTATTCCAATCTAGTGGAATTTTGGCTTTAAAATTTTTTTTTCACGCACACAAACACGAAAACGAAAACACATTTTCACGCTGTGAAAAGTTTATGCGAATCGGAAAATGTCTAGTCTCACACTTTACTGTAAAAATATTCGCCTTACTTAATCAAAACTAATTCATTCAAAAAAGTAAAACCTACAAAAAGTATGTGTAACTGAATTTTCGGCCGTGAAAATCTATCATAAGATAATAGAAATAAACTTAAAATAAACAATTTCAAGTGGATTTGTGGTATTTAGTAGATACGTAATTGAAAATATAATAATTCAGTAGAAATATTTTTTCTTGTTTCTCATTTTGTTTACATTTTATTATGTACCTAGTTCTATTCGATCAAAAATCGAAAATTATCGTAAAATATTAGGGCCATATATCCCATTACAAAATCATAATTATATTAAAATGTATCTTGTTTTTCAAATATTTTTAATATTAACCGGTTGAGTGGTAATTAATGTCTTCTTTTGTTTTTTACGGTTAAAATTTTATTATTAGGCTACTGCAAAATCAGAATCCCCAGCCAAAAACATATCTGCAGACAGTTTTCCACCACTGCATATGGACCGCTACACCGAACAAAATGGTTCATTATGTTAATTAAAAATTCATTAATACAATGTTATTTTCATTAATAACTATTATGAATTTTACATCAATATGATGAATTTTGTTCATCGGCGCAAAAATAATGAATTTCTGATGTACTCATTTTTTCGGTGTAGGTTTTATCTAAACGAGAGGAGTATTTTTGTTTTGATAGATCTTCACAGCGAAAATCCACTTACACCTACTGTTTTGGGTTTTACTTTTTTAATTATGGAATACGGTCGTTTTGATATGTTACCTGTTTTCAAAACTAACACAATTGTTGTTTTTCCGTAAATTGGACCTTTCCTCAATAAAACTACTGTATCCTGGTCTACGTTTTGCCCAACTTTATTGTAGGTTCCGTCAGGACTAATTACTTAATTTAAATTAATAATAAATTTGAATTGGTTTCATGATGGACAAAAATAGTTATTTACTAATCAAAACTCTTTGTAATAAACCAAAAACATATTTACCAACTTTCCATATATATTTTTGCGCATATAATAATTTCGTAATACCCGGAAGACCCTTGATTAGTTTTTAGTGAAAAATAGTGAATATTTTTAAAGTATTTTTAAAAGTATTAACTGATCGATCAATTATCAGATCAAAAGTACACTGCTGAAGACAATTTTGTAAAATTACGTAGTTACTTTATTTAATTAGTAACATCGTGAAATCATGGTAATCCACTTGTTCTGAATTTATTGTAAGCATCCAACTTATCGAAAACTTAATACACACAAAAATGTGACATGCCTTTTTCCATTTTAGGTGTTGAACTATGAATATTACAAATCATTTTTGAAATACATGGTTTTATGCAGGGGCGGAACTACCGGGGTGCGGTGGGTGCGATGCAAGCTGGCGCCAGGCTAAAAGGGCCCCCAGTTGTACTGTGACTTTTTCAATCTTAAAAAAAAAACATTGAAAATATAATGAGATAATTTAGTCCAGTAGAATCCGCTTAATGTGATCACTTCGGGCCAAGGTCATTTTAATAATATTAACTGATAACAATTAACGAAATTTAGAAAAAGGCGAATTTTAGAAGACTTGGATTAGAACAAGTTAGAAGAAAAAAAAGAAACAAAAAGTGGCCGCTTTCCAAAAAAAATGATCACAATAACCGACTGATAACATTATCCGAGATCACATTAAGCGGATTCTACTGTATTTCGATAAATCAGAAAATAAAAAGGCAAAACAATCTTAATTTCAAAATTATATTAAAATCAGTAATTTTCTTTCACTTTTGTGTATATCACGATTTTGCCTTATATTTTCCAGTTAGTACAAAACTAAAGAAAAATCGCCAGATCAGTGAATCCGGATTAGTGAAATTAGTGAATTACTAGTGAAGGGAAATTTGAAAAAATTCTGGAAAATTCCAAGACATCTCAACAAACCGATTCTTAGAAAATAAAAATTTAAAAATCTCCAGAAATCGATAGAAATTTGAAGAAAATCTCCGAAAACTCGAGAAAATTTCAGTAAATAAGAAATCAAGAGAAATGCAGAAAACTCTAGGAAATAAAAATTCTAAGGTATCTTAAAATATCTCGAAAAATCCAGAAAATTGTAAAAACATTGAAATCTCAGAAAATGGAAAAAGCAAAAAAAAGATAGTCTATAATAATCTAGATTATCTAGATATAATAATCAAATTTCCCTTTAGTTTTGCATATGACAATTTCTCCATCATTTTTCCACCTATTAGTACAAAACGTACGAGAAATTTGAAGAAATCCGGAAAAATTTTAAGAAATTCCAAATTTTTTTAGGAAATCCAAGAAAATCTAATTCATTTTACAATCTTAGGAAATGTAGAAAATTAGATAAAATCTTAGTAAATAGGAAATTCTAGAAAATCTTAGAAAAATATCCGAAATCTAAAAAATTTCAAGAGCTTAGGAAATCTTGTGAAGTGGTGATTGACAGAAAATTCTAGGATATTTTAGGAAATCTAGAGATCTAGACAATCTTAGAAATATTCAGGGAAATCTCAGAAAATTGAAAAATAAAAAACTCATCTACATATTTTTGATAAGAATTAAGGTATAATTTTCAAATTTTAATAAAATTAAATAGGGGGAGGGGTCTTTATATCCGCCCTTGTTTGGAAAGAACTTTTTGGAAATCACTGGAATTGCATGGAAATCGTCGGAATTCCAAAATTATGGTTATATAAATTATTTATTATTTTCTTTTTGTTTCTTATAAAACAACTTCGCACACGGGTCTCTCACCTGCTTGTTACGCCACTGGTTCTATGCCAGTGTTAGTTGTTTTATACTTGTGTTTACTCTTCTTTTCTTAGCTTGAGTAATTGTTACGGGTTTGACTAATTATTATTATTGTTAACACTACAGTAAACTGTAACAACGCTTTCATAGGAACTACACAATTCTATGTTCACATAATACTTTGGAAACTACTAAAATGTTTCATATATTATTTTTATATATTTCTCCCCTATCAATCTGAACAAAAAGTTTCTGGTCCGTGCAGGCGGAGTCGTGCAGGTTGCAAATTGCAGATCCGTGCCAGTTTTATTATAGTTGATATTACGTGTACACATTGAACACATAACTAAAGCCATTAGAACGCGATACGGATACATACAGTGACCATAATTATGATGGCGGGTGACTTCACAAATATTTGATTTATGTGATATAATAATTATGTAGATGCGGTTTCCTAAAAACCATACCGTACAGTAATACAGAAATGATATCAAACCTGTAGCAGTGAGAAACAGTCTATACGGTTTCCTTTATGTCGTAGAGCTTTAAAATGCTACCGAGTCCAAACCCACTTAGTTTTTTCATTCGACTTCACCTACCATTATGTTACTACCGCTAGATGACGGTACCGCATTTTAGGAAACCAGTATACACTAACTTGTATTAATTATTATAACAGAAGTTTCCAAATACGGACCCTCTGAATGATCGCGGGGACCCCAGGGGTCCGTTTGGGAACCACTTTGGGAACCACTGAATTAGAATATAACCCTCTTGGTAAAAAATTTAGAACTTTGCTAATTATTTTTAATATTAAACTCAATATTATTATAGTCCTAGATAAATAATGATCATTTGATTATACTTTATTTTAATAATAACTGTTTCGGTTAATTAAGGTTGTTAAGAAGGAAAATGAAATTAATGAAAAGTTCTTGAAATTTTTACAGTACATTATTTGCGTAATAAACAAAATTGTGGTAAAGTTTGAACTTAATCTTGTTCTTAGTTATCGAGATAACAAATGTTAAAGTTTACATGGATTTAAAGGTCATTACATCGAGAATCAGAAACGTCAGCATTTCCAAAAATTGCCAAAATATTTATAAAAGTTTTATAAATAGGGATACCAAACTTAAAAAAAGTCACGTTTTTAGTTTTTGAGAAAATTAAATTATTATTCTAAAAAGTAGTTCACAAGCTATCAAGATTTTTGATAAATATACATTAAAAACAAAAATATTGGTGGAAAAATGAATGGGTTACGAAATCAGATGTTGCCATGATTTACTAAATCTTGACAGCTTTTGTACACTTTTTGGAATAGTAATAATTTAATTTTCTCAGAAACTAAAAACATGGCTTTTTTGAACTTTGGTATACTTATTTATAAGACTTTCATAAATATTTTGGCAATTTTTAGTAATGCTGACATTTCCCATTGTCGAAATAATGACCTTTAAATCAATGCGACCAAAATGTAACTTTGACATTTTTTATCTCGATAACTAAGAACAAGATTAAGTTCAAACTTTGCCAAAATATCTTTTATTACGCAAATAATGTACTGTAAAAATTTCAAGAACTTCTCATTTATTTCATTTTTCTTCTTAACAACCTTAAAACCATCATTCAGTATTGTGTAGGTATGTGAAATTATTGTTAACTTTCGTTGTCGAATAGAATAATATTTTATTCTGTTAATGTTTAAACTTTTAACCGAGGCAACTTGTTTACATTTCGATTTTTACGTAAATCTAGAAGAAAAACTTAACTTGCTTAGTTTGTAACGTCTTAAAATAGTTGTAAATTTTGTAGAAAATCAATAACTACAAACATAATTAGTGTAAACATGCAGACTTATGAATAGCTAAGAACGTATTAACTCTAGATAATTTCTGTAATTTTTGGCTGTGATGAGTAAACGCCAAGTTTTGAAGAGATAACGCCCGAATAGTATATTAAATTTTCTTAGCAAATGTGTAGGTTTTCCTTCTAATGATAAACATGTTAATACTTTGTTAAATAATTTAAAAATATGTATAGAAAATCCCAACAAATAAAAATGTAAGAAAATAATAACAATTTAAATTACACTCAAATTTAATAAAAAAAAACATATAAACTTTGTGTCTTCTTACATTTTGAATTTCCATATAAGCAATTTATATTTCACATCGAAAGTGCATTCAAGTAATTGCAAAACTTTTCAGTAAAATTCAAATAAGTTAAGTTGGAAAAGAAAAAGCACGACAGACTTATTTCAATACTTACTTCTGCAGGAAAGGCGTATCCATTTATGGAATGCTCCGAACCAAATTGATCGTGGAGGCCGTAATGGATATGAATTTCTTGAAACTGGTACTTATACGAAAGAGGACCTCCCGTCACATTTATGTGATGACGGGTATCGTTATCTACCGTGAATATTACACTATGTCCCGTATTACTGATAGTTCCACTAACCTGAAATGTTGAAATAGATAAGGTTACTGTTCGTCATTATAATCTAAGTTTCAAAACTTTACTAATTACAAACACCAACTTAATGACGTTTAATTAGTTTTCTATTCTCCAAGAAAACAAATACAAGTACTTATGGTATTTCCATTTAACAATGGAATTATTTTTGTTCATCAAAAATAATTTATCGATTTAAAAACGTAACAACTGAAGAATTTACTGAGATTTCCAAACAGAATGGCTAATATAAAAAGTACTTTTTTAATTAAATTTTTACCAAGCACCTAATAACGCTTAAATTATAAGATTTGGGTTCTCTTGATATAATTTTTACAACCTAGATAAATTTTGATAATCGTCTATAACTTTGGCTTCTCAGAAAAATTTGAATATGTTTTAAGCTGGTAGCCGATGTTCGTGAATAATATAATTACTCAAAATTTTGACACCGCCTTTCTTTATCCTTATTTTTAACTTTAATTTTTAATCTCAACTTCATAATAGACAATTTATGTTAGTATAAATTTAAAGTAGATTTTTGTGTTTCTTTAATTGTCTTAACTCATTCATACTTTGGAAAAAATTCGGCTCAAGAAATCGTTTCAAATACACATAATATAACCAACATTTTGAACTAATGCTCTGTCTGCCCTAAAGCTAAAGCCTATATTTTTTCGTAAATCAAATTTATTACAATGCAAACTCGATAATCCGAGGCAATTTGGACAACTAATTGTTTCATGTGAACTAATTCATGCAACGCTAGAAATTTCGGATTACATCAAATTTTGAAATTTGTTGATCGATTTAGACGTAATAAATAATTACATTTTGTTATTTTGATATATTTAAAGTTTCCATTTCTATACGCATAATTATTATTTTGTAAATTTAAAAACTACAAATTTACAAATTTCTTTTCTATTTTTTTCTTTTGTATTCTATCTTAATTTGCACAACTATTAAAAATTTTTAATTTATCTTTAACAAATTGGAGCATAAATAACAAAAGATTGCTGTTTTGATAAAAATTTATTTATTGGTGGATTAAATTGTAAAAATTTCTGTAAGGGTAGATAAAGGAGTTACTATGAGATAAGTAGGGGAGACCAGTTCGGTCGCAAAAGTAACAGGTGTCGTCGGTTATAATATTGCCATTATTGAACTTATCCAAGAAAATAATTTTGAAAGTTTTATATTATGGTAAGTATAGTACACCTACTTACCGTACCTACTAAAAGTTTGTCTATATAATAATGTATGTCCTATATATTATGCAGAATTTTATCTTTTAATTAATGGCGAATCAATAATAAAAAAGAACAATTCCTTAAATATGTATAGTCGATATTGTCATAATATAATAAATGTTGTTCATTTAAAAGTAATCAAGATCAGAAATAAATTTGATATTTAATTTAATTCTTTCTGAAAAAATTAAGTCCAAAAAAGCTTAAAAGTATTAATTTTGAAGCCAATCTCCCCTACATTCTCTTTAGTATAAATGGGTTTTATAATATACCGCTGCAGTATCACTGCAGCAATGTATCGGAATGGTAAGTTTCTCATTACTCGGTGCTTTTAAAATTTTTCAATAAAATCACAAAATAATAATTTTATAGTCGAGTTTCTCACAACTGCTTCCACACAATAAAATTTAAATGTGAAGTTCTGTTTATAAAAACTCGATACGTTGACGATAATAATATGTTACCAAACTATGTACGTATAGTATGCTGTTCTATGAAGCATTATAGTGGATTGCCAACTCATGTTTGTAATGTGTTGCTTTAGGACAAAAGTCCATTTTGTATACTATTGCACTAGGTATCAGTTTATGATATTTTGCAAATTAATTGAAAAAAATTTTAATTATAACTTTACAAACTTAACGTTAAATTCCAATAGGTAACATTATTTTGGCAATCAATCGATTATTCGACTCAAAACAGCAACTTTGACGATTTGACAAAGAAGTAAAATTTTACAAATTAAAGAATATAGAATGTAGAATCATAATTTAAAATAAACTGAAATTGAACAATAAAATGCACAATGTACAATTTTCGATATGTTATACAAATTGAAATGTCACAATAGCAAGATAGCAACCTTCTTTGGAATTAATAGTAAGGGGTGAACCATGAAGTAGTTTCCGACACTGACAGCTCTTTTTCGGTCAAAATATTTACAGGCAGTCGGCATCATATCTCTGCGGAACGAAATGTGTCGATTTAAGCTTAAACAACGTTAGGAGTTATTGAAAACTTATTTCCAAAGTGAGTGATGTGTAGCCCAAACTTTGCATTTGTTGAGAAGAAGTTTTTCATTTTCATCTCGGCGGTTATGCTAACAAGCAAAACTGTCGCATCTGGGGTACGGAAAACCCGCACTTGATCGTCCAGAAGCCATTTGAATTGCGATTTGACGCCGTTGGACTTTCAGATCGAGCGATTGATGTTATGCGGCCAATCCACAAATGATTGAGACCATTCGTTAGTTAAAGCCCAAAACCATCAACAACGTTTGGGGAAATTAGGTTGACAGGATACGCTACTGCCAAGGTAGCCGAGACAGTCATTATGTCAACTAACACAAGTCGTGTTCCATAGTAAATGGAAATATTTGCCCTTTCTAACAAAGCCACACATATGGAAAAACAATGACTTTTATTCATTTGACTGCATTTTTAAAAAGAAAATTTCATTTGGTCCACCCTTTATATTACGTTCCGTGCGATGGAAAATGCTTTATTAGTTGACTGCTAAAATAGTTCACTAAAATGTGCAGCGCCAAAGTTAACTACATATAATTCAAAGTCGTAATGTAGCTTGGCACTTAGGAATGTGTAATATTTATAAATTAATAGAAAGTAATTAATAATTTTATTATCACATTAGAAAATAATTTCTAAATTTGAATGATCTACAGTTATATTTAAATTATTAAAAAATCCATTTATAAAAAAATTGATTGACAATTTTATGTTGCATATTTTTCATTATTTAGCTATAGCGCTAATTTTGGTGATTTTAAGTGCATATTAAATAAAGGAGCTAAAAGTTTACTATTTTAGTGCTATAACTGGATAATTGATAATTTTTAATTAATTGATATTTTAATTAATTAAAATAATTGATCTGGATAATTGGCGATTTTTGAGTAAATTAAGGAGATATAATTGGTTTGGCAGTTAGATTTGGAGATTTTTGAAGACAAAAGAAATAGGCAACCTGTTAGTTGAATAAATTCTGCTGCAGAAGACTACTGAAGGGAAAAACATCAGGTAACATTTTGGAGGTTAAGTATCCTTTAAAATAAAGATATTGTAATACGACTACCTCCTAGAAGTTGATTCGGGGGGATTGAGATGAAAATGCTGGAAAAAAGAATAGAGGAAACGGAAAAAAACAATGAAACTCAGGAAAAATCCCAAAAAGTGCAACAACATAATAATAAAAGGACTAAAGATCACAAGCGGGTCCAATCTGAGACAAGAAATAATTAGCCTTTGAAAAAATAAACTGGATGTAGAGGTTGTACCAGTAGATACATTTGAAATAGGAAAAGACAGAGATAACAAGGCGATAGTAGTGAAACTCAATAATCGGGAAGATAAGATGAAGATTATGAGGAATAAAGGCAAGCTGAATGGTGAAAAAATTTACATAAACAGCGATTTGACCAGGAATGAACTACAGATACAAAAAAAGATAAGAGAGGTTGCAATAAAAGAGATCGAGAAGGGGAATAAAGTTAAGGTAGGATACCAGAAACTAACGATAAACAAAAAACTATATGAATGGCGATCGTTCCATCAATCATTGATCGGCAAATCGGAGATTGATAAAAGAGAGGATGGATAAAAAAACTAGTGGAAAGAAAGCAGGACTATCCCAAACCAACCCAGGCTACGAAAATGGAAACGAATAATACAACGGAACAGAAAAATGTAGTGGATACATTGACGGAGCAATGCAGATGGAATGATTGGAAGAAGAGTGAGAAAAAGATAAATATAATAAGAATTAAAAAAAACAACATAGGGAATTTGATAAATATAGGAACATGGAACGTGAGAACAATGCTGAAACCCGGAAAGATGAATGAAATAGCGAATGAAATTATAAGCTACGGAATTGACGTTGAAGCATTACAAGAATTAAGATGGTAGGGAAACGGTGAAATAAAAAAGGAGAATTATACGTTTTTTCCTCCGGAGGAGACTAGATAGGATAGGAAAGAAGCTTCAAGAAAGGATATGTGACCTAATTCAGAAGACATGAAACGAAGAGAAGATACCTACAAAATGGAGAGAAGGTGTTATAGTGCCGCCAGAAAAGAAAGGAGACCCTGGAGACGTCACAAACTACAGAGGTATAACGCTGCTCAATTCGACATATAAGATACTTCTAACATTGATATTCAGAAGACTAAAAGAACAAACCGAAAATATAATAGAGGAATACGAATTTGGTTTCATGAAGGGAAAATGCACAGTAGGCGCAATACATATAGTGAAGCGAACAGTGGAAAAGTCGATGGAGCATGGTATCGAGCTGCACATGCTGATTGTGGACTTCCAACAAACATTTGACAAGGTAGACAGGAAAAAACTATTTAAAATGCTAGAAGAAATGAAAATTCCGAACAAGCTGATTAGGTTCATACAAATGACAATGAGCAAAACAGCGGCAAGCATCAAAACAACAAAAGGAGAAACAGAGAGCTTTGAGATAAACAACGGTGTGAGACAGGGAGATGCACTGTCGGCGTTGCTTTTTAACATGGGTATAAAAAAGATCACCGAAGAAATAGATATAAAAGGATCGATCGCAACTAGAGAAGGACAGATGCTTGCATACGCGGACGACATGCTAATCATGACAAGGACCCGCAAGAGAATGATAGAAATGTTTAAGGAAATGGAAAAGGCAGCGAAAGAGATGGGACTGAAAGTTAGTGTGAAGAAGAAAAAATATATGAGGTACACAAAGAACACAATGGGTAGTTTGAAAGACCTTGTAATAAAGGGCGTTGCAATAAGTGTGCACAATGTAATTTCAAGAAAATAACGCATATTTTTTGAGAGAGTGGTGAAATTTTTATCGCGTTTTAAAGTAGACATGTTCCGATTATGCATGGAATAAAATATCTGGTAAATGGCCCCCGCATCTCTGAACACCAGCCCTTCCATTTTTTATGAAATTTTTGATGACATTTTGTCCACTTCAGGCCACAAGAACTCCGTTAACATGTTTCCATCCACAGTTAAGCATACTTAAGCTCATTTTCAACTCTCGTCTACAGCAGTAATGTTTTCGAGAGACCGAGAGACCGGCCGACATATAATGAGAAGTAAAGATGACAACATAGAGAAAAAAATAAATGCAAGTGTCCGGGTTAGTGAGTTATGGACAATGGAGAAGTCTTATGATCAAGAGGAATAAGGCGAAAGGACTAGCGTGTTAAAGGTAATTTTACGAAAACTGTTATTGCGGCAAGAGTCCACTTCGTGGGTTTAGCAGCAAATCAGGTTAGTAAACTTTTCTCTCCAGTGATATAGCAAATGAATTGTTTAAAATTGTGAAAAAATGCATATATTTTTAAATGCACGAACCGTAATTTGGTAAGAAAAATTTTTTTACGTACGTACTGAAGTAACAAATAATATAATAAATGAAAACAATTTTTTTGCTCCGTAGATTTTCATTGCTTAACAGTTGGTTAATTCGTCCAGTTTTTAATAATGACATCATGAAGTCATCCATTAAACCGTCAATCAAGGCTGGATTTAAATAAATCTTAAAATAAAAATTAATAAAACCTTTGTACATTTGAACCTGTAAACACTGAGTAAAGCCAATAGTGAAGTAAGACTCGCGTTGATTTGGGAAGTGGTCCCCGAAAGGAACTAAAACCGTGGAGTTCAGAATGGCCATTCCAAAAAGCTAAAATTTCATTGTTAATCTACTAGTATTTCTTTTAAATTGCATAAATAGTTTCGTTAATAGCTATCTATCAGCAAGAGTCTTGAGCGAACGGTTTTCTATCGAGAGAAAATATTTCCAGTGATGTAAGCCAGTCAATCGTTTTGTCAAAATTTAATAAAAGCAAAGAGTATGTATATATAGAGGGACAGCTCTTATGGGAATACTTGTCACAAGTATTTCTTGATGGCTCTGCTACGCCATCTAGTGGAGGGGGTTATCTCTACGTCTTAATTTTTGGTCCTCTATATACAGGGTGCTGAATGAGTTAGCTGAACTTGGGAAATTAACATGTAAAAACTTATTTTTGCAAAAATACCTCCCTGTATATAAAGAATCAGCCATAAATTAAAAATTAAGACGTAGAGATCACACCGTCTACTAGATGGCGTAGCAGAGCCATTAACAAAAACTTGTGACAAATATTTGTTAATTGCTGTCCCTCTAAATATACATACTCTTTGATAAAAGGCTTATTTTAAATGAACTGTTTAAATGAATTTCTGAAGTAGAAATTAATTGATTTCTGTTTTAAAGAAATGGGATCTGTCAGTTAATTTATACCTCGAATTTCACTTTTTCCTATATACCATTGGAAAGACGACAATTTTTTAAGCATATTTTAAAAAATTTTGGTGGATTTTATTCATTCGTTTTCGGAAAAACGGCATTTAAAGATCGCTAACGCTACGCTCAGAGCGCTTAACTTATTAAAAGCATCCCTGAAACGTAATCCGCTTCGACTGGGTAGCCAGCACTCATCGAGGTACATCACGCGTGTGACCGCTATCACTAAGACTAGTCCAGAGTACACGTACCGTCAACAGAAAACCCGTTACTTGCAATTTCTATGTTCTCCCATGTTAAACATATGGAAAATTTTGATTTTCAAATGCCGTTTTCTCGAAAACTAATGGATAATCCAAGAAATTTTTTTTCAATATACTTAAAAAATTGTCCTCTTGCCAATGGTATATAGGAAAACGTGAAATTCGTGATAATTCGAAATAATAATGAGGAAATGCATTTTCTATTTTAATATTTACTCGAAATTAATTAATGAAAATTTAAAGACTAAAAAGTTGATTATAAAAAACATTAATTTAAATTCAAAAATCAATATAAAAGCGTGGAACTATGGGAGCTTTGTTTTCATTTGAAAAATTAAAGGGATGTTTTCAAGGAGGTTTATTGTTTGTTCTTATTATTTTGGAAAATTATTTTGTACTTTTCAGTGCATTTTTTGTACTATTTATTAACTTTCTAGAAAAAGGTTTTGTTTAAAAGGTTTTTTTTTAGTTTTTTTTCACTTTTAAGATATTAACTTAAAATAACAATGAATTTTCAAGAAGGAAAACCAGGGGTCTACAGATTTTAAATAACAAATAAGGGCCTGCTTAAATTTCACCTTTTCATGGTCATACCATCAAAACTGTTGATTTTTAGGAGTAAATGCTACAGTGCTTTTTCAAAAGCGGGAAAATATATTACCAGCTGTATTTTAAGATTTTATTGTCTAAAATAAAAAAGTTTTGTTTAAAAAGTTAAATTGAATTTCAAAAATGTTCACAATTTTCAGGTTTCATTGTCACTTTTTTTTTAATTTTTAATAATATATTAAAAACGGAGGTGAATAAGTGCCAAATTGTTGTTCCATTTTTGGATAGTTTTGCATGATTTTTGCTGTCATTTAACAGCATTTCACAGCATCTTCCATTTTAGAGTTTTTTTACTTTTTTACTTTTTCAATTTGTTTTCTTTGACATGTTATAGACATAAGGGGATCTGCCAGGACAGGTATAGTTTTAGTTTATTATTTATGATATATTATGTAACCGTACCTGACTGGCATACAATATTAGGAAAATTAGTCTGCAATTGTCACACATTTCCTTTGACCCTTTTCTATATAATAGAATATCGAGTTTTCCATTTTTTGCTTTTCGATAATTTTTGGCAAATTATTTGCATTACTTTTATATCCTTCTCCCAAGATCAATAATAAATTATAAAAATTAAATATTTATGGGAATAAAATTGACTTAATAATAATAATAAAAAAAATTTATCAACGTAATCAGCACAGCGCCAGCGTAGCAAATAGATCTTTTACTAAGCCTTTATACGTACTATTTAGTACTTTGATTTACTTTGTTCAGTTATGTACTTTATCCTTGAAATACATTATTAAATAAAATAAAATTAATTCCAAATTTAAAATTATATTTATTCTTTGTAAACATACCATTGTAACTGAAATTTGTTATATTGTAAAATTCAGGTAAATATGCATCTTCTAAAATTATTATACAAAGGAAGATATGGTTGCGATGCCAGGTTGTTCAAAATTTAAACCAAGATTGGATCCTAGTCATTCAATATCAATGAGTTTGGAAGAAAAATCATTTTATCGTCTAACCAATTTTTGATATGATACGGAATTTTTCATAAACCATTTACTTCAAACATGCACCTATTGATGCGCTTCTTAATTAGATACCAACTATTTGATAAATAATAAATTTTTAAATAATTATATTGATATATTCAATTTTGATAACATCCACTTTGGCTAGCATACTATATTAACATTTTTAATTAAAACAAAAGAATATTCGTGTACAAACTGAATTACATTTTTGAAACTCAACACAATAGTTTAACTAAACAATTATTACAATAATTGCATTAATGAAGGAATAGCTAATTTCAAAATGCAAAATAAGTAATCAACTTGGGCTGTTAAATGCTGATGATAAACATGTTCCGAAGAAGAAAACACTCACACCAGGTAAACTATCGTATAAAAATTAATAAAACCCAAAGTTTTGCATTAAAAATTTTAAAATACATAGAAAGCCAAATAATTAAGAGCTTGGGAATGTTTAATAAGCTGATGTTATAGATTTTTGCAACATCTACTAAAAACCTACTGTAACTGATTTACTAATCTTATACCATTCCAAAACCCTTACAAACACAAATTATCAGCATTCCCCGCACTTATGGACATAGTATACAATAACCACTTTCTAATGCCAACAACAAAAAAATGTAAACCTACTCAATACATGCGACAAAGGACAAAAACTGGATCGCCTGGAAGCAGTTGAAATTAAAAGTAACTTTTAGAAAATTGTCGCCAGTCATTAATAAATCAACAACTAGATTTAATAGAAGGACCTTTATTTCATTTATTAAAAAAAGAATAATCGAGTAATTATATTCATAAAAAATTTGGACAATATCTGATATACTTATTTATAAAAGCGAACAAAAACATAAATGAAGAAATAAATATAATTATATAATTAGCGTATACAAATGGTTATCCTGTAAAAATAACAAACAAACTTATAAAAAAGAAAAAACAAAGTATGGAACATTTTTACTTCACAAAAAACCAAAACGAAGTTAATATAATTTATAAATGCGTGACATACACTATCGGACATAAATATTTGAACATAGCTAATATAACAAATTGTATGAATAAAATCGGGACAAAAATAAAACGAAACTTACTAAATAGCCTTTATGTAATACAGAAATATGTTTGCTCTTCTTGTAAGTGTAATACACAAGAAAAAATTGCTGTAACCTTTTGAGCATATAAATAAAACAAAAATGTATTTATTATGTTTATATGTTAACATATTTTTTAATTATATTAAGGCTATTTAGTAAGGTTCGTTTATTTTTGTCCCGATTTATTTATATTAGCTATGTTCAAATATTTATATCCGCTAGTGTACCAAGGTAATCTAAATACAAAAATGAAAAACCTTGCTGATTTACTCTGCAATTATAAGCAAAAAACTAACATTATGAACTCCAACGGTGTTTATAGATTATATTACAAAACCTGTAAATATTCTTACATCGGAGTAATTGAAAGATAAATAAGAATCAAAGAACACCAAAAGTTCCATTCCAAATCATAGTTCTCCAAACCAAAGCACGAAATAGATGTAGTAAATAAAACCATCTTTTCACACATAGAGGATAAATACATGAAAAGGACTTTATGGAAAATTTATAAAATTCAATAGGCTATTAAAAGCAATATAAGTAATTCTTAATATTTAAGAACAATCAAATTTTCTATCAATATTATTTAATTACCACAATATCTGAAGGCGTATTTCAATCATATTCACCAATATTTTATATTAAAAAATTTATTTTAAATACTAATGAAACTAACTGCACTTTTTAAATACTTAATTCAGAAAATGAACTTGGAATAAAAGTTTCAAGTGGATTTGTGGTACATAGTAGCACGTATAGGTAAATATTTGTAAAATGTAATATTTTATTTTTTAATATTATATAATATTTATTTAATTTAATATAATATATTAGTAAAAATATTTTTGGGTTGATGGTAAGTATTTTTTTAAATTTTATATGCAACTGAAATAAGGCCTTATATTGGTGTTCCGACAGTTGGTCCTGAGCCAGTTGGCTCTGCGACAACTGGCCTCGGACAACTGGCCCTGGTGACCATTGACCCTGGTGATAACTGGCCTTGGCCACATCTGGCCCTATAAACAACTGGCCCTTGGACTACTGGACCAAATATTTTCACGAAAATATATTATTTCGCTTCTTGTTACATTTTATTACAGATTTTCGCTCGATCAGTAAAATTTCCAAAACTTCCTAAATAGTGAAGATGTGTCTTTGTTTCTGTTAGTATATCTGGTAATTGACAGATGGCGTGACGATTAAAACTTACTTGTAAAATGTGTGTCACAGCTCCTCATTAACTGAAGTATATGAATCTTAGTTTGTTCTCAGATCGTCGTGGTTCTCCCACCCCAAGCGTAATTTCTAAAATTTCAATGTCAAAACTTCAAATCACCAGACGAAGAAGATTAAAGTGCCTCTGGCACTACACGCTTCGCAAATCACTCCGCTACGCTACGCTCTTAGTTTGTAAGTTTTTAATTGTATTTTATAATTATTGGTTTTTATTATTATTGTATTATATTAGTGTATTGTTTAATATTCAATAGGTTGTCCACGGTTATCGCTATGGTAAGTTTTTTAGTAAAAGAATTCTTTAAGCAAAAACATGGAGACTACTGTAAGATTTGGAACTTCAGAACGAAGAAAGCCTACTGTCATATATAGGAATTATGAGTATTGGTTTGTTGCAAATAATAATCAAGGTGAGTCAACTTGGCGATGTTGTAAATATCGCTTATTAAGCTGTAAAGCTCGAATTAAAGTCAAAGAGTCTTCTGTGGTTGTGGATGACGGAATTAGGAGCTACACCAAGAGCAGTGCAAGGTGCAGTCCAACTAAACGTACCCAATAGTGTTTTGATGGCACTTCAAAGAAAAACCATTATTATGTAGAACTCTACAGCGTCAGCGTAAAAAAAACAGTGCCGATAATGTTCTTTTTTTTCGCTTTTCCGGGTAGGTATGCCGCTATTCTATTATTCGATTCTGGACCTGGAGATGATCGGTTAATAATTCTTGACCACCAAACATTTGGTGACATTTGGCTTGCCGACGGAACGTTCAAAGTTGTACCGGAAATATTTTTTCAACTTTATACTATTCACTTCGAATTTGCGCCAGGTATTAATCCAGTGGGTTTGTATTGTCTCCTCACGAATAAGAACAGAACAACGTATAATCGCCTACTTAACGAAATTCGAGCTCTTATTCCAGATGCAAATCCGAGAAAAATTTTGTTGGATTTTGAAACTGCTTCAATGGCGGCTTTTGCAGCAGCTTTTCCAGAAGCCATTATTACTGGTTGCTATTTCCATTTATGCCTAAACATCATCAGAAAAGTTCAGCAACTTGGAATGACACTAACGACGTCTTCCGTGATGGCATTCGTAGTCTGGCTGCTCTTGTTGTTCCTGCCCTTGAGGTTACTAGTGCTTGCGATATTCTTGTAGAATCCATGCCTATTTCACGAGCATATGGATGAACTCTTGGCATATTTTGAATATACTTATATTCGGGGTAGACGCCGACATACCGATGCGCGATTTTCAATTTATTAATTCGTGGAACCAGCATGAAGCAACTGTAGACGGAATTGCACGAACAACAAATATTGTTGAAGGATGGCAGTACGGTCTGCAGACACTATTCCAGTGTCATCATCCAAATCTTTGGAAATTTTTAGAAGGTTGCGGGTGCTCAATGTCTACAAATAAGAAGATACCACGAATTAAACATAAAAGTTCAAAACGCAGTTAGTAGATACGGTCGAATTGAAGTATTGACGTATTTGAGAGCTATTTCGCATTTGTCCTATTCTTAATAAATTATTTTATATAATACTAGCAGGTCAGGCTGCCTACAGGCCGCCATGACCTCTTAATATTTGAATGACCTGGAAACTCCTTTTTGCACATGATCATTTATTACAATTAATTTTTTATTATATTATTATAAAATCACAAAATTAGACATATCCTTTTTACTTTTTTTCAAAAAATTGTAAATTGACGTAGAGAGCTGGGAATAGTGGCGTAATCCTTAGAACTCTGAGCTGATTAACCAGTTAAAATTTCAATTCAATCGTGCTTTCCGTTGGGGATATTTTGATGGGACGGACATACATACAAACTTTGAGTTTTATATATTAAGATTCTTATTATTTTTGTTAATATGTTAAATATCTTATTTTTTTGCCAAATTTTTGAGAATAAATTTTGGAAATTTCACTGATCGAACGAAAATCTGTAACAAAATGTAACAAGAAGCGAAATAATATATTTTCGTGAAAATATTTGGGCCAGTAGTCCAAGGGTCAGTTGTCGATAGGGCCAGATGTCGCCAAGGCCAGTTGTCCGAAGCCAGTTGTCGCAGGGCCAACTGGCTTAGGGTTAACTGTGACCAAATCCTTATATAGCATTACTAAATTTTAAATATTGTTTAATAATTAATTTTTTAATAATGATTTTCTGCGTATTGTACTTCTTCACTTTACTGTTAAAATTCTATTATTTCGAAGTTTTGTTAAGTTCTGTTGACTATTACAAATACATTCAAAATACCACAAATCTACTTGAAATTTCATATTTTAACTTAACTTTATTAATTTATAGCTTTGTCATATTATTTGTCCGTGGTTTGAATTCCACGTTAAGTTATAGGTTTCAAATTTACGTGCATTATTTGTTCAATTCTGATTTGTGTCCGATAAATTAAAACTAATCATTTATGAAAAAAATTTAATAGTCTTACAATGCAATTGAATGCTACGGGAAGACACGTGCATCGATAATATAATTTTAATGATGAAATGCTTATAGAATAATTTGATTTAATTTCTGCATTAGTTTAATTAATCACGCAACTAACACCTGTTGACGATATGAGATAGAGAGAATGCGGTTTTGAACAACTTGATTTCAACGCCAGGATTTTGGAAACATAAATTTCTTCTACCGCATTAGGTTATTAATTTTTTAAACGGCTGGTTCATCTAAAGATACCTACCCTGGTTTACTAATGAAAAGGAGAGCTTTCCATTGTTATATAATAGATACATTTAATTTAAACTATTTTGAAGCATTTATCAATATCTAAATATAATTGATATAAATATGACAGCTTAGATTCATAATTAATTTAATATAACTCTTAATAGTTTCAGTAGTTGTAAATGTTATAACAACATTAAAGCTCTTACCCGATGTTTATCGATGTGCAAAGGTCTAAGATTTGGGTCAAATAGCAGCTTATTGGGCTCTAAATTTACAGGCGACTGTCTTCTGCCCTTATTACATAGTGACCATTCAGGATTAATTAAGCCCCAAAACGCTGGACCTGAAACAAATTTGGTTGTTTTAATAAGATTTAAAATTAAAAAATTTCAACATTTATGTAAGTATTTTGTAATAATAATAGGTATACTTTTAATTTTCCTATTCAAAATCATGATAAATAATATTTTTTCATTCCTATGCTATACAGTAAAATATAGCTATAATACAAAATCCTTGCAATAACATAGCATAAACAAAATATACTCTAGAATATTTTTTAAAATTTGTGTACAATAGGAATAAGCGCAGCTCTGTTTATTCAATGTTGTTTTTTTGCAGTTATCTAATATTGACTTTTTTATTGTTTTACAAATTTAACGCTTCAAACGTTTTACGAAGTTTTCTTACGATTGACTCGCAAGAGATAAAGGTAAACTTGAACTTTGTATACTTTAGAATAAAATAAGCTGCTATACTAAAATTTTTAAAAAAGATTTTTTTTAAAAATTTATATTTATATAACTCCTTGATTTTATTCGCGTATTGTGAAATTCGTGCTAATTTATTTTGTAATTAAATCGGTATTTGGGTGCCAGTCTTAAACTGAAACATTTTCTCTATAATTATATTATTAAAAATCCAAATATAAAATAAAGGATTTTAAAAAAAATATACTTGGCCCAACAAAAATTTCTTTGGAATGTAAACATTTTTATACTAACTTATCCGTTACAATAATTGGAAGTAAAATTCCAAAAGACTTTGAAGAAATTCCCATGACCCGAAAGTAGCAAAATTCTGCCAACCGGTTATTTCTCATTTTTTCAAGTTTTCTACAGAATGAATTCCAAATGATTTTCAGAAATTTGCTACAACTTCCAGTCATTTGAAATTAATATACTGAGAATTCCAACCTTGAAATATATCTTTCCTTTTGTAAAAAAAACATGCGATTAACGATTATTTGAACGAAATTTTACATATTATGTAGCTCTTATTTAACCCTCTATGAAAGATATAGACTACATGTGAATCAGGTAAACTAGATTAAAGCAACAAAAGCTGCAGAAAGTGCACAAAACTAATGGATCAACAGATCAAGTACTAAACGGATTAAGAGCTTACTTTACTTGAAAATTTCGAGTGGTACTCAGCAATCTCTCAAATATATTAAAAATATTTAAAATTCCATTTAAAAAATCCATGTTTGTAATAACGAAAATAATAATGTATCCTAGAGAAAATACAACTAATCGGGGTACTAAGTATATAAACGGGAGTGCTTAGGGGTAGCCACTTTGACTTAACAGCAGAATCAATTTAAACCCAGAAATGCTAACATTTCATTTTATTCCGTTATTTGTTATTTGCATAATTAAGCGATGATCCCCGTAGAAAAGAGTTTTGCATTATTTACACACTAAAAAGTTAGGGCGGCCAATTGACCACCTGAACTTTCAGTATTTTACAATTTTGGTCAAAGATAGAAGTCAATATTTAATTTTCTTAACTCATTTATTTAATTTTCTCCAGTAGTAGATATTTATTCAAAAATTAATATGTATCTAAAAAGTGAATGATTGCAAACTTGTTTCGAAAAAATGAACTACAAAATGTATATTAACTCCAAATAAAACGTGATTCTGAAAAATGTTCTGCTATATAAATAATTGCGTTCAGAAAAGTTAACACAAATTTTAATTATTGTTTAAGAAATATATTTTCAAAACAAATAGTACAATTAATATTGTAAACTAATAGAAAGATTTAGTGTGAGGCATCCAAAAAAGCAGATTTTCATTGAAATGGAACAGCTGCAAATATATTGACAAAAAGACGAGAAAAAATATCTAAACAAATAAATTAAAATAAATAATCCAATTTAAGCTATTTAATGTAAAATTTTCCAATTAGGATATAGTTCAAAGGTAAAACAAGTTTTTCTGTGGTTTGTGTGGACGTGTAAGTAAATATTCATATTTCAAATTGTATAAGTTTGTTCAATTTTTATTAAAAATATTTGTTATTTTACAGTCCAATTAATGAAATTTTTTGTCTAAAAAAATAACAGCTGAACTAATTAGTACAATAATGCCCCTTTGAACAGTTTTTGTCATATTCTGGGCCAGCCTTTCAGAAAACTACCCACCGCTACCTATCCCAAAATCAATTCAAATGTTTTTAACATATTTATTACTAACAATGCTTTTGTGGTTCAGTAATTTATAAAATAATAACAATAACAGAAATAACAAGTTATAATACTTGTAAGTACAAGTAATAATAATAGTAGTATAGACACCGGCCGACTGGGAATCGGGCAACCGCGCCGCGGTTCAAATCCTGGTTGTGACGAATAAACTGTTGTGATCTAAAGTCCAAAATATATCTGTGGGCTATGGGGAAGGCAACGGGAAACCACCCCATTAATTAAATTCCCTAGCACGTCATCTTGGCTTTAGCCATGATGATCGCCAGCCTCCTGAAAGGAGAAGTCACTTAAAGAAGAAGAAGAATACCAAACTATCCAGTAAGATGAAAAAATTCGTCCATAAACGCCCCTGTAAGCATCGAACTTACCACCAAAGCGGACTTTCAACATTAGATTCATAAACCGATTCTTTAAATTACGAAATTATTTGCACGTCTATTCCCCGATACCAATCCAAGCAATCAAAGCCGTTCTTTATAAATATAAACAATTAAAACTAGAACTCATCGCTATGACTTTTTAAAAGTATTGGTTGTTTAACTTTAACATAATTTTTCATTGATCCAACACGGTTTATTGTAAAATTTATATTATACATAAGAATATTTATGTTATGTGGCAAATTTTATTGTGCTTTTCTTGTGGGGGGTATAATATAACTTGGTAGCTTTATTTTTTCTTGATATATGAGTATTTTCTTGAATAAGGTAGATTTAATATCAGAATATGATGACTGCGAGAAATAAAACTCAATTAATGTTTTTTTAGTTTTAATAATTTTTCCTTTGCAATCAATTTTGCAATTTTCTGTCTATTTGTGGTTAAATGCAACTGAACAATGATAATAATCACGAAATAGGGTCATATTGCATTAACGTGTCTGTGCTTAAATGTCTATTTTAAATATATTTAGTCTTATGTTGGCAGAAACAGGTAAAAAACTTAATTAAGAGAGAATTTGTCTTACTGTTAGAACTGTTACCACTGTACAACTGTACCTAATTATACATTGAAAAAATTCCATTGTAAAAATATTTAGCTCTGATTACTAATCATATATTTATTTTTTGCAGTGTATCCTGATGATGCTAAAATAAATTACCAAAACTGGTCGATACAAAACTTATTTTATTTAGCAAGAGTGTACCTGTACAATGTACATAATTAATAATCTATAGATCTATACATAATATATTATTTTTCTCTATTATTTTAGGTTGTAAACAAAATAATCCTGTGTATTCTCCATCACGACTAATATTAATCGAGGCTCGTACTAATACTTTTGTAACTCTCCTTCTTGACCGGCATATTGCATAAATAAATGTTATACACAGTTTTCTTGTAAAATATGTGCTTTTTAATATTGCAATATTGCATTATCTAACGCTAGAAAATTAACATCATAAAAGTTTACGAACTTAAATTTTCCCGATGCCGACACTTTGTAAATTACGACAAGAAAACAGATTTCCATTAAAGATTTCTCGTCTTACCCAAGTAAGTTTGTTTTGTAATTTTCTAACAAAAAATATTTATCTAATTTCACATTTTTATTTACTTTATTAACAAATTTCGTAAAGTACTTAGGTACACAAACAATAAATTTAAGTCCTATATTATGGTACACTCGTATATAATTTGGTAATTTATCAAAAAAAAATTTAATGTGCGTATAGAATACATCAGAAATATTTCCAACTTGTAACTAATATTGCATTTTCGAAGTATGTTTTGACAGGTCAGCAGATTATCCTATGTTCTCAAAACTTTGTTAACGACTTGTAAACAGGCAACTAATTAACTAATTTAACTACCAAACTTGTATTTGAAATGAATCCGTGCTTTACTTTAATATTTTACAACTACTAGGTATCTTAACATCTGTCTTTACGTTTACTGTAAGGCAATTAAATTTTATTGGCAAAATATTTTTTTAATATTTTTTGCCAGACACAATACAAACATTTCATAATAATAGTCTAGGGAACATGTTTTTCTAATTTCTTTTATGTAAATAATTTAAAATTTTTAGAATTACCTTAAGATTTTTGACTAACTGTATTGGTATACCTATTGATTATATTAAATTATATCTTTCGATTGTAACCCTTGGCTTTGGCTCGTACCCCAATATTCCCGCAGCAGGCTAACTACAATTAATTTTACCCTACATGTACAAAACTTAGAATTTGTTAAATTTTTAATATACTCCATAATTATTAATTAATAATTTAAGAAAGAAATAAGCATGGAAATTTAAGAAATTTCTCATTCATAGCTTTATTATTTATTTATTTGTTATAAGATTTTAATTCAACATTAAATGATAACTAAAAACTTACACAATCTTTATAAACACTAATGGATTCAAACAGTTTATGAAAAGCGTCCTGTAGTTATCAGTAGTTACAGCCTGCAAGAATATACAAGATTTCGAAGTGCAAAAAGCAACGCAACAAAAACTATTAAAGTTAAACTGGTTTATTTCCACCTTTATGAAAACCACATTTAGATTTGCTAAAAAGGATATCTCTAAAAGGATAAGTTTTCCAACCTCTGGCACTATACAAAAAAGCGTTGAAAATTTTTAGTTTAAACATCTTACCTACAGTTTTTTTCTAGTAAACAGAATTAGTTGATCTAACATAATATTTTAATTATGATAAAAATATAGTGGAAAAATTAGTAGATGTGTTAGAAACGTTAGAAATTAATACGAGTGGAAATATAATTATTGTTTATAGCAGCAGTAATAGCAATTTTCGTAAATACATCATTGAGGTAAGGTTTATATGTATCTACTTAGCTCGTAGGTAGTTTAGGTATCACAGCAATATATGGAAATAATTTTTACAAAGTCAAATAAATATTCTTTAAGTTAAAAACTAAAATTTAAAAAAAGGTACAAATATACAGTTTAAAAAGTAATAACACTTTGAAAGTGTAAAACAAACTAAGTTCAACTACAATGCCCAAAGCAGCGCTTTCAGCATTATGACATTACTTGCAGAAATCGGTACAGATACATGGATCACACAGTTACGGTTCATAATCGGTTTTAAGATAATCCAAAAGTATTATACATCGTCAGATACACATTGACAATAACCAGATTTCATAGTGTTTAAACAATAAATTTGAACTCAAATTTAAATTATAAAGGATAAAGTGGTTGTACATTAAACTGGAAGCTGTGTATTAAATTTCAGTTTTCTAGATTGTGGGGAACTTGGTTAAAATCGGACTCAAAGAAGTTCACGCAAACAAACGAATATAATATAACGTTCATGTCAACTTAAATAAAAGCTTTTCAAAAGCATAATAAACATTATTTTAGAATTAATTTAATTTAGTATTTCATAAATCTGCATTCAAATTTAACATGCATATTTACATAATCATAAAAAATAATTTAAGTGTATTTCAAACACTGCGAAAATTGTAAATAATCACTTGTTATTGCTATGGTTAAGATATCGGTAGGAAAAAATTAACTTTTGTGATTAATAAAAGACATCCTGATTGATGATGTACATTTCGTGGTTTATCTTTTTATATCCTTCCTACTTCAGTTCTATCTGAACGGTCGTCTTGTTTTGCTTCCCAATTACTGAAAAGTTTCTTGAAACTAAAGTATATATAACTTGATTGTTGATAATATAATGTTTGACTTATTTATTATAATAACAACCTACCAATTAGAAAAATAATATATAATATTATAAAATATATTTTTGTATAACAAGAAAATGTTTGAATTTATATGACAAGTTTACGGACAAGCCACAAAAAGGAGATTTGCACCGAATAAAACATGATAATATGTTGTTTTAAGAAGTAAAAATAATTATTGAATTTCATTGACATTACTGTTACCGCCCGCTACAAGTAGCACTAAAGTACTACTTTAGTGCTGTCTGTGACCGTTTTTTGCTATTAAAATAATTGTTTCTACAAAACCTTAAACTAAAAGTTAGACAATTGATTGACATAAAGTTACGTATTTAATTGTTAGTAATCCGCATAGTCAAATAATGTTAATTTCCAGAATGAAATTATTATTGGGTTTATTTAAATAACGAAATATAGATGACAATATTGGTTAGGGTCATCAGGTTACATTAATCGAATTCCCATTTGGCGTAGAAAATTATTCAGAGATGTAATCAGTTGAACAAACCCAATTTGGCTTAAAGATATACATGAAATTTCTAGTTTATTTTAGGAAAATAATCGATATTAATTGTTAATTTGTACATTAATGGAAACGTTAAAGTTTTCCAGTTTGTAGTAACGTGGCTCACATATTATATAGGGTAGTCTAGGACTTCACATGACACGCGATTTCGCCATAAGGCGTCGCGCCGCACCTTGTACAACTAAACCGCTAAGTTATGGTCAGTGTATTTTATTGCCGTAACGTTTCTTGTAATTCATTGTTGCGTCGATTACTATCAACCACATTTCATTTTGTTGTATATGGGATTATACATTATGCATGACTTTCGATCTGTGTTGATCTAAATGACAAATTAAAAATATTTGATATTTTATATGATAGTTTACGATATTATCAGTTTGAGTTTATTTCGTTATACATTGATTGTTATTAAATTGATTAATAATGTATTTTTAAATCAACTATCATCAAGTTACATTATTTTGCAATTTTTGTAGTAGTATATTATATTAAATGAAAAAAGCACGCTCTTTTGATATTGCTATTATAAGTATTGTTATAATATTTATTACTTATACTCTCTAGAAAATATATATAAACCATTATTGCTGCTTATATATCTTCTGTACTTTAACTCTGGAGACGAAGTTAATTCGATTTTGCACAAAATTGTTTATATAATTAAATACTAAAAATTGAAATACAAATCCCGATTAATTTTTTTCATCTTAAATAATTTGAAAGGAATTCATACTCGTCCACTTGTTTTTACTTTTAATAATACATTTTGTGAAAAGACGCAGTTTTCTTAGACTTCCGAAGTAATCAGAGATTGTCCAATTTCTTACTTTCATTTAATTTACAAAAACAGACAGACCAGAATCTTCCACGTGGAAGATGGAATGGAAATCTTCCACGTCTGCTGGCTTTAAACACTGAACGTGTTTCATCGCAATATATTCTCAATTATTAAGAAAAACAACATTACCTATGTTCATCTAGATTTAAAACCTGTTACTTCACCATAAGTATATGTACACGCATACATTCCACAGTACAAATTAACAACAATATTTAGAATTTTCAACCCGTACAAAATAATGAAAGAAAAGTAAATAGCAATTTGAATATCCATTCTTGTATTTAAATAAGACAACAACAGAAAAAAAATTTGCTGAGCTTAAATTCCGATAGAATAAACAACCCTAAAAATCGTGCAATAATAATTTTGGTGTAAAAATGTTTTTAATTAACGAAGTTATTAGCATGTTAAAACGGTGTTTGTGATTTCACATACACCAGATTTAAATCTACAGGTACGGGTTATGTGCAAGAAATTAAGGAGTAGACATAGTAACTTTAGTGTTGTGGGATATGCTAATAAGTTTGATGCACACGAATAATAATTAATTTTGCATGTAATATTATTCAATGAAATTATCGCAAAAATTTAAGTTTTATTGAAGTTAACAATATTATGGACGGAAATAACGATTTAATTACATAATATTATTTGACCATTTACGTAAACAAATCTTTTTAAAGTAAAAGATCTGGTAGTGATCTAGCATTATACTTTTTTAAATAGGATTAAGCCAATTTTTGGATTTTGCGCTATTTTAATTATTTTAATTAATATTAAATCTTTTTTTTTATAAGAAACTTTTTCTGCAGTCTTAATTATGAATATATTTTTTTGTATTCTTTGGCTTGATAACTTAGGTAGTCGTTACGCAAAAAAAAGTATTCTAACATCTAGCATGCTTCCAATATATCCAAGCAAGCATATTTGTAACTCTTTAATATCAATATAATACAGAGATCTATTTGGTACAATAAAATAGTTAATTAAATTCTATTTAAATTAGACGTTAAGCCTGTTCTTCAAACTCTTTGCGAGAGATTATAAGCCGTAAAAATCCATTCAACATTAATCAAAATCTCGGTAATCTATTCACGACCGTCACCGATGAATTTTGAACTATTTATAATACTTCCGGCCATTAACCTTCAGTATTAACTTTTTGCTCTAAAATCAATAAAATTACATAAAAAAAAGTTGATTACAGTTTGTGATAGTATACTTATGGTTATTTATTTATTGCTTCTAACAAATTTGTAATGTAAATTTATTTAACTTACAATAAAATTGGTAATTATAGGACATTTTCCCTTACTTGGTTTAGCAATTTGGCAATATAGTTACGAAATAGGGTAGCTGCAGAAATATAACATAAATGGTATAATTATAAATTACTAACCTTCACTGGGATATAAACCACTATCTTGTAGCTTAATTTGAATTTAATACATTTAGATATTTCCGCATATTATGCACACGTGAGAGTATTTGTATCTATTAATTTTTTCATTCAGATTTAGTTATATTTTGTCCTGTTTTTATAATAATTGGTAAAAAAATTAAATTAATTTATTTATTTAGTTTCGTGTGAAGTGGTTTTTTATTAGATTCTATAGGACTCTATGGGATATGAGAAAAACAAAAAAAAGCCACCCAATAAATTTGTTAATAATCCTGGTGTTTGTAAAGCAAATGAGCTATGCTATAAAAATATTATGTTAAATATAAAGGGTTTCAAACTGCTGCAGAAACAAAGCTTACGTCTTGAATTCGTCCTGCTATGAAACAGAGTGTACACGACCTTCTAGATATGTACATTCTAAATTTATAATTATTAATATAATAATAATTAATTGTTTATTTGTGTATTATTAATAGCAAATTTCTATTTTAGCGAGTTATCTTCGGTTAAATAATATTGATGTCAAAGTAGTGTAGCTCTCAAACTTTCTATCAACAATAGGTTCAAAGGTAATTTTCCACTTTCTCAAGAACGGTCTGAATGTGTGTTTTATGAAAACCGTCAAAGTCGAGACATGTTTCCTTTTAGTTATAAACGAATTAAAACAAGAGACAGAAAATTAAATTATCTGAAAGATGTTTACCCAACATAAAATTGGTTGGCTTTTAATGCTTTTATAACTGAAAAAAGTAAAATTAATATAATAATTTTTATTTTTACAATTTGAAATACTATTAACTCAAATTTATCTTGAGTTGTTCTGCGATTAAATTAAGTTATTATATTATATATCATCAAAAGTAAATATTTAGGCGTAAACATCTGGTTTAAACTGTGTTCCGTACTGATGAGCACTAAAACTTGAACGGACGCTCAGTGCTAAGTGAGCGAAACAATAATAGATTATCGCCAGGTCTTAAGACTTTATTAAGAAGTTAACCTTTTGACGTAAACTGTGGTTCCTGTACGGTTACATCGAATGCTGCAAATAAGCCAAGCGTTCTTTTAGATGACGTAATGACGTTTACCTTTTATAAAGCTATCGCAAATTGAAGTTATTTATTATTTGAAGCACGTAATCCGTTTTCTTTGTGTTTAAATACTTACAAGTAGCCTGGTGTTCAATGATCAAAAATCACGTGCTAAGTTAACGCAATACGAAGCACACAACTTTTGAAAAATCAAGTAAACTTAGAAGGCTATTCACATCCATTTGCAAGTCCTTCAGCTAACGCGCTCAATAAAGTAGCACAAGTGTCAAATGCTGCCTACTGCAGAAAAACTCATTTAAGCAAATGGATTGAATTGAAGGACATTTTCGTAACGGGTTCTTATTTTTAAACGAAATTACTTTAAAAATTTAAATAGATTTAGTAAAAGCTCTTTAAGGTAACGGTGGCTGCTCGTTACAATTTAACATATTATTATAATATTAATTTTTTGAAATTTTGAAATTATGAATTTAATATTTTTTATAATTGTAATTTTATTAACTGGTTTTATTGAGTAGTGCTTCTTGTATTATTAATTTAAAAAAAGTAATATGTTGTAACATAATTTTTTAGATATTGATGAAAATAATAAAAAATGCTATCAAACCAAATCTCTGTGAAAGAGTGAGCCAATAGACATCGAAACTGCCTAGTATGTATCACCAACACGTAAGAAAGATTGAGCAATCAAAGAGATAAATATACTCGTACTTTTTGCACTGCTTTTATTTCTTTTGAACACAATCTATTAAACCTTTCATGATTTAGAATTGTTAATAAATAAAATTGCTTTTCTATCAAAATTATCGAAAATCGTTAAAACAGAATTTCCACGATGCAATCAATTTGAATATGGCCTTACGAGGAATTGCACTGCGAATGCCTTAAAATTGATTAACTCAAAAACTTAGAAATCGTGAATCTTTTCCACGGCGGTGTTTTGGTTATCAAGAATGAATTTAACATTACCTCGTATGTAATTTAAACTTGTTGGAGTGCTATCGTGGGTACAAGCACATGCTTTCGCGGTACTATTAGATACTTTCAATTTGTTTCAGGAAATGTTTTCTTGTAAAAAAAAGTCAAAACTATTAGAAGTGAAACTTGAGTTGTCAGTAATGGTATTTCTTTTATCAGTTTGTTGTTTGTAATAGGTCTCGAAAAGGTAGTTAGTAACTTCAACCATCGTGAGCCAAATGTTACAGCCAGAAAGCGGCACGAACGTGTCAATTTGTAAATGTAACAAACTGGAAAAGACTCGTAATTACAGACCTCTTCGAGTTGTACATTAGTTAATCTTTCTTACAAGAAATTTACTTTTGAACTTTTCTGCAGAAGATGTATATTTTATCTTGTTGTAAAAACTACAAACTTAAATATACATCCACGTTCACCTTTCACAAACTTTTCAACATTAAATATATGAAAATAGATATTTAGTGACTTTTGAACTTCTCAAATTTTTTTTCTAAATTGCGTTTTTTTGTCACTCTATACATAGATTTGCAACTTTGTTTACATTTGGTTTATTGCTACTTATCGTCTGTCTTAATCTTAAATATATACTTTCCCCATTTTGAGTAAAATCGAATCTGTAACATGATGCCATTTTATGACATTAATTCTTTAGCAAATTAGACACTTA
Source organism: Cantharis flavilabris (assembly GCA_949152465.1). Lineage (NCBI taxonomy): Eukaryota > Metazoa > Arthropoda > Insecta > Coleoptera > Cantharidae > Cantharis > Cantharis flavilabris. Next base: position 24,988,281 of record OX424439.1, read on the forward strand.
ATAGATTAGGTGTAATCGAAATGATACACTTGGGGTGACTTGAATATAATCTATTTCAGTAGATTCAATATTGGCCAGATTTAACTCAATTTATCTAATATACAAAAGTGAATTATTTCAGCGTTGCAATTCTTTAAAGTTGGTAAAAAGTTGCTTTTGAAAATTTATTGTTTTATATTAGCAAAACAAAATATTTCATGAGGGGATGGTCGACAAGATTTCTAAAAAACATAAAAGGTAACTTAGCATTTTTGCATTCAAGTTGTAAAACATTAAAATGGACAACTTGAAAAGTACTTGTGAATAAGGGATATCATGGTTAGATTAGATGGTTAGATTATTTGTTTTATTTCAATTTTATTGTTGATATGAGGAAATACCACTATATCTGTGCTGACACCACTAAAGAGAAGGGATATCAGGTTGATTGAAATAATAAATTAAACAAATATATCTGTTATATTTTATATTTATAAATTTATGTATCCGATCAACTTGATATCCCTTCTCACATAATATTATCATTAACTTGAGGAGTTTATATCGCTAATTTGGACCATTCTCAATAAAACTACGGGAGAAAGCTCCAAATTCCCAAAATTAATTATATTCATAATTTATAAAACATTTTTACGTAATTTTTGATACTGTATACAACACTCATTCTGGAACTACCTACGGTAAACTCAAGCATGGGAAAAATCAGGGTTCTGCTGAATGTACCAATGAAAACATTGAGAATATGATATTCACCTGGGAATTCAAGATGCGGTAAAGATTTGGAACATTAAGAAGAAAAAGAAATGGATTGTGGAATGCAAGGTTCATTAAATAACTCCCAAGATGAAAACTTTGAACATACGAAATTTATTACTTCAAACATAGTTTCGAATGACACTTTAGACCAAGCTCATAATGTTGTCCGAATCAAATAAATTCTTTATACTTTAGTCTTCTTTTAATATTTTTCTTATATCTCTACCATTAGCGTGTAATTATACTTGTTTAAACTGTGAGACAGGACAGTGTAGTTAATAAAAAATCATTAGCAAATTCTAAAAGTGCTGAAGGTTATCTTTCCTGCGAGGCTATGTGCAAAATTATTAAACATATTTTTGGAACAGTAATAAGAGCTATTACGATACTGGACATCATGGGTCGTTAAGGTTAAAAAAATTGTTATTTTTGTTCCGATTAACAAAATTTATTATATTGATGAAAAATTTCATAGCATTCATGAAAAAATTGTTTTTATGATTTTATTCATCGGTATAATGAACTATGTTCATTGATGAAAAAATGATGATTTTTTCATTCAAAAACGATAAATTATTTTCAGTGTATTGACTATTCTGTTCTCAATAAGGTTTATTTAGAAGGTAAAAAGTATGTAAATTTATGAGATTTCAGATAGGTATGTATACCTATACGTTTTTTTGGTTAAAATTGTAGTATTTTTTGTGAAATATAATAATTATTTAGGTTGTCAACTTCTGGGTGTTCTAAATTGGTGGTATTCCCAATAATCACATGAAGGATCGAGATACTACTAGATTTTCCTTATTCTTAAGTAACTATTTACATTGAATTTTCTAGCTTCCGATTGTAAGATCAAGAAAGTGAATGGTAATCTGAACGGTATCATGTCAAAACACCGAAACAAAATCACCGAAAATAAATACGACGAAGTCAAAATATCGAAAATAAGAAACACCATAAGTCGAAAACGCCAAAAGCAAAAACATATTAAACAAAAAACACTGATCTACTCCAATGATGTGGAAACTACTTTTTGCGCGAGATCATTGATTAGTTAAATCTCAATTGAACTAGATTGTTTAGTTCAGGGACATAGCAAAGCAAAGCAGGGCCCTGGTGCAAACGGGCTGGATTCTTTAGATAGAATGAATTTAAAATTGACCCACGTCAAGCTAGCACCCCCACCTCTTCAAAATACAAAAATATTTATACTATAATTATGCGCTAATATTGGACTAATTTCAGACAGTAATCGCGAATTTTAGACTCCAACGGTTTCGCTATAAAACATAAATCTTTGGTGGGCGGTGCTGATTTCACGTCAACCTAGCACCCCCACTTCGAAAAAATGACTTTTAGTAATTTTTCTATTGTCACGCCACCTATTGACGACATTTTACTAGTCATTCGATTTTTTTAGACACAAACCAAATCAAAATCCCAATAAGTAAATGTGCAAGTTTGGTTGAAATCGGCCGAAGGGTTTAGGAGTGTATAACGAATAAATATCCAAACAAACTCTTTAATATGATGTATTATGTTAAATCGTTATTACAGTAGAATCCGCTTAATGTGATCACTTCGGGCCAAGGTCATTGTAATAATATTAACTGTAACTGATAACAATTAGCGAAATTTAGAAAAAGGCGAATTTTAGAATACTTGGATTAGAACAAGATAGAAGAAAAAAAAGAAAGAAAAAGTGGCCGGTTTCCAAAAAAAAATTATCACAATAACCGACTGATAACATTATCCGAGATCACATTAAGCGGATTCTATTGTATTTTATTTCAAAAGTATTCAAAAATGTTTCGTTTCAAATGATAGTATCTTTTCAATTATTCCTGTATTTTACGATTTGTTCTCAACCTTCTTCATAACTTTATTCGAATTATTGTCGGCAATCCTTATTTTAATTATTGTTGTTAATGTTCTTATATTTTCTTCTTTATAGTTCCTTTCGCATTACTAACTTGTCTTACTTATTCTAACATATGTCACCATATCTTCCGAATGGTTACAGGTAGCGATGTACTTTTTTGACAGCATGTTTGTAAAGATCAGGAGCGTGTTCCTGGCTGGTCAAAAACAAATTTCGTCAGGGAGAAGAAATTCTATCGCCGAAAACCATCTCTACCTCCTCCCCGTTCTCTATATTGATTAGAATTAAATTAAAACCAGTTGTATTGGAGGTGTAGTAGATTTTTTTATTTCAAGTTAAAAAGCATTCCATACCAAATATCTCCTTAATCACTGGCGTACCTAGAGCTTTTGTCGCCCGAGGCGGTCCTAAAATTTGACGCCCCCAAAATAGTGTGACGCAAAATAGTGTCTTTAATCAAACTCCTTCCACCGGCCCCTCCATACACTCCCATTAATAACAGCATTAACATCGTAAGTTGTTCGAATTTTCTGTCTATTTTGGACATCAACGGTTTTGTTTTAAAATATAAATTTTTGGATGGGGCGAATTTTTTATCAAATCAAACCTTAAAATCTGGACAAGTTTTGGTAGATTGAAAAACCACTGAAACTAAGTAAGCAGCTGCTTTTTTAAAGTGCTATGAGCAAATAGTTTCGGAGAAAATAGCGTTTGAAAGTATGAATGCAATGCTTTAGCTAGTTTATGCAATAAAAATCTAAAAGTCTTCTAGCTAAGATGGTAACATGTGTGTAAGTTAGCTATTTTTATAAAGATAGAAGAATATAGCATGGTCTGTACCGTACTTGAAAAGATATAAAAATATTTTTAAAGAAATATTTTTGTCGAAACTGGAACCCTGTTACCCTGAATTAAAAATTTTAGTGCTTTTTCAATCAACCAAAGCTTGTTTCAATTCTAGAGTTACTATTGGGGGAGTCTCCTTGTCATATTTAAGCTAAGGGTCGCTACATACAGCAATATATCTAACTCATGCAGAAAGATAATGAAATCAGCATTCACAATAATTGAAATTTAATTACTTGAAGTCATTTAGAAGGTTGGATTTCTTTTTATAAATAACACAATCACAGTGTTTCTAACTTAATAATTATAAGTTCTTTGATTATAATTTAATTTTCCATCTTATTTATTAGAGTTCACTATTATTCTACGACTATAGCAGTCTAGTGCTAGCTACAATGCAGATAAAAACTAAAACAAAATTGACTAATCAATATCTCCAGTTATATTAACTAAAAATCTTGTCAGCTTACTGAGAAGCCTGAAAATTCGAAATTTGTGTGTACAAGTTAGCCCTAAATTATTTGCAAAGCAATGTAAAATTGTCGGTTGATGTCTCTAACTTTGAACACCCATCAAATAAAAATAGTTTTTAAAAGTTTTCCGATTTAACCTATAATGCATATTTTATAAGATGAGTGGAAACTTGTACAAACTTAATGGTTGCATCACACTAGCGGCAACAACTACTAATATTCATAACGGTAAAAACAAAATTTAAAAGAGCACATAATAAATAAAAAATGAAAAACTGCATACAAAATTCATAATCTATATTATCTAAGCTGTGAAATCCTTTCAAGGGGTATTCTGTTAAAAAAATACTTTGTACATCTACTTTAAAAAAAATGAAAAAATAAAAATTCTTTTCTAAAATGTGATTTTAAAAAGTATTAACACGGAATACATCACAGGATTAGGCAAGCTATTCAAGGTACACTTACGAACGATAAAAAATATTCACATAATCGATCTTCCATCGGTTATACTTAATGCACGTTCTGCTAAAAGCATTTGATGGGGTAGTGGGTTAAAGTGTTGCATATACCACAACCCTATTATAGTTCAATATTATGTTGCATGTGCTATTTGGTTGTATGAGAATCGACCAGATGATATGAGTAAAAAGTAGCCTGTGGTGTTATCTGTTTCGAACGGATCTCCACAGCTACACCTAGACGCAATAAAAACAGGTAATGGGTTTCTAAATTGACCAAAATGTTAAAACGTACGTTAGATTATTTCTTCGTTTGTATATCTAATCTTCATTCAATGTTTACATATTTAAATTAAATTCTAACATTTTAACTGGAAAATACGTTTATAGAGAGTTAAATAAACAGTATTCATTCGGTCATCAATATAAAGTCATTTACTAAGCAGCTACTACCAACCACTAAATATTTATAAAGAATTATTTATTTATAAAATTTAAATTACTGTTGGTCGCTAGAAAAAATTTTACTATCAGCAATCATTTGGGATTAAAAAGGATTCATGTTAAAATTTCTATTTTATAAAACAGTAACTCAATATAAAAATTATTATATTTTACTTCGATACAGTATATAGAAGATTATCATTATACTGACCACTATTAATTGTATTATTACCCCTATTACTACGAGCATTTACAATTACGCTCCCCTTCTACTTCGGCAGTATATTGTAATTATTACCATGGTTGTTATGTATGCATATATTTATCTCTTAACGTATGGTCGTGTTCTATTTAGACGCTTAAATGCTTACAGTACTAACGCTTCAGCAGTAAACAACTTGAAATATACATACATATTATTATACTAATTTTGTTGATCCACTGTAGTGAACTGCTTTTAAGTAATTTAAGAAACAGCATCCCCGCAGAGTATGTACCCAAATTCAAATTAAAACAAGTTCATTTTTTGTTTGAACGCTTAATTGACCAATTAAAAGTAACTGAAGATAGAGCAGAAACTATCAACAAAAATCAAATGCACGTGCACAACGAAATAGCAGGTATGGCAATCCACACACGTAGGAAAAATAAAGAACTTGTTTTAGCTGCTGGCTGCATTTAACTCCTACTGTCAGCTTATGCTTTCTGTATGTCAGAACGATTGAAATGCAGCAAGTGATTAGACCTTAAACAAATTTATCAAAACATGAAAATTGCTAAGAGACAATCTCCGCAAATGCAAGTTAGTTCTAAAAAATTTGCACTCTAACGATTAGTTAAAAATTAGTTTACCTTACGAGCTAACCGTTCAAACTGAATGCACTTTTTTACTTTACCACTGAAGTATATGCCACCAATTCAAGACTAGATTGTTTTTAAATTAGTTTTAAGTTACATTATAAAAATATTAAAATAATAATAATTCAATTACTTTCTCAAAATAATAGAATTGGAAACAAATTTAACACCTAAAAGGTAAACTAGAGACAAAAAACGTAATACAAGAATAAAATCCAAACATCCGTGATCCATTCTCGAAAACCAATAGCCAATAAACTCTAGCATGTGGTATTATTGTCAGTTCGTGTCACAGAGGATTGAACTTTGATTAAGCTTGCAGACCTTCTTCAGTACAGGACATGTTTGGACCTTATAGGTTTCCCTAGATACTTGCGTAAATTGAGAAATTTGTTATGGAATACTTTCAGTTTTGCTAAAATAAATATTGTTTAGGTAATACGTGAATAGTTTAGTATTATCAAAATCCACAATATTTTTTTTTAAGTGAATTGATGACGAATATTCGAAATACGCAAATAGAAAATAAATAATCAAATACTACATGAAAATTTTAAAAGAAATTGTATTTTATAAATTAAAATTTTTGTTCCGGAATTAAACAAACACATTCAACAGAAACTTCGTTTACCGTCTACCTATTCCAAATACAACTCGATGTATCTATATCTGCTTGTACCCTTGTAATAAACTGATTAAATTTTCAGATGGTTAAATAAAAAATATTACAAATTCCTGAAATAAAATTTCTATGCTGTTTTATTAAAAAAGATTTTTGTTAGAAAGGAATTAATAAAGCGTAATTTATCAACTACCGACTGTAATAAAGTTAGCAAGCTATTTTAAATTACAATAGTAAAATATTTTATTTTAATTATATGTATATAGCATCTAACGAATATTATAAAAACAATTGCCGTTATTATTCTAGATTTTTTTAATCCCAGAAAACTTTTAAAACTTTAATTTATTTACCTCAAAATTTATTTTAAATTTAACAAGAAGTAAATGTAAACGTGTAGAAATAATAACTATATACAAATATTTTTTATGATTCGTGTCGTCACGTCAAGTTGTCTTGTTTTTCATTAAAATCTATGTTCTACAAATCAGAATGTTGAAAATTTTTTGAGAATCTATGTCAAGCTACTATGAAAAGCACGATTTTGAAAAAACATAATAATATGTAATATATTTTTAAAATCCTCTATATTATACAGTGTGACTAAAAAAATTGTGTTCAAAATCACTTGTTAAAAGTAGTGGATTATGAGGTGTTTGATTGTTGCTTGTGTTGGTTCTTTTGCACATCAATGGTTATTTGAATATAAAACGATTTTTTGCTGTTTTATGTTTTTATTGTGGACTGTAACTTGTTCTTCGCATAACAGTTCATTTTATACTGTTTTATAATACCGCGTAATCTTATCATTATCAAAACATGTCCTGCGCCTTCAACATATCGGCCAGCTTGAAACATTAGTTTCAAAATATGCTTAAAATTGACAATAAAAATGTTAAAAAGAAAAATACATAATTATGAAACAAAGAAAAATGTTTATAACTTAAAACTTAATATTAACTTTATTTTTATTCATTTGGCAACATACAAATTTTTGTTAACGCACGTTTATATAAACCGCGAACTGTTTGCACTTGCACTACTCGCACAATTCCATCGTTGCCAGGAAAAAGTTGTACAATTCGACCTAATTTCCAAAGTAACGTGGGTGTGTTGTCATCTTTGAGGAGAACTAAATCGCCAATTGCTGGAGTTTGGTTTTTGCTGCGGTTCCATTTATGCCTCTGTTGAAGCTGATGCAAATATTCGGTGCTCCAGCGATGCCAAAAGTGTTGTACAATTTTTTGTACTCGTTGCCATTTTGATAAAGCGTTGTCCTTTACATCTGTATAGTCTGGTTCTGGTATAGCCATTAAAGGGCCTCCAACAAGAAAATGACCTGGCGTAAGCGGAGTAAAATCAGTGGGATCACAGGAGAGATTGGAAATGGGACGGGAATTCAAGCAGGCTTCTACTTGTGCTAATACAGTTAAGAATTCACTTTGCGTTAAATGCGATTCTCCCACAATCTTTTTTAAATGATTTTTTGTAGCTCTAACCCCTGATTCTGCTATTCCGTTAAAGTTTGGGCTTTTTGGAGGTGACCAATGCCATTGTATTTGTTCTTTTAACAAATAAGAATTTATTTCAGATTTATTTACTTTTAAAAATTGATACATTTCCTGAATAATGCGATTAGCGCCCACGTAATTGGTCCCATTGTCTGAATATATATTGAGGCATTTTCCTCTACGGGCTAAAAACCGTTTTAACGTTGCCAGAAATGAATCCGTGGTTAGGTCGGTGACTAACTCTAAGTGCGTTGCTTTTGTTGACATACATACGAAAATGCAAATGTACATCTTGACTAACTTGTATCCCCGAGTAACCTTATCTTTTATTAAGAAAGGTCCTGCAAAGTCAGTGCAACTGTTAATGAAAGGCTTTGATGGGGTAATCCGTACCTTTGGTAAATTTCCCATAAGGTATTCTGAGGTTTTAGGTCTTACCTTGAAACAAATTTTACACCCGTGTGTAATTTTCCTTATTAAATTTCTTGCCCCCATAGGCCAATAGTTTTCTCTTATTGATGCAAGTAGAGCTTGAGCTCCGCAATGAAGTAAACGCTTGTGTTCGTAATTTATTTGACTTTGTGGCCACAGTTCTTTTGGTTCTTTTAGAAAATTGGGGCCATGCTGCCATAAATTTGAATTCTGCAAATCGCGAACTGACATTCCCCTACTAATGATATCAGCAGGATTGTTTTCTGATTTTATATGATTCCAATTTTCAATGTCGGTTATGTTGTGAATAATTGATACCCGATTTGCAACAAACGTTTTCCATTGTGTTTTTGTATTTTTGATCCAATGCAGCGTGACCGTTGAATCGGTCCAAAAGTATTCCTGGCAAAATGTTAAATTTAGAACTGGTTTGACTTTGTTTGCTAGTTTTGTAACTAGCGTAGCTCCGCATAGTTCTAAACGTGGTAAAGTTAAATTTTTTACCGGACTGACACGACTTTTTGCACATAAAAAGTTGGTGATAAAAGTTCCATCGGATAAAACACATCGAATATATAGTACTCCTCCGTAAGCACTTTCACTTGCATCCGAAAAAGCATGCAATTCGATTGCAATTGTTTTCGCAGCTATTACTAATCTAGGTATTTGTATTTCATTTATTAACGAAAGTTGACTTTTGTAATCATTCCAAATGAATTGTAGCTCAGATGAAATTGTTTCGTCCCACGAACTTTTATTTTTCCAAAGTTTTTGCATGATTATTTTGCCTGTTATTATTATGGGTCCTAAATACCCTAACGGATCGAAAAACTTCGAAATACTTGATAATATAGCCCTCTTTGAATTTTGCGTTGGTAAGGACGTTATGTCAACCGAATAGTGTAAATTGTCCGTGATTGAATTCCACGCAACACCTAATGTTTTTGAATTCTGCTTTTCTCCAAATGGAATTGAATTTTGTGCTTCATTCCTTCCTAATAAATTTGATTCATTAGATGCCCATTTGTCAATGGGAAAACCACCCGATTTTAAAATGTGTATAACTTCTTTTTTAATTATTAACAATTCATTTAGATTATCGGATCCGCATATTAAATCGTCAACATAAAACCGTGTTTTAATTATGTTCGCTGTTCGTGGGTACCTTTTTTTATTTTCCACCGCTAATTGGTGTAAACATCTTATCGCTAAAAATGGACTTGCGGATTGGCCATACGTGACTGTATTTAAATTATATTCTTTTATCGGTTCTGCATTATTGCTTCGCCAAAATATACGTTGAAATTGTCTATGTTTAGGATTTATTAAAACACATCGATACATGGAATTAATATCCCCGATTAAGACATACTTATGTTGCCGAAAACTGATAAGAATACTGAAAAGATCCTTTTGAATTGTTGGCCCTACCCTTTGTGTGTTATTTAACGATATTCCTGTTGTGGTTTTCATACTTCCATCAAATACCACTCTAATCTTTCCATTTTTGTTATTATGTTTGAACACAGGATGGTGTGGAAGATAGTATGATAACTCATCTTTTTCTTTATTTGTCCCTTCTGTCATGTGACCTAATGAAATGTAATCGTTCATAAACTTGGTATATTTTTGTTTTAAAACAGTATCAGCGTTTAATCGCCGTTCTATTGATAAAAACCGATTTAATGCTAAATCTCGCGATTCTCCTAATAGTGGTAATTTTTCATTAAAAGGCATGCTTACAATAAAACGACCTGATGGGTCTCTTTGATGTGTATTTACAAAATCATCTTCACAAATTTGTTCTTCAATAGTAAAATTTTGTTTGCCATTATTATCTTCTATATGTTCTACATTCCAAAAACGCTCTAATTGTTTATTTAAGTTTATGTTTGAAGAAATGCAACTATTTATTAAAACCGTGTTTACCGATTGTGACATGTGGATTGTCCCTGCTAAAATATATCCTAGTTTTGTTTCAAATAATAATGCATCTTCATTTTCAATGATAATTTTGTTTTGCCCTACTAAATTCCAAAAACATTCTCCCCCTAGCAACAATTGTATTTCACCACCGTCCGCAAAACTTGGATCGGCCAGCGTAAGTCCTTGCGGTAAGCGTAAAGGTGTTTGGAACTTAATTTTTGGTAACTTTGCCGTTATGTGAGGAAGAATAATACATGACACAGCCATGTTAAAATTTCCATTTATATTTGACATTGTTAATTCAGTTTTGAAATTTACATCTGATTTTGATTGATTTATTCCAGTGACATTTGACTCGCATCGTTTTGTTTGCAATTCTAACATTTTTACCACCTTGTTTGTAATAACTGAAGTTTGACTTCCCGAATCTAAAAGAGCCTTTACCTTTATAATTTTATTATTTGGTCCGTGTAAAATAACCATAGCTGTTGATAACAACACGTACGAAGAATTTGTATTATTTTGCATTACGTGTGAAATCACCGTGGGTTCTATTGCCGTTTCAATCGACACATTTGCTATCTTTGAATTTGAATTATTTCCGCTATCTGGCTGTGTAGTTCCTTGTTGATTAACCAAATTGTTTACGTTATTTTTTAATCTATCTTCGTGCAATAAACTATTATGTTTACGTCCGCATTTCATACATTTTGACGATCTACATACCTTTGCTGCATGCCCGTATTTTAAACAATTATAACACAAATTCATTTTTTCTGTTTCTTTAAGACGATTTTGAATAGCCAGCTTTAAGAATTCTGGACAATAGTATATTTGATGGGGTTCGCGACAATATTTACAATTTGCTTTAATATTATTTTCGCCCTGAACCGCGGCATTTATACTTAACTTGGTAAATGATTTTATTTTATCTGAATCCCGATTTGAATTCATGGACTCTAGTATTTCACATCGCTTTTTTAAAAATGTATTTAAATCTTCCCAACTCGGCACCTCGTCTTCGGTTTCAAATTCGTGCCATAATCTTTTTGTATTCGAATCCAACTTGGAAGTTATAATGTGCACTAAAAGTGTGCCCCATTGACTTGTAATTTGTCCTAATGAATCTAACGCACGCAAATTTTTGTTAACATTATCCAATAATGCTCTTAAATTACTATGAGATTCGCGCTTTACTTGATCTAGATCAAAAATTGCAGATACATGATTTTGCACCATTATTCTTTTATTTTCGAACCTTTCCAATAAAAGATTCCAGCCGATTGTGTAATTGAAATTTGTTAATTTCAACGAACTTAGAATGTCACCCACCTTCCCTTGTAATGATGTTTTTAAATAATGCAATTTTTGCACGTCAGACAATGAGCCATTATCGTGGACCAATGATATAAACATATCTCGAAAACCTAGCCAATCATCGAATTTTCCGTTAAATACCGGCAAGTTTATAGTAGGCAACTTTAAATTGAAATTTTGAGATTCATGTTTAGTAACATTATTACCTGAAATTGATTCGTTTAATATCGATGGTGGCTTTAATTTTACATACATTTCTTTTAAATATGACCCAACTTGCGCAGTTAATTCGAAATATTTATTTTCAAATAATTCCCGTTCTTTAAGGTCTTCTGAATCAGTTAAAACTTCGATTTCTAATTGTGTTTCCGCGAATTGATCATAAACCGGCTTAGTTTTGTCTAATTTTGCCTCTAATTGAATTAAAACACATTCTTCTTCGGTTTCTTTGCTACATTTTTGAAAAAATGTGTTTAATCGTGTAAGCTGACTTTTGTAACTTGCTCTTTTAAACTTTAACGTTTTTAAAAGTTCGTCTGTCATTTTCGCAATTATGAATTTATTACCTGTATTTGGCACAAATAATAACCTGAATGAATTAAATAAAAGGAATAGACTCACCAAGGAATATGTTTATTTCTTAGGCACTAGCTTCCCTTTATTTCTTTTACAGCAATTGCTCCGCTGTCCAAATTGAATTTCACTTTTGTAATTTGATTTCCTAACTTTTTGTAATTTTCTCAATTAATTACCACTGATATGCGGCTCTGAAGGTCCAATGTTTGATTGTTGCTTGTGTTGGTTCTTTTGCACATCAATGGTTATTTGAATATAAAACGATTTTTTGCTGTTTTATGTTTTTATTGTGGACTGTAACTTGTTCTTCGCATAACAGTTCATTTTATACTGTTTTATAATACCGCGTAATCTTATCATTATCAAAACATGTCCTGCGCCTTCAACATGAGGATTATAAGGAATATTCGCCACTATTAGTGCTAGTCGTAAATAGATTAACGAGATTCTCGACATGTTTAAAGAACTTCAAAAAGTCTTAACGTTTTAAATATATGAGTATATATGAGTAACTCTCAAAGTCCGATTTCCAGAAAAATTTAAATTCTAAAATTACAAATCAACAATATATAAAATTTTTACAAAGAAATATTAACTTTATAGAAAAAGAATCAAAAATCACATGGAGAATTATTTTGAATTATGACACTATAAATATAATAATCTAAGATTACATAAATTTGTAGCTTTATTTTGAAACAAATAGATAAGCATAATAGAATTATTAATTTCGTTTTAATCCATAAATGGATACTTTTCATTAAATATAATTTCTGTTGAACATAATATGTGTCAATATTGCTTTGTATTAAATTACCGTACTCGTGTATTTGTTTTGTTAATTATTATGGAAAAAGAAAATCTTAATATAGGTAATAATATAAATGTATAGCTTATTTTGAAGTTTTTCTCTAATTTAACTCTATTATAATTTATTTATATATAATTTATTTTTAATTTACTGTAAATGACGATTATCTATGCAGTGGAACTCACTTAATGTGATCACATCGGGACTTGGCGTTTTGGATAACAATAATCGATTGATAACAAAAGAAGAAAACAAATTTAATTGTTATTTATTAGTACAATAATTAATTAATAAGAAAAGAACCAAATTTATAAGAGATTTTATCCATTCGTTACCATGCATTAAAATTATTATTTTTTATATTATATTATATTTTTACATTTATCAATCTATTCACTTCTGTATTTCTTTAATTTTTTTGTTTAAATAAATTTAATTTTAATATATTCCGCATTATGAATGTAATTATTATTAGTAAAAAATAATTCAAAGAATTTGTGTTGGCAAACAATCCTTTCTGGCCATAACGGTTTCCAGCATGCATAAAATGTAGTTCCTTAGTGATCCTGTGGCGTCTAGAAATTTTAAACCAAAGCACCTACTTAGAGGTCCATAGGACCTCTGTGTCGACAGCGGACATTTTTTTAACGGTCCCTTGGGACTTACGTGACGGTTAACGTGTTAACTATCTGTTTAGAATTTTATGTAGTTATTGCGTGCAATAATTTATAATTTTTTTATTAATAAATTATTAACTAATAAGTATAACATCTTTATTTACAACAATATTTTAACATAAATTATTATCCTTTACTTTTTGCTTATAGACAATGAAATGAGAAAATATATTAATATATTATTAATGAATTTTCAGCCATTTCAAAAAATTTGAAATTCACCATAATTTTATCTGGTCTATATAATTTGTGTTAGTCTATCTACAAAATTTTCAGCAAAATATTGTAATTTATCATATTTCTGAAAAATACTTTGTTTTAATACAATGTGATCATTGCATTTCGAATTCAATTCCAATATTTTTCGCTACTATATCAATGTGCGAGTCTAATACGAGTAAGTAATAACGCATAACAGCTGTATACGTGAGATCAACCGAAACAATTCAGCAAAACCAGTCGTAGAGCGTCGAGTTCTGGTAGCTTAGGAATTACATAAATAATAAATTGTTTTGCAAAGCAGCCATAGCACCACGAAAAACAGGAACTGGTCAAAATAAGTTAAGAAATAATTTCACACTATGTAATATTTTACGGAATTTCAATCTAAAAAATAAATCGATTTGGTTCTGTGATCATTGGAAAGCTGAAATAAAAAAAATTCATAACAAGGGGAAAACCACCGAGGAATAAAATTTTTATAAAATTTGAGTGCAATTTTAGTGTGTGAAAACTCACATTTAAGAGCTATGTATCGGTATTAGGGACACTAGCAGACCAGCTCTATGACGTAAAGCCTACACTGGCCGACTGGAAAGCGGGCAACCGCGGTTCAAATCCTGGTTGTGTCGATTACACTGCTGTGATCTAAAGCCCAAAATAAATCTGTAGGCTATAGGGAAGGCAACGGGAAACCACCCCATTAATTAAATTCCCTAGTACGTCATCTTGGCTTTGAGCCATGATGATCGCCAACCTCCTGAAAGGAGAAGGCACTTAAAGAAGAAGAATATGTAATAATATACTATGTAATACTCTTACGGAAGTTACTGTTTCTACTTAAATTTACTTATTTTTATTTATATTGTTTTACTTCTTACTTTTCTATTGTATTACTAAAATATTTTAAATTTTTTTCATTTTAATTAAAAATCTACTTTTAAATTTATTGTACTTGATGTAACAGTACCTATCGGCAGAAATGCTTAGTTGACTGATATGTATTAACTACAATCAAAACATTTGGTAATGTCAGACCAGGCAATACTTTACATTTTTAAATTTGGCGCTATAGCACGTCGAAGGTGGGGGAGTTTTTTGATAGATTTGTCCACCACTCCAGTCAGTCAACACCACGGTCTTCATGGGGTCAACACATCCTTTGTGACCATACCTATTACTTTCGTTCGCTGACGGTAACTAACATGTTTTAATTGTTATTCTTTCTTACTTTTTCACCGTTCAGCGAGCTATTTTGTGTACAAGTACAGTAAAATATACATAGGTATAAATTTTGTGCATGTGAAATATTTTATTTTATGAAGAACAACTCATTTTCCTCTTGAGTAAGATTCGAAGAGACGTCTTCATTCAGCATCGCGGAGTTGCGACCGCTTCAGTTGGAAGACCACAAAAACTAAAGCTCACGCCAGCGAATAAACAACATTTGATTTAAGAAATTAATATAAATAGAAGCTTCCATTGTGTGAATAATTTAAATAAATACATTACAGCAAACACAAAATCATGATTCGTGTAATTGTTACTTATTTGTTGCAATTAAAATGAAAATAATTGAATAATTGATAATCAATTTATAAATTAATTTTAACATTAAAAACTTCAATAAAACAAGTTAAATCAAATAATATAATAGAAATTATATTTGAGCTTTGAGTCTATTATATGATTTGATTTAACTTGTTATATTGAAGGTTTTAATGTTATTTATTCTCATAAGTTAAGATTTATATAATAGTTAAATTGACTCTAATAATGTATTTAATGATAATAACTATAATACGATATAGTGCAAATGTACCCATCCAATATCAGTCGTGAAATGTCTTGTTCCTAAATTATTTTGCTTTACAATTAGACGTGGTGGATGGTACGTGGTAACTATCTACAGTAATGGAATAAGTTTACAAATTTTCTTAAGTAACAAGGTAGAGTACATCCCTATCCAGTGGTTTGGATACCATGGATCTATAAACGTAATGCACTTTATGTAACTATTGCAAAATTATAATGTTAGGATTTTTCCTTGAAGTAATTCATCAGAAATAAAAAAATAAATAAAATACTAACTTGAAGATAATATATTAATATTAGTAGAAGTTTTTGGCTTTGAATGTGGTTGTAATTTTTTTAGGTTTATGCTGTCTTATATGAGCATTATTAACTATTTGCTTTCAATTTTAAGAAAATTAACATTTGAGGTTTGGCACGATCATATCTTGGTTATATCTAAGTATTTTAATACGTTTATATACCAGATAATTATTTTAAAAGTGACTACGCTGTTTTGCCGTATGCTTCATTGATCGTAGTCTAGCCACGAAAGACAAAAAAAATCTTAATAAATCGAAATAGTAGATGAACTCTGTTTCGGTGTTATGATATGGCTAGAAATTTTAGTCAATATTACCAAACACCTACACTTATGGTTAAATTTCATCGTCACTACTAAACATTATAGACAGTCATTATCAATGCAACTGGTGTAAAATTTACAACTTTTTTTAAAAGTGTACTGACCGAATAAGTTTTATACGAAGAAGAGAAGAAGAAGAAGCTTCAAAATGATATTAAGAAAATTGTTACACCTGCGAAGAAATCACATTCGCTGACTAAATCTAAACATCAAACATATAGCGTGTATCGTAAATGGTGCTCAAAGCATAAAATTAAAAAATTATTAGCGAAGATATTATCTTGACGTACTTTAATAGCGGACTTCAGCAAATTGAAATCAAAGTGATATTCCACTTTTGAAAATAAAATGAGAAAGATACAATCCAAAGATTATAAATAGAGTTCTGTTCTTAGAGCATTTTTTCACTTTCAAGTTTTCACACATGGTTTTCACTAAGGCTGAATCAAATTCGAATAATTTAACTATTCGAATATTTGAATATTCAATTTCGAATAATATCTCAACAGAGTAATTAAAATCAAATAATTAATTAATTGTATATAAAAATAATTTTTCAAATAACTTCAAATTCGAATAATTTGAATATTTAAATAACTTCAATATCCAAATAATGTATTTGGATTATGGATTATTAATTATTTTAATTCAAATACCAAAATAATAAAAATTTTAGCCTTAGTTTTCACCATACTTTAGTGATTCTAATTTTTAACATTAAGCTCCTGTGGGGAATAATTAAATATTTTACGATAAAAATAAACAAGGTAAGTAGGGAATAATTACCGTATCCGCCATCTTGGATTGTGCAAGGTCACCCCCACGGTCAAATTTTCAAGATCGACGCATACGTCACGCCAGGTCGATGCATACGTCACAGGGGTCACGCCTACTTTACAAGGTCAGGCATATCGTTGGTGTATACACCGGTATTGCGGTGTATATCGCGGTATTTTGGTGTATACCGCGGTGTGGCGTAGTACTTATAAGCTCATTATGAAATCGCCACACCGGGGTATACACCGAAATACCGCGGTATACACCAACGATATACCTGACCTTGTAAAGTGGGTGTGGCTTACAAGCAATAATCCGTCTGACCTTGTAAAGTGGGCGTGACCCTTGTGACGTATGCATCGACCTTGCGTGACGTATTCATCTACCTTGAAAATTTAACCGTGGGGGTGACCTTGCACAATCCAAGATGGCGGATACGGTAATTATTCCCTACTAAGGTATGTATTTAAAATTCTAAGCTACTTCGTGCATTTTATCGGTATTTTTAAGCTTTTAAAGTCATTGAAAGGTTAAGATAATTACTTCTTGTATCTGTCCCTAAAGCTGGGGTTTAATTATTTAAGTTCGTATTTTTTCAAATAAAAAATTATGAAATACGAGATTTCTAGTTTGAATTAATGTGATTTATTTGTAGTAAATATATTCTCAAAATTTTAAGTCAAGTGGTCTAACCGTTTCTACGAAGACTATTGTTTTATGGAATTAAATATTAATTTGTGAAAACATTTTGCATTTTGTTTTCTACGAATGATTTTTAGGGGACACCCGGATAAGTTGCAACACTTTTTAATCTTTATTTTTTTTTTAAACTATTATGGAAAAAATACTCCAAATATTGGTGGACATGTGTATATTGGTCCTTAAGGAACATAGATATCCAAAATTATTGAACAATAATGGACAAATTACATAAAGTTAATAAAAAAGGTGATCGTGTTGCAATGTACCCCGTCTTCGGGGCACGTCGCAACACATCCTGTGGTAAATTGCAACACTTATTCAAAAGAATGATCATCAATATTAGGTATTATTTACACATAGGGGAGAGTGGGGGAATATCGACCACTTAAGCGCCATTAAAGATTTCCACTAGTAATCTTTGGAATTAGATGCTCAAAATGGTAAAATTGCTTGGTCACTTTATCTACTACGAGATTCTTATAGCGATTTTTCAAAATAACAAAATTACTTTATTTTTACAGTACATTTTTAAAAAAAGAAAAATTGTCGGGTAATTTCGACCGGTAGGGTAATATCGACCATGGTGGAGAGAAAAATCGACCAACAGTAATATTTTGAAATACATTTTATTTTAATATGTTAATTCTGGTTTACCCTCACATAGGTCATGGCGGCGACCTGGCGCTTGTGTGCGTCGACCGCTAAGCCGAAATCACCGGTTAGATCTCGGTCTGAGTAAAAACTTTATTTTGATCGGCTTCTC
Source organism: Cantharis flavilabris (assembly GCA_949152465.1). Classification (NCBI taxonomy): domain Eukaryota; kingdom Metazoa; phylum Arthropoda; class Insecta; order Coleoptera; family Cantharidae; genus Cantharis; species Cantharis flavilabris. Next base: position 25,006,774 of record OX424439.1, read on the forward strand.
GCGGCAGGCAATGGAAAACCACCGAGGTATTGGCCTAGACCTAGAGCACCCTTCTAAAAAAAAAACGAAGTAGTCACTATGCTCTTACGTATAGCGAAGGAATCTGAGAGAGAGATAGGTCACAAATATACACTAGGGTAATATCGACCACCATGGTCGATTTTACCCGAACCAGTATACTTATCCTTAAAATTTATTTTTACGAAAAATATAGATTAAAACTGCACCAAATCAGATTCAAATTATGGAAAAATATCCGTCTTATCCTAGCAATATAAAATTAAATACATTTAAAAAATATAAAACTGTCCCAGCCTTAATAAAAGCAGCACAATTTTAATAAAAAAAGCCTAAAAACGAGTAAAACGCACAGCAAACACACATATAGAATGATGGCACCATACTAGCTTAATAAATTGGGCTCATACAAAACCATCTTTCGGCTGGTAAGTAAAGTTCACTCGTATGGCGCCCAGTTTATGAGATTTGAAGCTGGTCGATTTTTCCCGACAGTCGATATTCTCCCACTCTCCCCTATATACAACGGGTCTCTTTTTGCACAGGTCCAGTGTACCCACATTTTTGCAAAGTCTACATTGCACCCGTTTTTTGCTCATTCAAAAGTTCATTTATTCATGACGCGCATGAATAGATTAACAAAATTCTTATAAGATGTTTACAAAGTCATGTTGTGTTCACATCAGATTTTTTATTTTTGTTTTTAAACAGCCAATTATGTGAACGGGTTACATTGTAACAGTTTGTTGCAACGTGCCCCGCCACACTTTTTAGTTTTATAAGTTGTATAACTTTTACCTTGAAAACTTTTTTGATGATTATTTTACGCAAACCGAAAGACAAATGTTTATTCTATATCGCAAAGTTTAAATAAAAGCTCTATGACACTTGATACTTTAATAATGCAACTTCATTGACAATAATAGCAAAATTACTTATTCTGTCGAGAACACAGATGTGACGATTACTCACATACTGCAGCTATTTGCCGTGATTCTACCTGACACACCTATGAACAATTAAGTTACAAGTGTTTTATACCAATCGCAGTATCTACTATCTTATCCGTGAAAAAGTTATCTACACTGTTGTAACTTACCCCGGTCTCCCCTATTGATTTATTCTTAGCCTACTACAGAAGAAATAAAACCTTGTAATTCAAAATCCTATTATACAAAATCCCAGCACGATGCTGCTGATACCGCGTGTCATATTTTTGATTGAAAAAACACGTATGTTAAACGCAGACATGAGAAGAAAAGCAAAGAGGAGAAATGGAAAAAAAAATAGAAAGTAACGGCAAGATGAAGATGAAGACAGAATTGATGAGACGCGAAACGAGGAGAAGAATTGGAAAAAGCAAAAGTAAAAAGAATTAACGGTAATTAGCAAAGAGGTACATCCCGTCAAAGACTATTTAATTCAGTTACACATCAATGTTGTCTTTACTTACATCGTTGAAATAGAGATACACCGGTCAATGTTAAGTTAGCGTTAGGAATTTTTTAATTAAGATCTTTAAAAAAGAGATCGACTCTTTATTGATTGAAATCTTCTTCATTGATCGAAATTTCGCAGCCGTTCAGCTCTTTTGTTTCAGTTTAGGAAAAAGTGAATAATTTGAGAGTGCCAAGTTAGGTGAAGAGTGCTTCACCAATTCAACCCACAAATCATTTTTTCGAGATTATTCGCGATTTGCTTCTTTTCAGACTTTTCCTAATAATACTCTCTAGTTGTGGTTTTCTCCATTTTCAAGTAATCAATAATGGCCTTGTTACACAGTGCGAGTTAGCATCCGAGCTGAACTAGTCAGTTACTGCAGGACAGCAACTCATACCGTGTGACCGCATCATACGAGTTACTGTCATGTGCAAGACGGTCAGTACCTCGTATCCGAGTTTCTACAACATTTTTTTATTTTAATCGCATCTCGCCTTTCCACACCACACCTCAATCAGAAGCTCGCATGCCACTCGGACGTCAACTTGCATGGTATTGAAAAATGACAGTATATTGTATGCGTCGCTCCTTTCCTTTGCATCCAATTCCTGATCAAATAAATCCTTCTCGTTTTCTTCATGTTTTGTACATTACTTTCAGCGCGAAGTATTTTTGTAATCGCCTATATTATGGCATGAACTCTGATCAGTCGTGTATTTTGCGACAACATTGCGCTAGACCTAACAAGCTACTGAAAATTTGCGAATACCTTTTTTAAATCACTTTCCAAAAAGTTTCTTCCTTTTTAAAAATACCTGCCCCCACCATCCCGAATAATATTTAATTATTTTCTTTTAATTTTCTTTCTATTTCATCGTCTGATGATGCCATAGTATGTTGAAAACGATGGTGATATTTTATACTTATAGTGCTTTTTAGCTGAGAAGTGTTTTTTTTTTTAAATACTGATATGATTTGACATATTATGACTGATATGTAATGAAACAATGATATAATATTTCCTTGTTGTTCACCGAAATACTTTGTAGGTTTACTATTTTCCTAATTATACAATTGAATAACAGATGAATAACGAACGATGGTGGTGGCAAGCTGATTCCACAAGACTGTTTGTGTTGTAGTTGAAATAAATTCTCACAGGTGCTCCAAGGATATACTACAACCAACGTAGCAGATTTCGATGAGATACGATAAAGAGAGAAGTACCCACTTTGTTGATTTTACTCACACTAGACTGGGGGTTTGACCCGTTGATAAATTCCTAAAAATAGTGTCGGCAATTTTCCAAAACATTGATTCGATGTTTACCGCTCATTGGATGATCCATCCAACTAATCTCACAAGATTACTGGCTTAACTAATTTTTGGCCTTAACATCGCACCATCAAGGCAAACTGAAAACATCTTACTCTGGTAAACGTAACTAAAAAAAGGCGTACGGGTCCTTTTGTGACCCTTGGTACTGTGCGGTGTATTTAAAATACTCATAGACGCACCGGAGCGAAGCATGAAAAAGGATTCCTTTATAACTATAAAAAATTAAAATTTTCTGATTTTGTTGATGCACTCCGAATGGACAAAGCCAATTAAATGGATATCAATAAAAAGCATGTAGTGCGTTTTTTTGTTAGATATTAAAAAAAAATTCTAAAATATGTTGTGGTTAATATCGGATTGTATCACGAATCGATAGCTATTGATTATTTTTAATCAGTTCATTTTTTCACACACACTATCTCATTAATAATTCAATGAATTATTCGTAATGAACAAGCATAAGTTTGATTAAATTTGTACGGTTGTATTAAACTGATAATAATTATAGAGAATAATTGGTTTATTGTTACAAAATATCAATAAAAGTTTAAAAATGAATATTTATTAATTAGGTAAAATTAATTAAATAGATATCGATTGCAATTAAAACGTTTAAGTATTAAATTGAATTAATATTTGTATAGCATTAGATATAGAACAACTAAACGCTATTCCGTGATAGATACTTATTGAAATAGTAAATTATTCATTCTAAAATTGTCGTGAGTAATTTCGTTGATATACCCTTTATTACTCACGTACACAAACCGTAACTTCATCAGTCTTCCCCTTTTGCTATCCCACAATTCGCCTAAAACTGATTGATCAATGCATTCAATCGTGATTTTACTTCAACAACGACGACCCCCTTTTCATCAACACTCTTAACATTCAGTCTTATTGTACATAAAGAAATATAAAGTTTACTATAATGAATAATAAGTTAAGGATAGAAAGAAAAGGTCACGCCTTACCCCATTTAACATATTCTTATCCTTACCGACTTATAGAATTTATTGTCATTGGTCTTTCTTTTACGGACAAGAACAAAAGCCATTATTCAGGCACCAAACAAAACTTAAGTTGAAGACAGAAACGTAACTGCTTAGTAACACGCAAGAAACTCTTGAAAATCCAAAATTATTATTAAATTTTTTTCAAGTAAATAATGATAATGTCATTTTTTGATCAAGGCAAAAATAAAACAATCAATTCAATTATATAAATTTTAAAACTATACACAGAACAAACCAAATTGATATTTTAACGTTTTTAATTATTTTTGCACAAATTACTATTAAATTGTCGAAATAAAAATAAAATACATACCCGCCACTAATGCACACGTGAATAATTTACATTTTCTCATTTTCTCAATTATGTAATTCACATAATTTGGTTATTAAAGTTAGATAATACGATTTTAATAATCTGAAACTTTTTAATGTAGTCTGAAACAGTAATTATTTAACCTGTTGCAAATCATTATTTATTTACTTAACCTTGTAATAATTTTGCTATTTAGGTTTTCGGCAAAGGCACTCAAGTCAAAACTTTAACTAAAATTAAAAAGTAAATTAGAAGTTGTTAAGCAATACATACCCACTTGGAAATTCGAAAATATATCATAATCTGCTTGAACTGACAAAAATATAAAATGGTTGCTGCAGTAACAGCACACGCAGTTTGGAACAACATGCGGCCAAGTGATTTATCATTTAAGGCAAATTGCTGAATTGGGGTTTTGTGGTGTTTTATTTACTCCCCAGCGTTTAAAGCAAGTACACTCTAGGCAGGTATTTTACCATACAAAACCAACTGTACTTATTTCGAAGATCTCCTATTTAATATTTAATTTAACGGAAAATTATTTCATTTATCATTCCAAAATAAAAATTATGAGATAACCCTTCAAAATGAGTTTTTTCAAATGTGTGTTTTATTAAGAAAAATTGGGTAATTAAGAAAAATAATAGTCTCGAACAATTTAAATTATGCTTTGTAACTTGACATTTTTTGCCAAGAAAGCAAATATTAAATTTTGATTATAAAAGCTTTATATTAGTTCCCTCACAATTATTCATATCCTATACTTATATTTAAGCCGTTCTGGTTTTTTAATTGCTCGATAAAATGTCATCTAGGTGTTGGAAAAACTTTTAACAATTTCTCGTTATCTAACTTATAAATAGAGCAAATATTTGAATAAGACACTGTTTGATAAAATATCGAAAAAATCATTTCGGGATGTCAAATCCAAACACACGAATATTATCATGCAGTTGCACAAACTCGAAAAGAAATTGGAACCGGTTGCGGAAACAAATAGGAAGCATGAAGCGAAAAATTCACATATTGGATTATCTCTTTCACTACAGCCATATATTTTTGCAATTTTGCAAATAAAGTCAAACCACTAACTAATGAAAGTAATATAAATAATCCTACGGATACTAATGTATTATATAATATTTTATAATATTTTAGTTATATTTCACACAAGTATTAATTATCTTATTGTATATTCACCGATTCTAAGATATTATGTATGATATTATAATGTTATGCTAAATATCGTGGAATTAATTTTCATAGAAAAAATAATTTTTTGACTTTAATTTTTATTACGAAAAACGACAGAACATCCAATAAAAATTACTGTTTTGTAATATTTTGACAAACTTTGTCATTATGTTTAATTAATTATTTCACAGGTCACACTAGAAGAAAAATCAACATTTATATCGTCAGGTGTTAATGAGGTAAACATGTTAGAAACTATATTGCGTGTATAAAATCACGCAATCAACATTAAGTTATTCACATTTGACAAACAATTTACATATCCTTACATGTCCCAAACTAGATGAAATGTTTAGAGGTAGCAATTTTTGTTAGTCCACTCAAAAATAAAAGCTAGAATATTAATTTTAACTAAATTAGGTACGTCAAATCTTAACTTAACTTAGTTAACCAATATTATTGAAATTATTGAAATTTTGCCTGCATATTAAGCAAACTTGCTAAAATCCAATTGAAAATAAAGAAAAGTATAAAATATTACAACAATAAGTATAATAAGTGACAAATCATGTCGCGGTAATATACCTAAGTGTCAGAAAGTCTCAACCTATATTATATTCATCTCTTGTGAGATTTATCCTATTCATGATAATGTAAAAATGAGTTCTATCTTTGTGAGATGCGACTCATGCGGCTTAATGCCGGTTCAATCTGGTTGCAGAATTAAATCGAGGCACAGAACCCATACCACAAAAACTGCACAAACGGAATCCTCTTTTCCAGTTCCTTTCCCGCTGCGTTGCTTATTTCATTGGCGTTACAAATTGTTTCTCTTGTGCTTAAAATAAATAGCTCTAATTTTTATTTCGTTTTTTGATTATGAGATGTAATTACTAAATACCATTAGTTATTTAGAAAAGAGTAGGAATGACTATCATCACTTCACACTATATCAGTTTCATTGGATGGATAATTATTTTATATTACGATGGATGAAAACGAGGCTACGCACGTAACTTTTTGACTCCATCTATCTGATCTCATCATAATGTTTGGAATTTGGATTAGTATGATGAGATGGAACTTCCCAAATGCAATAACTCTTTCGAAACCTTATCGAATTTAATTTATAAAAAAAAAAATAAGAGTGATTTGGTACCTAAGTGAATATAAATTTAAAAAAAGCTATGCGACGAATATGTACGTAAATTCTGCATTGCAGAAAAAAATGAGGGTCCCGACACCGTAACAGATGAGCTGTCGTAAGCGGTGGTGGTCACTGTGGGAGTTATTCATAAAACAAAACACGTCATGGCCGCCTCGACCAAGTACCAGCCATTGTCTCAGGAAGATTGAGTGTACGTGCTTAGTCAGGGGTCAGTTGGCAAATGCTAGATATTCTTACTTGGATAACAAATTTTGCTTTAGAAACGAAATGCTAATAAATTTTTACATCCACAGGTGTTTCCCGACGATATATTTCGAGAAGGATTAGTTTAATTGTTGTTTTTATGAAAGATATGATTTAAATAATGCAAAAGAGTACTCAAATGTTGAACGTAATAAGGATTGATTGTCTCCAGGGCGTATTTAATCTTTACCAAAATTCGAGCTTTAAGCCAAAACAATTCCATCCGGACTACATAAATTTCTTAACCCTGTAGAGTCCTGTAATTATACCTTTATGGTTTTAAAGTAAACCGCACTAAATCTCTAGTGTTCGTTACATTTGTTTTATTAAAGAGTTGCGGGTTAGCTGGTAGTTTAAATGCAGGGGCTGTATAATTATAGGGCTTACTATTGTTGTTCCATCCTAGTTGAAAAACAGTACTAGATAATCCCGGTAACGTATCACGCGTTAATTCAGATCTGTTAGCACGGTTAAGCATTCTCCTGATTGAATTACATAGTTTAATCGAGGTTACAGTTAATTGCCGGTTAAATTTGTTGGTATATTTTTATTTTGTTAATTTGCGACAACTAGGTAAATTTTTCGTTACGAATATTAACTTCATAACTACGTCATCGAATTTCTTACTCATCTTTTCTAAATTATACGGTCACCGCGTTAAAAAGATTTAACTTTAATCCATGATTATAAGAAATACTGCAATTTAAGTTTCAAAACATCCAAGAAAAAAAGTTGATTTAATTCGATTAGTTTGTTTTACTGAAGTTTCTTCTTCGTTTACACTTTTTGATGAGATTTTTTATTTACTGATAATTATCTTTTAAAGTTTAGGTGTCTATACTAGTACTTCCCGTATTCGTTATAATTATGTAAATTTAAAAGTAAATTTGCAAACATTTCCAACTTTTTCATTGCATATCTTTTATAGATGTGAACGAATTTTTTCACAAAGTTTGTATTACTTGTTGCAACACCCGAATAAAAAATAAATTAATTTTTTAACTTATAAGACGAATAATAATAGGACGAATTCAATACCAATATTTCTACTTCAATTTCACTTTAAAATTAATTGTTTCAAGTAATTTCATTTCTATTATAAATGAACCAATCGAAATTACTTGACAAAACAAAAAATAAACGTGGTTTTCTCTACAACACACGGTGTTATGTTGAGTGTGTTTGTGTGGCATTAACTGTGGCAACCTGTGTGTGCATTAAACTCAATTGTGGCGTACGCTTTAGTTGTGGCAACATACATTCGGAAGCCACAGCAAAATTCGTCATAACTCGGCTATTATAGCTGTTTAGTGTGTTCCGATTTGAACTTAGCGCTTCTATGAGAGTAGGTCGCAAAATACCAATTAAAAGAAGGCGTTACCGTTGAAGTTATGGCGGGAATTGAATTTGTGTGTAGTACGCCACAATTGGGTCTGTATCTTGGATACTCTTAACCAGATTGTGACTACATTTGTCATTTGGTATGGTGGCGCCCTCTGGTCACACACACTATTTAGTTTTAGAATTTGTTTTGAGAAATAATAGTGTCTTAAACGCTACAGCTAATGGAAGTATTTTAATAGTTGATATGAATGATGTTATAAATATATATTTTGGTTTGTTCAACCGCTTACACAGACCCGAAACTCCCGAAAAATGTGTTTAGGGTTCCACAAGCAATGTATTTGCTGTGTACAGTGTGTGTTTAGGATGCCACATTTAGTTCCCCGTTTCTCTCAACAGGGAGCGCGCCGTTAGAAGCGTATACATATAATATATACAACCAACGATACAACGTTTCTGAGCTCGATACACATGTCCTAAATTTTGCAACATCGCTTCAGTAACTCTTTATCATTAAGATTATTTATAAAATTAATTAGCCGGAATTAGCTGACATGTTTTATTAAATAAAAGTGTAATATCATTCTTTTGCATGTTTGATTTAAAACATTACATTGAATTAAAATTTTAGAATCATTTAATAAGTTACATGCAGTACTATTTCCATCAGTCTGAAACCAATCAAATTCTTTTTTGCAACAAATTTTACTAGGAGGTGAGGACACTTAAAATAGTTACCTAATATTTGAATTTAAAATTTTCAATTCAAAAAATAATAAAACCCGAATAAAACTTATTGTGAATTTATTTTAGATGAAGTCTTTTTTAGTGGAAAATATTCGAGCTTTCATAATCATTTATATGTATTCTGCCAATTTTTAACATTGACTGAATGTTTATTAAAATTAACATTGAATAAAATTTTTTAAATTTTCATTTAGCTCCGAGCCACATACGTTCTGAATATTAAAATTAACATTGAATAAAAAGAACTTTTAAATTTTTCTTTTAGCTCCGAACTACATACGTTTGGTGCCGCTATTTAAATTTGATTTTAATATTCAATTAGATCACCAGATAATAAAAAAAATTTGCGATGTAAAGACATTAAAAGTTTATCTAATCAGTGAAACATGAAAACCAATGCTGTTGAAAAATTTAATTTGTACTTAAATAAAATAAAAAACAGAATCAATGTTTTAGGCAATTTACTCACGCTAAAGTTTATTCATAAACTATTGTTTTTAAAATTGACTTCCAATGATTTTTTTCACCCTTCGATTGATTCTATAATTTTTGATCTTATAAATTTAAAAAATTGTATCCTTGACTAATTATGATAAGCTTTATGTGGTAACTACTACAAAATATGATCGTCTGCGATCATATTGTACGTACAATCGTTGTGCTATCCGGTGCATTTTTCTTTTTCTATTTTTAGACATGATATTAGAAAAATTAGAAAATTGTTTTTCAAAAATAAAAATTGTAAGCTTAAAAATACTATACCTACCTACCATTTATACCTACAATTTCTATTGAAACATGAAAATAAATGCTTAAAAATTGAAACAATTGTTATAAATAAATGTGTATTTTCAAAATTGACGTCCAAGGATTTTTTTTCACCCTTCGATAATTCTAAGTATAATTTTTATCTTATAAATTTAAAAAATTGTAACCTTGACTAATAAATTATTATAAGCTAACGTAACTCGAATTCAAAACTTTCCAGTGTATTGTATGCTTTTCTATTTTTTTATTAACCGACTACAAAATAAGGAGGAGATTTTCAATTCGTCTGAAAATTTTGATGTATGTTCAGCGATAATTCGTTACCACGTTGTCCGATTTCAATGATTCTTTTTTTGTTAAAAAATGGGTAACACAGGGGTTGTCCGATATAAATTTGGTCACGATCAAAAACAAAAATTAGCAAATTTGATTAAACGCATAGGCTGCAGAATATTCATTGACATGATAATACTTTATAAATAGGTACCATTACCACGCATCTCATGCTAGATGTAATGTGAGCTGTTTTACAATAAACAAGTTTGATAAAAAGTGAATACTTTAGGTCAGATAATAAAAAATTTGTTTCCGATCCCCATCAGAAACTCCGGGTCCAGATGAAATTTCCATCGACTCTCGCCCCCCATCATCGGACCTGTCTATAGTTCAACGACTAACATCAATAAATTAAAAGTTAAAAAAATAGTCAAAATGGATTCAAGGAAAGTCAAAATGGATATTTCCGTGAAAATCTGGAAACAAAAAAAATCGGTATTACGGCCCTCGGTGTTATGGTTAACGGCTTAAGAATTATTTAAGTCAATTACGTATTTGAGTAGCTTGTCACTCATGTTTATAGAAAATGAAGTGCAATTGTTTAGATTATGAATCTATTATTATTGCAGTTCGCAAGAATGAAGGCAAGAAAAGTTCCACTTTAAACGAGCACTACGCAGAATTTAACTGTGAATTGATTACACGAGAATTTTTTTTATTTATGTTTATATTTTTATGGGTTTATGTTTTTGTTGATTCCAAAAATAAAAAAGGTATAATTTTTCATTTTCATTATCATTTTAGTGAACCATCCCATTCTTGTTGGGGTCATAGGGGGGGGGGGCTCCAAATCAGGCTGCACCTGGGGCCTCACATTTAAATAAAACTCCCATAAGAGCCTTCTTTTCTGCTTCTCAATATTCATATTGCAATATTCGAAGTTTCAATAAATTGATAATATCCCAGTTTTTTCAAATCTACATCACCGTGAGTCGTCGTGGTTACGCAAAAATTATTTAATATTATGTATTAAAATTAAGTAATACTAGGGTTACAAATATTATCCAGTTCCGCAGTCGTCACCTTCAATTGTTTCTTAAAAACATGCAAAAAAGCTTAAAAAAAAGCTCGTCATTTATATGGGGTTCCATAAAATAAAAAAGAAACAAATTTTTTATTATCTGACCTAAAGTATTCACTTATTATCAAACTTGTTTATTGTAAAACAGCTCACATTACATCTAGCATGAGATGCGTGGTAATGGTACCTATTTATAAAGTATTATCATGTAAATGAATATTCTGCAGCCTATGCGTTTAATCAAATTTGCTAATTTTTGTTTTTGATCGTGACCAAATTTATATCGGACAACCCCTGTGTTACCCATTTTTTAACAAAAAAAGAATCATTGAAATCGGACAACGTGGTAACGAATTATCGCTGAACATACATCAAAATTTTCAGACGAATTGAAAATCTCCTCCTTATTTTGTAGTCGGTTAATAAAAAAATAGAAAAGCATACAATACACTGGAAAGTTTTGAATTCGAGTTACGTTAGCTTATAATAATTTATTAGTCAAGGTTACAATTTTTTAAATTTATAAGATAAAAATTATACTTAGAATTAATCGAAGGGTGAAAAAAAATCCTTGGACGTCAATTTTGAAAATACACATTTATTTATAACAATTGTTTCAATTTTTAAGCATTTATTTTCATGTTTCAATAGAAATTGTAGGTATAAATGGTAGGTAGGTATAGTATTTTTAAGCTTACAATTTTTATTTTTGTAAAACAATTTTCCAATTTTTCTAATATCGTGTCTAAAAATAGAAAAGGAAAAATGCACCGGATAGTACAACGATTGTACGTACGATTTCAAATCGTCTGCGAGTGAGAGAGTCATTTCTCTCTCAAATTTTATAGTAGTTACCACAAAGCTTATCATAATTAGTCAAGGATACAATTTTTTAAATTTATAAGATAATTATAGATTTAATCGAAAGGTGAAAAAAAATCATTGGATGTCAGTTTTGAAAAATAAAAGTATATGAATAAACTTTAGCGTGAAGTGAATTGCTTAACATTGATTCTGTTTTTTATTTTATTTAAGTTTAAATTAAATTTTTCAACAGCATTGGTTTTCATGTTTCAACGATTAGATAAACTTTTAATGCCTTTACACATCGCTAATTTTTTTTATCATCTGGTGATCTAATTGAATATTAAAATCAAATTTAAACAGCGGCACCAAACGTATGTGGCTCGGAGCTAAAAGAAAAATTTAAAAGATCTTTTTTTTAATTAATCATCGGCATACAAGCAAAAGTGACCAACTGCAAAACTCAAGTTTTACAGGAGAGCAACTTTTAGGTTGAATATCGCTTATAAAATAAGACAATTAATGCCAAATTTCAATAATTTTAGTCATAATACAATTTTTATAGTTTATTATATTAAAATTTTAATTATTTTTTTATTATTATATCGTTATTCAACTCAATTAGTCGAGCATCTTATTTTCGCCATTTATGCAGTTGCTCACTTTTGCTTGTATGCCGACGAAATATTCAGAACGTATGTGGCTCGGAGCTAAATGAAAATTTCAAAAGTTTGCTTTATTCAATGTTAATTTTAATAAACATTCAGTCAATTTTAAAAATTGGCAGAATACACATAAATGATTATGAAAGCTCGAATATTTTCCACTAAAAAAGACTTCCACTAAAATAAATTCACAATAAGTTTTATTCGGGTGTTATTATTTTTTGAATTGAAAATTTTAAATTCAATAATTAGGTGTCCTCACCTCATAGTAAAATTTGTTGCAAAAAAGAATTTGATTGGTTTCAGACTGATGGAAATAGTATTGCATGTAACTTATTAAATGATTCTAAAATTTTAATTCAATTTAAAGTTTTAAATCAAAAATGCAAAAGATTGCTATTATACTTTTATTTAATAAAACATCTCAGCTAATTCCGGCTAATTCATTTTATAAATAACCTTAATGATATAACGTTATTGAAGCAAAATTTGGTACATGTGTATTGAGCTCAGAAACTTTGTATCGTTGGTTGTATATATTATATACGCTTCTAATGGCGCGCTCCCTGCTGAGAGAAACGGGGAACTAAATGTGGCATCCTAAACACACACTGTACACAGCAAATACATTGCTTGTGGAACCCTATACACATTTTCAGATAAATGCATTTGATGTGGCAACGGATGCCACATGCTTGCTTATAGTCTGTATTTTTATCTTCGAAAATACGGAGAGTAAACGAGCGCCTCCTAGCGCAAATAAATTGTAATTTTATGTGCTATGCGCACAGTGACCAACAACGAAATCGCCACAATTGGGTGTATAGGTCGGGCTGCCACAAAGATGCATGGACATGTATGTGTGCACGCGGTTGAACGTGTGTTAAGATCTACACGAACCTGCGTGCGTATATATAGGGCTTTATTATTCTTTTAGTAAAAAAATATTCTAGGAAAAATGAACGATGACATTTTTAGGTGTGTAGATGCTACTATAAAATACATCCACCTGCTTAATTAATTATAAGTTATCAATAAAACCCTCAGGAAGAGAGCAGTTAAGGTAGTTGGTTCAAGGATAAAAGTTTTGTATTAGTAAATTTGTATAGTCAACGTGACAAAGTAAGGGTGTGCTTGATATTGTATACTATGTTTTCTTACAAGGAGTTAGTGATCTAGGAGTGTTAACTAATTTGGTGGGAGTAACTTGCTCAAGAGTGAAAGTGCAGAAGCGAATTGTTAAAGCTCGGTTTGAAAGCGTTTTTATCTCCACATTTTTATTTTAAGTACCCTAGGTTTCGTTGCTACATTTGTTGAAAATTTATAGACTTGAATTAAAAATAATATATAAAATACCTGTACTACACATATTTTACCAACAGGTTCATAGTTTTGTTAAGTATAAAAAAAAACATGTAATACTACAGTTATAGATTCTTTTCAAAATTGTCCTTTTAAGAATTTTAAAAAATTTAACTAAAACCACACACGATTGTTTGCGAGCCTGCTGAAGTACACTACTGGATAATATATTATAGTAGTACCTGGTCTTTTAGATCATTTTATATTCTAAACACGTTATTGTCTCAAATTTGCAGTGTATGTAGGTAAGGTATCTAGTATCTAATAATGTAACAGTAGATTAGTTGAAGACTTATTGTTGGTTAACTTTAATGCATAACGAACCGAAATGTAGTTTAGAAAAGAAAACTTTAATTATATGTACATCATTGAGTTGAATGGAACTGCCTTTTGTTTGTAGTGGTAATGTGCGGGCTCGGGCATCATACAAGTTGGTCAGTACTTAAGGCAATTTATACAGTATCTAAGTATTGTCGTGATCTTTTTATGTAAAAATGGATACAGCATTGTAGTTCAGGTTTTTCACTTCAGTCATGAGGTAGAAATGTTTCTCGCCAGTCAGTAGAGCGATAAATTATAATAGAAATTATATAAATTATGTAAAATATTATAATTATAGATAAGATAAGCTGCTTGTTAAGCAAACAATCAAATAATGATTGTTAATAATTTGTAAACTGAAATGCATAATATTAAAGATCAAAGTTATAAATTAATTTAAACAAACTGTTAAGAAGATTTAAACTTGCTTTAGTGTAATTCAATTTGAACTTGCCGCCAAGGTACTTTGTAAATTGTAAATTCGTATCCAAATATTTTGATTTTAAATAAGTATGGACGGGATTACATTTTGCTGAACGTTCAGGTTAGAGAACAAAAAAAAACTGTTTCAGTAAACCATTACGAAGTTTTGAAAATAACTCGCATTTTTAAGAATCTCTAGAAAATAAAGTTAATACAATGAAAGTTGTTAAAGATATCAAAAATAATGATGAATTAATGCTTGGAATAAAGTGGAGAAGTCACACGGCTAATTTTTGCTAGATTTCAAGATTTCCTTTTACATGAGTTTCTATGATTTCTTCTTGAACAACTTCATGATTTCCTTTCGAAAAAGTTGAAAAAGTAAATAAATGGTTGTCTGTAATATTCCTAGGACTGCTTGATTTCCTAAAATTTCCTTGGATTTTTTCAGATTTTCTTTCACTTGTACACCAAATTTCAACAGCAGTGTCCTTCGCGGTTTAAAAATGAAATTTTTGACAGAATTGATCACTCATGGATGGATAATTTTTAAATAGATTTATAGATCTGATGCGTAGTTTTGAAGTTAAAACATAATAATTATTATGTGGTTTATGAAATTTGGAGAGATAATTACAAAATGGAAATTTATCGAAATATTTGTATTTACTTGCTTGGATTGAAGACATGTCAATGAAAAGTTAAGATTTAGGTGAAATATGACAGAACTTTCAAACATTGGGTGAAATTTCTAGCAAGGTTATCACCCTATTAGAATATATAGAAGTGCTCAAAGAAGCATGAACGCCAAGTGTAAATTTGGTACATCCTATGGTAATAACAATCTTGCGTTCTAAATTAAGAAGAATTTTCAAAATTTGAAATTTTTGATTGAAATTTTGGAAAAAAATATCAAATTATTTATATGCTATGTGTCGACTTTATCAGGTTAATCCACATAAGAATACTGTTATCCTTTAATCTTTTGAATTAACTTGATTGTAATTTAAAATCCCTGCTAAGAATTTATTTCTCATTCCTTTTAAATGCTGGAATATTTGTGCGATCCTTATTAGCACTTACAAATGATCTAATTTTAAAAGATAATTAGATTTCAGCAGTTTCATCTTTAGTATACGTACATTGATGTTATTGGCTTTTTACTTCATGTTTATTATTAATACTATATACTCCGTTTTTATATTTTTGGTGAAGTGATATTTAGCTTGGAAAAGAGTGTACTAATACATATATCTACCTAAGTACATAGTTAAACGAATTGGTACACAAGGAAAAATTCTGTACTTGCTCATTTTGTAAATATTATCATGTTTCCACCTAGAAGAATTAAATAATTAATTGTACTACTTATAGATGAATAAAAAAATTTTGTCCTGAACTTTACAAAACACTTTTCACATTAAGCACTAAAAAATACTTGAGATAAAACATCCCTAAAACTACAATTAATTGAAGGATATAAATTGAAGATATTGCAATAGCATTAAAAAATTCCATTTTTTGGAAATTACTGGAAATTGTAGGAAATCTCCGGAATTCTTTGAATCATTGAAAACCAAAAAATAATTAAAAATCGTAGGTCATTAGAATTTCTCAACAAAAAACAAAAAGTTTTGAAGTAATATAATAAAATATAGAAAAATAAAAAAAAATTATTCAATTCAAAGTGGAAACACTCAAAAATAGATCATCAAATTTGGGATAAGAAAATCAAATATTTCTACGTGAAAAATATTGGTATTTCTTAAAAATACTTTGCTACTATTAGGAAATCTTTGGAATTCTGTATCCTGTGTACACAAAATTTCAGGAATAGTCCCCCTTGGCAGTTTATTTGTGATTTTGTTCTAAAAGGCGAAATTAAACTTCCATCAAATTCTGTTTCCGTAAATCAATTGTTTCATGACTTGTGGTGACATGTTACTCCATATTGTTGAAACGACAAAAATAGGTATTAAAAAATTAGTTAACATGTTTCTGTTGCCTGTAATCGTGGTTGCGGTCAACATTTTTCCCGTATCATTTTCAATTATTAAATTGTAAATTCTTATAAATATTAAAGTTCAATTAGAATATTCCAAACTTTCATTCTAATTATATGTTTTATTTAAAAATTAAAAAAGTCCTTATTGAAAGACCATTTATAACAATAATAATGGTATATACGAGTATGATACGTAAGAAATGAATTATTTATTCTTAGAAACAAACATAAAAAAATATCAAAAGAAAAAATAGATAATTTTAAAAGTATAAAAATATAAAGCTTAAGAAAACAAAATTTAAGTGCTATTTAATAATATTTCTAGAGTAAGTAAATTTAAAATTACGGGAAAGTCATAGTTGCTCTTACATTGTATTTAATTAAATATACATAAATTTATAATTTCAATTTGCTTTTATGTTCTTTAAAAGGATAAGTAATAGATAGAAACGAAATGCTGTATTACATTGTAAAGGGTGATTGTGATTAGTCGATAATTAAAAGCATAATAAAATAACTAAAAAGTTTAGTAACTTGTAGTAAAGTGTATAAATTATCTGAAAAACAAAACAACAGCAACTTGAAGTTCATATAGAAAAAAAAAAAAAACGAAATGTTACAAAGTAATGAGTAAGATCTTTGGAGCATTCAATGATTAGGCTTGATGCTCCAGCATCATAAACATCATTTTAAATCCGCCACTGGATTTTAGGAAGTTATCGTGTGCAATCCGTAGCGGAAAGTATGTGTTTTGCGCACTTTTTAAGATAATCAGTAAAGTCATCTCAAACTATAAGAATTCATCAAGAAATCTTACTGAAATTGAATTATTCAAATAAAATTTACATTATTACACTCTTTCTGCTTTTTACGTTAACATCCTACATTTCTTGGACCCATGTGCATTCCCTTAGGAACAATGCTTCCTACTGACCATTGCATAGTATAACATTTTATAGACTTTTGCAGTACTCCATAGATCTTGTAGGGTGAGAAAGGCTAAATTTATCCTATGCTACTCCTGCGTGCTGCAGTTAGCCATAATTTACAAAAAGTGATCAAACATTGACAGGTTTCGAAATGAAATTTTTATGGGGTAAACAATTTAAATTTTTTTGGAAGCAGTGAGTTCCAAGAGTAAAACATAAATAGGTTACTAAAAATTCTAGAATAAAATGTTTAAATTGAGTGAACCATTGTAAAAGAATTATATGGTGGAGTGTTTTTGAAAAATAAAATTATATATTTTCTTTTACGAATTGCTAAATAGGCTTTACTAATCGATTTATGCAACAGTAAATGATATTAAGTACAATAGTTCCGATAATAATGTAAATTTTTATTTTTTAGAAAAAGTTGCGTATATTTATGTACATCCCGCTTGATAAATTTATTTTCTGTAAATACGCTTACAGGTTCGATACGTAATATACTATATTATATCTGTAACAAAGTGTAATTTTATTTATTTTACCATTCTGCCAATTTTGAAGAATTTAATTTCTCTATATAGGCGTTTTATAGGACTTCAAAGCCAGTTTTGCATATTTTGAATATTCGGTCGAACAATCGATTGCCATTGGTAAGTACAGTTTAACTTTTTAAATTAGAATTTAAAAAATTTGAACTGAAAACCAAACAATTCTAAATAACTGGGTACCTAATATGTATTTACGTAAAGTTTTTTGTATTATTTATAAGAATGGAATACAAATTTTAGTTTTTATAAAGAATAGTTACATATTTTAGACTTACTTTAAATTCTTATTATTGATTCTATTGTATGACTGGTAAGTAATCCACAAAATATATTTTCTTTTTTTTTTGTTAAAAGCAAGTTTTAGTTAGATGCTATCAAAATTGATTGAGCTAGAAAGCGTTGGTGTTCACAAGACGGCACTAATCGCTAACACCTGGGGAATCCCAAGGATTGAAACTTCATTTACACTATCAGCTTTCTTTTGAATTCAACATTGCAGTTTTTTTCTATATCTGAAGGATATAATTCTTAATTAGGTTTAAACCTAATTGCAATTTTATTTCCACAATTATTATTATATTTATTAAAAGTTTATTTTATCATATTGTTTATTTTTCCTCGTATGAAAATTGATTGCTGAAATATTTATACATTACCTATGATAATATAGTGATACCTATTAATGATGAATACATACTTATTCAAACAAACAAAATAAAACATTTTGAAACTTTATGTTTGTATTATTTTCATATTATTTGTAATATTACCTATAGAGTAGGTAGGTACATTCGCAATAACGGCATTGCAAAATAAAATCATGACTGACATGATTGATTAACCAGTCGTATTGTCATTTCACCGATGTAGATCTTTTAAAGATTGTGAGTTAAGCATAAAATCCATGTTTGATAAAAAAATCGCAATCTGGGAGGAAAAATACCGTAATAAAAATAAGTTTACAGTTCAAAAATTATTCACAATTTGAAACATATCTATCAATTTTAAAATTTTAATTATACAGCATCGATTTGAATGGAAATGCCTTTCGTTTGTAGTGGTAATGTGCGAGCTCGGGCATCGTACGAGATAGTGTGTATTTGAAGCAATTTTTACAGTATAAGTACATATATAGTACGCGAATTATCAAGTTCTTAATTAATTTAGGTAGGTAGTACTATTATGCAATATGCTATAATCAAGTTAAAATGCTTGAAAAGTGTCAAACGTATAATAAATATGAAAAGTGAAAACCAAAATTCATGTACTTGAAAACTATAAACTTTTGGAATCTGCTTAATTATTTAAAATTCATAATTCTCTGTTTATTTTTACTTTCTTTTAGATATTTGATTTGATTTTGATAATCCTATCTCATGTAAATCCCACGTAGCTAAGCTCAGGTAGCTGCAAATTTGCTATTCGTTTATAGCTTTTAATATTTAAATCTCGAATACCAAGTTTGCGAATAATTTTATTACGGGAAAATCAATTAATACGTGGTTTGGGGAACAATCTTTACGGAAATTTTACTTACAGTGTATTTAATTTGTGATA
Source organism: Cantharis flavilabris (assembly GCA_949152465.1). NCBI lineage: Eukaryota > Metazoa > Arthropoda > Insecta > Coleoptera > Cantharidae > Cantharis > Cantharis flavilabris. Next base: position 25,026,337 of record OX424439.1, read on the forward strand.
ACTTAAAAATATTTTAGTGCTGAAATATTAATTATAAATACTTGAAATATTATTTTGCATACTACCCGTACTAATTTTTGAAACCCACACCATTGTAAAATTTTTTCGTTTTCACCATACTATAGCATCATCAAGCGATGAACTAGAAAGAAAATTTAGAGAGAATCCACTAAATATCGTTTAGGGTGGTTGGGCAGGTACTTTGAAAAAGAAGGAATATTTTGAAAGTATTTATAAAGTAAAGAAAGGAATACTTTCCGCGAAAGAAGATTTTCCATCTGCAAGTCAAAGAAGATTTAAATTGTTGTATTAGATTTAATATTTTAATTATAATGTATTATTATAATGTAAAATAAAATTGATATTGTTGCGTATGGCCGAAGTTGTCTAGTTAATTTTATTTTCCCATTTTACATTCAAAATGTGTTTGAATAAAAATGTTCTTTATCATGTCCTGATAGGATTTTGATGAATTTTAGTTAGAGTGTTAGTGTGTGTTGTTGGAGTATGAAAAGAAATAGTACAAATCTCACAGGTTGAACCGCGCAACCGTATGTCATGAACTGTGGCATAAACGTGCACCATAAATGCTAAAAATCCGTTGTAATTGCACAAAAAATGATAAACAAAATAAAAAAAGTTCAAGTGTCAATTACTTCTTGTAGACCACCATTCTCTACTGTTTTATTCAATTTGTTCGACATAAATTAAATGTTCAGTTCGGAATGTCGATAGTTCGGAATAAAGGAAGACATACAATATGTATGTGTTAATATTTGATGTTTAAAAGTTTATATGAAAAAAAAATGTGAAAAATGACACTTGATTTGAAATTACATAATTGTATGAAATAAATCGAACTTTGAGTATTATAATAAATTAATAGTCAAATAACTTTTTAATATGTTATTTTTAGTGACAATCTATTAAATTGGTATTATGTTATAATATGTGAAAATGTTCTTCAAAAAATGTTTGAGTAACTTGAACTAAAATTTAACGCCAAGTATTTGTAGGGGCAATGGAGGTATCGTTCGACCGAATCTATTACTTATTTGAATTATCAAATTACGGTCCATTTTGTATATTAGAATTTGAATTAATTCAAAATATTGAATTAATAATTACATTAAATATGTAGAAGGGAATATTATAGAATATCTTGCCCAAAATATGCAATTAATCAAATTTTGCATAAGGAGCCCATACTTTAATAATAATTAAATCTTAATAAACAAATAATAAAATATGATATTTATGAATGAATTCATATTCACTCCTTAGTAGGAGTAATTGAATGTTATGGAATAATGTATTGAGTGATGTTAGAAAAAATTGTAATTCAACAAAGTCTAAAATTTGTTATGCTTTTGTCGGTAAAGCTTCAATAACTGATTCAGAAATTAAATGTTTCAAAAATTCAATTGAAACTTGTTTCAGATGACGTCTTCTAAGTTGTTTTTATATTAAACTTATTATTATTAAAATAATTATTATTAAACATTATATTACTTTATTAACTATATACACAAAACAGAAATCAAATATTTCTTAAAATTGAATTAAGGCATAAGAAGACTGCGCCGCGTAACGTAATCGAAAGGAAATTCGAATAATCCAAAAGAAGTTGTTGTTGCTGTTTTTTAAATGTCATCTTGATTTATGGAAAGCTGATTTTTATTGAATCTAATGAGTTTGAAAAAAGAATTTTTGACCATTAGTATTCTCATAATTATTACGTGCATAACGAATTTTAGGAATTGGGTATCGATCTGCTAATCCGAACATGTTGGGGCGACGATAGTCACCGTATAGTCACCAATCTCAAAGCTTAAGTAACTTTATGGTTTTTCCCATTACGATTTTTGGACTTTTTGTATACTTATCTTGTGATCAAGTGATCAAGAAGCTATTTGCTCTAAAAAAGTCATCTATGGCTGTGTTATCTAAAGCAGCACTACTACATCGAATATGGGTGTAGTGGAAAAATTCTGGAATAGAGTTCGATGGGTAACCGCCGGCGCCATGCCGGTTTGTGTATCACACTGATAATCACTTAGATAGCATACCATTCATCTGAGGTCAAGTATATTCAGAAATACAAGCTTAACCAATTTATTTTCCAACACATGTGCGACATTCCCGTCTAATTATGTCAAGGATCAAACACTAGTTGATTCATGACAATTTACTTCACAAATGGCAAACTGAGAAAGTCATACTACCTGGTTAGCTCTCAAGCTATCCAACTAAGGGTTATTAAATTATTAGCTGGTACTAAGCAAAGTATTTCAGTTTCATGAAACAAATAAAAAAATTAAATTAAAAAATCTATTTTTGCGATAGAAGGTAGATCAATCTTGAAGTAGTGGTTATTCCAAATCTCACCTAAGAAATATCCGATCTATACTATTAGTGCGTGCAATGGCTTCCATAATATAGCACATCTGTTAACCAATATAAAATATTGTTATTTGTTTATATTTAGTAAGTATTAAAAAAATTTCAAAAAAATCCTTGTTACATCACAATTTATGAGAGAAAGTCTCGGTACTTGGATAAAACTTTATGTATTATGGATGCTGACTTTCGATGAGTTCAGTGGTTGATTATAAGAAATCTTAAGAGTTTACTGTGCGTAGCACCGTTTATTTTGCATATTTTCTAAATTATACAATCAAAAATTCGATTCGTTACCGATGAGCAAAATTGTTGATATAAGTTGGCCCAATTCTAGATCGTCTTATATTGAATAAAACTTTGGATAGTATACCTAATATGTTTATCGTTGCTTCCTGACTTTTAATTTTGTCCAAAATGAGCACCCAATATATAACTCTTAAACTGACACCATTTATAATCAAAATGCAATCATTTTACATTTCAAAGCAAATTCGTCAAAGCAGGCACCAAAGCTATCAAATTTCTGAATTAATTTTATCAATTCATTACCCCATAATGTTATAGGTTATATGACATAATAATGAATACATATGATGATGCATCGCATTTAGCGGTGCACAGGCTATTCTTGGTTTAATCATCTCTTTTAACTAATGCATTCTAGTAGAAAGATCATGAATAATCAGATAACAAAGCTGTTTGTAGATGCAAATAGATACCTGAGAATAACAAAGCTGTCACCTAAATTCGTGCGCTATTCTGCAGATTTACCCGCATTTCGGTTATAATAGAACTAACGAACAAAGTAATTCGTTAATTAATATCAATTAAATTTAAGGAATTTAAATGTCAAGTACACCCAAATGAACCAAATTGAACTGTTTGAGCATAAGTAAGGGTTATATTTCATAAAGGATGACATATGTCCAATGAAAATCGATTCAGTGCGTTGATGATTTATTGTTTTATTGTTCGTTTTTGCAAATGGTTCCAAATGTTGTCTATATTTTTTTGTTTAATACGGCTATAAATTTAATTTATTATTACGATTAATTTAAATTCAATCATTTCACTTTAATACCCACCTGAAAAAACAGCACTACTAGTATTCCAATACCCAAACGAAATGTTTCACCTTTGAGATTAATATAATTGAAATAGTTGAATTTTTTAACAAATAACGAACTTCTTAATTAAATGTATTTAATATTATATTTCTTAACTTGAAATACCTTTATAAATTGTTATTTGAAATAGAAATTGCAATTATAACTTTTCTCATTATTGAATTGTACATAAAAAGAAATTGGCCGTGCTATGCGATCCAATTTTGCCAACGATCTTCTCGTTCGCAACAGATATTCCACTAAACGAGAAGCTTTACAAAGGAAATGCGTTAGATGAAGACTTCTTCGATGCTTTGTAAACTTTCAGCTGATGGGTGTCACAACCAGCACTAGCAAGGAACCACATCTTTTAAGTTTATTTCATTGCTCTTATACCACTTTAGTTGATCCTATTCTTCAAACAAACACTGCACGGTCTTTTTGATGTTTACAAAGTTCCATTCATTCTTTTGTGTTCGCTGGTTATCATTTAAATATCATGTTAAATTGTTCGTTTCCCTTATTTTTCTTATTTCAGTAAAAAACGTTTCACACTTTATTTTAGAATTATGGCATTTTTAAATTTTACTAGTTTAACATATTTCTAGATGTTATGCTTTTATGTAATAGCAGGGTAAAGACATAAAACTTATTGAAAAATCTTACAAAGATGTACAAAAACTGAGAATAGTAATAATCTATCACAGTGGCGGCTTGCCTTAAAGAGCACCGGGCGCGTTTTTTCCCATAAAAAAACAGGCACCACATTAAAAAAATTATTTAAAAATTAAATTTAATATTTTATTAATTTATAATAATACCCTGTGTGTAGGGTACTTTAAAAGTCAGCCGATGAGTTTTGTATTCGCCGTATTATAATTTTTTGTGTTGTTACTTTTTAAAATTTGTAAAATTAATTTGTGAATCAAAAGAAATTTTGTTTTGAATATAAATTCATGAAAACTTAAACAAAAATACATTTGAAGTTGAATAAATTTTGTGACAAAAGTGATGACCGTCGCTGAAAGCTCAAAAACAATATCGATTTTTATTAGTTTAATAATTAAGTTGTTGTATTGAAGTTTTAAATATTATCAACAATTATTGCTTAATAAAAGAATTTCAAAGAAAAAATGTTTACAAATCGATTTTGTCTTTAAAGTTTGCAACAAAAATATTTCTCGTGAAATTGTTAAACCTGATAATTGCGTGGTCCGTTCCATTGTTTTATTAGTACCATAATATAGTAATATTTTAGCGCTTCGGGCTAGCAACATCAGGTGCTCCTATAAGGTAATGAGTATAAAATAATATATTTGTGGATTTTCATTAAAATTATAAAAATATTTTAAATGTACATAACATGTTTCTTTTTTAAATTTTGTGCCCTACTGTAAAAGAGTCACGAGTCGCCACTGATATGTATTATAGCCGAAATACGAAATCGAATTACTCAAGTGTTAAGTTTAGTTTATGCACAAAGCCATCAACACTCAACATCTTTTTGAACATGAGCTTAAATAATACAGTGCTCATAAATTATTATTTGAACATCATTGTGTAAGACATACTACATAATTTGATTGATCACAAAAAAAAGTTGTGAAAAATTGAACCTCATCTATCGAGCGGTTTTCGGGTTTTGCGCGAAATTTCATTTCAAATCCCAACAATCTGTTAATAAAACAATATCATTAATTGTATATAAAAATATATGTAGGATTACACATTTTTTTTGGTAATCAATAAATCTAAATAAAATACGATAAAATTTTAACCAATACAGAATTTACCCGTAAAATGTGCAGGGTCTTTTGTTAATTTGTACATTGTTTTACTAAATATGAGACATTGAAATGAAAACTTCCGCCTAAATAATGAATATTATGTTATAACAGAATAATGATCAGAAACATACATTTCGTATTTTGTCCAAATGATTGCACTATCACTTTCCTAACCCATTAGTCAATCATAAAAGTACATTAGAAATTGAACTATTAGAAAAATGGTATAAAATAATAAAGTAGATAATCCAAAAATTCCAAAACATCCAAATCATTGGTGAATCTGATAGAAGTTGGCTATATAAAAGAAACAGGACATTACCGTATTCTTAGACATTTCTAAGCAAACTATAAACTAAAAACAATATTGTTTCTTTTCTTGAAGATTGTGTTCTTCTTCTTCTTCTAAATTTAGGACTATATCCTGTTATTGCCATGGGATATACCAAAATTTATACTTGGCATTCATGATCGTATGAGTACTTGTATGATATATTCTAGTAGGATGCTAACCTTGCTAGATGCATAGTCCATAGGTGAAACTTAGGCTTTAGATCACTACAGTGTAGTCGGCGGGACCATGTATTAAACCGTGGGTTAAATATGCTTCGCAGTATGTCGACTTATACCTTATACCATATTGCTGGTCAATTGTAAAGTTGCATTTTAGCAATTATGATTATATAATTTATTTTATGCTTATTATACATAAATTCACATCAGAATTTATAAAAATTATACACGAGAAAGTACAAAACAGTATGTCGAGCCAAATATCTATTTTTAACGTCTATACTATGTGTATATATTACGGTCAATGATGACAATTCGGCAATTAACGTCAATGCCCAGCTTAGTTGGGCATTAGCGTCATTGAGCGGTCATTGATCAATGACCATGCATTTGGTTGTTACATAATTGTCCGGGCAATAACATCAATGCCCAATACAGGGTGGGCAATGATGCAACTACTATTCTACAGATTCCATATTCTTGAAAATTGGTCATATTTGTAGGCATTGGCGGCTTCTCAGAGGAGGCCAGGGATGCTTAGCCTCCTCTGAAAATCTGGACTATCAATTAGACTATTAAAATTTTCAATAAAATTAAACATGTTTCATAATAATAGGTGTCAACCTCAGTAATCAGTAATTTTTTATTTTATCTTTTTTACTTTTGCCATAAGTGAATTTGTGATACATTTGTGAGATTGCAATTCAATTTTCAAAGTAAAAGTTTAGTGGTTATAAGCTAGTAACTTTTAAAGTTAAAATTAAAAAAACGATTTTTGCTTCTCGTGTAAAGTTAGCTATTTGAAGTTATACCCTTCTAGCATATGACCACAGATTTATCAAAAAAGTAATGTGAGGTTACCGCAAAAGCAGAATCCTAAGCCTATATAAATATATATGTACATGCAGAGAACGTAGTTATTCCATGGACTACCAGGTTTCACTATACCTACTACTGATGATTTTGAAGAAATTTCTTATCATCAGGCACAGATCAGCCAGTAGTAACTATGCATCGACTGAAACCTTCGCATAACTATATAAAATTCCGCTATCGATTTAATCTGGTATTCTCATCCATATCTTTCTGGTAGCATCATCCAAATTATTTAATTAAAACAAAAAGGTTGGGATGAGAAAAAGAGGAGAATCGCTGTGGAAATCTGAGGTCTAGTCTACGGTACAAGTGAAAGGAAATCGGAGCAAATCCGGGAAAATTTGAGGAATTCCTAAGAAATTTTAGAAATCTATACTTGATGACTAGCGCCCTCGAATAAAAAGCCACGGATTGCTACTGTTATTAGGCAATACAGCACTCATATAAAGCTAGGTTATAACTTTTTAAAACTTTTGTCATGCAAAAAGCTGTCGACTCAATTTTGAATAAAAAGCCAAAATCTTTGATGTTTCTAATTTACTCTTTACTCTAAGAAAAATAAACAACTCGTTAATGATAAACCCGAACAATTAACCCATTAGTCCTAACAGGAAATGTTTAGAAGTATTTATAGAAAAAACTTTCCAAAGAAAATTAAAGTTAGCTTATTTAAAACTACACTATTAGTTCAAGTTAGTTCTTTGTAGCTTTCAATGTTTTTTCCAATTTTTCATTTTAAATTTAATTTGCTGTATTATAACAACTGTTAAATATAATCAATACATATTCACACCAAATAAATTATGCAACTAAAGACAGTTATATTATTGTCTAAAATCTTAGATTTAGTGAGTGTAATGATTGGAGACTGTAAACCGAGGAACTGTGCTTTTTAGTTTTTAACAAAATTTCAAAACCAAAAACTGACTATACCCGCATTCTGAAAAAAAACACCAATTTAAAAAAGACTTAAGTTTTAAAAATCAAAATTTTCAATCTTCTCCAAACAAACTCAAAATAGTTGTAACCCCACTATGCAACTAACTTGTTTCACTGAAAACTGGTTAATTCAGGTTTTAAATATATTCTGACAACATCTTAAAAAATTTTAAGTACCAAAATTATTTCTTTAAGAAGTCCACTATGCACATAGCAGAAAAGGACTGAGAAAGCAGTAAAAGTTGTTATAAGGGAATTATATAGCCTCTAATCCACGACTAAAAATGGATACTCGAGGCGCAGCCAAGAGTCACATTTTTTCGAGAGTATTAGAGGCTTGTTAATTCCCGAATGTAATTCAACGTTTTATCCACAACCATGGCAAAAAAAGGCCAAAAACCACAAGTAAAAATTCTGGTTTAGAGAAACGTCAGATTTGACAAATTTATTTTGATCAAGAATATCAAGCAATATAGTATTATGAATTCTAATTCACTAGTGTATTAAGAGGCCTCTAATCCACGGCAAACAGACGTATTAAACCTTCATAATATAGTGATCGTGGATAAAATTATTAATGAATGCAATACTTAACTATTAGCCAAATTTTGGTTGCTCGGCTATTTGATGTCGTTTAGATTGGATGTTCTAGTAGTGCAAGCCACATCGATTTTACTTTCTTTAAGTTCACAAAACTATAAACTAATGACACAACATTGTGATTGCACAATAAAGCAATGATATAATAAGGTTAATCTAAATAGATTTTAATAAATTACTCCAACAATTTGTTTGAGATTTTTACTGGTTTATATAAAAATACTCTAGCGTATAAAACACAATTCTCTAAAACACTTTACATAACGGTCTCCCCTACTGAGTCCAATTTGATTTCGATGTAAACGAAGCAGAAAAACGGACGTTTCCATTCATATATAATGTTGTAAAATTTAACACACCCAAAGGCAGGTAGGTGCTTATAGGAAAATTTCGACATATATTGTGGAAAAATTATTTTACTTTTCTAATTTGTTAAATTGAATTAATTAAATACTACATTCATATTCTAAAAATGAAAATTGCAATACTTTTTGTATTTTGAGTAATAAAGTTTTCTGGAAGTATTGTAATTTTATGAGATAACTGTTCCATTATTTTTTATAGTAATCATCAATTTTATAATATCGCCATAATGCAAAAAAATTTACATGATGTTTTACATGAAGTAATGAAAAACATCATCTGTTTCTTATGGTTAGAAAGGACAATGGTTACAAGTTGAACTCATATGTTAAACATACACTTTAACCCTAACCTAGGTTCTATGTGAATATTAAAGTTTAAATTTTTTACTCGTCTGCATATAAATTTTTTTATGGCAGCCTCAAAGCTCAACAATACTAGCAATTTATATCAAGTACCTGTCCGTCGACAAAAACTGAATTTGATAAAATTAATAACTCATCTGTTATGCATAACAAATGTTAAGTGGCTTGTTTATTTAGGTAACGATCGGTGGAATCACAAACGATTATAACCTCTCTAGTTGTGAAGAACAAATCTAATGAAATAAAAATATTGGATTTTTGGAATAGAAAAAACATTATTTTGAAGATTTCCTATTTTTGTGAATTAGGCAGAGTTATCTACACATCCGAATCTAGCCCTGCAGCTAAACCGGCGATTACACCAAGGTACAGTCGTAGTTAACGGACGGCGTTTATAACAAAGCGTCGAAAGATAATTTTTCCGTATTTTATTTTCGAAATATTTGAAGCGAAAAAACGTTGGTTAAATAAAACAAAAGAAACAGAAAGAAAAAAACAAATATAACTTTTGATGTTCGATAGGTTAAATGATGAAAAAAATAGTGCTTGAAGCACTTGAGTTTTAATTTTAGCGTGCCAGTCAATCACCCGTATATCACAACAGCAGAACAAAAAGCGTATATATGAAACTAGGATATAAAATCTAGAGCAGGTTAAGGTTTGTTCATTTCCTATCTTTCAAACGGTGATTGATGTATGCTGAGTTAACCGAAGCCGTATTTTCTGGTTGTTATTGTAAACCTTAAAACTTTATTTAATTTTTGACACCGTTTGTAATAAGATTTTTAAATATATATCGCACATGAAGTTAAATATAAAATTGTTTTATATTCCAAAAATTCTTTAGGGCGAAGACCCTTAAAAGTAATAAGCAATTGGAATAAACTTAAAAGTTGGTAGTTTCAATTTAATATAAGTAACTAATATTAACTTTGAAACTTTAAAAATAAACTTTAACAGTTTGCTTGACCAGGAAGTTGGTGACAATAACGATTTGTGGCTCCGAGTGCAATTTTTTTTCTTAATATGACAAGGGAACTCCATATAACTTGTCGAACTGTCTTGGGTTCGTTATTTTTTATTAATAATTTCTTTTTTAAAACTTTATGAATAGAGTTTTTATCAAAATAAACTTTATGGCTTTTTTAAATTTTCAAAGAAATTTTGTTAAACATTATTATTAGTATTATATGGCTATTATATTATTTAGATCACATCTGCTTTTGAAATGGAATCGCTTCTCCCTAAAGGACATACCAGAGGTTACAAGGGATTTTCCCTAGCGTAACTATATCGTGTTCTAATGAACTAGGATAGATTAATAAATAACAGTTATTAATTGCTTATTAAAAAATTTTAATTGGTTTATGTAGTCATAATTTTATCTCATTCGTGTAAGTAACAAAACGGTTCAAATTTAATAATCTAAGTTCCTACCTATCCGACCTGAAATATGTTATTTACAAAACAATACTTAATTATTTTTTGATAGTAATAACAACGGAAAATGTTTTTCTTTTTAAATAAAAGCTATCCTATTGTGGTATATATTGCAGGTTTTTTCAAGTTTTAGCTTTGTGAAAATCCTCTTCTGCCAATACTTGGCATTTAAGCTTGTTTCGTGAAGACGTTAGTTACGCTTTATATTTATGTCCATATCGTGGATTTATCTTTTATTTATGGAAACTTTTGTAGTTGCTTTTGACTCTATTTAAAAATCATTTTAAGGCCCAATTACACATGTCAAGAAAGATTCATATACAACTAAAATGATAAATTTAAAACTTTTTATTTATTCTTACCCTATATTGCAATTATTTATTTATTTTAATACGAATTCCAATTGTATAGATATATTACATTATTTTATTGTAAAAATATTGCAAATGCGCATTCACAAATTCAAGTTTGAAATCAAAAGTAATGCAATATAAAAGCTATTCTAGTGTTTCCTATAAAGACATTTTTTGCTTGTTTTGTTTCTTTATGTATATATGTATATTTTTGAATGATTTTGATGCATAATACAAACTCAATTACTTCGTTTAAACTAAACTTTTTTTGTTGTTGTTAAGGAAATCAGGTCTGCACATAGCGCGAGTTTTGCAATCATTGAGCATCTCCTGAAAGAAAACGTCATTTATAACACTCACAATTCTAATAGTGTTAAGTTAATTAGAAATGCAAACAAAAATTTGCTGAGTAAACGTAATGGTCATTCGTGTCCCCATCGAGTGCGTACAAAATTGTCAGTAAGGCGCGCTTGTCTCTGACACGGGCCCATGCATTAAGGGTTTAATATTAACGCAATAAAAATACATAATATTTGTTATAAAATTATGTTAAAAAATAAATCATGACGTTCGAAACATTATCCTCTTTCAGATACAAAAAAAACATCGTTAGAATAGCTTTTAGCCAATTTTGCGCAGTAACTGACCTTCTGAAAAATGCCTTAAAATCGCAGCCTTAAGACACAATACACTATATTAGACTTTGCATAATACAATTTTCCATTATATTTTAAATTTACAGGAAATTAATGAAAATAGCAACTCGTATAGCCATTCGGTAGAAAATTTGATATACCCAGCCACCCATTTAGAGAAATCAAATTGATTGCAACACAATTGTCAAAATATATTTTAAATTAAAAAATTTTGAAAAATAAAATAAAAATTAATATAGTTTTTCTTGTGATTGTTCTTTTTTACACAACAATTTGATTTCAATGAGAATAACAACATGAAGTAAGTCCCCTCACTTTCTTTTCTTGTTTTATTGATCATTGGTTGACGACTCGGTACACATTTTCTTATTTTTATTTATATTTTACAAATTATTTTTTCAAACAAAAATAGATATTTCCGCATTGTTATTAGTTTATATTATTATCATATAAATATAATATAGCACCTATTGTATGAGTGATTTTATTGTATAATAAACATGACTGTATTGTTATGAATTTGCAGGGTCGCTGAACTGTTTAAATTTTTATTTTCTATAAATACGACTGGACATAATATTACGTATACCTACAATTTTTTGTTTTATTGTTTATACTTGTTTTTCCATTTATAGTTAAAAGAAATACACCAGGTTTTGATAAACAACAAGATAATATGTATTTTGACTGTATAGGAGGCGCTATGTTATAATAATAAAAAAAGCAATTTTTTATAAACTTTTTGAGATATTTGGCCGTTCGATACCATTTTAGATATTTAATTGTATAGAATGTGAAGAATTAAAACAAAAATTTTAAAAATCACTTCAAATAGGTTGTCAAACTCTAGTAATCTCTTCAAAAAAACAGCAAATATCTCCAATTAAAGTAATCATAGAAAAAGTCCATATTGTAATCATTGATAATAACAATAAATTATTATATTAAAAACTGGATTACTAAGTGTTGCTGCTTTCTACAATGTCTACCAATAAATCACAAAGCCATATAACATTAATAAGTCTTCTATTCAATAAGTACTTCAGAACCAATTCCATTTAAATGAAAGTTTATGAATCATTAATCTATTCAGGCGAGTCTCTAATTGAAAGTAAAATTTCTTTTATATCTTAACAATGAGTGTTAAAATTAATAATATTCTAATGTCACTCACTTAGACTTTAGCATTGTTGCTAACTTGTAAAAACAGAATAAATGTAAATATAATATAACATATTACTTATTATATTCTATTGAGATTTTATATAATCTACTAAAAAACAACCATGCAAATTTTAAAATTTTTATTTTTTATAGAAACGTCTTACTTAAATTGCCTTGAAACAATATAACCCTTTTACCATTATACAATAAGTTTTTATATTATTATACTAATCCTCTACTACTTGTACAATAGGTTTAAATTCAAATTAAAAATGTTCCGGTTCATTTGCATAGTAGCGTAGGTATATGAAATTTCGAAAAAAAAATTCGTAAAAATTCAAAAAAATTTAAAAATTTGTTCAGGTCTTTCTAAAATTTAGAATGTTGCTGCAGAAAAACGAGTATAGGATATGTTAAAAATAACAATAACAATGTTTTGTTTGTAATCTTTGATCGTAAACTATAAATATATAATGTATATCGATATACATTTTTAAAAAGCTATTTCAAATTAAATTACTACAAATTAAATGCATTTTGCTGTATTTTATAAAATAAATGTGACAAATATTGAGGTAGAGATGTTTCTCTTTGTTAAGATCTTGCGTGAAAGACGTAAACTAGTCTAGAGGCTAATTCAGAATAATATAGACACATTCTAGAATTTTTAAATTTGTCACGAATTCCACCTAAAGTTATATATTTATTACTCGACATTTTTAATTTAGAAAACCATATTAAGGCAAAACATGCAGGAGAATATATAATGTGTTTGAAAATAGTTTAATAATAGATAGTATATTGTGCTAACTTTGGTTTAAAAAAAATTACAATTTGGTAACTTTACAGTTGCGGTAAGATATATTTTTCTTATTTTCGTTTTATAACGAATGATTGCTGAGATCTCTGTAAGCATCCACAATGTAAGAAAAGGCTTTGAACTTGACCATAACATTACAACATACATGAAATAACTAAAAAAAAGATAGATTTAATATTCGATTTTTATATATTGAAGCATTTGGAAAACAAGCATTTTTTATTTTCTGCACTATTGGAAAATTAAACTGCCTAGATATCAATTTTGTTTAACTTCCTTTTCGGATTTTTGTAAACCTATAAAATGTTAGTATTAAACATTTTTGAAATTTTGAAAATCTTTGAAAAATCTGTTTTATGATAAAACGTAATTACCTACTTTGCACAGCCATTAAAATCCAATCAGATAATAGAATAAAACTTCAAACGGTAACGAAAAATTTAAAAATCGACGTATACGGTGAAAGCTCTAGAAGAAAATAAAGTAGTGGTAAATTAAGTTTGCATCAAAAATAGAAATAGAAAAAAAGATCGTAAATCTGCACTTTCATTTTCAGGTGTAATCGACATAATTGCCTACATAGTTAGATGATTTAGAGCAACGCCAAATTGCAAGCTTTGGTGCAAGAGCTTCTAAAGACACAAGCAAAGCACTGCTATTTTAAACAACAAACTATCGTAATATTCCGTAGGAATATTAATAAATAAAGTTAATGAGTAGCTAAAATTTCCCCCGATTATAAATTTATAGTAGAAATAAACGTGGGCGTATTAGTGTAAATATGTTTAACAGATGAAATTTTAATGCATCAAGAAAGAAGACTATCCAATTTTTAATTTATTGCATATACAGGGTGTTGAATGAATTAGCCGAACTTAGAAAATTAACATGTAAAAAATTACTTATGGTAATTCCTGTTTCCCTAATTATTTTAGAGAAAAAGTAAAAGGCACAAAAATAATGCAGAAATATAAACTACAAATGATAACAGCATTAGATTTCATCTAGATTTTACTTAAACATTAAAAAAATACTTTTGAAATTGTTAAAAGTTTTATTTATCAAACTGACCATGTAAGTTTCTAAGGTAAATATTTTTGAAAATAGAAATAAAATTCAATTTATTGCATGGCCAGTGCAATACATGAAAATTTTATCAATTTCACAAGCATGTTTTGACAGATAAAATCTAATACTCTTATTATTCGTAGTTTATACTTTTGTGTTATTTTTGTCATTCAATTTTTCTCTAAAATAATTGGATTGTGTCATGCAATAATGAGTTAAGACACATCGACTTGATTATGACAAAATTAGCTTTTAAGTTTAGCGTTCTGCAGATTGAGATGATTTTCCATATCTAAAACTTGGGTGGACATAATTATATTCGATAATTACCAGAAATTAATTTTGGTAAGAATAACAGCTTTGCAACACAACTACGTGCTTTTCTCAATTTTTCAAAATGTGGCTTTACTCATTATTGCATAACACCATCCAATTAAGGAAGCGAGAATTTGCATAAATAAGTTTTTATATGTTAATTTCCTAAGTTCAGCTAACTCATTTAGCACTCGGTATATAAAATTAAAATTGGTAAAAATAATTTCAAATTTTATGATTGGATGAGAAGCTGAAAAGTTTAGCAAGCCGCACACAGGAAGACATACAGACATACTATGTACTAAACTTACAGGACTTCGTCGGCAAATATGACTATTGTTATAGTATCTGCTATTGGTTGATTTGCTGTTAATGATAAATATAAGATGGGCCCTAAAATGTTTTCCCGCGGCACTTCAAAATAAATAAAATAGAGATTTTGTTTGTGTTGTAAGTTTGGAAAGGGTTAAATATAGAAGAACTCTTTTGTTTCCTGTAGAGTTTCTTTAGTAATGAGATCAAAACCTGATGGTTTCTTAAGATTAATTTAAATGTTGGCATTTCATCTCATTTCCACGGTTTTGAATTTTTCTTATATAAAAGTTCATTCAAAAAAAGAATTTTTGATAGGTTCGTACAGGTTTTTTTTTCTTTTCGGTCTAGAATGGATATGGCTGTACGGTGTTTATTACGTGTTTTCTATCGCTGCTGGCACTTTTGTTTTCATCTCAGAGTGGAGAGATCATTGGATTAGCTCTCATTGGATAACTAAAGCTATAGAGTTCCCATCGAAGTTCATAGCTTTTAACTTGAAATAATTGAAAACGTTTCACATGAGTTTTAGTGGCGGATGAAATATTACCAAGAAGTAAAGCAGTAATTACTTCAAACATTACAAAATATACTATCTATATTTTTGGAAATCAATTTTCCAAAAAATATAATATTAAAATCAATTTAATTACAAATTGATTCTTTCTGCTTATCATTACGTAACTTGTACTATATTATTATATAATATATTAATTTGTATTGTTTAATACAGTATAATAGCCGGAAGGTGCTTAACACTGATTATGCATTTAATTAATAGCCTCACGTTAAAACTTGTAAGCCAATTAGATTTTTTTGGAAGAGATACAGATATAAGATTTTGTTTTAAATTTCTTTTTATACAACATTTAATTAAAATATTAAATTTTGTAGTGTTTAGACTATGTTGAAGAAATTCCAAGTATTCAGAAAAAATTTGATCTCTAACTTCCAAATTTTTCAAAATTCCAAGATAACTTGAAACACAATCGCTATCGGACTAGGTGCATACAAATTTAACAATGCATTTCAATTTCAACTTTAAATTTTATTTTTACCAATTCAACCAATTTATTTTCAAAAAAATGTAACAATTTTTTGTTAATTGTTGCGCGATCCCTAGACGACGATTTTTAGTACGCCTATGCTAGGTAAGACATGCGCGAGGGATCGTAGAGGGCGCGTACTTGAGCTTAGGTTAGGGATTCTAAAAGCGCACTACGAGGAGTGAAGACGTGTTTTAGTTTCGTGGGCTGAAGATTATTCAGATAGGGCCGAATATTTGTAAAGAGTAAGCCTGAGAAGAAATCGTTCGGCGAAGTTTGATTTACGAAACCGTAAAACCTCGTAATTAGTTAATAACGGAAACCTTAATTGTGGGATTTGTACCGTGGCGCTGAAAACTCAAACTGTCTCCAATCTGCAAGCAACATTGAATGTTCGATTTGGAAAACGGTGTGTGGCCGTATGTTGCATCTTTCTGATTTTTTATTTGCCATCAACGACTACTGGAAGGAGTCAGTTTTGTTATACGATCAAGTGTTTAGTAGTGAAATTCTTGTTTGTGCGACGCAGCGAATTCTGCAAGCAGCTTCGCAATCGAGCCGAGTTTTTCATCAGCAGTAGCCAGGGAAGTCATCGAGTCAAGAGCTCTTGTGGGTTGTGGTTGCAGTACACTACTGGTAAACAAGCTTCTGTCGAATTACCACTTTGTAAACGAACCAGGCCTTGGTAAGTGTTTTTTTGATTTACCTAGTTTTTTACTGCAATTGCGGAAACGTGTAGTTTTACATCGGCTGGCGACGTGGATGTTTCCCTATTTGTGGCGAACGATTTAATTTATAATTAAATTGAAAATTGTTGTATCAAATTTAATCTTCATTATACGGTTAATTGTTGATAGAGTTTTATTGTATGCAAAGGAAGCAAATTCTTATTTTCAGAACCGACGATCCTGCCTCCGCATTAAAAAGTTGGTTTTCCATCTTGGGTCCACCACAATTATTAAATACTGGGGGAGATCTATCCCAGGTGTGGTGAGCAAGGTATTTTTTAAAAATACCGAAATTGCTACAAACAATTATATTTTTTTATAAAATTATAAATATATAATATAAAATTATAGTTTTTCAAAATCCAATTAGTATTTTTAAAATACTCAAATTTTTTTCCAACTTTCGGACAACTTCCAAATAAAAGAATATTAACAAAATTACTCACTCAATTCAAACTTTACTCGTATTTCTCAAATCAAAACTAACAATCTCAAATCTGAGATGCAAAATTTACACTTTTTATAGGAACTCCCGCAAAAGTATCCGCCTACTTTGACGGTTCAGGCTAGAAGGCCCAAATTATGGCTCCGTTTTGTGCCAACTTAAAAATTGTCGGTGCAAAAAGACACATACAATAAAGTTAAATCTTTACAATATTTACACGAAAATTGTTTACAAAATCAAGTCTAAATACACAAATAATAAAAAAATATATTTAATTTTTAAAGTTTCAAAATTTATAAAAGAGTTTTATAACAAGACAATGCATTAATGTAGAAAAATAAAATGGGGGAGGGGCTGTAGTACTACCTTTACCTCTATTACATCTTCAATAATAATTCACTAATTTATCTATCTGTTTTTTCGTAACGCTGATAGATAATTTGGTAATTTGCGTTTTCAATGCAAAAATGTACTAATTAAATATTAATACATATTATTACTAATATAATTTATCTACATATATTATGTCAATCAATAAAAAATTTCTCTCGGTAATATAGAAATGAAAATAATCCTAATTGTCTGTACTACCACGCAATTTCAATGTAACAAAAATATCCGGACACCTGCAAATTTGCTCAATATGCATTTTATGAAAAGCTTAAATGCAATTTTTATACGCGCATTCATAGTTACATGTATTAGTTAAGGTACATTTCATATCAGTAGTTTACAAAGTGTTAATCAACTTGAATAAAATGGGCGGTAAAAGTAACATAAGTTTCAATATTCGGCAATTAGTAATATTTCATAGAGAAAAACAGAAGTCATACCGGGAAATCGGAAAATTATTAAACCTACCCAAAAGTACGATAGCAGACATTATTAAACGTTATAAAAGTGAAGACAGAATTGATTCTATCCCTCAATCAGGCCGTTCGAGAATATTAAGTATACGAGAAGAAGTCCAACTAATTAGAAAAATAAGAAGAAATCCCAGACTTAGCGCACCAAAAATTGCAACCGGTCTTTTACAAGAAATTGGTAAAAATGTACATCCACAGACTATCCGCAGAATTTTAAAAAAATATGGATATTACTGAAGAGTGGCTAGAAAGAAACCGTTTATAAATGAAATTAATAGAAGAGAATGCTTAATGTATGCTAAAAAATTTCGATGCAAAGATTCTGATTGGTGGAATGATGTTATTTTCGTCGATGAAAGTAAATACAACATCACAAATTCAGATGAAGGAATAATGGTGTGGAGAAAACCCAACACGGAATTGGAAAGGAAACATTTGTGTTGGACTGTGAAGCATGGGGAAGGCAGTGTTTTAGTTTGGGGGTGCATCTCGGCTGCAGGGGCTGGTAATTTGGTATTTATCGATGGGATTATGGACAAGTATAAGTATTTAAACACTTTACAAGAAAATCTATTACAATGTGCCGAACTTACGGGTATAAAAGACGTGTTTAAATTTTATCAGGAGAATGACCCTAAACATACATCACGGATTGTACAAGAATATTTGTTATATACATAAGGGTCCTAAGGTGCTACATCCTCCACACCAAACACCAGACTTAAATCCAATTGAGAATTTATGGGACAAATTGGACAGAAAAATTCGATTAAGCCCCATAAAATCTAAATTGGAATTAAAACAAAGATTACAAGAAGAATTGAGTCTGATAGGTAAAGATTACCTATCAAAAATTATTGGTAATATGCCTAAACGGTTGCAGTGTCTTGTAGAAAGCAATGGATATCCAACAAAATATTAAAAACTTAAATTTGTTCTTTAAAAAATGATTTTTTTGCAATTGTCCGGATATTATTGTTGCATTAAAATTGACTGATAGTGCATACAAAATGGCTTATTTCTATTTCCATACTACTCCAATAAATTTTTTTTTGATATACCGAATGGTAAGTGAATATATTAATAAGATATAATTTTTTCGAAAAAATTATTTCAAAAATAGTTAAAATACTCATGTTTAATTGAAAAATAGGTGTCCGGATTTTTTTGTTACTCACTGTATCTAAAAAATGCTACCAATCGAGGTGCACACCATACATTGCACACCAGCAGTTTGTTTAGAATTTTTTATGTGAAAAATATCACTTTATAGAATAATTTTAACCTAATAGTTGGACTATAATTTTATCAAACGAATTTATAATAAATTTATAAATAAAGTAGAGCTATAAAAATTGATAACCGGAGTTCTTGAAAAGTATTTAACCTGGATGCTTATATAAAAATTGTAGAAGTTGAATCTCTTTAAATTTAATAGCTATTGCAAACTTAACGAGATATTTTCTAAAAGTTTAATGAAGTAATTCCTATTGTTCCTGTGGTGAATAACTGTAGGTCATTTGAAATTAAGTAGAGGCAGTATTAAAGTTTTTCCAATTTATCTTAAAACAGTAACATGTATTTTCAGGGAAACTCGAGTGAAACACAATCCATTGTCCTAGAGTAGCATTAATTACTAGAAAGTACACTGAGATCTCGGAAATGAATGTCGCGGCTTCCTTTATCTCTAACAAGTGTTATTATACAACGGCGCACTACCACACAGGATGTTTACGCGGCCGCAGTTGAGAAGATTCATGTTAGGCTAATTTTAGGCGAGTGCGAGAAGGATAATTTTACGGCGTTGTTTGGGTTTATTGCTTGTTAAAAGGGGCATTTGAAACCCTTCACTTGTTTGCTTGATGATATTGTTACTTGCACCTCAAAACAGTAAAAAGAAATTAAAGGGAGTAAGATGCTGGCACAGTTTGAATAATTTTATTCTTTAACTTCCTTTTTGCAGTTTAATATAACCGTTAATGCGCAATTAAGTAAAATACATTAAAGCCTAAATTTCGCTAACTATGCTTGCTAAGTGTTTCCGTATTTAACGGGTTCGAAATAGCTTATACTAAAATTGTCATTTGAAATAGTAGCCGTACAGCGTTTTATATTTTATATAGCAAGGCAAGCGAGAAAAACTTTTTATAATAAATTCATTTTCATTACAATAAATTTTTCCTTTATTTTTTTCATAACGTAAGAAAGAATACAAAAATAAAGATATTCGTTGCATTATTTTGTAGTAGAAATGTAGATGCTTTCTCTACTTATTCTTTTAACGTTCCATAATCGGTTCAATATAACCGTATAGTGCACACAGCGTGCATTTCCAAACCTACTTTGCATAATGTTACTCTTGGGTAGCTATCTCTGTTATACAATGAAATTCTTCTTGTGTTTTTTCGTCCTCTATCCCGACTTTTACCCAAAACCCGATTCTTTTCAGCTTTTTCCTCATAGATTTTGTTCCTATTTAATTTATCGGCTGTGGTTCCGGACACCTTCCGCAGTTTTGTTTAGACATAATACCGACATTATAGTCTTCGGAAGTCACTTTATTTAATAAAACTTCTTAATTGTCTTATTTATGGTAATTTTTACCATTGTAATCGTGTTAGAGCTTGGAAGGAAGCATTATACAGTCTTATTCCAACTTTTTCTACTAAAATTAATAACTTACCCGAAATTCCATCGTAAGTCCACCATTCTTCCCAACTGACAGCCGATGTCACTGAAACAAACAAAACTCTTTAGATTGATTGCTGACAATAATTGATGCATGTTAGAGCTAGTCAAAAGTAAGCCCATATTTTGTCGGATTTACACGGATTTAGTACCGACTACCGCCACGCGTCGCTTGTAGCGTTAGGCACGTACCTCATTATTAATCCGGATTATCTCGTGACTCGTCTGTTTTTTTCAAATATGTTTCACTCAGTAACTTATAGCTTGTTATTTATCAAATAATTTATAAAATTTACTTTATCGTCAAAAATAGAGGTGTTTATTTGCAAAATCATTAAACGCTTTTCGTAGCGGCGCGATACGGTGTTGTCCTTAATAAAATTTATTATTATCTAGCATTAATGCAAGTTTTGATAAACATTTATGATAATTAACAAGCTACTAGTTCAAATGGGGCGATAAATATTTTTAAACTTATTAAATGTTTCAGGTATCCCGCTATAAATTTACCGATTGTTCTATTAAAATAATTCATTATTATAGTAAAGCTTTAGAAATAGAATCAAAACCAACAAACCGAAGTTCCGATCCCTAGGGAGAAAATGTTGCGACTTTCACAAGAAGTTATGTAACATTTTGTGTGACTCTGGGGTCGGATATAATAAAGACGTGACGCGAAATACTGCAGTCGCGGTTTATGTGAAAGAATGAGACTTCGAACTAGGGGTATATAGCTAGCGTCCCCTGAAGTATTTCCTAAATGTACCATGTGTTGATTTTAGATACAACAAATATTTTATCATCAACGTAAGTCTAAATGAAAAATAACGGGGACTTTTACAATGGTGATTTACAACGCCGAACTTTTCGAATTTAATCTTGTCAGTTAATGAAAGCAAGATGAGATCAGATTCCTACGCGATTCCGGTCTCTATTAAATATCGGAATTGCATTTCCCACCGATTGATTTTACGCAAACGTTGTATACAAAAAAAAAACGATTGAAGTCGAAGTTAGTAGTAGAAATGAGACGAAATTAAAGGGAAATGAAAACGGGTCGTTTGCTTTTTTTTTCTTTAACTTAAAGAACTACTACTACATACTACTGCATGGATTACATTATATACACCGATAAATATACAGGGCAAACATTATAACGTATTAGCTACCCCTTTATATATCATTCTCGATTGAAAATGCGCTTTTAAAACACTGTGCACTTTGAAGTACTCAATTAGTTACCTTGTGTTAGTGGATATAAACCACATCAAAAGCTATTTTTTCTCTGTAATGCTAAATTTAAAGCTTAAAACCCATTATTATTTTTTACTTGACAATGAACCTTTGAATGTATTCTCGTACATTTAAAGTATTTTTTTACTATTATGCCTCAAAAGTAACAAAAGAAAACTAAAATTATTTGTAATCCATAAAAAAATATATAACAAAAAAATGATTACCATCGACGAATTTTGGTATGGTTATAATTTCACTATGCTTTAATGTAATCTACAATTTCAGTAGTAGTCCAAATATTTGATAAATTAACGTACATACATAGATAAATTAATAATAAATTAATAAAATAATAATAAATTAATACATATATCCTTTACAGGTGTCATTGTTTGTTGAAAGCGGAATGAACCGAGGTAATTTTAATTTAAAAAATTTCCTGAATTATTAATTGAGTGACTTCATTATAATTAAACAAAACTTATAATTTAATTTTTGCAAATGAAAATAATTTTTCTATGGATGACGAAGACGGTAATCACGTGTTGCAGTGATAAAAAAATTGCTATTGTTGGAACTGTTGATGTGTTGGGCTACAAAATATAAATATAGGTAAATAATTTTTACTAAAATTATAATTTAAACCCAACTTGAAGTGATCTGAAAAATTAAAGTCAATGAAATAATCAGAAAAAAAATTATTTTTCGGTCGAAAATATATTTTTGGTGTCTGGTATCCGTACGGGAGACGTCAAATTGCGTCCCACGGTCAAGGGTACGGGTAAATTGCGTCCCATCGGCCCTCATGGTCAGAATGGTAAGTAAAATCCTCTTATTCCTTAAGCTGCATAAAGGTTCACAATGTTTTGGGCATTTTATAGTACAGGGTATTACAACTATTAATACTAAATTGTGTTTCTATAAATATTTTTCACTTATTTTTTTTTTATAGTTATTGACTTAGTGAAAAATTAATTTATTTACTACTTTGTTGTAACATCAAAGAGAACTTAATTTTTTAACCCCCCTTAGCATACGAGTATAGTATAAGATAAGTATTAAATAACTAGAAAGGGTTCAACACAAGTTTTGGAAATACATACATAAATTTCAAACGTGGACTTCCAGTGGATGACTTTTCAGACGAAGGTTGCCTTAGATGTTGTAATACCAAGTCACTTGAAGATAGAAGGGTTGTTGCTGACCTCTGTTTTGTTTATGAGCTGTTCAGCGACAAAATCGATTGCAAGGCTTTGCTCGAGTATTTTGTAATTATTAAGCCAGTAAGACTTACTAGATCCAAACAATTATTTGAAGTGAAACATTATTCCACTAATTATGGCCTTTTCAGTCCGATGGCTTGGATGACTCATTTTGCTAACTGCATTAGTAAAGATGATTTCTTGGATTTGTTCGGTCCATTGACCAAGTTTAAGAAATTACTTTCGGACAAGGATATTCTATCGACGGGTGTTAATCCACTTTATAATTGTACATAATATTATTTTACTTTCTTGAGTTATACTGTAGTTTTTACTTTATCATACGAAGCATGAAAAAGTATTGTTATCGTGCAGAAAAAAAATTGAGATTTTGATGAATTTAAGCGTATTGGGGTCCCAGAAGCGGAAAATCATCATTTCCAAAAAATGTCTGTAAGGGTGTCTGTGTGTGTGTTAGGAATTTTTTGATAAAATTTCGTATATGTACATATATTGAGACTTCGAACTGATTAGATTTTGGTTAAAATCGGTACACCCAAAAAAAATTAATATTTTGTAAATTAAAAAAATAATTTTTTTCCTTTTTTTTAAATTTTATGTTTTTATTAAATTCTTCTCTATAATAATATTAAAAAAGTATTAATCAATAATCGTGTAAATATCTAATTTTTGAAAATATCTTTTTTAAAATTTATAAAAAAATTATTTTTTCTTATTTTTTAAATTTTATTTTTTTATTATATTCTGCTTCATAATAATAATAAAAAAGTATTAATTAATAATTGTGTAAATATCCTATTTATTTATATTTTTGCTATTTAAAAGTATGATAAAGTTATGGGCATGGCCACATCCGATTTTTTACTTTGTTGTAAAAAGGTTTTATCCATTAATGAAGATATTATTATTATTTTAAATTGATATAAAAAGAGAGTTTACTTCCTATTCTTCTTCTTCTTAATTTAGAACTACGGCCAGTTATTACCATGATGTAGTAAGTTTATACCTAGAGTTGCATGGTTCTATGCGCATTTGATTAAGGTGCTAACCTTGCTAGCCCATAAATCAGACTGGGCTATTAGCTCCAATTGTAAACATGAACCGCGTTCTCCTACTCCTTAGTACATTGATTTCAGAAATCCATTATAACATAATAAGCATAAGGAATACTTACGGCATATGAAATATAAATACAAATAAAAGCTTAGTAAAGTTCCGAATAGTGTAGAAACCTTAAGCTGCATGACAAAATAACTTTTTGCGCATATTTGAATAACTCCAGTATTATTCAATACTCCATTAAGTTTTTATTTCATATATTTCTTATTTATTTCTTATGCTTATGTTTACTAGATCCGCTCTTGAGTTTGAAAAAGAATCTTATATACCGAAACATAAATACGGAGAAAAATATATTGAACTACCGAAAAATTAAGCAAGAACGAATTCATTCGATAATAAAGGTATTTGCAATACTTAAATTTTGTTAAAGACTATCTACAAAATTTTATGATCAAATACTTTTTTCACTTTATTTTAATGCTACACTGAGAAAAAAATTCGTCAATATGATGAATTTCATTTATTGGCCCAAAAATTATGAACTTTTCATATATTTTTTTAAACAAAAATTTGTTTTGTTTAATTTATTGTTGAGCAAGTGTATTTGCATGCTTTTGGAAATATTAATTTGGTTTCTGTCCCAGCAAAAAAAAAATGCAAGCAAAAATATTGCAAAAATTCAACAGAAAGATAGAGAATGATTTAGAGAGGTTTACAATATACTTCTTCTAAGAAAAATAACAGTTTGATATTTAAGAAAACTACACAAAATGTTAACATAACAGAATTATAATTCATAAAGTTACTAATTGGTTACCCGGTTTTGAACGGTGGTGCTAAAGAAAATAAATTAGGTAATTACCATAGACCGGAATTCTAAAAAAAATACACTTATCGGTTAAAACATACATTTTATTAAATTTGACTTCGATATATCCAGTAAAGTCAGCCAAGATCCATCCCAATAACATTTTTCCTTGGTACTTACCTAACCATACCTAAATATTGCTGACAAATGACAATTTTTGTTAAGCTGCAGCTTACTGTGAGCCAGGACAAGCGAATGCAAAACGCAGCAATACACGCAGGTAATTCTCATGTACGGTTAAATAACCTGCATTTGGCTTGGGGCAGGCCAAGCGCAAGAGAAACGCAGCACCACACGCAGGAAATTCATGTGTATTGCTAAAAATAACCTGTCGATTACTATTTATTTGATGTCAGCCAGGCCTGTCTAAGGCTTGGCAGGGAAATTTGATTTTTCAGGCAATTACCAGGATTGAAATGTTACTTGGGTGATAAGCCTGTTACAGGTACAGGTATCTGTGAAATTTTACTTGGCAGGTCGCTGCCTGGCTTTTCAAAAGGTTTAAAATGTTACTTGAGCAACCAGTGTTGCAGAGGTACACGATTGAATGATTGATATACCAACGTTTTTATATATTATTTATATTTAATAATTAAATAATTTATTAATAAATTAAAAAAATATCTGCATTTTGTATTTCTTTACTTTACTGTTAAAACTCTATTATTTCAACATTTTATTTCGTTTAGTTATACATATAGATATTAAATACCACACATATTGCTTGAAATTTTTAATTCTTAAGTTTATTTCTATTAAAATAAGAGTAGTTTGAGAAACAAAATTATCTACAATCTTGAGCAAAAGAAAAGTACTTGAACCAATTCATTGTTAAATGCAGGTTTCACGATACGCAAGAAAATTAAATCAGAAGAATGTAGCGAATATGTTTGCTACAAATTGTCTATATTGTATTATGAAATACACACAAATACCATGTAGATTATTTTTGATAATAGTAATATTAAAGAAATATTCAGAAGTCGCTATTGGTGAATACCAATAAAACTTGAGAACAGAAAAGTTAACAGAGATCTATTTATACATGTCAAGAAACAGATAAAATAGAAGTTCAAGAAGAAACTGCATCGACTGTTTATCGATTTTAACAGATATAATGCGCTTATAATAATGAAAGGAATGAAAATGCGGACAAACTGATAAGTTTAGTTAGCATTACATTGACGAATTCAAAAGCTACGGCTAAGGCTCAGAATGGAGAAACAAATATAATATTATATTATTTAAAATAATTTCAAACAAACACATTATCAGTAACTTTCAACTTTTTGTTATAGTTATTGATAGAAAATAATAAAAGAGACGTACTGCAAGGCAATAGCAAAAATATGATTCTGAAATATTGGTTTACGTAGATTATATCGTAAAAGTTGAAGAAAAAAAAACAATACTGCCTTAATACACTTTTAATATTTAATATAATATTTTAATAAAAACAAATTTTATGTACGCTATGAAATTTTTATGTTTTGACAAAAACCAAAAAAAAAGTAATACTAAAGATATTAGAAAAATCATTTAAAAAATAGTAAACGTCAGGAAGATACGATAAAAGCAGTACGTAGTAAAATAGATATAGAATAAAAAGAGGAAAACCAAGATTGAGGTGATGGGAGGTGACAAAGAACAAGGAACGGATAAACTAGAGAGCGAAGTGTAGCTATAGAAATATCGCTGCATCATCATGAATAACTCAAAATTTGGAGTAAGAAGACTTCTACAGAAATGGTTATAATATAATGTTTCGTCAGTAATAGTTACTGAAATTCGTCAAGATATTATTATCTAGATATAAGAAAATTTTTTTAAATATTAATTTTAATTGCAATTTAATACCTAAGTTGAATTTTTTATCGATACTAAAAATATTTAGTGTTTTTATAAATGAAAACAATATTTGGTCATGACATATTAGCAAAGCTTATTTTCTTAGCTTTCCAACGATATTATATTTTGTGTATGTATTATATTCAATAAATAATAAAGCTGGAAGCAATTTTAACTTTTTACCAAAGTAGGCCGGAGAAAATTTTACGTATAAAAAAACTACTGATAATAAATTTTTTGTCAAGTGGGTGTGCATTTTCAGTTTTTTCAACATAAATAATTGAATTATATGTATAGGTATTATTATTAAAATCTGATTGGTGAATATTTGTCATTGAAAATAGATTTATGAACTATTTGATAAAGAAATCTATTATCCGATGTGTTTTGTTTTTGTACTAAAAACTAATCTCGGCTCACTGCGGAACTATAACATTGTATACCCTCGAGATACCCGGTTCGAATCCAGTGGATTATAAGAATTTGATTAAAACCGCCAGCTCTGAAAATAATAGCCAACTAGCAACTATCAAGAAGGTAATTTGCTGACAAAATCGTTCTCGAAATGAAGTAATGCTTTTCTTGTTTATATAGGTCCTCTGTTATCAACCTCTTATAGCTTTATATCCCTTAAGCGGTCTATTCACGACCTGATTTGGTTTTTTGGGAATTTGAATTTTGAGTTTTAAGTAAAACTACTCTGTACTTTTGTTGACGATTTACTTTATTATCTTTATTGTAACTTTATCTAACTTCCATTTCTTTTTGTCATTTCTTTTTCGTTCCTAATTGTTTCCCAAAATTTGCCTTTCTGTTTTTAAATATTAATTTGAATAATTGAAATTATCGAAATTTTTCCACCTTTATCCTTTTTATCTTTGGTGTTAGATTCCTCTGGTTCTTTCCTGTTGAAAGTGGCGCGTTACTTTTTTTTTGGAAATTTTAAAGTCCACCGATCGAAATTTTCAAATAATAATAATTAATTTAATAAAAATAATAGTGAACAGGTGAAACTTAAAATTATGGACAGGCTTTAAAATAAATTATTGTTTAAAAACCTGGAAGTTTGTCGTTGGCTTTCAGGACCCTCTGCATAATTTAGCAGGGCCGTAGAAGTCCCGCACGTTAAATGTCTTCAACTTGGTTTGCCTTTCATTGCAATAGAGAATAATATAGGTACTATTTTTTAGCAAATATATTTTGTAACAAATATTATGTTAAAGTAAGAAAATCAAACTTTAACATATCAAAACGACCGTATTATAATAAATATAAAAAGAAAACTATAAAAATAGCTATAAGTGGATTTCGGAAGATCTATCCAATGATGGATAGGTACTCCTTTCTATATATAAAAATATATTTTGTTAAAATTTAATTAAATAAACATCATAACAAATCATGAAATACAATAATTTAAATTTTGCAATATTTAAATTTATCTATTATTCTAATCTGCAGTTTGTAAGAAACCGACACAACGGGTTTCCTGGGGCCTGCTGCTAGAAGCTTTCGGCTCTTACTTGTCAAGTTTTCACTTTCAAGAATTTTCATAATCACCTCAAAAGCGAAAATTTAAAGACTGAAAAGTTAAAAAGTGAGGAGTGAAAAGCTTCTAGAAACAAACTCTAATACTGATGATATACATAATAATAGTAAATGTTTATAACCTAAAAATAAGTGTGAATTTGCCTGAATATCTAATTAAATACAATGGGCAAAAACAATTGAGTAATTATAATATAGATTTGGAAGAAGAAAAATACTGTTCAGTACCTATCATAAGGCAAAGGTTCCTTATAACGAAATTAAAAAGTTTTCAAATATTAAGACAGACTCAATAACTATCATTAAGAAAATGGCGTAGGGAAAAATTTCTTGGTGTTTCCAGTAGCGTAGCCATAAATTTAGTTCGGAGGAGGCCCACTCATCCCGAACTATTTAAAAAAATATTTTTAAAAAGCCGTACAAAGAGTTTATTTAACAAGATGTATAAATGGATCGTTTCAAATTTCGAATTAATAATTTCGGGGGGGGGGGGGGGGGCTGGCTACGCCACTGAGTGTTTCTACCACTACGATAGCAACATTATGGTCGTAAATTGAAAACAGGTATAATACGCAACACATTTTATCTAAGAAGAATCGCTTAGACATATTTTTTTGACATTTGAAGATTTTCAGGCAATTGTTGTTTAATTAGATTAGAACGCGCTTTAAACCCATAACTATTTTATCCGCTATCCTCAAAACTTGTCGTATTTGATATGGGTTCAATTCAAATCTAAACAATGCACAAAACACTTTTCAGAACAAAATCTTTTTAAGTTATCACAAATAAATTACACTGTAAGTATAAAATATCGCAAACGTTTTTACCCCTTTTTTCCATACTATAGCATTATCGAGCGATGAAGTTCTCCTTTTCTATTTTCGATTTTCTATTTTCCTATTTCTTAATCCAATTTCATGGCCTGATGATGTCATAATATGGTGAACACGATTGCAATATTTGTTTACAAATACAAAAAAAGTATGTTTTCGTACAGTATAATTAGAGTACCTCGAATATGACAAGGAAAGGGTGATATAGTTTTTTCTCTTATGTATGGGAGATAATTTTTATAATTGAGCAATCACCAATATTTCTGTCTTTAACAGTTAACATAATAGTTCCGCGTCGAAACGTGCCGCGTTGAAACAATTGCGTCGAAACAATCTCTTCGAAACAATCACATCGAAACAATCACATCAGAATAAACTGTTCTCTTTTTCGTCTTGTTTATGCCAAATCTTTCAGTATTCTAATTCTTCCATCTGGACTATGGAAACGATGAATTCCTGATCAATCTAAATCAAATACCTCGGCTGAAGTTTTTAAGATCAGTAGGAAAGTCAGTTATTTTTAATTATATTTATTATTTCTCAGGTTAGATGGCCGGATGCAATTTATCTTAAGAAATAAGAAGGAAGAATAATGGTGACCGTACAGAAATAAGACTTATTCTCGATATTTCCTCATTGAAAGTTAAAACTTCTAACCAAACATCTTTGTAAATAATCGACCTTCTTTTTGGCTGGAAGTTTCTAAAGAGTGCTGTTAAGGTTGGATAACATGCTCTTGCAGAATGGAAGATCAATTGACCACAGGTTACAATTAAAAAAATTTGTAACCAAAAACCTGCAAAGACTTCATCATTGAATTTGTACTCTCGTCTCTTTCATTTTAACGCGCAACTGAAAACAACTGATTAAACCGCAATGAGGTAAAATAACAATTTAGAAGTTATAAGTTTATATACCCAAACCTAAACTTGAAAACTTAAATTTCAATCGCAAAAACCGTGCGAGTATTTTACTATGCAAATCACAAAGCCTGTTTATGATAATTCATAAACAGATTATTCATGACGTAGCATCTTATGTTTTTGCAGGCACATGAAATATCATCTGTTTTAGTCCAAGACAGAAGTAGTAAAGTAATTCCCTCTTGTGGGATCTTGTTTCTTTCGTCTGTTAATAATAAATGGGTTAATTTTTCTAACGCTTCTAAAATCCACGGATTTAGCGGCTGTAAGACCCCTAATTTGTAATGCGAGCTGTTTGCAATCTTATCTTGGACTCCGTTGGGTTTCAACTAACCATCCCTTTTTAATGTGATTTCTTCTTACCAAGTTGGGTAGTAGGCCAATGACTTGACACTTAACTAATTCAATTAACTAAACTAGGCTAATGATAATTGAATGGATATCAAATTACTTTTGGTTACTTTTTAGTCATTTTTTTTTATCAAACAGCAATTTTTTTAAATTAAATTTTTATAAATAGAGCTTATTTCAAAGTTTCTTTAAAGTAACTTTAAAGTAAGTAAAATTTATATTTTTAAGTTAGACACTTACGATTAAATTTCATTCAGTAATTAGAGTTTTACCATTACTCGAATCATTAACCTACAGCTGGAATTAATTAGGAGAGAAATGAATTTTGATACGAACGTGTAAAATTTCATTTGAAAACAAAATTAAAGGTGACGGCGCACTAAAGTTGCTCTGGTGTAGTTGCTCACAATGTGCAAAATGCCTTTAAAATTTATACGATCGATTTTGATAATATTTAATAATTTAAGAACGAAAAAAAAAATTAATTATACCAAGTGACAAAAATTTAATGCGGACGTTACTCCAAATACCGTAAATAATTATGATGCTTCTGTGCGCGGTTGGCGAAAAATATGAACGAATTTCTCTTGTTAGAGTGGAAACAATAATGGTTCAGTCTCTGCCTTTCCCCTATATTGAATAAATAGGTAGGAACTATAAAGCAATTATGAAATTATCCGGAAAGGATAATTAACTATTTAAAAAGGGTTTTTTTACTTGAAAACAATTATCGAGTACAATTAATTTATCACCACTCCTTTTAGGGAATATTTTTTTAGTAACGTAAAAACTCATCAGGTCACGTAATGGTAGCATCTGTGGACGTAAAGTCCACTAATTTATGAGAACGTACGAGTGCGTGCAACTATGATTAGATAGCATCATGAGGAAACAGTCGCAGTTTTCCTCGGAGATGTGCAAATTAGCTGCTTGACGTATAAATACCAGCACAATATGAGACCGGCACGAAATATAATTTACTAGATTAAAGCCAATCTCGATTAATGATATCGACCCGCTGAATGATGCATTTATATTACATGCACAGGAAAACTTGATTCCAATTTTAACGGTGAAGTGAATTATTGCGATTTTACGGATTGATATCTTTTCTTTTATTTTTTTTTTATTTTCTAGTTTTAAATTCTTGTAATTTATTAAATCACTCCCCATCATTTATTAGATATTTTTACTCGCGATAATAGTAATTAATTGTTTCTTCTTTCACGCTTCCATTTAATTGTGAAAACTTAGCTTGGCTATTTTCACTACACTACATATAAATATAAGTATTAATAAATGCGGCAGAAACTTTTTCTTGTCAAAAATCGCATTTATTTAAACATGTTAGGTTATCAGTTAATACTTTGGAGGAAATCACAAGATTCATCATTTGAAATATCAATATCATTTTTTATTTCTCAAGTAAACGTCTTTGCAGATTTATCAAATATTTGTATTTGTATATATTTATAACCCATAAACTAATTACGATTTTAATCTGAGTTTAATAATTTATGTAACTGGATGCGCAAAAGTTTTTGAAATGTAAAAACAACCGTGTTTATCTTAAATTCTAAATAAAAATAAATGGCCAAGCAGTAATTTTGAAATATCTAAAACAATTTTCCTAATAAAATCTGTGCTTCTCGAGGGAGCAATCGGGCTGCACTTGTGATAGCAAAATGAGAGATGGAAACGATAACAGACAGATCATAGAAAACCCTTGCGGTTAGACTTGCACCATAACCCACTCGAGAGTTCTTCCAAGTCTTGGCATTATCAAAATCAGTTAGAATTTTTTTTCTAAAAATGAAACTGTTAATAATTTACGATCATTTTAAAACTTATGAGTAAAATTTCTCTAATAAACTTTTTAATTACCAAAAGAGTAATAAAACTAAGGGAAAATTTGAATTTTGAATAGCCGATAAGAGTTTCAAGGGTTCAGATATCTCCAATTATATCAAATATGGCTCGTAGTCAAGTTGCGTTAGTAAAGAAAAGTTTGTTATGTAAGTCCAGAAACTTTAACTGCCCTTGGTAATTTCATTGCTTTGCGAAATTGAACCTTTTACGTTAAATCGTTTATATTTATCTGAGTAGAATTTTAAATTTCTAAAATTTTTTATTTATTTTCATTTATATCATTAAAGGTAAGTACCAGTTTTATTATGCTAAGATAATACCAAATTGTTAAAATGTAAAAGAGCTTTTGGCATTAAACCTAAATCAAGGGTGTAGCTGCTTGGGCCTCAGGGACTGCGAGTGCAGTCCGCACGGCTCAAGATCCAGATTATAGAGCCCCAAAATAAGCTATACATTTCATTGTAAGCAGTTAGTTTTACTTCATTAGGAACAGAGGAGAATTTCTTGATATCGCAACAGGCATCAAAAGTTTTAAAATGTAAAATGGTTTTCAGTTAGAAAAAAATTATTCCGCATCGACCGTCGTCGTCGCTAATAACAACTTATTAACTATAAAGGATATTTTGAATAATACAACATAGGCGTACGTCGAATTTTGTACCCACGCTATTATGTCTATATGCGCCACTGACCTAAATTCACTACTTGACCGGAAATGACGCACTTGGAGTCAGAAATCCGGATTCGGAAGTCGAGCATGCACGGTTGCATTTTCTAATTGCAAATTTCATGTTCTGTCAAGTTTTAGTAAAATAGAGCGACGTTTCTGAAATATTTGTAGTACTTGAAACTTACAACATTGCAATACCTTAAATATAATATGAATTGTTTCCAGTCACATTTATATTTTATTATGTTTTTTTTCTAAATTTATGATTACTTGTCATTTTGTGATTTTTTTCCTATTTTTCAAACCGGACTTTAGTGGATTTAAAAAAATAAATCTTAAGAAAAGTAGTTTATACTTTTATCTATTATTATTACTATTTTATATTATACAAATAATTTTAATTTTTAAATCACATGTCTAAATTTAATAATTTATTAATTTTCTAGAGAGAAATATAAATTTTTAATTTAAATAACTTATTCATCAATAGTAAAGAACTGGGAATTTGAAAATACAGCACATTCACTGAGAAAAATGAAGTTTTAAATCAAAACGATAATTTGTTTTGAAATTTAATTTTTTGGTTTAAAAGAAATCGTTTTATAATAAATACTCATTGGTTTAAGTTAATGTAATGCATTCTTTTAAAACAAAACAAAATTTGTTTTAAAATAGTTTATTTCAAACAAACGTTTTATTATTTAAATTAAAAAAAATGTTATTTTATATGAAAAGAAATTATTTTATTATATTAAATACTTCCATTATTTTGCACAGAAAAAAAATCTTTTGCTTCAAAACGAATTACTTCTAATCAAAGCATTTTATGCATTCCTAATAAGTATGAAAAATAGCAGAATCATTATAGGTAGTAGTTTTATTTCAAAACCGAAATAGTTTTAATTGAAATTTCTCGATGATGTTTAAGATCTCTCAATTTTGTATTAAGAATTACATATGGTTCGATCAAAGTATTTTCAAGATAGGAAGTTGAACTGTGCCAAAAACAACTACAGTGAGTGTAGAAAGTATTCGTCACCTCCTATATTACCAATGTAAATTGTCCATTTTCAAACCGTTTTTTGACATATAAAAATCGCTTTTACAGCAAAACTTTTTAGACATTTTTTGTTAAAAATTTCATTGTCTTCAATTTTATATCTATACATTTTTCTATTTTGTCGCCCCGTTTTTGACTGGCAGCGACTTAAACAAGAATCTGAAAAATACCAAAAATATTGTCTCCTGTATCTCAAAATCGGTGTAACAAAATAAAAAAATGTATAAGTAGTTTTTTAATTGCAAATTTTATTCCCTACATTTTTGTTTATATACATTTTTTTATTTTGTCACACCGTTTCTGAAATACAGTTGATAATATTTTTTGTATTTTTCAGAGTCTTGTTTAAGTCGCTGCCAGTCAAAAACGGGGCGACCAAATAGAAAAATGTGTAGATATAAAATTGAAGACAATGAAATTTTTAACAAAAAATGTCTAAAAAGTTTTGCTGTAAGAGCGATTTTTATACGCCAAAAAATGGTTTGAAAATGGGTAATTTACATTGGTAATATAGGAGGTGACGAATACTTTCTACACTCACTGTATATAATTTTAATTTAAAATTGAAAGATATATTTTAATATTATAAAAGCATAATATTATAAAAGTGTTACTGCTGTATGTACATACATACATATTAGCAATATCAGTCATACGAAGTTGCAAGTTGAAAGACGCAATTTAGCAGTTTTGGTTTCATGGGAAGTAAAATAATATCTGATAAGAAAATGAACATGTAGGTAATCCTTGTTACCTACCACTTACGTCCTCCATATCAGTAGTTTACCGAAGTTAAAAGTGTTTACATCTATACCAACAATTTACATAAATGGCTGATGAGAAAATGAAATTCTTATTGGAAAAATGGGATATGGCGCACCTTATACCAATTTTATTTCTCAGTATGTACCATTATAATAATGTACCGCATTTGTAAAATTTTTTAATTATAGTTTTTTTTATTATAATGAAATTACTAATACTTTTTTTGTTGAAAGGAAAGGTTCTCGTCCGATGTAGGGTTACTCAAAAACAGGATATTGGGTTAGCGGACACCAAATAAAACTACTTACTAAAGTTACTTTGCCGACGTTTCGAAGGTATACTAAGCCTTCATCTTCAGGACTGTGAAGAAAGCAAATAGGAACATCGGTTTTTTTTGTTTTTGTAATGTGTAGTGCCTAATAATAAATTAAAAAGTTTCCAAAATCATGTATTTAATTTAAATAAAATTTATTAATTGAATCAAATGTACAACTTTATTATTCGAAAGATTAATTCTATTTTGAATTAAAACTACAATATACTTCAGACAAAATAAATTAATTTTAAACTAAAACTATTAATGTTTTGAAATAAAACTACCATGTTTTAAATTAAAACTATTGCTGTTTTGAAATAAAATTACAACGAATTAAGTTAAAACTATAATTGTTTTAAATGAAAACTACTGGATGTTTTGAAATAAAACTCCAACGTTTTTATTCGAAAAAGAATTTTCAAAAAGAAAATTGTTTTGATTTAAATGTCACTGTTGTTTCCCCATATACAATGCATAAAATCGTTTGAATGAAAATAATTCGTTTTGTAACAAACGATTTTTTTTCTCAGTGTTGAATAAAGAATTTGTTCTACTTAAATATTTAATTCAAATTATATAATACAATAAATAACTTAATGAAGGAATAATGATTTTTCAAGTACTCTTTAAAAAATGAATTCAATACATTTTTACCTCAAAATTTCATCTTACTTGAGTAAATATATAATTCCCTCTATATTCTTAATTTGATTTAATTTCTTGTACGATTATACACAGTATAGTAGGGAGACTGGGTACGGTGGTAACATGGACCGGTTGTAAGAACTCGAATATTATCGTACCTATGCATGGGTGGTGCGAGGTGCAAAGGGAGAAGCACGCGGGAAACAAGTCCCAACACGGCTCCAGGGCGCAGTGGCAGTGTGACGAAAACACGAAAAATTGGCCAAAAATCAGATTTTGACTTTAATGATTTAAAATTGGTACAAATAACATGGGAAAATTAATTAAAAAATTCAAAATTGACATGGGTGCTTTAGGGGGGGGGGAGGTGTTTTTTATACAGGTGGTTATTAAAATATGACTTTTACTTTTAAAGACTTAAAATTGGTCTAAATAATACAGAAAAATAATTAAATAAAATAAAAACTAAACAGGGATGATTTTAGAGGGTATTTTTTGTATACGACCGGCAAAAAATGTTTTCTTTTGCATTCATCATGTTAAATATCATCTATTCAATACAGTAACAATATAAAAACAAAATTGAGACCTCGGGGGAGTGTTCTGTGTTCTAAGGGATGGTTTCTGATAAAGTTATCGCAAGTTTACATATTTATAGTCAACTTATTTAAGTCATAGACTTTATAATAATGGAATTTTAAAAAGATTTAATTGCAGGGTGCTTTTTAGGGGTTAATTTTAATCTAAATAATGATTTTCATTGCTTCTACACTCTTCCAAATCGTTACACGTTTATTGCACAGTCAAAGAGATTTTATTTTAGTGCTTTGAATATAGTACATACGCAACGCGTCGCGCGTCCACGTTGTTTAAAAACGCTAATCACTTAAAAAAGTTGAATGAGGTTACAAATTTGACATGATGTGTTTAAGAAATATCTAATGTATTTTTTGCAAATTTTTTGAAAGCGGTATCATGTGGAACATTTTTGTAAGTCCACTCAAAGTTGGAAAATTGCATGATATTTTCTATTGAACAGTTCCCGGAATTAAGTTGTATGTATTTAATTAATGCACTATTTCATTGTCTTAGAATTTTCTTAATTCAAGAGTACATACTTCAAAACATCTTTTCTATTAAATAATAATGTGAACCCTAAACTGAAATCCGCACAATAACTCGTCAAAACTTCATGTCGCACGAAGCGATATGCTACTCAAATCACCGATTAATGGAGAGCGATGTTTACATCGCTCTAACAAGAAGAAATATGTTTCAATTTACTTGAGATTCTTGGAAAAGGTCACTGATGTTTCCTCCAAAGATATACTGAATCTCGTTGCAAAACTGTTAAGTTGACAAAATGTATTTTTTGCAAGTATTGCGAAAAAGCAATATTTTGGTTGCTGGTTGGATTTAAAGTTAAAACATGGAAAACTGTTGTTAGGTGTTACCTTTTTTACACCAAAATAAAATAATGTGATCTACGTTAGATTAGTTTACGTATTTCAACAAATTTAAGAATTATATTGGCAAATAAATATTTTTTAATAACATTACAAATCGGTCTCATCTTCTTCAACACTATCTCCGTGAGTATAATCGGGTGGATAGAAATTATCACAAGTTCAACAGTTGGAATTATAACTACACGTTTCTGTACAAGGCATATTGTTCGCTTAACATTTTGCGTAGTGGTGAACATCGATTTATTAGACATGAACATTTCATCAGTTTGAGAAGGGACTCTGGAGCACATGGTCTTCACACATTATAAGAGTAAGCACTACCTCTTGCAAACACCAGCCGTGTCCAACTGGATTTGGGACGACTCAATTCGGTTCATCATCTTTTGACCACACAAATACTTCTAAGTTACCTCTCTCTTAATTGCGGATAAAAGGGAGCCTCTAGTGGGAGGTAACTTATCTCCAAGGGCTTGTTTGGCTGTAAACATTGCAATAAGTTCTTATTCACTCGCTGAAATAAAAGATTTCCAATACGACAACTTTTCTTTCCCAAACAAACTTCCTGTGGTCTCACAACCTGATAGTGCGTGAAATCCGGGCAATGTTAAAGCTTTTAGTGATCCGAGTGAAACATATGCATATGTTTTTTACTGATATTGCTTCGCTTGACGATGGTACAAAGAAGGTGTTTTCCGAAAGCCTTGCATAGCGCCTCACTAGCAAAACCAAAATGTCTGTGTCTTGAGCAAACACCAGTAGTGTATCTGCACCTGTATCTATTGCGTAAATGGCATGTAGTACAATTTTTATGTTGGCTTCTTCTTAATTACTCTTTAAACAATTCAAAAAGCAGTGCGTCGCCGAAACAACACTGGATGACTTAGAATTGTGTGTGCAAGATAGGAGGTTTTTTCATCTTTAATACGAGTGTGTGACTCTTTTTCTTTTTCAAATTTATCTTTGAAAGCCTTGCATAGCGCCTCACTAGCAAAACCAAAATGTCTGTGTCTTGAGCAAACACCAGTAGTGTATCTGCACCTGTATCTATTGCGTAAATGGCATGTAGTACAATTTTTATGTTGGCTTCTTCTTAATTACTCTTTAAACAATTCAAAAAGCAGTGCGTCGCCGAAACAACACTGGATGACTTAGAATTGTGTAGAATAGAATAGAATTGTGATTCGTCTAATGTAAGTACTTGTCAAAACTAACATGAAGTTCATCATACTGGCAGTTTTTCCTTTGGATCGCAAAGATCACCTTTTTGCATTGCCAAGAAGAGTTTAGTAATCTAGCTCGTATCTTTTGAATTTCATTATAAATACTTATTGTACAAATCTTCATGTTCTTTCAAAAATACTGAAAGTAGCAATCTCGCAGGGCACCGGAGGACGGATATATGCTTCTACCGCACGTCTAAACTTTTTACCTGAAATAATTTTACTGACTGTGCTCTCACCATACAGCACTGACCACAAATCAGGAATTCCAGTTCGATCAATGACAACTGCAATAATTGCACATATCATTGACTAAATAGACCAAATATCATTCAACCTATTAATTTTTCCCAATACATGCTACGGATATTTTTTTTAGCTAGTACAAATACCTTTCGAACAAAATAATAAAAATCAAAATCGGTGTGACAGCAACCGAGATAGGTCATTTTGTTCATAGTGAAGCGGCGGCCATCTTCAATGACATCATCACAGCCACACGCATCATCTGTGAAAATGTCACCATCAAAATTATTAAATCCCATGTTTTTATTTATTAAATAGTACCACTAACACCATCCCTTCATTAACTTTTCCACGGGAAGCACAATGCTTCACAATATTGGATACAATTTTGTTATTAACACGCGTGTGTTAATACGATCAAGTAGGATGCGACTCATCTCAGATTGGCCAGCATCCTGCCATCTGTTTTACCGCACATCTCGAAGATGGAAAAATACATTATCGTCAACTAACTCTCATTGATTATCTCAATAATATATTATTGACTCAACCCGTCACTTGCAACAGGCACGTATCTGACTCTGATAGGTCAAGTCGGTGGCAAGTCAAACACCCAAGTCGTCAATCTTGTCAACACGATTAAGTAATTTCTCATTAATATGCACTATATAACCAAACTGTGTTTGGAGTAAGAAATTACCGAGCAGTTATCATATAATATGGATTGAATAGAGATTGGTGGTTGAACAGGATCGACTAGTTATAATTGTAATAAAATTTTTATATAAAACATAAATAAAATACCATAATATGGAATTTGGGTGAGCGTGCAAAGCTACCGTCAATTTTGTTTTTTTTTCTTATGTTTTTGTTTTTTTAATATTTAGCTAATATCGTAATTCAGTCTACAATTCATCTGTATTTTTAAATTTTTTATGTTAACTTCACCGCCAGCCGCGCCGGTCTTCACAAATCTTGGAAGTGAAAATTAACACACTTCCCGTCATCCAATCAAGCTGAAATTTTGCACATCGACTGGAAGTCGATGTCATTGCATTCTTACATTTGGGGTCACGCATATACACACGCAATAAAATAAAAGCCAAGACCTTGCATAATATAAAAGATTTACAATAAAAACTGTGTTGTTATAGGATTATTTTTTTTACTTCTAATTTTCTTATTTTTTTCATATCAAAATCTACCCCCAGAAATTCTTATACTATTAATCTTTTTACATCTTGAAAGTTATATAGTTGTCTAGTTTTAAACCCTATACCACACTGTTTATACTCCTTCTACATCTACAAAATACTTTGTTATTTTACTAATTTATTTTTAGTCCGATTTCTGCTATTTGTTTTTTTATTTTTTTAAAGAAATCTATCAATAAATTTCTTTTCTTATATTGTTTTCTTACTATATTCATTACTATATCTTTGTAGCTTTGGTTCTGCTTTAAACATTATCATGCATTGGAAAGGTAATTTGAGGTTTCGGAGTAATATCAAGCAACTTCACGGACATTGCATATTACACTGCCATTGATTTCAAAATGTTGTGTTACTCTATTGATTACTTTAATAATAGTTTTTGTATTTGTATTTGTAGTTGGCAGTATTTAAAAAAATGCTCGCTCTTGAGTGGGTTAGAATAATCAGTATATGTCAAATTTCTTGAATGAAGATCTGCAACTTGTGATTTGACCCACTCCAGCCAGATTCTGAACTGTGAATAAGAAATAATTTCAGCATTTCAGATAACCTCCTTTCAGCATTATATGTATAACCGATACTTCTACTCCGACAATTTGACACGAATATTACGAATGGCAAATAAGCTAACAAAAGCTTTTCAAGACTAGATTTACAAGTTTTCTCCATATCATAAATAGTAAAAGCTCAATAATTTTACTACGTCTGCTTCTGCAGATGATTTTAAAAGTAAGAACCAGCTATTGTAAATTTACAACATTTAGTCGTATAGTTATGCCACTCATATTGAATATTTTGTAAATTCTTCTCTTTTCCAATTTAAAAAGTGTTTATTGATTTGATCTCTATCTAAGCTATTCAACTCTTTAAAAGTGCTTGAAAACTTTTAAGCCTAAAGCGCATTATAATATTATGTATGTCAGTTTCAGCAGCCTTGCTGCCGCGCGGACCCCTTTAATGTAGAAATTATTTGGAAACTATTTTTTAGCGAAGATAATGGGGATATTTGGAACTAGGTAATATAAGTTTTATATTATTAATCAGATAAAATTTATTTAATACTGAAGCTTAACTTTTAGATTATGTATTGTTTTAATATTAGGAAACTTAGCTGTAATTTAATTCTTTCATTAGTTCATTTTATATAAACGAATCTTTAATAAGATTGCATTGTATTATTTTTAATAAACAAGTTAGGTTAACATTTAATATGTACTAAAAGAAAATGGATAATATAATAAAGTTAAACGATTTCGTTATACTCCGTAAGCAATTTCTGTCAAGAACGTTATCCAAAGTGACAACAGCAAGATACCTTCGAAAATTGTGTATTTTGAGTCTTTGTTGTTAGGTAGTATAATCAAGATTGGCTTTATAAAAGTGTGTAATAAATTGAACTAGGGGTCTGCAAAATTTTAACTTTAAATAAAATATTTATATTAGTTATGTACATTCATAGCATTCTGTATGTGTAGGTTCAAATTTGCAATAATAAAATATTAGTTATTCAGTTCAAGTTTACCTGTGTTAAACTTAGAAGAAACTAACTGACTAATAATTAAATTTAAACTGAGCGAGCAATTTGTAAACGACAATTAGTCACTAAAATTTTTTTAAAAGCAATAAAATGTAAGTACGCATTAATATTAGGCGTATATGACTGTAAATAAATAATAATTTGCATATTAAAAGAGAAAAGTAGGTAAGGCTATCAAATAAAAAAATGCAAACACCGAACACTAAATAAAATTACGTGTTATTAAATTATTCATAACCGTCTGATAATAAATGTAATACATGAAAGTTTTTCGTGTAAATCTACTCCATTAGAAGTTTTTAGCTTCTACCAAATGCGCCTTTTAGGCACTAATACGATTAAGTTATTTTTGCTTTTAGCCCAGTTTATGGAAAGCGCCGTTTCGTCATGAAAAATGCAGTTTAATATATAATTTTAAACCATGTCTGGTTACAGCTTTTTGTTTAGTCTTAAAACTTAAAATACAAGTTTACTTTTAAAACTTTTTTAAGTTTTCTAAATATATTCTAAGATGGTTTAAATTTGAATTCTTCCTATAAAGAAATAATATGCCGTATTTAAAACAATATTATGATAAACTCTCTTTGAACTGTATAAATTTATACAGCAGGTATGTTTGTTATTTCCTTGATTGAGTTTCTCATTTAGAAATAGTGCAAAATGAAATTAAATTTTATAATTTTATAAGTATTCCGGGAAAGAAATTAGCTTAATTAAATAAATATAAGCAGGCGAAAGGAAATTACAGTAATTAAATGTTATATATTAATAATAATAGGTTGTTGGAAGATACCCTACTAAAACATTAGAATTGGAAGAATGTCGAGACTAATTTTAATGCGACTACAGAGCCACCATAAAATGTATGCGCCGAAAGCTGAGCGAAAAACTTTTGCTAAATTTTTGCTACTCTACAATCAGCGGCTACACCAAGTCACCACTGTTTGTAATCTATATAGAATCATAAGTGCATACAAAGAGAAATTCCCAAAGGTGCAATAGTTCGTACTAACTGTTTTAAATTTAGCATTGTGCAGCTAATTTAATAGACAGCTTGCCCCAGAGATATTCTCACATTAATATACTTGCATTTCGTGGTTAGAAATGAAATGCTCATATCATAATTTTCATTATAGACCTAACTTTTGGTAATGGCGATCTAACATATTTCTAATGCAGGAAGTTAGTTATTTTAGTATCATTACAAATTGATACTATTCCAGCGCCATGGTGTCGGCAATAAATGAAATTGTAAACTAGAAATTTTTGAACGGTATTTTCTTTAGTCTTTATTTGAACAAAATTTGGTTTGTTTGGTCAAATATTTGAGATCAAATCCTTGGCGTTTTAGAACAAGGGCCAATTTGAGTTAGATCCATATTCGAATAGAGCCTGCTAATCTGCTTCTAAATAAAAATTGATAGGTCGCTAAGTAACTCCTAGTCTGAGATATTATACTCATCTTCATAAGGATCTAATAAGTCATAATTAAAGTTCCTAAGGAGATAAGTCGACTTATTCCTTTTGAAACAAAATATGTAGGAGTGAAAAAGCTTCAGTTCCTGATTTACAGCAAAGTTCACATCTGGCTTCAGGTATCACATTTTATTTGAAGCAGTTGTAGACTTTTACTTTGACTGTTCATGACTCTGATAACAAACAAACCCATTTTGCTATACTTGACAATAAGAGGCAATAGCTGTCAGAACAGGAAATCAAATTGCGTTTAGTGTAGGTAAATTTATAAAAGATTTATCAACACAAGTAAAGAAACTATATCTTTATATTCCAATGCTTGTGCAGGTAAAAATAAAATAAAAATATAGTTCGCAATTTAAAAAAATTATCTTACCGTATAGAAAATCCACCATAAATTTCTGGTGTCATGGAGTTTCTGGAGTGCAATAGCGATCAAGCCTTAATAGGGATTGATATCAGTTAATAAGATGTACTGATAAGAAAAATCCTTTTAAAGTCGTAGAAATGACCGAAGAGAATTTTTATGGCTACTCGACTCTTCTAAAAACTAACATTCCAATTAAAAAGAAAAACTAAGATGACAAATATTTTTACGATTTCAAAATATGATCTTAACCATATCATATCGGATATAAACACTCTGAAGAAAAGTTTTGCCGTCGTAACAAAGTTGTTAGAACCTCAACAGAGGTTTTTTGTTGCTACAACAAATTTTTTATGTTTAGATCAAAAATTTTTTTTCCAAACAAAAAAAACTTTGTTGTGGTAGCATAAAATTTGTTGTAGCACCAAAAAACTCTGTTCAGACTATAGCTACTAACGAGTTTGTTACCACGATAAACCTTTCTTCAGAGTGAACGTATGGTAAGATTGTTACGGTCCTGGATTTTCTAGGCAAATTTTTATTTATTTTTTAAGATTTCTACTCGAATTTATACGAAATTTTCATAGGCGGCATTGCAATGTTATTTGAATTTATTTTGTTAAAAACACATTTTACCTGGTTATCATCTCGCAGATAATTTTCATTATATTTCGTTTTTAGCTGTGAATTCGCTATTAATTATTCTTATCTTTTTGACGAGCTTATC
This sequence comes from Cantharis flavilabris, assembly GCA_949152465.1. Lineage (NCBI taxonomy): Eukaryota > Metazoa > Arthropoda > Insecta > Coleoptera > Cantharidae > Cantharis > Cantharis flavilabris. The sequence goes on from OX424439.1 coordinate 25,070,666, forward strand.
GGCTGACGATTATTATCGGAAGTTATCCGTACCATTTGTGGGATTTTTTATTGTCACAGATTTCTGATTCGAATTACCGGCTTTTAAGCATTTCGTTCAATCCGATCTTCATTTTGAAGGATTCATCTGCTCCGATATTTTAACATCGAAGATTCACACCGTAACTCAAAATTTGACTTTTGGACTTTTTAGTTCAAGTCCTTACTCGTATATCTTTTTTTGTAGGTTTTTCTGAGGTTCGGTTTTTGCCTTATGGTATAGTTATATGGTTTTTGTTATACCGTTTTACCAATTACCGTTTTACCAATTACCGTTTTACCAATTACCGTTTTACCAATTACCGTTTTACCAATTACCGTTTTACCGATTACCGTTTTACCAATTACCGTTTTGAGGTTCTGCCGATTGCTTGAAATTTACCGTCTTGAAGGCCAGTTATGACCCGTCTTATATTGCTGCTACACCATCTGCCGCTCTAGTTACCGTATTCTCCATCAACAGTCGATCAACTCCAGACTCCAGTTTCAACCTTCCAGGAAAAATACAAGATAGGATCTGTTGTGTTGTCAGATTTGTTACAAATACCTTTTTTTAAGATCATTACATTATATTTTAACCATATTGGGCCGTGCTACTAATAATTACTTCTGCTATTCCACCGTATCAATTTTATTGTTTATCCTGGAGTTAATTCCAGAGGCGTGTACTGTTTAGTGTACGCCTAGTATACGTATAAGGGGTACTCAAATCTTACTGTTACAGTTTTGGTATTATTTTAAATTTTAGTATGATTAGAGAGCAGCCCAATATATTTTGATTAATTGTTCTTTACCCTTTTTTGGAGATTAATTTAATAAATCTGCAACATTTGCTAACAATTCTTGTTAGTCCGGGTGGTGCTCCTGATCCCTTATTTTCCCTTAACCAACCTTCGCAGTATAGGTCGTTTTGTTGCAATTGTTTACGGAGTGTCATTACCTGGGTAGCGCTTATACTCACTATCTTTAGATTGCTCGTAAAGCAATTTCTTAGCATCACTCCGTATTTACCACCAATAAGGATTGGAGTATTTTTACATCTGGGAATGTCTAGCTCTGAGCTAGCTTCAGGGGCAATGTTTATCTTTACCGAGCCAGTACCCCGAGTTTCATCAATTTACTGGCTAACAAGATTCTGCAGTTACATGTAAATCTACAACATTTATTAAGAAGCAAACCAGTTTCCATTCTGATATATCCAATTGATTGTGAAGATACTTTAAATCTATCTTTTGTTATTAAATCGTTAGGTTTATACCGTTTATGACGTACCCTATAGACCCAAGGCGCTAAATCTTAAAGTACGCCACTGTACGTCATGGAAGACCAAACAGTACTACGTGGTTATCAGTCTACTGCAGATTTCACAGTAGAAATAATGCTCTGTATGAATAACATGCTAGTAAATTCAGCATATCCAAAGTTTGACTCAAAACTATAGAAACCACAGCCTCTTTATAAATCAAAATTTTTTTTTACTATTTTTAGATTTCAGCTGGATATGTTTTTCGAAAAGTTTCTTTCGGGTCTTATCTTCTTTCGGTTCAGAATTCTTTTCCTGTCAATTTGGACTTTGAGGTCATTATCGTGAATTCAGCGTGGCTAGTAAACTAGAATCTCAAAATATCAAAACTAGATTTCGCAGCCGATAGTTGAGCTTGTCACTGCACAATTGTGTTTAGTTGTACCTTGGATTTTGCGCTTTCAGTATGATCGCGCTAATTATGATCGTCTTAAACTATTACTTTTCGTTCTATCGTTTTTCAAAGTATTGAAAATGTTATTCATAACTATTTTCCAGAACTTAGGTCAAAGAGAGAACCCTTTGATGCATACTTTGGTGACAGTCACACTGATCTTTCTTTGGTTTACAAACCCTTTGTATTGTCGAGTTGTGCCTTTCGAGGCATATATGATATAATTATGGGTATCCTGCCAAAATGTCGGGGATATTTGGACGCGCGACAATTGGACGTGCATGATTATTAGACGCATGCGACATGGTCGTACGAAAATTGGACGCATGACAGAAATTATATAGAAATTTGAAAGTACTTTATAATAGTATTAAGAATTGAAATATTGAAATATAACTCTTCTAAAATGTTTCCATGTATTATTGAATAAATTCCAAGGAACTGTCATAACATAATGGTACAAATTAATTTGAAAACTTATATTTCACCACCACCTGTAGTGCGTGGTTTGAATCAAAATGTTTGCGTGGAAGTTTGTTAAATTAGTTAATTTTAGAATTTTTGATGTATTTATTAGTTTCTTCATTGAATTTTTTTTGGAAAATAAGGAATGCTTAGAAAATAATAATTATTGTAAAAAAATGTTGAAAAGATTCAAAGGTAGCCGTCCTACAAACTTTCTTAACATCTTGATTAGTATTGCAAGTAAAATTTGATGCTTTATATAATATAATTCTTCATATATTATACATGAAACTGATTTTCTTAAATTTTTGTAATATGAAAATATTTTTATAAGTTATTAATTAAAAATTTAATTATTTATTTATATCTTACGCTCCAGTGTAATACGTAAATTAAATATTCGTTATAAGCTACGCAGCCAGAGGCAAAATCAGTTAAACCGAAAACTTTTTAAGCAAAAAGGATATTTTTAAAATTACTTAAAATGTTAGAAAAGAGAATAAACAAAAATAATCAATTATGATAATAGAAACTTAGTTTACCGTAAATTTTTTATGAAATTTATTTAAAAATTATTCTGTACTAACATAAATCATTTATTACATATTAATTTTTGCAAATTAATTTTATTATGCCGCTGGCAACAAATCTAATAATAACAGAATGGTTTCTAAAATTTAATAAAAGTGATATTGATGGAAACAGTACAAGGAGGTAGTAGAATTAGCGAAAATTGAAAGCTCCAAGTTCAACGTAACAACATAGACGGAACAATCCATAGTACCTACCGTAAGTTCTACTTGTTCTTTAGAAGCTATGGAAAAATTAAAAATTTTAGAAATAACTAATCATATTAGTCTCGGTTGATTGTTGGTCATAGAATTTGATTACTAAGCACTTGTGTGCATAATAGACATTATTTTAGGTATTTATTTTGTTTGATACGGAAGATTGCTATATAGTAGTCTATTTGATTTTATTATGTTTTACGTATGCTGCTAAATCAAATTATCAACTAAATTAATAAAAAATGTAATTGTATGTGCACGAACAGACGGCGGTGGACAAAGTACAAGCTCGTACATAGTACAATCTTAAATAGAGTAATATTAGTTAATTAAAAAGATATATTTGTACTTTTGTTAATCTAAAATTTAAAATAATAATTAGTAAAATAAAAAGAATAATTTTAATAACATAGCATGCTACGAGTATAATTTTATGAAGGGGAAAGTAGGTAGGTATGAATAGCAGCGAACTTTGACGTTACAATGATTTAAATTTTACTTATAAATTTTAACCCGTCTCTTGCACACAGTATCACCGTCAATTAAAATTTGAAATCAGTTCATGAAGCTTGTCAAGTAAGTGAGTGTACGGAATAATAGACTATCATAACCAGAATTATTTCAAAATTGTTTCGTTAAGTTTGACAATAAAACGGTTCATCAGCACAGAACATGAAACTTAAAGTTATAATTCGGCCGAAATATTGATCTTTTCTGATTACTAAGTTTGATGCCAGAAGGCTTGGCCAACTTCTACAAAACACGCAAAGGAATTAATCGTATAATTTGGATCTCCGCCTTCTAAATTTGGCATGTATTATCTGTGGTAATGGATTTAATGTTATATGTGTATAAATTATTTTGCTATTATTACTTATACAAAATCCGTTCTTCTCCCATAATATAAAGCATAATGAGGAACTAATTTTAATTACGACCTACTGAAATTTATTTCAAAAAATCTGTACGAGTTGATTGTGAAAACTGCAAATTAAGCAAGAAGCAGGTGGTGTAGGATGAATTAACGCAAGTAATTGCTAATACTTTCACAAGATTTACTGCGTTCGCTATTAAACATTACTTCGACATGGTGCCTTGTGATGCGCGCCCGATTCTCAAGTATTCGCTTGATTTAACTTCGTTAATTTGGATTTTCAATCAATTTTGTAATTAACCATTTATTCAGCACCGAAAAACTTTATAAGTTTACTTTGATGCCAAACTACAATAAAACTAAATTGAAATTATTGCTATTTTCCAAACTAATCCAAAGTTGTGCATTGAACCCGACCGGTACTATTGGTTAAAAGTTAATCCCGCATATATGTTATCCTTCTTCATGATTTATTTTGCAACGTCAGTTTTCACCATTTTTAGCTAACGGTAATTTGTTAAATGTGTAGTAGGTATGTATATTGAAATAAATTCTTTTGTTCATACTAAACAAGAGAATTCAAATTCTATGCACCGTTCGCTTTTGCAAAAATGCTGATCGAACCTATTTCCAATTTATCTTTCATTACCCTACACATTGCATAACTGCAGCTTACCTAATTACAAAAACATTGTTAATACAAACATTTTTTTACCTAAAATTAACATTTGTTTAACAATTTTTTACTTAAATTAAAACTATATAATCTGGAATTTTGCGCTAGCGAATTTTTCTATTCTGAAACTACATAAATAAAAGTAAATTATTGCTTAACTGTTTTAAAACATTAAGTAAAACATGAAAACATAATCCTCATGAAAGAGATTGCTACTGGAGCTTCCACCTTTTCATAAAGGTGTGATTTCTAATTTCATATAAAAAGACTTTTTTCATATTTGAGCTATTTAGCGGAATAAATTTTTTGATTTCTTTAAAAAACCACCTCAGCATCACACCATCGCATCGTCTGAAGAATGAAATCGAAAGCGGTCAATAATATAATACATTCGGCTTTACCTCTTGATGAATATTATTTGTAACTTTATTGCCAAACTTGATTCATTATGGGTAGGATAAAACTCAAACTCTCCATGGTTGAAATCGCAGTTATCAGATAATGTAAAACTTTGAATGGAATTTTAGGCGTTAACCAAAGTGGATCAAAACTTTAGCAAATCTCACTACAAAACAAATGCAATGCATAGGCAAAATGTTTGCGTTATAACTGAAATGTCGTTGTATTGTCATTCTAAAAGCACTATAATTTTGAGCTTTCTCCGAAGTACTACGAAATTCGTATTTAGAGTTCAAAACTGTACAAAACTGGTCAATTTTTTTAATGTTATCAGTAAAGGTCTTCCAGCTTTTAGATCTTAAAAAAAAACATATTTAAGATTTTCTCAACTATTAAAGTGAAAATGACTTTCAAATTAAATTTATAGTTAGTTTTTAGTCACTGACACTGCCGCAGACGGAAGCTCCCAACTGTCAAGAAATGCTCCAATTTATAAATTGTCACAGCTTAGTCGTATAGATTGTATAATGTAAGTGCATATTCAATAGAATTATTCTATATCATGGACAATTTATTACACTTGAAAGAATATTTTACAAAATCAAAACTAATTTTTTTTATGGATTTTTTTAACTTTTCATAGTAAAAATTATATGCAACCCGTGTCCAATATATTCGCATACACTTTCTCAAGCGCGTATTGTAAGTTTAATACCAACTTGGTGGGCATGCTTTTTTTACAGTTTGACATTGCAATGTTTAGGCAAAAAATGAGGCTAATTGTCGTTTACTCAGAGTTTCTGAGGAAAAGAGGCTAGAAAGAGCAAACGTGATACTTTCCTGGCACGCAAGTGATGAGTTTGTATTTTCTGACAAAAAACATTTTGTTCTGGAACATCCGCACAATATTCAAAATGATCGATTGTGGGCAGTAAATATACAAGATATTCCCGATAATCACAGAAACGATCCTAGATTTCAAAATCCACCTTCAGTGATGATTTTTGGAGTGGTTTGTAAGCCCGGTAAACTTCCTTTAGTATTTATTGACAAAGATGTTAAAATCAACCCCGAGTATTATTAAAAGGAACTTCTTGGAGAAAAATGTGGACCCAAACTGACGAGGCACCTTTGGAAATGATTATTACGTCTTCCAACAAGATGGAGGGCCAATTTGACCGATTTCCTACCGAAAAATGAGGGGCCTTCCAGCTCTCCAAATTTGAACCTTTTAAATTTTTTGGTAAGATTTTTGTTTCTTCTGCTGGTGCTGGTTTTGGCTGCACTGCCAAATCTGATGTTGATTATAATGCATAAGGTTTGTGCGTATTGTTTGGACACAACTGTTGATTAATGTGTGATTGATCGGATCTAATGGTTTCTGTATTTGGTTTCCCGTTATCGCACATAGGGTGGTTTTCTGTGTGAAGAAGTTGATGCAGAATTAGATACTGCCGTGGAGTGAAGGAGTCACTTTCGACATTTCACCTTCTAATTAGTTATCCGATATAGTACCGGGTTTTTTACCCTTGGTACCTTCGTGGTATTCGAAGGAGTTTCGACTAGCGTCGCCTTTCATTTGGGTTGAAGATCATCGTGAAATTTGCATAGATATAATTTTTTGTCAATGATTATGTAATTTAAATAGATGGTTGTGGTTAATCGATGACATCTGTGATGTTGCAGATTGATGTCACAATTATTTGTTCATGTTTAGTTTGGATTTTATGTTTTAGTGATATCGTACTTGAGCTCTGCCATTAAACAGGAGGATAGGAAAGCGCCATTCGATTCGTGTAAAGTGGACCACTGAATCTTGTAATGAAAACGTGCAAAAGAGTACGTTTCATTTTAATATTATTACATTGGAAGGGATTTACTTTTAATGCCTTACTAATTTAAAATTTATTTTGGTTGTCTTGCTATCATTTGGAGAATGTTTTAGAAAAGCCAAACAATTGCACTCACTTTTAAGAACCAAAATGTTCTGAGTTTTTACCAACTGTTTTATATTCAGAGAAATTTAAATCGTAATAATTGTAGAATTCCTATGGTATTAGATAACCATTTCTTTATTATTATTATTACCAAGAGACATTAAAAGAAATGAATGAAAATACCAGCTAAACTGATTAGACTAATAAAAATGACTCTAGAAGGAACCACAGCGAGTGTCAGAACGAAAGAAGATTAACCTGATTGTTTTGAAGTAAATCGTGGTGTGAGGCAAGGCAACGAGTTATCGGCGACGCTATTTAATATAGTACTGGAAAAAATAATAAGAGAAATAGACGAAGATGGCTCAATAACAACAAGAGAATAGAAAATAGTAACCTACGCAGACGACGTAGTAATTATGGCAAGATTGCCTAGTAAGACGGTAGAAATTTTTAAAACAATGGTCAAAACTGCGAAGGAAATGGGGCTATTTGTGAACGAAAAAAAGACAAAATATATTAAATGCGACAGAAATATATCATGGATTAAAAACGACATAGAAACGACAAACGACAAAAATAAAAAACTAAAAAAAACTACGAAAATGAAAATATATAAGACCACGATAAGACCGATAATAACATATGCTGCGGAAACACTTTGTTTTATTCAACAAGAAGCCGAATTATTAAGAGGACTCGAAAGAAAAATATTACGAACAATCCTGGGACCAAAGGCGAAGATGGTGAAAAGAAAGCAATAAAAAATAAAAAAATTTTGCCAGCATCTGATGGTGAAAATATAGTGAAATTCGTAAAATCACAGCAAATAAGATTGATGGGTCACGTCATGTGAAGTGAAGAAGAAGCAGTTAAAAGAATAACAATCTGAAAACTCATAGGAGTCAGAAGGAGAGGTCGGCCAAGAGTTAGATGGTGGGACCAAGTTACTAGAGACCTGGAGATTATGAGTATAAGAGACTGGAAAAGGAGAGTCAGTGACAGACAGAAATGGAAAGAGACTGTGAGTGAAGCGTCGAAGCATCCCAAACTATAGCAAAAAAAAGAAAAAAAGAAACAGCGCAAAATAATATAATGTATGTATGGGGTCTAATCCCCCCTTTAAATTGGATTTGTAAATCCCGGATAGGGATAGCGAATATATTCCAACGAATGTAAAGCTTATAACAATAATAATAATAATTACCAAGAGCAAAAATTTGGTGAGGCTTACCTTGGCTCTAGCATACCATCGGGGCATAGCCCATAATTAGGCATAATATGGGGTTTCACGTTTTTGATCTTCTTTGGTTCTGTTTCGGAACTTGTTGACTCTATGGTAGGGTCCGAAAGCGTTGACAGATTTACGTTTTAATTAGAGGGACTTTATGAATTACGCATAATATCTATGCAATAATCCTCTTGCAAAAATATAAGCCCGCGACATTAACACTGATGAAATAAAATTTAAAATTAAACTTTTGACTGTTTTTGTTAAAGAAGGTACAGCATTCTTGTCTCTACAGGAAACTTATTTGCAGATTATCTTTCAAATAATAAATGAATGAAAAGTGAATATTTAATCTTTAAGAATTGATAAACAGATCCTGCAAAAACCCCTTTAAAAAAAATACAAATATTAATTATTAATATTATTTCTAAATTTAAAGATTTTGTAAACTGAAACTGTATGAACAAGTGGCATTATTTAGCAATTTTTACAAACAGAAGATTGAGGTGATTTCCTTTTATTACAAGCATATTAATGCAAGGCAAATTGGATGATCCAATTCTTCAATTGAGGAACCTTTGTATGGTAAATTCAAAACAATATCTGCAAGTTCTGACATCGTGAGATTATATTTACAATAAATTGTAGAAGGAACCGCTTATAAATGTAACCAGATAGATGCAGATGTAAAAAAATTATACAGTCAACCAGTTTATGTAACAGCTTAATTAAAGCTTTTTGTACTGTAAATTTGTTGTTGTAGAAAACAAAATCAGATGAGAAGATTGTTACTAAAACATTAGTTGCTATTACAAATTATTTTGTTTTTATTAGTAATAATTAGTGCAAAATTGATAAAATAATAAATTAAATTTAAACATTAAAACTAGGCAAAATCACTAATCAGATTAACTAAAACCCTTGTGTTATCCTAAAGATAAAACATGAAAATGTTGGTATTAACAGAGACGATTAAATTAGTTAAGAAAAAAAGAAGTTGGGATATTAACATATTTAGAAACAATAAAATGGGTAATTAGTAATTACTGACAAAAATAGAAAAGTAGGAGATCTATTAATTCCACCCCCTATAGCCCAGCCCGTCTTTTAAAGAAAATTTTCAAAACTGTAAAAAAGTTCAAGTACAATGCGAAAAGTATTTTTCATACGCCTAATTGTAAAAGTAGGCTATTCAAGCTGTCAGTTGATAATTGAAAGTTGAAAGTTGGTATTTGGCGCTTAGCGAGCAGAAATTGTATATTGCCGCTCGCCGAGTGTTAAGTAAATTTGTCTAGAAGGGAAATCAACTACGTATATAAAGCCGTTGATTTAAGGCAATACAAGGTTTGAATCTAGTTTGTAGATTATTTCACGCTCTTAAAAAAAGCACTAAACCATTTTTTTGGCTAAGGCCATGTTAAGATGGAAATTCAAAAAATGTTTTAAACAGTCCTAACTTTCGATGGTTTGAATTTAGAAAAAAATTTAGAAAAGTGTCATCTATCACTACCTAAAAAAGTTGCAGCAAGGATAATATGATAAAATAAAATATTAATAATTTACCTCAAAGATTGAAAGCAAATCTTCACCTAGTTTTTGTTCATTTTTGAAGCGGGCGAAGAAAAAATAATCTGCATGCTTCAAGTATAAAGTAGTAGCGGTTGCAGCGCTCGCCTTCGGCTCGTGGTTCAAATTAAGCCTCTGAGCCCAAAAAGGTTACTTTCAGCTTATAATATAAAATATGCAATATACTAAACTGTATTTACTCTCGATGAATATTTATACCTGTACCGTTGTTTGGTTATTCACTCTGTATTGTATTTGTGATTTTATTACATTAGGTAGTATTTCTTAGATATTAAAAAAAAATTTAATACGAGTGGTTCACTGCATACGTTAGGAAAAACTATATATGAATTCAGCAATAAATTTTAATAATATTACGAACTTTGCAACAGTTGCACGGTAATAAAAAATATTTCTAGAACAAATTAAAGAAGCACATGAAATTAGAATATCTTGACATAAAATTTAAAGAAAAATGCATAATGTATTATCGTTCTGTAAAATGTAATTTTACTATCCACAACTTTTTTAATATTTCAACTTTCTACTGTAAGCTCTTGTTTCGCAATTTTAATATTATTATAAATTCAATTTTAAATTGCGTTGTCATAATTAGTGTTGGCAGAAACAATTTATGTTTACATTGGTTGAAGTGCGTGATTTAACTAAAAAATTATAAATATCTGTGTATTCATAATTTTATATTAATTAGTTGAATTGATATTAAACATGTGTTGATGATTAGTTTGCGTGAGTGTATGTAAATAAATAATGTCACCTGCAGGTCAAGCAACGGACTTGAAAATTTAATATATTTTGTTGCCGATAAAATAATTTTAATTCGTGTTTTAATTTTCTTTTATTAGCTTATTCATTATAATTTGGATTAGCCAATTCTCTTATTTTAAATGGAACAACACAATGCGTACCTTACCTACTTTTAAAGAAAAATGTGCTTTTCTTGTTCTATATTGTAAATTACACTAGGCGAAGTCAAATTTTGGAAAGTTATTACAAATTTAAAAAAAATTGTAATAATAATAAATTCTTGATATTGTTATCAAGATTACTGCATAAATAATGGAATATATTATTTTTTATAGTCTGGAACCACACAAAAGTATCTAAAACGGTAACAAAGTCCCCTGAACCAGTTTGTTCATTTTTCAAAAGGTATTATTATATAATAGTGTAATGCAAACATTTTTATTTAATATAAAATAAAATAAAACATAATATAAATCTCTTATTTTGACTATTTTAAATTAAGAAGATTTTGATTGCGTATTCTAAATGTATATAGGTAGTTTTAGTGAATATGCGAATATTCAATATTTATTAGTAATATTTGTAATATTCAAATTTAGAGTAGGATTTGTCAAAAATAATACAATAGTTATGTAGGAACAAGAAAAATGCAATATATTGAAGCCAGTACAGCAATAAACGCCAATATAATAACTTATTATTTGAATTTTTGGTAACTAGACTTACTAGGTTCTTCGATTGAACGATAGATCTGTGATCAATGAGCTTAATTTGACTGAAAAAATCAAAATTATGGGTAACAAATGTATGCAAACAAAAGAGAAGCGACACTGCAAAAGAGAACGTCGAAAAGTTATAAATAGGATAAGCTCACAGGTCGCACAATCTATGTATATTTCTTGTTTCTTTTAAACTGTAAAATCAAAAAGAGTCGCAAAGTATTTCTTTGTGACTTATTTTATGAAAAGATTATTTCTATTATTTTCTACTATATATTATTTTATTTATTTTGTAGTTGGTCATCCAATAATTATAATTTAAGATGGGAAGAGCCGATGTGTTGATGATCAAATCAGATTTTGACCACATCGATGAATATTAATGTAGGATATCGTATTCCGTGTATTAATTTTGTTATCCACGCATTATTACCTAAATAAGTCTTTTAATAATGTCTCTCGTTTCTACGTCAGAGTTACATACCTATTACTTGGTACTTCTGTATTTAAAAATTACAGCAGACAGTTATTTTTGTAAGTAACGGAATTAGTAACAAAGATTTAAGCAAATATTTTCAATTAAGTTTCTGAGGAATGTGAGGCTTCTCTTAGGCATTATTTTAAACACATTTTGTAATTGCTCAATTATTCATGTTCTCGTTGTGTGACACGTGATTCTCAATCAAATTCTTTTCGGGAAAATTATTACATGGAAATTAATATACTCTCGTTACTTTTCAATCTAACTTTTTTTTATTTTGAAATGACTTTTATTTCGAAGTTCTTATATACACTATTGAAAGCATAGTAGTTTAAGAAAACTTCTGTACCGTTCAATTGCCTTTTATATTGCGGTAATTGTGATTATACCCCAAAATTTAATAGCCGTTTCACAATAAATACACGATCTGCATATAGTATGTGTACATACGAGTATATATTTCAAAATAATTTCAATTGCAGTTTTTTGACAATTATATCTAAGAGATCTTTACTGTGTTAAAAACCAAAATAATGCCACAAGTGTTTATCAACAATGTTTTCTAAGCGGTGAAAAGACAAAGGGCTTTGTTTAAACATGAAACCTTCACATCGATAATGTTTTAAAACCTCTGTTACTATATTTAAAAGTTATTTTTCGACAACATTTATTTATTGCCGCTATAGTATTGTGTATATGTGATATACAGTATGTAAAAGACTCAATATTATACAAATATTGTATTCAAGATCAAAATTTCATTTTTGAAAAATTCACAAGCATATCAACTTTTGTATTTTAAAGTCTTTTTTTGTCACCCGTGTCACCTTTGCTTCGTTGTTTCAATACAACAACGAGATCATTAACATTTTTTAAACGAGAAAATATATTATATTTTTTTCAGTTTTTAAATACTAAATTTTCATTACAGCGAATATTTCTATAGGTTATAACAAAAATTGAAAACGAATTTCAATTAAATCCGCCCTTGTTCTCTCTTTTCTTAAGTAATGTTCTTAATTTATTTATTACAATGTAGAAAGAATAAAAAAATTTTAACAACTTGTGTTTTCCGAATGAGAATAAATTTTTATTTAAAACTTCTCGGGTTGGGAAAAGTAAATATTTTTTAATAAAAATCGATTGATAATCGTCACGAAGCACTTCTCCATCTTCCTAAAGCACTAAAAAATCAAAAAGTAGTTTTCAAGTATTATAGAATATCAGTAGTAAAGAATCTTGTTAATTCGTTCACAGTAGAAAAGCTATTGCGTACTATAAAGCAGGGATGGCCAACAGGTCGATCGCGATAGACCGGTCGATCGCGAAGCAGTTTTTAGTCGATCATAGCCGCCAATAGTGGCCGTGATTAATAAAAAATCGAGAAGGAAACCGCTGGGAAAATTTGATGAACAAGTGAAGGGAAATTTGAGAAGATCTAAGAAAATCTTAGGAAATCTAAGGATATCTTAGAAATTACAGATAATCTTGCTTTTTCAACTTTTTCGAAAGAAAATCATAAACAATTTAAAAGGAAACCCAAGGAACTTTTAGGAAATCTGGAGAAATTTTAGAAAATCCGGGGAAATCTAGAGAAATCGAAGAAAATGTCCTAAAAGGAAATCTGCTGTACAAAAATTGGGTTTGTGGTTTCCTCTTCGTTTCTCGTAATAAGCTAAGAAAATATGTTTTTTTCTTTTTTTTTTCTACTTTTACTTTAATACATACTAGTCAAGTATTATTTATATGTCAATGTTCAATATAATATTAATATTATATTAAATTATATTTGTTAACAAATATAATATCAAATCTACATAATAAGTTATACACTTTTCACAAATAGAAAATAATAATATACCTACCTAGGTATGAGAACTAAAAATTCTCGCAATTCAGAGAAACAATGTCTTCAGTACAATGAGTTCCAATCACGCTGATGGCATTTCCCCGCTGAATCGCGATTGAGAGTCTTTCTTTAAACCAAGAGCCCTCTTTGGAATTCCCAGTGGCTTAGATTATTTTCCGGTTGATGTCTTTGATGAAAGACCGCGCACTGGAGAATTGAAGGCCGAGACTCTCTATCGCGATGGTGATAAATAAATAATCGTTTGACAAAACGCTATATTTTGTTCTTTTATTGGCTTCGGCTTTTTCGGCCGCAGCACCTGGACAGATGGCAATACAGGGTAAGTACGATGGAGCTACCGTGTCGACAATTGTTATGTCCCATATTAGATATTTTCCATGAGAATATGGAATTAAAGACATTCCGTCAGGACGTTTTCCATCAGTGTGAGCCATTAATTCAGGTGGTTTGAGGACGGGATGAAGACCAATTGTTGTTGGCTTCTTGATGTCTGGTGCTACGTCCTTTGCTGTATTTTCACGAAAGTCGGTGAGTTCCAGTTGCGTCGACAAGTGAACCACATCGGCAAATGTGGGGTTCCACAGTTTTGCATCCGAGTCTGAGGCCTGCCGAGATGCGTATTATGTCTCTATTCTGTTGGACGATGGCAAGGCGTGTAACCAGTAGCTGGATTCCTTACGTGCAACAGCTGACAAGCGGGCTGTTAATAAATAGATCGCAACAAAATTTTAAGAAACATAGTCGATCGCTTATGTAAGGAAGTTGGCCACCCCTGTTATAAAGGAAGGGTACCTGCTCTCAGTGCTGTGAACTAAAAGTATTTAAAATTATTAAATTAAATAATTAAAAATATTTGATGTAATCAATTTTTTAGTTTAAATGCTTGATAAAATAGCAGCGCCCAGAAAACAGAAAAAAAAGCAGCAAAATAAATACTTGCCATATTTAAGAATTAAATATACTATAATAATTTATTATATTCTGCTTCACTAGTTCATGTAGTAGAAGATTAAAATTGAACAATACAACAGTAGGTAATTCTATGGATGATAATAATAATAATACTACCTCAGTTTAATGCTAATTGATAAATTGAGCTATTCAGTTTTACAAAATGGTGCTATTTCCTGAATAATAATCAAATAAAAAAATGGCCTCATCCGTGCGATGTCTTTAAAATAAATACTTCTTTTACAAAATACATAACCAAAGCTGGACACCTTCTACGTAACCAGAAGCTTAAACTTATCCCAGAAGGGTCTCTTTTTATCTTCAGATGCACCTTGATGACCTTTAACTATGTCCACATTAGAAAACTGCATAATACTCTAATATGTACAGGTCAGCTAGATAGTAATATTGACTAGAAAAAATTGTTAATTAAGCTTTTATTGTTTTAAACGTTTTATTCAAATATGAATATCAATATTTAAAGTTTTTCCTTTCAACCGAAGTCTGTATAAAAAATTTTCAACTTTTCAGACTACTGAAAGTATTGATTCTACCTAAAAGATGTATTTATATTTGATTAAATTTTTAGAAAATGTTATAAGTTGTTATCACTATTTTGATTTTGAAACCAAAGAAAACAAAATATGATCCAGAAATTTTTTTTTCATACCGTTCTTGTATCATGGCGATCAACGCAGACTTCGGTGGCTAGGCAAAAGTTTAGATTTTTTTAAATTTTTAAACAATTAAATCTTTTCCGACATTTTTATTCATTTTTTGTTTAATTTACCCTATCCTTCGTCTTCTTTCTGATTGAAGGCTCAAAATTTACACTTTCAGATTAAATTTCATATAGCTAAATGTAAGATAATAATTTGGGTTTGAAATTGTACTATATTATAATCACTAAAGAATCTATAGATGTATCTTAAGGTAGGTAGAATTTGAAGAAGAAGTAAAAGGAACTGTCCTAAGTTGAAGTGAAAACGATCGGTTTTAAAACTTTATTTATGAATAATACAAATTAATGCTGTCATTAAATTTCATAGATTTGAAATGTTTTGATCAATTTTCATTAGCATTTTAAGGATTCTCTATAACTACATACCTATGTAAACTAAAATTTGTACTTTTGAAATCGAACTAATCAATATTGGATACAACTAAATTAGCTTGAATGCGGTTATCGTTTACATTGATTTGTATTTAGTTTATAAATTATCCAAAATATGTCAGTTCTAATATCAATAAGTTTGACTAGGTTTTCTAATACATAGATACTATAATGCAATGTAGGAGATGCACATTGTATTAAATGCTATAAAATTAATTAAATTTTGCTTTGTTATAATAACTTAATAATAAGTTTATAAAATAAATTAATTAATAATAAATTAGGTGGTAAGTATAATATACTAGCATAAATAAATTTATTATAATATGCGATTTTTTAAACTTTCCGAGGTATTATTGTTATCTTATAATTTACATCTCTTCATTTATTTTTAATTTTTACGATTTGAAATAAAAAATTCGAATACAGGTTTTTTTTTACTTAAAATAAATAACCCTGAAACCATTGCTCGACAGTCTTTATTTTATCTTCCAAGTGTAAATTAGTATTTAAAAGTATTTAAGTCTTAGTATTTAAAAATTTACATCTGAATGTATTATGAATTTGTAGCTACAGGCAAACCTATATACCTAATATAGTATTTAATATATTAAAACACATAATAATAATATGTATTTTTATTTAATATGTAGATAGTAATAAATAAAATATTACATACTATTTCTTATCTATGGATGGAAGTACAATTGAAATAAATTATACAATCAAAATTTTGGTTTTCAAAAGTTTCAAATCGGAGGATCGAATTTGTTATCAGAACAATAATATTATATTATATCGCGTAATTATATCCACACCTTATCGATTTTTCTATTGTCACATTGTGTTAGAAATTTATTCAATTATTAAAACACTTGATAATAAAATTTCGTACTGTGGCATTTTGTTTTCCTTGTAAGTCCAATATACTTGCATGACCCCGCGTAAATCTAATTTTTAAACAATTTCACATTGCAGGGCGATGGGGCAAGATATTATTTTATTATTATTATTATTTTCTTTAATAAAAATGAAAGATGGTTTGACCAAAAAAACATCTGAGAACAAAGGGTTTTGCAGGGGATCCCAGGAAATCTTTGGAATACTAGAAATTAGTTAATTTTTTTGGTTTTTCCATGTTTCTGAAAAGAAATATTAAAGGAATTTAAGAGGAACTCCAACTAAGTCCGCCAAAATTTGAGAAAATTTTGAAAAAAGGCACAGGGAAATTTGTAACAAACTTTAATAATTTGTTTTGTTTTCTAAGTACGTCCCTGCCTAGAGTCTGATTTGGGTGGGGTTTAGTTTGCGTTTTGAAAACGCAATAGCGCGATTTATGGGACTTGGATGTGAACCTTCGTAAGTGTGAGATGTGTTTTGGTGTACTCGTCGAATTTGAGTAAGTTCTTTTACTTTTTGTTTTGAAACTTCGTGGGGAGACACCTAATTTTGACGATGTTCGATCTGTGTTTTGAGCTGACTGGAAATCTGGTATTGCTTCTGTTGCCGAATATTATTTTTAAATAATTTATACAGGCATTGTTTAATTTGTAAGAACCATACTTCGAGTATCGCTTGTTGATTGCAATATCATAGCTCGCAAATTTTCATAGTTCGATTATTTTTCAACTTGAAATATTTTTAACAACGTTTATATTTAATTTTATAATTAAATTTATTTAATTATTTTGGTTCGACAATTAGCGTATTGCTGCCCGTTCTTAGTTATGTTTCTCCTAAGGATTATAATTGAGACGAGTAGCCTCAACTTTCTGGCGTTTGGTTGCAACTGCCGCTAGGCAGCATACTTCTTGCAGAGATTATTTTTTTGTTTTATCGATATCTTTTCCGGAACTTATGACTCTCGCACTCCCCACCATATCAGCTAGATCAACATCTTGGGGCATCTACAGTAAAATGAAGCTGGTTGATCGTTTCCCAGCGTGCAGAGAAAAATTCTGGAGACCCCATGAGGGGTAGAGGAATTGTTTGTTTTCCGGCCTGGCTTATGGTTGGTGCTGTCAGTTATCACCTTGGGTGGATTTTTGTGCTGAACTGACGGGCACATTTCATATGAGGGGTCGGAGATAGGGAATTCGGTAGGTCCCCGAGGGGGCGAAGGAATTTTTTTTATTACAAATGAATTTTTTTTCTACCGTTTGGAAAGAAATTCAAAAGAAAATCTGAGAAAATCTCTCAGGAATCTCGTAGAAAGAAATCTAGTATACAAAAGTTTTGTTTGTTTGTGATTTATGCTACAAATATTAACCTCGTCCCACCTTCCTAATTAACCTCCACGTGAATTTCTAGTTTATCTCGGAATTATCGTAGTAAGTACAATAATACTAGGTCTGATATTTATCTTGATCATTTTTAGTTTTGTTTAAAATTTCGCTTTAAAAATTTTGCGATTAAACTAAATCACTGGAGCGATCAAACTACCGCTCTTTCTATAATGATCGGCTATAAATGATGCGAATAATTGCAAGTAAGTTCTACTTTATCAAAATTAAATTAAAAATTTAATGCATTAATTTCTGAATTTTGGAATTTCGAACTGTATTAAATTGCACAATAACTAAACCGAATACATAGTAACTTTTTCAATAAAACAGTATTCTGAACTTAGTTAAAAAAAATTATACTAACATGCGAATTCAATTAAATCCTTTGTTCTCTCTACCATTGTGTTTTTGTATAGTGGACGAAGTCATAGTATTCGTCGAGATCCTCAGAGAGCTGTTTCACTTATTGCAGCTATCCCAGTGAGCCAACAGTTTACAATCTCAGTTGCTAACTACCAACGTACCAATACAAAAACAAATCTCCAAAAATGATTACTCAATTAAAAAAACTTTTATGAAATCGTTTTAAATAGACAATATGTGAAAGAAGAACTTTTCTGAAAAATTTAGTACCCAATTAAAATTTGTGTTTCTATTTATTTAAATAATGAAGATGAAACGAAAAAAAAAGTTAATTGTAACATTAAAAAAATAGTGTTGTCTTTTATTTTTAAAAGTTTAAGGTTGTACAGAATAAATGAAACAAAATGTCTGCTAAATAAAAGCAAGGATAGAGAAACAATTCTGCAAAGTAAGCTCTGGGTGTGTCTGTGTGGCACTTTAACAGAACATACGAAGCACGCGAGTTTGTGATAAAGATGAGCTTGTCTGGTGAGCTTTTCCAAGCTTCCTGGGTTTTCCACGTCAGGGGAAAAGCCCTTTGTCTACTTTTAAACTATTTTAGTATCATAACTGATATAAAAGGATAGCTTTAACTCAAATGAAGTTGACGACAGCAAGAACTTTTTAACTTGTGCGATCAAAAAACATACTTGGCAAAATTTTCTGGTTTACTGTTTACTAACACAATTATATTAACTGCTTGCAGTTTCAGAAAACTTAACTGTGCAAATTATGAATATCAAAGTATAAAAATTATAATTATTTTATGATTTTTAGTATAACATTTTAATTATAAATATAACATTTTGATTTATTTAATTTTAATCAAAAATTTTGCTAGTAAACTAAATTAAAATTAAATCTCTATACTTACACTATAAAAAATATAATTAGCTTTTGTATTAGGTTTCGTGTTTATGTTATTAATATTATATCTTGGTACTAAATCTAAAATCAAGTTAAGCTTTCCTAATTTTACGCTATGAAATAAATAACCGTGCACCTGAAATTTCTTATCCTCTTAACTGTTTATAATGTCTGTGTAGTTATATGCTGAAAATTTATGTAATATGTATTTTGATGCATTTGCTAAACTAATATAAGAAGGCATTAAATATTGGTTTTTTGTATTTTATTATCAACCGGGTATTAAAATTTAAAATTCATATTTCCGTTTTTAGAAATTTGATTGGCTAATGAATTAAAATTTAATAAATGTTTGTTTATTGTACATGAGATACTCAATTATTAAAGTAATTTTCTTTCGCCTCGTATTTGCGTATTTTGTGGAACATTTTTGCTGATTGTGGTTATTTATGGTTTGATTGACTGATTTGATATCGAAACAAATCTTTGTAATCATAATTTAATAAAAAATGTTTTGTGATATAACGCGAATGTAATATATTCAACTTTTACAAGTGCCTGACAGGCAACCATAAAGAAAAAAGAGAAGTAGTCGTAACAGCTTTAAAGGAATCACACACGTTGCTGTCAAAATAGCACAATATCAGAAATGTTTTATCAAATAAAACAAAACGAATGTCGACTAGATTAAACTAAAAAAGATTAAAAATGCTATTGAAGGTAGATTGACATAATCTGCATTGTTTGAAAATCGTTTGAATGCCGAGCATACCAAAAATTGATTATTTTACAACGGAAATAACGTAAATTAATTTAAATTCAATCCCTCAACATTTTTTCTACAGAAGCAAATGTTTTTATTGTATTGCGTAGCTAACTATATAAAAAGCTCCTTTAAAAAAATATTTCTAAAATGAGGTAAACATTTCTTTTTATAAGGCAAAGTTTTAATACACGCTTCGTTTCATGCCCTCATACCCATGCAGCCTTAATCGCAACAAGTTAATATTAAGGCATTAATTTTGTTACGTCGTAAATACCGAAAACGATTTATTCTGTTTAAGTTATTTTAAAAGCAGTAAGAGATATAATGCATTTAAAACAATCTTACATTTTATGTATAAAATTTAAAGGTAGGTTAGTCAATGTAAATTAAGTTTGTAGCGTAGGTACGTTACCAACGGCGTTTTATCGTTTAGCTCCATTTCCCCAAGGAAGGTACTAAACAGCAAGTCATAAATGCTCAACAATATGCTCCTATAAAGCTCCTTAAAACGTGTGCATTATGTATCAGGTGTTGGGCTCGTTTGTTACATTGTTTTTACTTCAAAAATTTTATTCTATAATCGTCGTTCATTCCTTTATAACTAATCAAAATATTATGTTTATTAATACTTCTTCCTAAATTATTTAGCCACTCTAATTCGACCTGCCACCGAATTGCATAAAAGTTAAGAAGCTTTTCTTAAGGTGCAATAAATATTTTATATGAATTTTAAAATTTTACTTGTTTTTTATTTCCAGGAAACATATTTAGAAAAAGCAGTAGATTACTGCAAAAATAATTTTAAAATTAACAAGTAAATATTTTTGAAAGAAAATAATTTTATTTTATAAAATTCTATTTTATTTTTTCCGATTAAAAAAAACTTGATTTAAAAAAGTATATTCTTTGAAAAATTTAGGTTAAAAGTGCTAGTTTCTCAGTACGTAAATAATTTACCAAAATTTGCATACAAGATTAACCAACTGAAAAATATTTAAATTTATTTCATTAGCCCCAATCTATATTTAGTTGCTGGTTAACTTTAAGGAGAGGACATTTTAGAAATTGAAAAATTCACCAAACATCTGAAAATATATTGAAAAAAATGTGCATTGGGGTTTGTTTAGTTGTTTGCTGGCTATATAGATGTAACACTCAGCAGAAGTAAAAGAATAATTTATCGAAGTTCTAATTTAACATTAGGTTTGGGAATTAACTTTAATTCATGGTGTACGAGCTCAGACCATAAATATCTTCTATTTTTTTTATTTTGTAACACTCAAGTAGGTACTTCGCTTACATTGGTTTTCATGCCTCCTTATGTTTCTTATGTATATAGTAACCTGCAGTTTCAAGGAGGTTTCAAACCGTGTCAAGTATAGTATGTATACAAACATTTAATTATAGAGAAGTTATTCACGGATATAATATATGTAGCTCGAATGTGTTGCCAGTACCTTGTGAAAGATTTGGTCCAACGCTCTAACAACCAGACCACGGCTTAGATATTCACATCTAATACCATAAAACTCAAATTTTGTAAAGTAATAGTACATCGGTTTAAAATTTCGATGCAACCTTTTTATTGTAATTTTTTTAGCTTTCGTGTACTATATTTGATTTCCCTGTTGGCAACTTTTTTCCTTTGTTTGTTGTGTACCTTTTAACACATAATTTAAAAAAGCCCAAGTAATACGTTTATATCACCTGTGTTTTAATTAATTAATGCAACCTACTTTATTAAGCAATAGTTCATTATTCAACAATTTCAGATAATTAAACCACTAAACTTACTTAATACTTAGTTATTTATAAAAATAGGAATTTTTTTGTGCGTTCAATCCTGTGTATACCACTTGCTTCAACTGTTAGCTGAATGGGGTAAAAATTAAATCAAAGCTGACCGTCTGTTCTATTGCAAAATTTTTGTCATCAAAACAAAGTTTTTTTGATTCGACGCCTGTAGATTATTTTCTGTGAAGATTGTGAAATCTCTGGTTTATGCTAATAAACAAGCAACGCTTGAAATATTATAGAAGCTGTTAATAACTTCCGTTATTGCAGATATAAAACCCGAAATGTTTGAAAAAATATTCCAAAATTAAACCGGTAGATTGGAAGTCTGAACTATAAATGCCAGAAATCATGGCATTCCATAGTGTATAGTTCTCCCGAATGAAATTTTGTTTTAACAGCATATTTGTGTAAACAAAACTTGACCAATGTTCATCAAATCGTTATATCAAATTGTTATAAATTGTAAAATAAAAGTTAATAATTTGTTTGTGTTTCATCTAAACAGAAATTAATAAAATAGCAATCTTACTAATAAAAATTCGTTATACACTGTATAAGGACTGTATAAGGGTTGTATAAATTTTTTAACAATAAACGTTGTATACGCACTGTATAAGCTATACAATGGTTATACACTCGAAATGTCATTTTTCGAATGTAAGTGTGACTTTTTCTGTCACTGTCATTTGAATTTATGTTATTAAAGTCATTTAAGTAAATATATTTAACCCAAAAAATTGAGAAAATGAAAAGGAATCGTTAAACTAGAGTTCTAGCTGTATTGGATTTGTATAAAATGTGTTTTGACACTCATAAAAACCTTGACTACCTCATCGCTATACACGGTTTATTAGTAACATTTACTTATACACGATGTATACAAGCTTTTTAAGTACATCTATGAATAGTTATGAGTTATGACAAACTTATACAGAGTAGAGCTTATACACGGTTTATTGGGAGATTGGCTTGGGAGATTATTCATGCTCGTAACAACAGGTCTGGGGGGAGCACCTGTGACATTAAGATCCAGGTGGGTGATGAGATTATTTGTGATGCTGGTATTGTTGTCAACCTTTTCAACGATTATTTTATTCGTGCACCGATTCATATTCGGGATATGATTCCGCACGTTGAATGTTGGGTCACATAAAGATGAACTTGCATACGATGGCGGTTGTGCCTTTGGACGAAAGGGAAACTCTTGCTATCATTGATCGCCTAAGTAGTATGTGTACTTGTGGTGTGGATGGTTTTCCAAGCAGCTTGATTAAGGGACATAAATACAGCCTTGCGGCTCCTTTAACTTATTTAATAAATCAGTCTCTTACTAACGGTATCTTTCCTGCGGTATTTAAGATTGCTGCGGTGTGTCCTGTACTGAAGAAGGGTGATCCAAAGCTATTGTCTAACTATAGGCCCATATCTCTGCTATCAGTTTTCTCAAAGATTTTTGAATATGCAATGCATGATAGGGTAATGGCATTTTTACATAAACATAGTGTAATATCTGATAATCAGCATGGTTTTCTGAAACATAAATCTACCACATCTGCCATAGTGAGCTTCTATAATCGGACGCTGTCTCTTTTAGAGAACAACAGAAATACCATTGGTATTTTTTTGTCATCTCAGCCGCGCCTTTGACTGTGTTCAGCATAGTCTTCTATTGGAAAATTAAATAGATACGGTATAAGAGGCGTTGCCTACTTCTGGTTTAAGTCCTATTTGTCTCAGCGTACTCAGCGCGTTGTGTTAAAACAGACTGGTTGTAACCGGAATAGAGTTTTTTCTGACGATAAGCCTGTTGATATGGGGGTCCCACAAGGCTCAATTCTGGGACCTACACTGTTTATAATTTTCATTAATGATCTGATAAGATTTATTGTTGAGGTAATCATAACGATGTACGCGGATGATACTTCTATAGTGATGGGTGATGTTGATTTGGATAGCTGCCTTGGACAGGCACAAGAAATACTTGATATTTTGTTTGAATGGTTTTGTGCCAATGGTCTCCAATTGAATTAAGAGAAAACCGGTCAGGTTTTTAGGGGAAATGTTACACATCTTAGATTACAAGCGAGTGACCTTCGTCAGGTTGGATCCACTAAGTTTTTGGGGCTGCATATTGAGGAAACTCTGAAGTGGGATGTTTATTGTACCTCAGTTGCTAGGAAACTCGGTTCGATATGCTTTCAGGTGAGAACGCTTAGATCGGTGTTGAACCTTTTGGTTCTCAAGTCTTTTTATTATGCGGAAGTTCAGTCGCGCTTTGCATATGGCCTAATTTTTTATGGAATGTCTGGGAATGCAGAGCGTCTTTTCGTTGTTCAAAAGCGTATTTTGCGGTGCATTGTTGGTGTGGGTGCGTTGGAATCATGTAAACTCATTTTTCGAGAACTTGGTATCTTGCCTCTGCCATGTTTATACATGCAGCTGCTTGCCATTTTTGTTCGCAAGAATTTGTCTAGCTTTGTTACTCCTTTTGATGTGCACGGTCGTGAAACTAGATTTGGTCACGAACTGTTGATTCCTCAGCATCGCCTGCATCTCTTTGATTTAGGACCTAGATGCATGGGGATTAAAATTTATAACAGGCTACCTGCCGATATTAAAATTGTTGCGTTGTTCCCGGTTTTCAAGTTTAAACTTAAGGAAATGCTCTTAGAGTAATGCTTTTATAGTATTAAAGAGTATCTGGCATAGTGTTGAGCTTTGATGGCTCTCTTGAGTTTTTGTGTGGTTATCATTTTATCTTTGTTCTTGTGACTTGTTCATCCATATGTATGTGATGTTTAATAAATTGATCAATTGATACGTGGTTTAGGTAGTGTAACTCGATATTAACCATATCAATATTTTAGAAAACCCAAAAAATGCACTAAACACTTTTCAGAACTAAAATGTTTAAAAGTTAGCACATGTAAAATACACTGTAAGTATTCGCAAACGTTTTCACCATACTATGGCATCATCAGGCGATGAATTAGAAAGAAAATTAAGAGAGAATCCTTTAAATATTGTTCCGAGTGGTAGGGGGAGGTTTTTATAAGAAAAGAAGGGACATTTTGAAAGTTATTACAAAAAAGGGGGGGGGGTTATAACTTATTGAAAATGTTTAATAAAGGTGAATTATTTAAATCCGATTGACTATTTAACAACAAAGGTGAATATTTTAATTTATTTATTTCTAAAGCTTCTAAAAATTCTAATTTTTTACTTTTTGGTTCTACATGTAAAATTTCATAATTTCCTTGTTTATGGTTGGTATCCAATAAATGTTTCGCGAAAGTAGATTTTCCATCCGCAAGTCTGTGGGATCGCGAGTGTTCTTTAAATCGTGTTTGGAAAGATCTACCTGTATGACCGATATATTTTTGAGAGCATTCGCAAGTGAGCTCATAAACTCCTGATTTAGTTAAAATATCTGACTTTGATTTAGCGTTATTAATGAATTTTTTAAGTTTATTGTCTGTTCTAAAAGCTATATTGAAATTATGTTGATTCAAATATTTGACAATTTTTTCTGACTTGTTTCCGAGAAAAGTAACTACGTTAAAATTTACGTTAGATTTATTATGAATAGTGGGGTATATTGAATTGACTAGTTGTTTATGTTTAATCTGACTAAGTAAATTATCAATCAATTTGACCTGGTATCCATTAGAAGTCGCGATAAATTTAATTCTATCTAATTCTTTTTGAAAATTTTCTTTACTGAGAGGAATTTTGGTTAAACGATTCAGAAAAGCACGAAAAGAGGCAATTTTATGTGAAAAGGGGTGCTCAGAGCTGTTATGAATAACCGATCCAGCTTCTGTTGGTTTATGAAAGATATCAAATGAAAGAATGTTGTTAATTTTAGAGATTGTGAGGTCGAGGTAGTTAATCTTATTATTAACTTCAATTTCTTTAGTGAATTTAATATTCGCGTGTTGTTTATTAATAAAATTGAAAAGTTTATCTAATTGTCTAAGGGACCCATTGAAACAAATAAAAATATCGTCAACATATCTATACCAATAAATTATGAACTTTTTAAATGCAGAATTGAGAATTTTAGTTTCGAGGTGATCCATAAAAATATCAGCTAATAAACAGGACAGGGGATTTCCCATAGGTAAACCATCTTTTTGAAGGTAAAATTTGTTATTAAATTTAAAATAGTTTTGCTTAAGGCAAACATCTAAGGCGATTAAAATTTCTTGAATAATTAAAGGGTTCGTTTTGTTATTAACTAAAAGTTCTCGTATTATGTTTAAGGTGTCTTTTATGGGAACGCTTGGGAAAAGATTAGTGACATCGAAAGATACAAATTTATGGGAATTTTTAAGAGTTACGTTATGCAATTTATTAACGAGATCTAATGAATTTTTTACGGTATGTTTAGGTTCAAATTTTGTGTAATATTTAATGATATCTATAAGTTTAGAAGCTAAATTTCTACAAGGTGCATTAATATAACTGACTACTGGTCTAATGGGATTTCCAGTTTTATGCAATTTTACAAGACCATAAAGCCCGGGAGCTTGTGGATTCATACAACTTAGGAAATACCTGTCCTTTTTTGAAAAGATAATCTCGGTATTGTTAATAACTTCTTTGACCTGGGCTTGAAATTTTGAAGTAGGATCATTTTTAATTACGGAAAAATTTTCTGGTTTAATGAAATCTTCGACTTTTTTAATATAATCATTATTATGAATACAAACTACGGTATTACCTTTATCGGCTTTTGTAAAAATTAATTCTGAATATTTCGCGAGTTTACGTATAGATAAAGCAGTTTTTTCTTCGCGTGAAGAACGAGAAGAAATATTATTATGTGATACATTCTTAATTAGATTAGTTAATTGTAATTTATGCAACAGAGGGTTGTCATTAGTTTTGTTAATAGCTACTTCACATTCAACTGCTAGTTTTTCTAATTTAGTTTTAGTTACTACAGAAGGAATATTATATTTAAATCCTTTGTTAATTAATTCTACTTGGGGTTTGTTAAATGAAATGTTAGTGAGATTGACAAATTTTGGATAAAAATCGTATTTAGAATAATTGACAATTATGGGCGTTTCTACAGTCTTTTTTTGGGTTTTTAATAAATATTCAAATTTCTTTTTTTGTGTTTTTGATTTTTTGTAAGTAATGACTCTAATATAATCTCTACAATTACTATCTAAAATATCAAATTCTACGGCATTAAGTCTAAAAGCTAATTCAGAATGTATTACCTTAATATAAGATTGACAAATGTCCCGTTTCTTGTAACTAATACGAAGTTCTTCATTGAGCCAGAATTTTTTTCCATAATCTAAGGTTTTCTGAGCGGATAACGAAGTGGTACGAGTAGCAAGATTGATGTAATTAGGAACGAGATTGTGAGTTTTGCATGAGCGATTGAACGTAATATTTAACTCAAGGATTCTTCTCTTCAAATTCAATTTAAAAAACCACTTTTTTAATTCACTGGTGTCAGCTTTCTTAAAATAATCAATTGATACGTGGTTTAGGTAGTGTAACTCGATATTAACCATATCAATATTTTAGAAAACCCAAAAAATGCACTAAACACTTTTCAGAACTAAAATGTTTAAAAGTTAGCACATGTAAAATACACTGTAAGTATTCGCAAACGTTTTTTTTTATGGTTTTTATGGTTTTTATGGTTTTATGGCTTTATGGTCTTGTAAAATTGCATAAAACTGGAAATCCCATTAGACCAGTAGTCAGTTATATTAATGCACCTTGTAGAAATTTAGCTTCTAAACTTATAGATATCATTAAATATTACACAAAATTTGAACCTAAACATACCGTAAAAAATTCATTAGATCTCGTTAATAAATTGCATAACGTAACTCTTAAAAATTCCCATAAATTTGTATCTTTCGATGTCACTAATCTTTTCCCAAGCGTTCCCATAAAAGACACCTTAAACATAATACGAGAACTTTTAGTTAATAACAAAACGAACCCTTTAATTATTCAAGAAATTTTAATCGCCTTAGATGTTTGCCTTAAGCAAAACTATTTTAAATTTAATAACAAATTTTACCTTCAAAAAGATGGTTTACCTATGGGAAATCCCCTGTCCTGTTTATTAGCTGATATTTTTATGGATCACCTCGAAACTAAAATTCTCAATTCTGCATTTAAAAAGTTCATAATTTATTGGTATAGATATGTTGACGATATTTTTATTTGTTTCAATGGGTCCCTTAGACAATTAGATAAACTTTTCAATTTTATTAATAAACAACACGCGAATATTAAATTCACTAAAGAAATTGAAGTTAATAATAAGATTAACTACCTCGACCTCACAATCTCTAAAATTAACAACATTCTTTCATTTGATATCTTTCATAAACCAACAGAAGCTGGATCGGTTATTCATAACAGCTCTGAGCACCCCTTTTCACATAAAATTGCCTCTTTTCGTGCTTTTCTGAATCGTTTAACCAAAATTCCTCTCAGTAAAGAAAATTTTCAAAAAGAATTAGATAGAATTAAATTTATCGCGACTTCTAATGGATACCAGGTCAAATTGATTGATAATTTACTTAGTCAGATTAAACATAAACAACTAGTCAATTCAATATACCCCACTATTCATAATAAATCTAACGTAAATTTTAACGTAGTTACTTTTCTCGGAAACAAGTCAGAAAAAATTGTCAAATATTTGAATCAACATAATTTCAATATAGCTTTTAGAACAGACAATAAACTTAAAAAATTCATTAATAACGCTAAATCAAAGTCAGATATTTTAACTAAATCAGGAGTTTATGAGCTCACTTGCGAATGCTCTCAAAAATATATCGGTCATACAGGTAGATCTTTCCAAACACGATTTAAAGAACACTCGCGATCCCACAGACTTGCGGATGGAAAATCTACTTTCGCGAAACATTTATTGGATACCAACCATAAACAAGGAAATTATGAAATTTTACATGTAGAACCAAAAAGTAAAAAATTAGAATTTTTAGAAGCTTTAGAAATAAATAAATTAAAATATTCACCTTTGTTGTTAAATAGTCAATCGGATTTAAATAATTCACCTTTATTAAACATTTTCAATAAGTTATAACCCCCCCCCCCTTTTTTGTAATAACTTTCAAAATGTCCCTTCTTTTCTTATAAAAACCTCCCCCTACCACTCGGAACAATATTTAAAGGATTCTCTCTTAATTTTCTTTCTAATTCATCGCCTGATGATGCCATAGTATGGTGAAAACGTTTGCGAATACTTACAGTGTATTTTACATGTGCTAACTTTTAAACATTTTAGTTCTGAAAAGTGTTTAGTGCATTTTTTGGGTTTTCTAAAATATTGATATGTTTAATAAATTGATTTTGATTTTGATTGATGATTAGTAACGTTTTCTTATGCAACCCTGTATAAAATGTATACAACGTTTATTGTATAAATGTAGATGTATAAATATTGAAAAAGAACGGTATTCCATTTGTGTTTCATGTTTTTTCCTCACGTTAAATAGTATACTACGGTATACTACCATTGATAAATTAATTGCAAATTTAAAATTTTGAACGTAGATTTTCTGTAATTTTTTTTGTATGTATAACAATATTATTTTATTTACTCTTATTTTTTATTCATACTGTACAACATATTATCCAAAATTTTAAATCTTCTTTGTTTGAAATTTTATTTATTTATGCCGTCCTTATACTATATAAGTATCAATTTTTTTTATTTTAGAATTGTTCTCATTTGGTATATTTTTTGGTAGTTATTTTTAAGTTGGAATTGTAAAACAACAGTCTGCTTTGGTTTAGCCTATTTATACTTGGTTTCTTTTCTGCTTAACTGCGTAAATTACATGGTATCTGCCCTCTAGTTTAATTTGCTTTTTATCGTTATAAACTGCATTTGGTGTGCCAACATTTTTGTGATTTAATCAAAATTATTATGATTTTCCGCAAAAGTGATTAAATATAAAGTGAAACAGTAAATATTTGTTTTAATTAAGATAAGTTGATTTTGTATTGTACCGCGCTTTTAAGTATTAGATAGGTAGTAGTGTAATCGATTTTACTTTTTTAAAAAAGAATGGCACTCATAATTTTTTAATATTAGAAAAGATACAAAGGAAAAATTCTGTAATTTGTATTGGTATTTTTGTATTGTTACCAAAGAAGAAAATAAATATTTTAAACCTGCTCTAATTTTATAAAAACTAAATTTATTGAAAAAATACTAGAAAATAATGGATTTACGAAAGTTTTGTAATTTGTCATTGAAACGAAATATAAAGCAGTAGCAAATACAATCACATTTCAATTAATCTGTTGTTTGTGGTGACAACGTTCAAATATTTTCGTTCAATATGAATTCATAACCGATTACAAATTTCATTCAAATTCCTGTCTGTGGTTTTTATATTACAAACTAAATTGAATGTTTGATTCGGACGTTATCAAACAGAAGCAATATTATTACTGGATTGCTAAACAAGCTTCCATGTTTGATTTTATAAAACTTATCTCTTTCTAAAAATAATTTCATGCTGTTACCATAACATCAAAAATAAATCCTCACGAGAGACAATGATAGAAAATAAAAATCATTTTGTTCCAATTAAAATTCAACATTTAATTATTTCAAAATCAACATAAAATGTTTACGCTTACTATTTTTTAATCTTTCACTTTCAATATTTGTAAAAAAAACGATTTGCTTTTCCTTCAACTAAAAATTATTTATAATTTAAGTTTACCAATGTCCTGGAATAACAAAATCTTTATTTTAGATAATAATGTATTGGTTAAATTACCATATTTTTAAAAATTTGTAGTTAGAAATAACAATAATAAAAAATTCATTATTAAAATAACAAAAAAGATTGGTCGATTTCGTTTAGTGTGTGAGTTTGTGAGTTTATTAAAATATTTAACTGTTGTTATAAGGGAAAAAACATTTTTAATTTATTTTAATTAACCATTAGATATTTAAAGTTTGATAAAAATTTGCAATTAAAAGTTTGTGGTGGTCGCGTACTTTCGAAAAATATAAGGTCCCTATGCCGTTTTTCTGATACCGAACAAAGTTGTTTGTTTAGTTACCTACTCCTTTTTACTTATATAAGATGACCTCCTTTCAAGTCTTTTTATATTTCTTTTCGTCTTCTTCCTAACATTACGATAACACTCTTGGGAACAATCTTACCTTCGCCAACCACTAACTATATCTACCCTTGTTGTCGTTAATTTAAAAACAAAAAAGTTTCTGAGTAATTAAACGCGAGATAATAATTACAAAAATTAATTATGTAAACACTTGTGGGTAGTTATTGTGTAAAAAATTAAAAACTGAAAATGTATTGCTTTTATCGTACTTTGCAGGTACGGATTTCATATACCTGAGTTCAGATAAAAATTATTTTTCTGCTTGTTTTATATTTATATCCTTGTAGATTGGGTTCAGCACACGTTTCAAGTGAAAACCTTAAAATAATCCTAGTATAAACGAACACATTGACGTTTCCAGAGCAAAGATATAGGATTAATACCACTTCATTCTATACGAATGTCATCACAGGATTGTTTAAAAATAGCATTTGATAATATTAGGTTTCCCACAAATATTTACTTCAATATTATTTAATAAGAGGTTATTCAAGTTTATTTAACCAAACTTGAAAATTTAATCTAAAATTACTAAGTTACAAGAATAGAAACACAGATTAGCAAAGTGTAAATATGTATCTACTCGATTAATCAAAGAAGCTAATCTTATTACTAGCTCCCAACTTATAATGGAAGGTATCTGAAACACTTGAATTAACGCAGACATTATAAAAACAATGGTGAAAATTTAAAATAAAAATGAATCTATCCATTCTGCAGCATATCACGCAAACACGCAGCCTCTCGTTTCTAATTTAAAAAAAAGTATTCTACTTTCAGTTTAACTGAAATAAAGTAAGTAGCATAGTTTTTTTAAATGAATTTACACTTGCAAACACATGTAGCTACATACTATATAATTCATATTCAAAGCACAAGTTATCATTTTAGCTTAGGACTCTTGACACCATGTTGACACCTGTAGGTGCTATTATAAGTTTATCAGTTAACATAATATACATATGAATTAATATACCTACCTACATAAGACATAACATACTACATAATATGTGACGGTCTAACAAGTT
The DNA here is from genome assembly GCA_949152465.1 of Cantharis flavilabris. Classification (NCBI taxonomy): domain Eukaryota; kingdom Metazoa; phylum Arthropoda; class Insecta; order Coleoptera; family Cantharidae; genus Cantharis; species Cantharis flavilabris. Next base: position 25,102,547 of record OX424439.1, read on the forward strand.
TCCTTGGTTGGTTATCTGGTTCGGTAATATTTGAATAAAAATAAAACCAATAACACTAGACTATCGAGTATATAGTGGAGTTTTAAACTCTCTCGAGTTTCTACGATATATAAGAAAGTAGTAAGTACGAGCAACTAAAAGTTATAATTAAGTAGGTAGAATACCTAGGTTGTTACCCGCATTTAATAGTCTGTATAAATTCTTAGATAAAGCAATCGATTTATTAAATTTAATTTGTATAATTTTTATTTAATATTTCAATAAATTATAATCCTGATGAAATTATCTCGCCTAAGAAATGGTTATAAATAATTTTACGTCTCAATAAACGAAGTTACTAGCAAGCAAAAAGGAATGTGAAAAACCAGAGCGAATGATGTGAGTAAATCACCGGTTAGCACGTAGAGCCTCCCGTCATTGCATTACAAATGATCGTCATCTATCTGCGTTCGTCTTCTAGCAGCTTCCGTAACAACAAATTGTGGAGATATCGAATCAGGTGAAGTTAATCCGGACAGTTGAAGTGTGACCCGCGCAAGACCTATGTCCTGAACCGACCCGATCTTCCGCTACTGATAATGAATTATCCTTTTAAAATCGTTTTTCGATACTGCAGGTACGTATTGTAAGTAACAATGTTTATTGCGGCATTTTCAAATAAATTTCTCGAATTCACCGTTTCAGGCATCTACATTTACGTGTTCGACACGTTCGAATAATTTATTATAATTATTATTATTTAAGTAAACAAATTTGCTACAATTAAGGTTGATGACTTATCCAACTAATTCGAGCAATTGCTCTGTAAATATAATCAAATTTTCAAAATCAATAACTCCATACTTATCGGCGTTTGATATTTTAGCCTACAAATAATAAAAATTGATTTACATTGATTACCACAGCCAGTATAATATTAATCTTTCTATCTTCTATGAAGTTTAAATCTAAACATAAAGTAACAACAGTAATAGCAATTTTATTATAACCGTTAAAACTTAATACTTGTGACAGAATATCATTTTTATGACATTGTAAAAAATACATTTCTTTGTTCATCTAAAGGAAATGGAAAACTGCTTGGCTGACCGTTGGTTACCGTAAATCACGAAAGTAATAGCCATGTAACTACGTAAAATTACCACTAGCACTATTACTGTCATTGTGTTAGCAAAAGGTCGTAATGGTCAAATATGTTTTCTTTCCTTCGTAATATTTTTTAAACAATTTTAAGAAATATACAACAATTTAGTTTTTCCAAAGTAATGTAACATCGATGTCATGATTCATTGGAAAATGAAGTAATATTATTAATTGTTTGGTATTGTTGCTCCTTCCATGTACGTTTTTACGTTTTGTTTTGAAAACACGACAACACCTGTTATGTTTTTACATCATATTTTGGAGTAAATATTTTTTATTTGGATTCACGTGCTTGGCTTTCGGTGTGTTCTCGTATTTCTTTCACTAAAGTTGAATAATATGTACGTGAGACACGTCAAACTAAATCAATTTTTCTTAATTTACCTTTAGGAAATATTGAGCCTACAAAGCTTTGACGTTAAATTCAAAACTTTTAATACGAAAACGATCTCTTTACATGAATAATATTTAAAATATCACTTTATGGTATTCTAGTGCGTGACAGAACGTCATCATCAAGATGGTGTTGAAGAAATTAATAACAACATTGATATTATTTCTGTCGATTACGAAACTACTAGAATATTTTTCATTTACTTCTATTTTGAGTTTAGTATTTTTCAAAATAAAATATTTATTTCCGATATTAAATAAACATTTTCTTAGATAAATACGTAAGAGGTCAATTTTCTACCGGATAAGCTTGTTTTTAGATGAATGTTTGGTTGCGGCGGTAATAACTTGAAAAGCAAGGGCACGGAAAATTTCAAAAGCATTGCTTGAGCAACTTTTCAAAATATGCCTTGATTTTTAATACTTTTTTATTACCCGGCGAAAACCAGACTTGACTGCATTTAAAATCTAGTTTATTTTAATAAATAAGTTCACTTGTAAGGTATGTTAGGCCAAAAATTATGCAACTCAAACATACTACTATTGTAATATTTTTTTAAATTTCAACAAATGGAATAAGTACTAGTAAAGGTACCTAATTCTAGAAAAATGCAAAATATAACATTTGTCTACTGCAGAGGACTATTGGTTCTATACGCGAAAATTATTCACTAACGACGAAAATCCTTAAGGATTAGAACTAGCTTTGGTAGTTTAAAAGAGCACTAAAATTCAGCAAACATCTGTTTTTTAAGTGCTATAAGCAACCGTTTCTGAGTAAATAATCGTTTCAAAGTTTCAATGTAATACTTCAGCTAGTTTATGCAACTAAAATCTAAAGGTTTTTGAGCGTCCGCTACTGGTTTTATTCACTAAAATTTAAAAATATCTGAACAAAAAACTTCTCTTGTTAGGAATTAAACCTGGTACCTACGAATCCACTTGTGGAAGCATTGCCATCTCATCACCTAGAAAAACTTTGGCGGATTAATGTTGCAGAGAAATTTTACAATAAATAAAAAAACATGTTCGTATTGGGTTCAAAATTTTGAGAATGGTTTACCCCCGAAAATAGTAAGTAATTATGGCAAGTTATGGTGTTCATTTCATTCAAATCGAAAAAGTTTTTCTACATTACATGGAAATTGTAACTTTTGAACTGCAGGTTGGTGGGGGTGCATTAGGAGAAGAGTAAGAAGTATATTATTATACAAGTACAGTGTATACTTAATAATAGCTTACGCAAGCCTATTTCCATAAAATATTTAAAAATTTGTATTAGAAAATAATGACACAGGGGTTATTATCCCATTAAATATCATTTTAGAGAAAAATCCAAGAACAGATAACTTACTTACTGTTTTTTTTCCTCTAAAATATAACTGTATATTTTTCTAAAACATTTTATAATTCTAAGGTTGCATTATGCGGGTTAACGGTGGAAGATGGTCCAGCTCCGAAAATACATATTAAATGAAGTATTTTAGCATTGGATTAATTCAAATGAAAAATCCAAACATCTAAATATAACTATGAAATTTAATTTGTTTTACTATGTATTTGTTTGTAATTGCTAGCTTTTCAAATATTTAAATACCATTCGAGTCTCACTCCATATTAAGTGGTCCAATCTTGTCGATTGACCATTCTAAAAAAGATTGATTTATTTTGTGAAATCTGACAAATACGTTAGTAGTACTAAATATTATTTCAATGTTATTGTTTTTGATTTTTGTATGGGGGCCATATTTGCTTTAAATGTGCGGCATTTGTTTTAAAATTTTGAGTGTTTACAGCAACTGAAATATTACAGCTCTTATTTATTTTATCAAGATGGAAAAAAAATAAAATTGCTTAAAAAGAAACATATTACAATATTGCTTATTACATATTTTTACTTAACCCGGCGTTACCTATATGAGGTTTGCCCAACCCCATCTTTAGGAAATTGATTTTAATATGTACAGCCTAATCTGATCCTCTCTGCATATCCAGTTCAGTATAGCATTTTAAAATAATATGTTGGCACCATCGAAATCAGCTCTTAGTGCATTATATATATGCATCTAAAGTTCTCTGGGGTATGTCAGACCCCACCTATGTAATGGCGTTTGTAATTTATTTAGGCTTTTAAGACAATGGTTATTTTGAGATTCTTTTGATCAATAAACTTAATTTTCTTATTTAATGGTTCATCAAAACTTCAAATAAACTCATTACAGATGATAATTTCTCACCTGGATACTTATATCCATTATATTATAGATAATCCTAGGCGTCCTAGGGTATATAGGACAATTCGCCAAAAAGTTTAAAGAATTGTCAAAGATGATCCTGCAGTTCCACCTGATAAGATTGCGAAGCTCTCTGGAAGATATTCCATATGTTAAAGGAACATATTTCTGCTTTACTTTCAAATCTTTATTGTTCTAGATCATGTTGTGATTTGTTGTTAAAATTGCCTTAATTCAGACAGTGAATAGATTTTTTCTGTTTGCTTTACAAGTCGAAATTATTTTTTTTTTTATATTCCTGTATTATTCGTTTATTGTTTCCAATTAATAATTTAGAAATAAGATGTTTGGTTTTTGTTTTGAATGTTTTTAGTAACTATGTTTTTTGATTTACGGAAATTGATCATTTTTACGTTATCCGTTGTTATTTAAAGAAAAACAATTTTAATTATTCCTTTGGTGTTTATATGGTTCTTAGATAGTCACAAAGGGCACCGATTAAAGAGAAATTAAAATAAAACGAGACACAAAAAATTACATTATTTTAATGTTTGGGGTTTGTCGTACCCCCACCTACATAAATATGTACTAATAGGATTTTTTTTCACCTAGGTAACGCTAAATGCTTAATTTTTTTTATCTGTTATTTTTTAAACTGCCATCTTTGAAGAGAAGATTTTGCATTAAATATCAACAATGAGATATACTCTCCTTTTTTTCTAAAATTCTCAAAGTTTAGAAATTTAACAAAGTTACACATTTCAACGTTAAATAGTGGGAGACCCCATCTTGATAGGAAAAAAGGTATAAGCTGAAATATTTCAGTTGCCGTTAAAGGCGCATACACAATTAGTCTGTAACAGTAACGAAAACAGTAAAAAGATAAAATACATGTATTTAGGTGGCTCCATTCACAATAAGCGGGAACGGGAACAAAAACGATTAACTTTTATTGCTATGGTTTTAAATCCATTTTTGGAAATTTTGAAATTTGCAGACCATTTAAGAAGTATTTTGAATTTAATTTTAGTGAGATTTGAATTTTATTTTGCATTTGAATTTTTGTTTGTGAAATTTGATTTTGTAAAAAATTTTGTGTAATTGCTGTAAAAATTTGAATTAGTGCGTTTTTTCGGGCCAACAATTTTTGGGTTGGTACGAAATAAATAATAACTTTGCTGCTGCAAAGCCTGCATAAGCCACTAAAATATAAATTTAATTTGTGTTTGATTCGACGTGAGTGAATTTTATTTGATAAGTTGGATGGAATTGTCCAAATTTGCAAGTTATTTAAAGTTATTTTGAAATTTTTTTAAAGTTTGAAACTTTTTTTAATTGAAACTAACTTTAAAAAAATATTTAAAACGTTTATTGGATGTACGGAAACCGTAATAATTGTACAAATATTTCTCTGTCTATAAATTATGTGTTAATGATATAATATCCAAACAAAAATTTACTTTAACAAACAGTAACATAAAAATTTAACGTGAAAACCTGAATTTGCTGGGTAACTTCGTCTGCATAAACATTAAACTGTAAAATCTGCAGTCCAGATTTTAATTTGTCAAGTTGGGCATGTAGAAAAATTTAAAAGTATATTATTTCGTGATTACCTAAAGGCAGTACAATTCCTGATGGGGAAATAATATTTTCGGTAATTTACTTTTAAGAATTTTGGTGGTGAAAATACATATTCCCACGGCCTACCAAAGGGCTTAAGTGTATAAGCTATCTTATCCACCCCTTCAAATTTAACAGATTTCATAGATTAGAATGTTGCCTAAACTTTAAGCAAACAAACTAGAAAAATTTCAACTCTATTTTGGTAACTTGTAAAAATGATCTGTGTAATTATAATAACTTAATAGTTCACCAGTTAATTGTTTTATTATGGAGTTCCTAATATTTAGCTATATTTTGATAGAATTTAAAATTATTATCATTCATTAAGTAACTAACCGTCGGCTAAATAACAATGAATTTAATTTCTGCTTACATTATAACTTTAAATTAACATTCCGATATGTAAAAGCATTTGAAAGTGGATTATTAAAAGCTAAAAACGCAATGCAAGAATATTGCATAGCATAACTTTTCTTTGCCCGATTAGGAAAGTGATTTTCAAAAAAAATTAACTTGTCACGTAATAGTACAATAAGAGCTAATTTGAATTCTGCCCTAATGCACGTAAATGTTAATGCGCTGGTTTCGACGATTCAAAAGCTTGTTAAAATATGATTATTTGCAACTGATGATAGACAAAAACCACGAAATACGTAAAGCACTGATGCTTCCGAATATTAATATTTAACGAAGTTTAACGTAAAATATGACAATAATTATAATCACTAGTATTTAAATAATCAATCGTTTATTGTCAATTACCAAAGAACCCGTTTTTATTAAACAATACGTTAAGATATCAATTTTGGAATAATGGTTTTTTAATAGAATTAAAATTGAACAGGCAAACTTGATTATAATAAGACTTCGCCTACCGGCCTGAATTTAATTATCCAGATGCCATTTTAGTTTTCCAAATTAGTAAATAGATTATTACAATTTATTGTTTTCATTGGAAAATATTATTACCAAATATATGTCAGAGAAGACTATGGAAAATTGCTAATGCTTATTAGAAAACCATGTCTAGAAAATTTATTTTAAATGTGGTAAGAAATTCTTGATTCTATTCTTAAGACCTTCGGGCGTTCCGTAATAAAATTGCACCTTAATAACAGTTCCCGCTTTGAATTAAAGTATGCACACGTGACTTATGAGATGTCAAAAGCATTTTGCATTTTTATGATTTATGTTGTTTGGAATTAGTTTCCTGAATTTGTTCTACTGATTTGTTTTCCAAGCCAGAGTATTGATTGATTTAGTTATGCAGTCGATTCTGATTACATTTGTATTTACTTAAGCGCTCAATTCTCCTTTCTACATTTTATTACATTTTATATCTGTTTACATAATTATAGAAAGCTTAATTAATTTTTTGCTTACTTTCAGAAAAAAATATTTAATAATAATTTTATCCACTAATTTATTGGTAAATATATTAAAGCAACAAATGTGATAAATAAATCAAGGTAATTTATTATTTGCAATTTAAGCTGAAATATCGGAAATAATAATATATTATGAGACTCACTATATATAAAACTGTTGTGATATCAACCTCAAATAAATCTAAATAAATATTGGTTTAGTCCCCAGTCATAAGTTTCAATATTACAATAATTTTTCAAATTAGCCATTTCATTTATTACCGTTGAAGTAGATTATGCTTCGTATAAATATCCATATTTAGAAAATTTATTTCGGTGCATCAGTGTTAATACCTACAAATTGTATTATGTGTAGGTACTATTCTGGTCGGACATCATTCACCAACTTTTATTAATCGATAAAATCGAAAACAAATTGCATGAACCTCCAACTTAACGGTATTATTATTTTATTACTATTTTTAGTTTTTATATTATTAACCCTATTATGTACTTCAATTTGAAAATTTAAGTAGAAACCTAATCATTTCATGCAATGTTTATTTTTATACTTTTTCTTGAGTCACAAAAAGTACATTTTCTATTTTTATTAAAAACAAAAAACAATTATTAAATTTAATTAACGTTACTTTTCCTGCCAGCGAGGAGGCGGCAGTAAAGTATTAAAAAACTATAGCTCCATCGATGTTAAAGTACCTTTGTGCTGTCCGACGCAGACACTACAGTAAAACAATTATAACTATTGCTTTCATCATGTGTACAACTTTAAATATGACAATTAAATTACATTTGACTTAAAAAAACTTAGTTTACCTAAATAATATTCTAATTTATTGTAAAAATTATGTCTATAATAAAACATAAAATTAAGAAAAGTTTAAACCCAAAATTTAAATTATGCAGACGTTTTGAAATTTACATTATAGTATTCATATGCGAATGAAAATAGCATTATTAATCCCTAGGGATTATAGATATCCTAGTAACTAATTACAATTTTCACCAAAAAATTACGGTGGGTAAGTAACTGAAGTCATATAAGTACGTACAACGAACATGTTATTATTTTAATTTTTCGTACTAACCTGATGTGTGCAGCAACAATTGCAGAATACTTAAAAATATTATATATACCATTTTGCTCCTTCTTACTTCGTTACATGAGTCATTATTGTTATGTAATTACTTTTCTGCTGATAATTACATTGTTCGTCCACCTAAAATAGAAAACAGTTATTACTTAGTGAAATCATTATTAAAATTATTGCACAGCTAATAATGAACAATTTTAATGATCCCAAGATTGCTCAGCCCAGCTCAGTAAATAGAAATCGATACTAGTTACTTTTAATTTTGAGTAGGTAGATAGGTATTATTTTTTTAATGATTTGGTTATAGGTAAATCAGTGCGCTTATAAACCTTCTCGTAAATTTTATATTTTTTAATTAAATAAATTGATATTAAGTAGTCTGCTTGCAATAGCTGGATAAATATTGTTCGATAGAAAGAGGAGCAAGGAAATAAGAGATATAATGTGAGATAGATGATATGGAGAGATAATAATATATACATATTAGAATCAGGCACCATGTTGGGAAATACACGATACAGTCCTAGAATAAGGAAAAGAAGAAAAAGAAGTAGTAGAAGAAGAAGAAGAAGATATAAAATTTAAATATTTACGATTCCTATACATACAATACAATAGATTAACTTAAAAGGCAAACATTTATTGTCGAAAATTGATGAAAAATAAATTAAATTTCATTGCTTGTTTAATAATCCAATAATCATTTCCAAAAAATATTTCTATTCCTAATATATGTAGTCAAATTCCCTTTAACGTTGTAGTGCCGCTTACTTCGTTTACTTATTGGCTGAATCGAAATTGAAAGAAAACCTCAAATAATGTAAGTGCATGTGGTGCAAACGGGCATAAGTCAAATAAACTATATTTATTTAAGTATTAAATAAATTAAACTATTTTAGTATTTATAATTATTCGACTGGTTCTGCGAGAAGTACTTTAAGATTTCACAAAGTTTATAGCCCTCATTCTTCCTTTTCAGAAAAGCGCGCAAAGTAGTAGTAATTATTCGTTAGTAATTGAATAATCGCTAATTATTAATTTTGAATTCATAAGCACTGATTTTAGATTAACTGTTTGATTTCTATCCACGAACAGAAGCTGCATCGGGCATACCAACTTTACTCTTACCCAACAACAGTTCACTATTAAATAGTACCACATACAGCGAGTATAACGTTAATAACGAATACATTCTTTAAAAAGTTAGGAAAATTGGTTTTAAAAAGTGAGAAAAACAACAAATTCATATTATGTTTGTTTTGTTTTTAAGTTTCATAGCATAGATTTATAAATTATTGTAATAATATTACAATAAATGTCGACAAACCAGATGCACTTTAATCACTGGTTGTATAAACTACTATTTCTTTATAGTATTAATTTACAAATTTTATTATATTTTGTTAAATAAACAATTAAAGCTGTTGAAATATTATTTAGCTTTTAATATAGATTCCCGTGTATGTCCGCACTAGAAAAAAATTAACAAAAAAGAGGAATGCAATCTAAAGCTGTAAAGAAGTAAAAAATTAGTGGGGATATTAATTAAATTTTATTTATACGATTTTGTTTAATCCGACGGGATTAATATAGAATTTTATTATATCTTATATTTAATTTTTAGAAAATTAAAAATTCTTAAAATTGTATTTCAAATCGATCGTTATATTATGAATTAAAAAATTTTATTATCACAAAATGAAAATATTTCATAACAAACGTCAATAATTATTATTAATGTTAATGAAAGTTGGTGGCAAATTTTTGTAATATTAAATGGGTTTTGACATCTGAAAAAGTTATTTTAATATATTTTTTATTGGAGGTTTATAAAAAAATTTTAAATTAAATTTTCAGAGTAACCGCATTTTTAAAACGGTAAAACAAAGTAATTTGTTTATTTTTTAATTTAACGCAAAGTGACAATAATCTACTTCAGCCGTATATATCATTTTTTAAATCCTGGAAATATGATAAAAAATAATATTTAAACTTGATTTTATTTTCTGAAAATATCGTAAAATATTTTCAAATTTTTGTTAATCTTGTTAAACATCAAACAAGTACTCCTTGAGTTTAACGTAAAAATTCGCCGGACTTAACCTTCTGGCAATAAAAAAACTCTAGAAAAGCAATCAAGAATCGCCCCTACAATATCTAAATCCGACATTGGAAGAGCTTCATTTCCTTTTTGGAACGTAGCAACTGCAGCAAACATACATTTCGATGTCTCATCACCACTTATTTATGGTTTAGTTTAAGAGTGAGAACTTCCTAAATTTTTATGGAAGCTCTTAATATATATTTTCACATCCAAGATTTATTAAACAAATTAATTTTTTTTAATATTAATAAATGCACGATTGGCAATCTCCTTAAATAAATCAAGATAATAATTTATTGTATATTAATATGTATGTATAAAGCAAAGAAATCATATTTTAAAACTATACATTTAAACATCACTTATTCTTATTCTTTACTTCCGCTTGTTATCTGATTTTACCTAAGTATTTTAATTTATCCTTAAGTATTCCAAAAATTTAAAGCAACAATAATTTAAACTCGAGGTGTGTTGGAATAATCAAATATAAAACTAATTTTCTTTAATGACCTTTTAATTTGCGTAAGTATAAATTATTTTAAATTAATATTTTTTTATGGTCGGTATGTAGGCGCATTAGCATTAAAAAAATATAAATGAAATAGAATACCTACTTACAATGAATTAATTTTTGTAATCCATTAGTATTTTTGTAAACGTAAAACGGCGCGTATCACATGACTCTTGGTATCACACCGCGACAAGATCCGTACACCATGTGGCGTCTCGACGCCGAACGTCGAGAATACACCACAAGAAAGAACGATGGTGGGGAGACGCCTGCGGTTGACGCTGATGCGACATTCGACGTTTGATTCGGTCTACCTGTGGGAAATTACGATCATGATTTTTGATTGCTACAACCACCTTTTGCCCCAAGCAGTAATATTATTTATTTCTTTTCCTATATTCGATATTAAACAATGCTCGATAAGTATTTGAATTTTGTAATAATGTTGTTTCATAATTCAAAACTTGATGGCGTTATTGAATTTATAAAGGCAACTTTACTGTGGTTACATATTGTTGATCTTGTTAGTAATTGTTTGTTTTTAGTTTCCAATATAATAAATTAGATTTTATAGGAAACGTTTGAACAGTTTGTTTTAATTTTATTGTTTACGTAAAACTTTCTTGGTAAATATTAATTAAAGTACTAAATTACTTACAGTTGAACGGTTAAGAAGTATTGGTAGCTATACATACATTAACAAATGAATTTCTTTATTATTTATTTCTTTAACTACGAATAAGTATTAGGTAGTTGTTTATTGAATTATTGCGATCACCGAGTTAAATTCTAAATTCTAACTTTAAATTTCCTTTCTGCACATGAACTAGCGGCTATCCCGAGACGATGTGGGATTCGGATAAATAAAAGAAAACTTTTTCAGAATAGTGAGGGTTTAGAATAGTGGTTAGCATAAGTGTCCGTCAACCATTAAGTTGTCCTACGTTCAAATCTTACATCATATTTGCCTGTCGACCTCAGTTTTCTAGAAACCAAAAAGAATATTATAAAGGAATATTAATTATTATTATTAAGAAAAAGTTACCAATCATGGGTAACATAGAATTTCTAAACAACTATTACTTTTTCTTAAACCTTTTACAAATTCCTTAAGAAACGGAATTGTTTGTTTTATTTAAGCCTATTGAACGCTTAATGAATAATTCATAACACTCTTCAGTTTGAAGACTTCGGACAATATGTAATGGTTAACCCCGGAGAAAGGCGGTTATTTTAAAAGGAAAATTAAAAATCAACAGTTACCATTCAATTTATTTTAAATGAAGATTTATTAAAATATTAAAGATTATAAATCGATAGCTACATTTGAATTAATAAACATTTGTAAATAACAGTATTTGCGCAAGCATACAATTCGGTGAAAAATACATATGTAATAGGAATAGACGTTTCACCCTAATCTTTTACAATTCAATGATCCCTACATGAATATCTCATGCACTTTAAACCCATAAGAACTAGTGATCATTTTATTTGATTGCTTTCATTTATTGCAAAATTTATACTTCAATTAGACTTGAAAACTTTTCTTTTGTTATAATATTTTATTGATATATCCATCTCATATTGCTGAATTATTTGATATCTTTTTTGTTATTGATCATAAAAGAAAAGCAATACTAAGTACACGTGCATATATAAAAAAATAATTTAACCCTCCAGTCAACGGGTGAAACTTGTCAGTCTTTACTTATATGGTATAATATATTATATATTTTATTCTACTCGTTGACTGGGGGGTTAAAAAAGTATAAAACTAATAGTTCATATCTAACAATATGCATATCATCTGCAGATACTAGATAGATGTCTCCATTCTCCTCAATAATATAATTTATACTATAATTCAATATAATATAAATTCAATAATTGCCATGATGCGCATCCAAATTGGATCCACGATCCAAATTCCAAAATCGATTTGTGGATAACAAAAATTTGTTAAATAAACATTATTTTTAAGCAATGTATGTTATATACTAGTTTAAGTGACTAAGATGGCCAACAAGAATCACCAAACCTTGAAGCTTTTCAATTCCAACAGTATCAATTATTGTTTTATCTGTTGTATTTTCAGTACTGAACATATTAATGTATAATTTCATAATATTTCAAATATTTTGAGTATTCTAATTTATTATTCTTATTAATGAATTGCTAGAAAGAATTTTTTTAATAATAATAATAAATAATCGATTTTCATGTCGATATTAGATTACTCGTATCATCCAACCATTAGTTATTAATTTGTACAGGTAGGTAGTTAATTATAAAATTATAAAAAAATCCACTAACATTAGTAAAAGTAAGAAAAATAATAAATTATAACATTTGACATAAAAATTAATATTTGTCACATGGATTTAATATTTGTCATTACCATAATATAATTAGTTATATAATCGAAAACATAAAAAGATCTTTTTTTGGTTTTCCAGATTTTAGCTGCCTTCGAATTATTACATTTTGCATTTGGAAAAGGAAATCTTTTTTTATTCTAAATATTCTAACCATTTATACGTTTGCAAATATATTAATAAAAAAATGCAGAAAATTTACTTCACAGTCTTATCCATCCAATGTTCCAAAGGTATCAATATTTATATTTTCTTTCAATGCTACTGCTGTTCTTAAAATGGTCTTTAATACGTCAACAAAACAAGTACCAAAATGTGATTGTAATGAGAAAAAATATATTGGTTCACCAAGAAAACCATGTTTTACAACCTTTACAACCTATTTTAGAGTACCTTAATGACAGGCCCGTGCGTGCGCAAGGGGGTTTTGGGGGTTCAAACCCCTCCCATTATATATTTTTTAAAAATTTGAAAAATTGATATAAAACATATTACGATTATGATGAATTTGATGAAATAGTGTTTCGAATTTCGGATTTTTTCCATTTCAATAATCATTGAAAACTTTTGTATAATGCGGATTTACCGATAGTTGCCGATATTTAATTGGCAAAATAGTCTAAAATAAAATTAGCTCATTAATACAGGTGTGGTATCTTCCAAATTTAAAACCCATCTGTCCCATTTAGGTCGTTCTTTAAAATTATTCCCTGAGATGCAAAAAGCAATCATTTTAGAAACACTCCACATAGTTAGAAAACTTCTAAATGCCATATAACATACAGAAAAAATGAGACTTATAAAATTTATTTATTTATTTACATTCACGGCATAACTATACCATTACCAGGCAATACAACGGAAAAAGCAGAAAATACAAAAAAAAAAGACTGAACAGCATAAGCTAACATAGGTACAAAAAAACAATAGTGAAGTACAGTGTACAAGACTAAACCGACTCCAAATATAACACTAACTCCCTTTTAAAACGAGTCATACTTCCATGAAAAAAATCAAAACTTCTGTTACTCGTAGAAACATTATTATAAATACCTATGTAATTAGTTCAAAATCAATTTATATTTATGTATTTAAAAATAATTTAGCATAGAATGGTTGGAACTAAATCCCCCATTCAATATTCACTCCACAATGTATTAGTGTGAGATTTAAAATAAACATAATAATAATAGGGGAGAGGCTTGTAATTTGACCACCTTTAGCATTTTTCAAAAAAATTAATATTTTTGGATATATAATGATACCATTGGAAAGAGGACTTCATTACCCAATTTTTGCTGAAGACACTTATTAGAGTACTCGAAAACCAAAAAAGTTATGACTATTCTCCCGAAGAAGCTCAAAATTGGCTCATTTTATTTTTGGCATGTAAGTTGACCACCCCCTAAAAAGTTGCTGAAAAGTCAAAAAAAATTTAACTGAAATCGACTGATGTACAAAATTAATCATCTTTTATTGAGTTTTAAGTGAAAAAGTGAAGAAAAAAGAATAAAAAACATCAAAAGTGAATTAATTGTGATAATTACAATTGATGCTTTTTCGCGCTTCCTTGTCCTTATCAACGAGCTCTTAGAGCTTAGCAGCTAATTCCTTCTTCGCTTTTGCAACTTTTCACCTTGTGGTCAACTTACATTCTCGACGATTTTGAAACAAACACAAAAATAAACATGGAAAAACACGATATATTTGGAATTCACTTTGGATTATTAAAAATTCAATGGAATACGAGCTTAGCACATGTATGTACCATAGGATATCAACGAAAATTGTTCACTTTATGAGCAAACTAAAAAATCAATATTAAAAAAAAATTTTCACACAATGTTTGTCGGAGCTAGTGCGACGCGTCTATTCACTTCTAAACCACATAAAAATTAAAGGCTATGTCAAAGAGCACGATAACAGTTGAAATGGCGGTATTCACATTGAGTGTTTTTTCTAAAATACCGGGTGGTCATCTTACATGCATGGCCAACTTACAAGCCTCTCCCCTAATAATTAATAATAAACTTTAATAAACTTGTTCAACTCGTGTAAATCAATAACTAAATTATTGCGTGATTATTTTTATTTAATTAATATTCCCTTAATTCAAGAAGCTGTAACCCTCGACAAAAATTTTATCGGTTTAAATTTGAAAAATATTAATTTAGATTATGAACCAAAATTACATTTAGATATAAATTGGAAAAATGAGGTGCTCCATGGTAAATATCCGACAATTTTGGACTCCAATGGAATAGATATGGATATTCAAAGTTAAATCAATATAATCAAGAACCCAACAATGATAGACATGTTTCGACCTTATTAGGTCTCATCAGTATCATATAGTTGAATTCTTGAAAATATTGATTTGATTGTTCACCTTATATAGCATTTTTCGCGCAATGCTATATGTTGGTATCGACTCCTGATACCAACATATAGCACTGCGCGAAAAATGCTATATAAGGTGAACAATCAAATCAATATTTTCAAGAATTCAACTATATGATACTGATGAGACCTAATAAGGTCGAAACATGTCTATCATTGTTGGGTTCTTGATTATATTGATTTAACTTTGAATTATTACAATTCTCAGTAGCTAGAATAAGCTACGGCCATAATAACCTTAAGGTTATGAGTGAGGTTCAATCCTCAACGCTCCCCTGTACTGTCCTTATGACATGTCATTTCGACCCCTTCGGAAAGTGCTCCGTAGAACACCCTGTGTTTATAATTTGAAGATATGGATATGTCGGTAGAATAGCTGAAGCGGGGATTAATTTATTTTGTAACCGAAAGATTCATGTGTGCCATACAAGATGGTGAAATTACAATAAATAATTACAGAAAGCACATCATAAATATGGAAGTGTCAGATCGTTGTCGAAAGTGTCATATGCCAGGGCCAGCAACAGTTGAGTTGCTTAAGTGCCCGAGCATCACATGGGAAATTACAAAACAGGAAATAATTTGGAAAATAAAACACTAAACACTTGAAAAAATTGTATTTCACATCACATAATATTATGTGAACACCACACGGCAAATCATAAAGATGCCGGCCCTGCCATATGCCCAAAGAAACTATAGGGCATTCTCAGAATTAAAAAAAACTTAATAATTTTTTAAATTTTAATAATTATATAAATGAATTAATTATGTACTTAGTAGATAAGAGTAACAAAAGTGTTAAGAATTGGATAGTTGGAGTTAATTCCTCATTAAATGCTAATTCCCACATTGTATGAGAGTCCCAAAATAAAATAATAATAATAGTCATGGGCGTCCATTGGGGGGGGGGGGGGGGGGTGCAGCTGCCCCCGCCTAGCTCTCACCTCAAATTTAAACATTAAATATTATTCCGACGCGACATAGATTTTTAAAATTTTCTAAAAATTTGGTTTTAAATAATTACAAAGTACAAATTTAAGAATTTGTTTTCCTTTTTTTTTTGGTTTTTTGGATTTTGCCTCTTCCTGAAAAAGATCCTATGAACGCCCATGATAATAGTTCATTATTTATTATAAGGTATTAATTTGTATCAACTGGTCTTAACTAATTATCAAAAGAACATTTTTTACAAAACTATTTATTATTTAATTCGATTGGGAATTTCTTTCTAATAACCTCCTTAATTTTTACTTTCCCCGTACTATGTATGTAAAGGGTGTTTCAAAAGGAGCGCAAGATTTAATTTCAAAAAAATAACGCATATTTTCTCAGCAAGTAGTGATATTTTTGTTTATCATATTGATGAAAAATTCATCATTTTTACACCGATGACGATGAACAAAATTCATCATGTTGATGAAAAATTCATAGTATTTATGAACAAAATCAATGTACTTATGAATTTCTTCATCAATATTATAAACCATTTTTTTCAGTGTATATGAGTAAATTGAAATTATTGGCTACAGGTACATAATTTACATCAATACTCAACTGAAACATTTTATTGTGATCTTTTTGCAAAAAAAACAGATTTGGCAACGTTTCTTTCAATATTTTTGCTTTGGCACAAGGAAATTTTGTTCGAAAACCTCAAATTCGGATTCTACCACCAAAATTACTTAGGAATCAGTTTTCAATCCTTTGCCCGAGAAATTTGCGAAGTAAAACTACCGGGTTACTGGACTGCAGCAGAACTGCAAATAGAAAAAGAACTCAAAATAAAAAAATTTAAATAAATTTGTGGTTTTTAGTATGTATTTATGGTTACTAGAACTGCAAATTTCTGTCAGTCCGACTATTACAATGTAAATTTATAGAGCAAAGGAGAGTGACGATAACTAAAAATATCCTTTTGAAGATTAAGAAAAATTCGGGATTTTCCAAAATTGCAACAAGTTAATATTTACCTGTCTTTATTGAAGCCGCAGATTAGGAGGGATCCGGAAGTAAGGATTTAAATTCTTTGAAGTACAAAATGTGGTCTATTTTGGGCAGGCCCGTAGCCAGGATGTTATTTCGGGGGGCACTCATAAAAAATTTTTTTTTTGGGGTTCCCTTTTCGAGAATTTTTCAAGGAAAAAAATTTTTTGTTCCCACTTTAAAAATATATCTATTTACCTATTTTATTTTCAAATTTTTTTTTGATTTTGAACATTTCAGGCCACAAGAACTCCGTTATCGTGTTCCGGTAATGCATGCCATCCATAGTTAAACCCAGTTAAACACACTTAAGCTCATTTTCAACTCTCGTCTACACCAGCAATGTTTTCGAGATACCGACCCACAGAAGATTTATTGACTACAATCGACTCAGTTTCATTATATTTATTGATCACTCTTCGAATTGTTGACTCATTTATTGCACTTTCATGATCGAAAATTCAATGAAGTTTGGAATAGTTTCAGTGTAATGGATTTTCACAATGATAACGCAATTTTTCTTTGTGTAGCTCTCCATTTTCAATAATCACAACAAACAGAGGACCGATGTAAAATTTCAGAGCTGAAACTAGCAAATTAAAAAAATGGCTCAAAATTTAAATGTTCCGCTCATTTTGAAACACCCTTAATAAAGGAAAGTATTGTAATCCACTCAAAAATCGAAATTTTGGTATTAAACAAATTTTTGTCAGGTCCTGATAAGTTTTTGATGAATTTTAGTTGGATGTTCGTCTTCATGTCTGTATGTATGTATGTATGTCTGTATGTAAGTGTGTGGTTAGGATATAAAAAGAAATAGTATCAATCGGACAGGTGTAACCACCCAACCAAATGTCGTGAAATTCTGCATCATAGTAAACTTAGAGATCAGCTGAAAATTGTTGGAAATCCACCAATCCTTAGCTACATTAATTCATTACACTGATTGTATTATTTATTTTGACAACATAAAAAAATTTGACAATTTTGGCCTAATGCAACTTATATTATTTTTAACACTCCTCCTCATTGGACAAATTGCATAATTTTCTTAATTTTATAATTCTATGGGCTGACAATGGTTTAGTTAACATATCAGCTAATATTTCTTCCGTTGGACAATATACGAATTTGATTGTTCCTTTATCGACATGATCTTTTACAAAATAGACATGTACATCAATGTGCTTTGAACGGTTTGATAGTTTTTCTTCCTTAATAAATTTCAAACAACTTTGATTATCTTCAAAAATTAAAGTTGCCTCTTTTTCTGGTTGTTTGAAATCCTTTAGTAAAGGTCGAATCCATATAGCTTCACTACTTGCTTCTGAGAGGGCCATATATTCGGCTTCCATGCTTGATTTAGCAACACACGTCTGTCTTTTACTGCACCAACTAATTATTCCGCCAAAGTATTTAAATATATAGCCTGATGTTGATTTGCGTTTTTTTAGTGCAATATCTTCTGCCCAATTGGCATCTGCAAAACCTATAAGACCGTTTTTGCTGTCCGTAACTCCAAGAACCAAAGATAAATCAATAGTTCCTTTAAGATATATTAAAATCCTTTTTAATTCAACCCAATCTTCTTGGGTAGGAGCGGTAACCTTTTGTGCCATTATTGCTACACTAGCTGAAATATCAGGTCTAGTATTGACTGATATGTAAAGTAAGCATCCTACCAATCGCCGATATTCATTATTGTCGATTAACATATCAGATATTTCACCTTACCCATATGATAAATTAATTGGCACGTTTGATTTCTTGGCTTCTAACATTCCAAAATCATTCAGAACTTTTAATATGTACTCCTTTTGATTTATTTCAAAATTACCATTCAAATCTTGTTTAAATTTTATACCAAGATAATTTTCTATTTTTCCAAGATTTTTAATTTTAAATTTGAAATTCAATGCCTTTTCACAATTTTCTAGCAATTCATTGCTATTGCTTGCTAAAATAATATCATCAACATATATTAACACATAGCATAGTGCATTTTTTATATTCAGTATATACAAACATGGATCATTCTCGCTCTGAATGTATTTGTTCGCTATAAGAACTTCATGAAGTTATTTATTCCAAATCCTAGCAGATTGTTTTAATCCGTATATACTCCTCCTCAAGAGTTTGATTTGTTTCATAAATATTGTTTCGTTTAATTTTCCATATATAAATGCTGTTTTGACATCCAAATGAATAACATTCATTTTGTGTTTAGCAGCTATAGTGAGTAAAATCCTATAAGTTGTATGTTTTACCACTGGAGCAAAAACTTCATCATAATCAATTCCATACTTTTGTGAAAAACCTTGTGCTACCAATCGTGCCTTGAATATTTCATTTTCTCCATTGTTTTTAACTTTGTAAATCCATTTACAACCAATAGCATGACGATTATTTGGTAGTTCTACCAGTTCCCATGTTTTATTTTCATTGATAGATTTCATTTCATTTTTCATTGCTTTAATCCATTCATCCTTTTGCTCAGAATGAATAGCCTGGCTGTATGTCTTTGGTTCAATTCTTCCTTTAATAATATTGATTTCCTCAATATATCGATAAGGTGATTTACCAAAATTTGATCTAGATGATTTACGAATTGCTGTTTCTGTGCCATTTTTTTCATTATCTGAATCCTCTTCATCATTGTCAGTGACTGGTGCTAACTGAATAACTTCATGCATTCCATCACTTTCTGTAACTTCATTCTCCTGAATCTGTTGAATGTCATTTGGTTTCAAATCAGTATCTTTATGAACAAATTTTACATCACGACTAATGATAATTCTTTGAGTATCCAGTGCATAGCATCTGTATGCCTTTGAAATTCCATCATATCCAACAAAAATTGCCTCAATTGCTTTCGAATCGAGTTTCCTTCGTTTTTCATCAGGTACATGTACATAACATTTCGATCCAAAACGCCTAAAATATTTTATGTTAGGTCTACATCCATACCAATTTTGAAATGGTGTTTGTATGATATCCTTGGCTGGTAATCGATTTTGTATATAATTTGACATTACTACTGCTTCGCCCCAAAACTTATTATCAAGTTTAGCCTCTATGATCATACACCGTGCCATTTCAACAAGAGTTCTATTCTTTCGCTCAGCAACACCATTCTGTTGCGGAGTATATGGTGCTGTGCGCTGGTCTTGAATGCCTTTATTATTCACAAACTTTATGAATTCAGTGCCCATATATTCTCCTCCTCTATCTGAGCGAATCATTTTTGGTTTACGATTGAACATTGTCTTGCACATTTCAACAAATTCTTTAAATTTTCCAAACACTTCTGATTTTTCTTTAAGTAGATAAACAGTAGAAAATTTGGAAAAATCATCAATAAAGGTTAATATATTGTCGTGTTCTGTTCAAGTTAAGTTAGAGATAGGGTTGTCGGTAGTTTTGTGGGACTTTCATCGGGGTGAGTGAGTTTGAATGAAGGCTACCGAGTGTGTTGGAAAATATAAGAAAACTATAATTTGAGTCATTGGAGAGATTTACTCTCATGAGAAATTGCCAGAACTTTGATAAGAGAGGTAAATTGTTACTTACAACACAAAAAACAAAAACAAATACAAATTGATAAATTAAAATTTAAATAGTGTGGTGTTAATGAAATTTAAAATTTAAAATTGGTGATAATTTAAACTGGTACTTCGCGCATTGGAAGATAAGGAGGTAGATTAAAAATTTTTGGAAAGTAGGGGACTGGCTTGAGTCGTTTTGAAACGAGCAAGACGGACGTGATTTTACCTGCCCTAAGTAAAAGGGTGGTGATTTAAGTGCTAGATTGGAAGATCCTTTTTGTATTTGCGTATCAAAACGGAAGCTATCTGCAGCTGTCGAGGTTATTTCGGTAGATTTTTGATTTTTCTACACCTGAAAATAGATGGTGATTAAAAACGGCGTCCATTTTGGAATTATTTTATCAAACAGCACATGTCTGGTTTTAAGTAGCTAGCGATTTACTTACTGGTTGAAATTAAATTGGTTCCTACAACAAGAAAATTGACGCAATCGAGTAACACTGACTATTATTGGCACAGCGAAACCATCAGCTACCAACACGGCCTACTATCTCATTCTACTGCATCCGAGTGTTAAACCGGCAGGTAAAAAGAATATCTGTAAACTTTTTTTTGTGTATAAATTTTTTTGCAATTTAAACATTGGCGCACCATTTGAACTTTTGTATTTTCTACTATTATCAAATTTTTATATTAACAATTTTGGATACATGTCACACCATTTACCTTTACAACGGCGAGTGCTTATTAGTAAATGGAAGTTGTCTTTATCAATTAACAGAGGCGCGCTGTTGTAAAAGGGTAAAACACAATACACGAACCTCCAGTTTCGTTCATTTTGTAAAGAAACTAAAAAATCAGTTTTTGGGAATTTTTTTATTTTGAATATAAGATTTTTTTTATTTCACGTACATGCGTAGTTTTCTTATAAACCATAAAATTAAACTGGCAAGCAAAATCATTGAACTCACGAACCCTGAGAAAGTTTTTCAGCTTCCGCAAAATCAGAGCGACCCGAGGAAAATAGGTAAAAGGGGTTTTTTACAAAAAACCACTATAATATATCCTTTTCCAGATGGCGTTTTCGTTTGCATTGGTCCGCAAACGTCAGAATGAATCAAATCCAGTCTTTCTTTTGCACGATTTTTAGAATTTGGAAATTTTATTCTAGTCATTTTTCCTTGAAGACATACCTCACAGTTTAAAATATTTTTACATTCTATATTACAATCTTCAATTTGAACTCCATCTACACGATTACTCGAAGGCAATGTTTTTACCACATTTATATCTCTATGACCGAGAACTTTATGCCATTTGTGGACACAATTTTGAACTGGTTTCGAATTCTCAGTTGAACATACCATATTTAATGTCTTTAATTGATACAAATTACCACATGCTTGACCCATAGCAACTTGCATACCATCATGCGCACGAACTATATTACATTCGTCTTTATTGAAAATCACTGTGTATCCTCGTATGGTCAAACGTCGTACAGAAATAAAGTTTCTTTTTAGGTTTGGTACAAATAGAACATTTTCAATCTTTACAATACAGCTGTCTCCAAATTTATTTACAAAATTTACAATAACTGTTCCAATACCAATTGCATTTACTTTATTACCATTTGCCACGTAGACACTTTCAAAATGTTTCTTCATATGAGTGAACATTTCTTGTTTATTTGCCATATGACTAGTTGCTCCACTATCAATCAACCAACCATCATTGTTTGACTTTAAAGATGCAAACAAACATTGAAAATTTTTATTGTTGTCATTATCCTCAACCAAATTTACTTGATTCTGCTTTTTCTCTTTATGCGCTTTAAACTTTAAACAATCCTTTTTCCAGTGACCACCGCGCTTGCAGAAATGACATTTTAATTTATTTATATCAAATTCACCTTTGACATACAAATTCCTTGATTCTTTCAATGATGAACCAACTTGAAATACAGATTCAGAATTATTGTCACGATTTCGTTCAATACGTTTCCTGTATTCACCAATTACAGCTGAACAAACAACACTCGATGTTAATTCATCCTTGCGATTCTCTAACGTAGTGACTAACACATCATAGCTTTCTGGTAATGAACTATTGTAACACACAAAATAAGCTCTGGTTTTAAATCATCACCATAAGCCAAAAAACGTTGAAATAATTCCGGCATTTTTGTTACATGAGCTTCAACATCACCATCTTCATTAACACGTGTTGTCATTAACTGTCGCAAGATACTAACTTTGTTATTTGGGGTATCTTTCTCATGGAAATCTTTTAAACAATTCCATGCTTCCTTCGCTGTTTTACAATTTCTGATATGTTGGATCTGGTCATTTTCCACATTTAATGCAATTGTCGTGTGTGCTCTGTCATCTTTGATTTTCCAATCATTTGTAATTGGATCCTGTGCATTATCAGCAGTTGCTGACCACACGCCTTTTTCAATTAGCAACATTTTTATCTTGTATCTCCAATTGAAATAATTACTATTGTTTAGTTTCATGATGCTGTATTTCGAATCCACAGCCATTCTAAACAAACTTTATACCAATATCAAATGAATTAATAGCTAGATAAACCCATAACCTGTTGGAAATCCACCAATCCTTAGCTACATTAATTCATTACACTGATTGTATTATTTATTTTGACAACATGTAAAGAAACAATTAAGTTTACGCAATCGAAAATTTGAAAAATTCATTTAATTTAAAAATTTTCATGCTTAATTGATAAAATGCTGAAGTTTGGTGTGTTGCATATATAATTTAATAAATTAAATTTCACTTATCACACAAGCAGATTAAAGGAATCTGCTATTCTTTACAATTTATTATATTTTGAATATTTGAAAGATGACTTTAGTAGAAGTTATCTTCTGTCGAGTTTTCTGCCAAGGTAAACTTAGGTGGATTGATTTTGCTTTAACGGCAAGTAAGCGTTTTCGGTGTACAAGACTGCTTACTTCAAATACCTTTTTCCGCTCTCGTTTACGTTACCTAGACGTGAGCTTCCGTTCCCTTTCGTTTACGTTACCTAGACGAAAGACTCCGTTCCGAAATCTCGATAAAGTTTTCGTTATCAAGGCTTTACGAGAATCCTGAAAACAACCAAAATTTAGTTCCCGATATAATTACTTAACTTTATTTCAGAAGCCATTACGTAATCAGGTTTACTACTGTTTGGTCAGGTTATCCGAGATGGAACACGCAGCTTAAAGTTGCACACCTGCATTGTATCAGAGTGAACGAGCTGAGATTAAGAGCTTCAAATTTCTGATAAATCATTTTCCTGAGATACCGATAAAAGACCTTCCATATCCAGTAGTCCCGTCGAAATAGTAGCTTAATATAAAACCAGGAAACTAAAATAGATTAGCCGAAATTAGAATACCAACTTAAGTAATATTTACCTTTCTAAGAAACCGACAGCAAGACGAGCCATCAGCAATATTAGTAGTTGCAGTAGAGTTAAATAATATCTTTGATCTAACCTAAAAAGTAGGAAATTCCTTTAAACATTGATTTTTATCACTTTGTTTACTTAGTAAAAACTATCAAACTTACTGTTAGAAACTGAAAGCAGCATCACACTTAACTTTAGTAAAGTAACCGCCGATTATTTTAGTAAAAACCGAATTTATGATTAAGTCACCATATTAGTTTTGAGTAGGTAACCATTACGATTACTCTGAGACCAGTGGCGTATCCACCCGTAGTAATTATTTTGTATTTTAAGAATTAGTTTATTTTGACATTTTTTTTTTAATTAATTTAATTTTCTGTGGTACATATTTTGATTTGTAAATAGTTAGTATAAATAGAAACCGCATATATAAATCCGTCTTATTTTTAAAGTTTTTAAGAAAAGCTTTTGGCGCCTGCAAACACAAAGTGAAAGTAAGAATATCGACAAGTAAGTCCACCCCTGGACCCAGCTTCCGAAGCTACCTGATTGTAACTAACCTTCCATTTAGGAAGGTCAAATTTGGTAAAGCAAATAGCCCGTTACAAACATAAAAACAATTTGACAATTTTGGCCTAAGGCAACTTATATTATTTTTAACAAAAATGGTGAAAATTTGTTTCATTTCATCTGTTATACCTAATTGTAATTTATCCTTTTTTCAAGTTTTGGTGAAGTTCAAGTTACATTGCATACTACAATAAATTACTATACTAGAGTAAATTTCGATTTTTTTTTTAAATTTCTATGAAATCATTTGACAACGTAAACCATTGTGGGACTTTAATTAGCAACAGTGATTTATAGGTAATTTGATTTTTACTTCCTTGTAAACCAAGGAAGTATTGTGATACCGATTTTTTTCGATTTCCAGATTTTGACGGAAATATCCGTTTTGACCTTCCCTGAATCCATTTTGACTATTTTCGTTGTGACGTCTGTACGTACGTACGTACGTATGTACGGACGTCTGTATGTCGCATAACTCAAATACGGTAGGTCGTAGAAAGTTGAAATTTTGGATTTGAGACACTTATAGCATCTAGTTGTGCACCTCCTATTTTTGGTTGCGATTGTCCGTCCCAAAAGTTGTAATTAATGACGCGCATGAATAGATTAACGAGATTTCTGTCCAATTATTATAAAAATTACAAGGAAGTTATGTGGTGTCCACATCAGATTTTTTAAATCTTGATTCAATTTCACTCAAGTTTTAAAACATTACACTTCTAACGTATTAAATTGTTATTCATTACCGATATGTTAGTTTTTTCAAACTATCAATCTGATGTTTAATCAATTTTTGGCCCATCCTATAAAATTAATACTCATAGCCTAATTCACGTGCTATAACTGTGAAAGTAATCAATTCTATTTTGTCCATAAAAGAAATAGATGCATAGGTTCCCTAAAGCTTTGATCGCGAACGAAATTTATTTAACATTTCCTAAAACGATCATGGTCCTGTATACTTTACTTATATTTATAAGTATATACTTATATACTTTATATTTTACTTCCTTGTTTTACAAGGAAGTATTGTGATACCGATTTTTTTCGATTTCCAGATTTTGACGGAAATATCGGTTTTGACCTTCCCTGAATCCATTTTGACTATTTTCGTTGCGACGTCTGTACGTACGTACGTATGTACGGACGTCTGTATGTCGCATAACTCAAATACGGTAGGTCGTAGAAAGTTGAAATTTTGAATTTGAGACACTTATAGCATCTAGTTGTGCACCTTCTATTTTTGGTTGCAATTGTCCGTGCCAAAAGTTGTAATTAATGACGCGCAAGATCAGATTAACGAGATTCCTGTCCAATTATTATAAAAATTACAAGGAAGTTATGTGGTGTCCACATCAGATTTTTTAACTCCCGATCTAAAAAAGAGGAATAACAAGTTTGATATATTTTGGTTTTCTTTCATTCGTTTATTTGGGATCCAGATTTAAACATTTGCGAAAATTATTTTCTATTTATTTATTTATTATTTATTATTTATTATTATAATTAGTTTCACCGAAACGGCTCGTACTAAATGATCTACCGAAACGGAGAGTACTTTATAAACTTTCCGCCGAAAAACTGATTACATCGAACGGTTTTCCTGGTTTTTGACAAAAGAATCGATATATTTGGTATCTTTACTTGAATAGTAAAATTAAAGTAATTTAAGCGTGCAGTTAAGTTTTTTCAAAGGTATACTACCAGAAAAGAAATTGCATTATTACAATATATGAATAAATTATGATATTTAATTCAGATTTGTATCCACGTATAGTATATTATGTTAATTCCTGTTGATATTAATTAGTCATTTCTCTCTTGGTCATTTTTACTTCCTTGTAAAACAAGGAAGTATTGTAATCCAGATTTTATTCGGTTTCAGATTTTGACGGAAATATCCGTTTTGACATTCCCTGAATCCATTTTGACTATTTTCGTTGTGATGTCAGTACGTACGTACGTACGGACGTCTGTATGTCGCATAACTCAAATACGGTAGGTCGTAGAAAGTTGAAATTTTGGATTTGAGACACTTATAGCATCTAGTTGTGCACCTCCTAATTTTGGTTGCGAATTGTCCGTGCTAAAAGTCGTAATTCATGACGCGCATAAATAGATTAACGTCATTCTTGTACAATTATTATAAAAATTACAAGGAAGTTATGTGGTGTCCACATCAGATTTTTTATTATGCAATTTTTATATTTAAAAAATTTTATTTACTCTATATTTTAATAATTTCTTTTTACACTGTTATTATTCCGTTTTCTATTTAATTGTTCTTTTTATTCTTTGTAAAATATGTAATCCATTACACTAAAAGCTCTTTAAATAGTATTTAAGTTAAACTGTTATTAGCACTTAATGATATCTAAATTTTAACGTATTTGTAGATGTCAATTTATATAATTATTAAAATTGGCTTCAGTTAAACTCACATTTATTATATTATTCATAGTTTTTAGTACGGGTAAAGCACAATTAATTAATGTAAAAATAATAAAAACTGAATTAAATTTTTAATGCATTAATTTAATATTTGCTCAGAATTGTTTAATATTTACAAAGGAAAGAAAAGGATACAGAAATATACGCAAAAGTATTCATACTTGTCAAAATTATATATATAGATATACATAACGGTGTCCTATAATGCCTTACAATACAATATCAGATTTTAATACAACATAAAACACTTCACGATAAACAATAAGAGGCTGCTTTTGTTACGTGATATCAGACACTATCGACCAATCAGTATTCTGTAATCGAGGGGTTCTTTTGGACTTGCAACGTCAGCTATCTGCATTCACCATTGTCCTATCGCGTTTTCCCATTAAAATTATAAATTTGGCTGACTGCAGCTTTAGATATTAATGCTTATAAAACCTCTTTAGATACCATTCGCTTCAATATAGCTTCTTTATACAAAAATCTACTTGTTTATGTCCATCTATACAATTTAAATCGATATAGTTTATCAAAATTGCACTATACAACAAAAAACTTTCATTGCTTATTATATCAATTAGTTATTTCGATAATTGCTTAATTGTTAATTTAAGAAACAAATTAACCTTTTAACTGTTAAGATTATCGCAATACGGTATTACGAGAGTATTACTAGCTAATAATTAATCTTTAATCTATACATATTTTGTCGTCAAAGTAATAATAATTAATAATTAATTACATATTTCCATTCATTTAACAGCCAATTCAAAATTACTTTGCACGAATGATTTTTCTGCAACCCAATTATTTCTCAATTAAGATTTAATATATTCTATATCATATTTATTTTACATGATATTGACAAATATATTAAAGAAGCCAGATCTTTATAAATATTTAAAAATTAATCAAGGAATATCATGAAAATAGTAAAAAGTTAAAAACAAATACTATCAATATTATATAACTTTTTTTGTACAAATTACCAACATTACAAGGTTGATATTATTAATTTGTAATATTTTAATAAAATGTATTTTTTTTAATGAAAATAAATAAAGAAACCATGAAGTTTAATAAACTTGCTTAAGTTTACTTAGTTTTGCTTATTTTGCAGTAAATCATTAGTTGCAGCCATGTTGGAATCTAAAACGTAATTTTATGTTGAACGATCGTCCATCTGTATTTACTTTTCTTGTCAGTATTATTATGCAAAATTGTTATTTTGACTTGATATGATCACTAACGTTCGGGTTATTTAGTTCTACTGGTATTCTATTTACATTTACTTTAAACGTATTACTATATGTAGTTTGTATTAAATTACACATTTTTGTGAATTTCTGCTTTTGTCCAACCTACCATATAATAAATATCACATTTAAATCGACGTCCCACGCATTTAGTCAATTTGATGTTTTCCAGAAAATGTTTCTAAGAGCACCGATTTTATTTAACCTCCACGCTTGAAGTCATCTTGATATTTTCACAGGAATGCATGAAAGTTTAATTTGAAAATTTTTTTAAATTTATTATTTATTTTTTACATTTCAACTAATATTAAAATATTTATTATTAATATTGTTTGTCATCTTTCAAACGTTTACAGTAATATTTTAGATTCAGGAACGAACACAACGTAATAATATGCAGATATAATTAATTAGAATTTTTACATAATTGAAATCACTGAAAAATAATAATTTTCATTTTAAAAATTCTAAAATTAAATATTTTTAAAAACGTAAGCATACAAATCAGTTCCTTTGATTTTTAAATTAGCTTCTCGACTACGCTTCTTTCAAAAAATTATAAATTTCGTCGTAAAATTTTAACAAGCACAAGAATTATTATCTTTGTGAGCTTATAGTTAAAACTTATGATACTGAAAAAAGTAAAATGCAAATATGTGTAATACACTTAACAGATTATAAAAAAAAATACAAATAATAAGTTAAAATGTATAATTAAAATAACAATGTAGTAAAGTATAGAATCGCTATTATTGCAGTTGAAAGAAATATTATACAAAAATTAAGTGCTAATCAAGACCGGTTTAACGGTTTGCTGTGAAAAACCAAAAGACTATAAGAAACCCGCATGCTACGAATCTAGACAATAGAAAAAAATCGCATTGGAACAGGGAGTTCGCTTTTTCAAATCCAATAAGATTTTTCGGTATTCTTATTTATATACTTAGTTGTTAATTACTGTATTGCTTTTTTGTGCTTGATGTACATATAATAAAAGTTATGAATAAATAGTTAGATTTGCTTGACTAGATTCTACATGTAGCGTGCATAAATTTAAAAACATTTTTCAAAGCCGTTTACATCATATTTATATCAACTTTGATCTTTCGTTTTCAATATTCTGTATAGAAGGTTTTCTAAATACAGAAACACCTTAAAATTAGATAAAACACAAATGTAGCGTGGAAAAGTCAACGAAGTCTGAGAATCTGATAATGCTGAAACGCTTTCATCCTTGGTTAGATTGTTCGTGCAGATATAAGAAGGTAGCGACGAAGGACTTCAAAATCAAATCATTTGCTTGGCGGACATCAAGATGCATAAAATATATCAAAGCCAGCACGTTAAAAGCACACATCATTAGCTTAATGAGCTTACTTTACTAACCTCGAGTGAAATTTTACTAAAATGAGTCGAATGTTGTAATTTTGCATCGAAATTTTCTTCAGAAAAAGAAATATTACTTGTTTTATTATAAACTCTGATGATTTCTTGATGCCTTTTTGAGTACGCAATTTTTGTCTATAAAATATTTCATATCTGTCGGTTATAAATCACCATTCTTAAAATTTAAGTTTCATCGTTAAAATGTAATTTTAATGCTGCTTTTTTTACCAATGATAAAAAGTTGAGAACACTAAGTTACGTTTGAAAACAACTTTAATAAATAAAGTTTAAATATAAAATTGAATATACACTAGCAACTGAAACAGAATCAACGTCAGCTGTAACAAACTTTCAAATCAAGCTTCTTTTTATTGAACCTATCCTCACTTCTCCAGATATGCAGCACAAAAACAAACGGAAGACACATTGGTAAACTTTTTCTTCTAACTCTTGACAAGTCTGATAAGTACTGTTTAGGGGATGAGGGCCAATACGATGAGAATCTACGCCCTATCGGTTTACAATTTCTAAGCTTTTTCAAGAGAATTCATTGCATACAAAAATAATCGCAAATTTAATCAAAATAGATAAATTGCGAAACAAAAACTAATTTAATTTAAAATCGATAAGTTATAGATTGCACCTTCTAAAAGCGCACTGTAAACTTTAACCAAATACATTTATGTATAACATTTATCGAAATGTTTCGACAACGACAATAATATATAAAGTAAGAGTATATAGTGTCATTGTTAATATAAATTCATCTAATAAAATCACTTTTCGGTACAAATTCCAAAAGTAAGTGAAATCCTGTAAAAGTCTCGACATTGTAGAAAATCCTAAAATGCGTGCACGTTTGACAGCTGCTCTATCAGAAAGTATATCCTCCTGGGGAATTAAACATGGGGGGCCGCTTTCCACTTAGCTTTCGCGACAATAGCACTGCCACGCGGTTAAAATATTGAACGTAACGTCGCCACAAATATGTAAATTCAAGATCTACGATTACCGAACAGATTCAAAATTTACGTTTTGTACAATTAATGAATAAAATCGTTGCTCTATTTTTAAATCCGATAAAAATTTTGTTTGCAATCTTTATATGAAATAGCACCAACAGGAATATTTAAAACCTAAGTGCTATACCATTTTAAACAAATTCATATGTGATTTATAATTTTGCCTATGGCTATGACCACGTTTGTTGAATGTTATCAGACAGCACTTAAAACTAAATATATTCCACTCTCGCACACTCATTTTGAGACAAATATAACCATTTTGTCACTTATTTCTTCCGGCTATTAAAATTATTATATTACCAAATTTAAATATTCAGAATTTGTTAAAATACCTAATATTTTGTTATAGATTTTACGTTTTATTGAATTTCTTTTTATTCAATTTTTTGTCTTCTTTTTTTAACATCGAAAGTAAAAACTTTATTATTTTGATTCCACCACTCTTATGTTTGCAGTATTAAAAATAAATTTGCGGTGAGTGCAGTCATTTGGCATAAATTCGTACGAACAAAGGTGTATAAAACATAATGATCGTTCTCATCCCTCCAGATGCTACCACTTTGCCACTTGACAATCTTAAAAATCGCTGTATTTATTCCATGAACTGATATGCTTAACCAATTCACAGCATCACGAAATTTAAAACCCGTAGTTTATCCATACTCCGAGACAGTTCTATGGCAGAAAAATTGGTGTGAAATCTGTAGGGTTGAGCATCAGTTCGGGGCTATCTTAATTGAAAATAAATCTGTTGTATTTTAAAAAATATTTATTTTGCCAAACTAAAAAGTTTCAAGCTTTCAGTGAAACTTAAATTAATACCTGTTTGCACCGACAACACTGGTGTGTTTTACAGTCCAAGTTCGATATATGGGTTATGCATCTAGCAAGGTTAGCACCCTAATAGAATATTATTCAAGTGTTCACAGAATCATAAGTGCAGGGGCCGTGATATCAATAAGAGAATGTAAGCAATGCTTAGGGGCCCATAACCATAAGGGACCCGGGACCATAAAGGGTAGTAAATCCCAAAAAAGAGATTTTTAAATAATATACGCAATTTTAAATTAATACATTGTTATTTTAGGGTCCCGTTTTGTATACTTGCTTACGGGCCCTAGCTAGTCTTGCACCGTTACTGCATAAGTTCCAAGTGGCCCAGGAAGTCTAAATTAAGACAAAGAAAGCCTTGAATCAAAGTTTTTCAAAGTATTTAAAATTAGTCTTCTTTTCTCTGTATTACTATCACAATTATTTCAAGTGACACTGGATACTGATGGCTCTGTGACAATTTAAATAATTTACACTAGTATGGTGCTAACCTTCCTAGATGCATACTCTTTAAGAATCAAGCCTTGTAGTTGGAACCTTAATACAGGTACAAAGTTTTTCTATACATAGATATGGAGTTAATTCAATCTAGTTTCATTTATCTGTAGACCATTTTTGAGTCAGATGAACAGAAAAAAGCTCTACTTTGAAAATTTTACTCTAAATCCAAAAGAATTTTTGATTTATGTTAATGCTATCCTTGCTTTTGTCAAACCACCTGCATTTTCATCACGTACCAGAGTGGCTATACTGCTACTGTTTGATGTCAAAAGCTTTAGTTATCTTAATTGAAGTTGTTTCGATAAATAGTACGGAATAACTGTATAAGAGAAGATTGCGGCATGCCCAATATAATCAGATGGACCGGAATAAGAAGAAGAGCCTGGAACGAGCACATATCAAGCATGAACCAAAATCGAATTCCTAAAATTGTTAGGGATGGAATCCCCCATAAAACCAGGAAGACTTCCAAAGGGATGGAGGGACAGTTAGTCTTCAGCTTCCCAGGAAACACCTGATTTAAACAGGTCGCAGACCTAAAACAAGCAGCAGGAGAAGAATAAGAAATAGTTTGATTTTGATAATCTTCATCAGTAGTGCCAGTACAATAATTAAAATTTAAATTTTGGTAAGTAAATTGGGTTACTGCAGTTGGGAATACTGGTTTAATCTATCGAAGCAACACTGAAAAATATTTGATGGAATGGATGGAAAAGAATTGGAGTAAAAGTAAGGGAGAGCAGGTAGGACTTGGAACAAAGTTAAAAACCTGGCTTCATTGGTGTAAAATTATGCTTTTTTATTCGAACATCAACCGTCGCTGCGTTCGTGTATTAATTAAGATTAATACATTCCTATTTCAACAACCAATCAACATTCACAAATGTGTTTTGTTTCGACCAATCACATGTCATTTAGAAGTTTTGCAAGTGAATAAACTCTTTATCAACATGCGATTAAATTCTATTAAACTCGATAAGAGTCAATAAGAGCCATAACAAAATTTGTATCTATATTTTTCTGGAGAGAGCTTCGGTGCTCATTTTGATTGCAATTCTTGTGAATTTTGAACTCTATGTGAATTTTGTCCATTTTTGGTCTGGTTCATGCCGTTGCTAGTTAGAGGCCAAGACAAAAAAATGAGAGTTGCTTTGTTGTAATTCTGATTTTTGGAACTACAAGGGTCAATTGATGCTTGTTGCCTTAGCTGAAAATTCTTGGAGGCTCAGTGGGTGAACGACTCACTGGTGGAAGCTCAAATATAATTTCTATTTTATTATTTGAATTAATTTGTTATATTGAAGTTTTTAATATTATTAATTCTCACAAGTTAAAATTTATATATTTAAATATTCGGGTCTAAGCATGTATGTTTTAGACTGTACTGCTAGCTCTGAATCGTATGAACCAAATATACCAAAAAACTATATACTATAGGGTTTTCCGTCTAATACTGAATATAAAGAAAAAATTTGAAGTTACAAATTTTTTTAGTGTTTAAAATCATGAATAATTCTTTCTACTTAAAACCAAACCTATATTATTTACGAGAACCTCGTGAAGTGAATTATTATTCTGGACACACCGTATAATATTATGTATGTATTTTTTTTGTAAAATAGCAATAATTGTAATGGTAGAATTTTAAAATTTTAGTATTGGAAGTACTGTGTTGTATGCTGTCTGGAGCTATGGCAATTAATAATTTAAAAAAATAATTACACATTCACACCAGTATAAGTACAAATTTCAACGTTCAAAATAAATCAATCTGGTTGGTACTTAAATTGAAAAAGAATTTATGTTGGAAATTTCACAATTATTATTTTTCAGAACAGTCAGTAATCGATCGACGGTCTTTTGTTTTAAGAGTTGTAGAAAAGCTGTTCAAAGTCGATGCACGATGTTTAAACTTCAAATCTACTTATGTCTATACACTCTGTGGACTACTAACGACTATTTGACAAAATCACAACAAAAATAAACATAACTTTTTAAAATCTTTGTACAAGTAAAACCTTTGCACAGCAAATCTCTAGTGTAAGTATATAAAATTTCTATGCTAATTTAATTTCAAGAATTTTATGGGAATCCTACGTTATTACAGAAGACCTCCCATTACTTTTAGGTGATTGTTTATTTAAAAATGATTGATTGTGGAGCATAAATATTATGTAGACTATAGCGTACCTATATATTTTCTTTTTGCTTTTTAACTTCAAATTGAAAATGGAGTTACGTGCTTAATACTATGGATGCGTGTACAACATATTTTCAGGAAAAGTACTTATTTTTACAGTAGGGTAATCCCAATTACAGTGGAATATGTAAACTAGTTATACAATAACTTCAACATTATAACATCAAAATTCTCTATTTCAAAAAATAAATTCAAGAAAAACCTATAGAACCTGCCGAATAAAACTTAGTAATTACCTAAACCAGGTTTTTAATACTAAAAATAATTATAAAGAATACTAGGAATATTATTGTTAGGAAATTAGTCTATCAATGACAAATATTGGTTTACGTGCGGTAAATAGCTAAACAGATAGCAAAACCCATAACCTCAAAACTGACTAATATTTGTAAATTGTTTACATAATACCTATTATGTACTTTCTAAAAATATATTCATATTATTTAATTTTAACATAAACTACAACGTTTAAAAGTAAGCAGGAAATAGGACATCGCACATTTACTTCGGAAATTGATATTTGTTACAATATTCCAAAAAGCATGCATAAAAAGCACATCAATAATCATTAGAACATATTGCTTCAATCGATATTTGAATTTAAATGTAAGCTGAAACGGATCCAATACCCAGTTTTGCCAATTTTATAACATAAGAAGATGGGAATATGAATTTAAACAGAGCATCCGTTGAGGGGTGATCTCTGACACCTGTGCTCGTGTCAGATGCCAAAGCGATGCGGTCATATGTAAAATATATCGTCTTGAAATTTTGATCTTGAAAATATTGAAAACCTTACACGCTATGAATTGAAATTGACATTAATTTTTTTACATTTTATAAAATTTTAATTAAAACCTGCTTGCACACTTTAATATAATTAAAAGTAATAACACGAGCTTTTCTCTAAAAAAATTCCAATTCTACAGTTTTTATCTGAACAAAAGATTTTTATTAAAATCTAATAGTTGACAAACTTCAGGAATTTTTCAATACAAATTTGACATAGTTATTTAAGAGTATTGAAATTCTGTTGATTAATAACAAATTTTTTAATTAAATGGCTTCGAATCAATATACATCATAGTAATAATATAGAGATTTTGTCGTTATGTTCATTTATTCTACCTGAGCTAAAGTAAGATTAAAAAACAAAGAACTAAACGTAAATTAAATAAATTCAAAAAATATAAGAATAATACAATACGTAGAAAATCAAAATTCAAAAAATTTAAAAAGGAGACAATTAACACATAACAGGTCTGGATTAAGAAAATTTGAAAAAATGAAAATTTCGTAATACGAAGTACAATATAACGTTATTTCATGGTTATTGCCATTCATCAGTTGTACGCATCGATTACGATTACATTGTAAAATAAGAAGAAAAAATTTTTCAAACTAAACAAAATTATCGACTAAATTGTACAAAATTTGACTTACCATAACCTCCAAAGATTATCAAAACTGAACTTGTTACACGAGGTATGAATAATTTAAAAATGATTTGAACTAAGAAATTCGTTTACCTAGCACTGCTAGTTTGAAATCCGAAGGCACTGCCCTCTTAATATGATTTCTAAAAACTTTGAAAAAATTCAAAATTCAAAAATTTACCACGTTTTTTAACCGTGAGGCGTAAAACTAGAAAAAGAACTCAAAATAAAAAATTTTTTAAGTAAATTTGTGGTTTTTAGTATGTATTTATGGTTAAATTCAAAAAATATAAGAATAATACAATACGTAGAAAATCAAAATTCAAAAAATTTAAAAAGGAGACAATTAACACATAACAGGTCTGGATTAAGAAAATTTGAAAAAATGAAAATTTCGTAATACGAAGTACAATATAACGTTATTTCATGGTTATTGCCATTCATCAGTTGTACGCATCGATTACGATTACATTGTAAAATAAGAAGAAAAAATTTTTCAAACTAAACAAAATTATCGACTAAATTGTACAAAATTTGACTTACCATAACCTCCAAAGAGGTGTACAATTTAGTCGATAATTTTGTTTAGTTTGAAAAATTTTTTCTTCTTATTTTACAATGTAATCGTAATCGATGCGTACAACTGATGAATGGCAATAACCATGAAATAACGTTATATTGTACTTCGTATTACGAAATTTTCATTTTTTCAAATTTTCTTAATCCAGACCTGTTATGTGTTAATTGTCTCCTTTTTAAATTTTTTGAATTTTGATTTTCTACGTATTGTATTATTCTTATATTTTTTGAATTTAACCATAAATACATACTAAAAACCACAAATTTACTTAAAATTTTTTATTTTGAGTTCTTTTTCTAGTTTTACGCCTCACGGTTAAAAAACGTGGTAAATTTTTGAATTTTGAATTTTTTCAAAGTTTTTAGAAATCATATTAAGAGGGCAGTGCCTTCGGATTTCAAACTAGCAGTGCTAGGTAAACGAATTTCTTAGTTCAAATCATTTTTAAATTATTCATACCTCGTGTAACAAGTTCAGTTTTGATAATCTTTGGAGGTTATGGTAAGTCAAATTTTGTACAATTTAGTCGATAATTTTGTTTAGTTTGAAAAATTTTTTCTTCTTATTTTACAATGTAATCGTAATCGATGCGTACAACTGATGAATGGCAATAACCATGAAATAACGTTATATTGTACTTCGTATTACGAAATTTTCATTTTTTCAAATTTTCTTAATCCAGACCTGTTATGTGTTAATTGTCTCCTTTTTAAATTTTTTGAATTTTGATTTTCTACGTATTGTATTATTCTTATATTTTTTGAATTTAACCATAAATACATACTAAAAACCACAAATTTACTTAAAATTTTTTATTTTGAGTTCTTTTTCTTTTTTTGTAAATTAAATAAGTTAGTACCTACAGGAAAAGGTTAAATTTTCACACTCATGTTTATACGGGTTATACAATGGCCGACCTTTCAGATATTGATAAAATAAATTAATCGAGCAATATTTTCAATACAGTTAAACTGAAAATATCAGAATTTTTATTTATAAATTGCCTGGTAGTTTATAGTGCAGTGCTGAATTTGTAAACTTTAACTCGTTTTACGCGAACTTCAGTTCGATTTATGGTGGATTGTAATCGTAATTGTAATTGAAAGGGCTTTTCGTTCTCACCGACCCCTCCTGCATTCACCGATCAATTTTATAGTCTCATTTTAATCTTCTTGAACTTTACTTTGTGTTTCAGTATCAAAATCCGTACGAAGGTCGTCGCACAACTTTTAGAATTTTCTTGCATTAAAAAGAAAATGGATTTTGATGTATACTAGTTGAAAGATATCTTAAAAATTGACCTTGGGTATTGTTTGATAAGCCCTTCCGTTATGTCCACAAGTTTTGAATATTTTTTTGTATATTTTACAACTTGAAAACGTTCAGTTACCACTTTTCCTTAAACACGGTAGCAGTTTTTATTACTATTTTTTTATGATATAGCTTTTTATAAAAGTAATATTAGTTTATATGGACATTACTTGTCATGTAACAGTAATTTATGTGTTGATATAAATACACTATCATATTGCTTTGTTTTAATTTTTATCACATTAAATTTTTATGTTTAGGAGCAACTTACTCACTTTAGGAATCGAAACATTAGATTTTTTTTAAATTTACATTTACTGTATGTTGATCATAAATAATAGATAATTAAAGAAAACGCAAGTTTTTTAAATGTATTTCGAATATTTGGTATTGTCCCATTTCTAATAACAAACAAGGATTTAGGTAAGAATCGTGAAGATAAGGAATATACATTTATAGTATACAATTTAAAAACCTAGTAAGTATTGAGTTAAGGGGGTATTCTAGTCTAGAGGCATGAATTTTCGGGCGGTTTCTGAAGCTCTGTACAAACGAAGCAAATAATACTTTTATTATCAATTTTTTTATCATTTGTTTATCGATAGTTTAAGATTACATAAAAAATTAACCAAAAAAAACTCAAAATTCTTAAAGCTATGAGCTGGCAAAGTGGGAGGTCCAAAAGAAACTAGCGTGCACGATTTCTCAAGTTATAATTAACCGATTAATATGAAATTTGGTGTGAATGTCCTTTATACATTCCTCTATCGCCTGAACCACGCTCAGATCAAATTTTTTTATTTTACTATTATTACAAAATTCGGAATTGTTAATTAAAGCATGTGAAAAACAAATTTTTGTTTCAAACAGCCGTCATTTTGTGAAAAAAATTTTTTTTACTCTTTCAAGATTCATGCTATAGCGGCATCTATAAAAAACATTCACACCAAATTTCAAATAAATCGGTTCATTAGAACTTGAGATATCGTGCACGTCAGGACACCTTTTTTTTGGACCTTCCACTTTGCCAGCTCATTTTTTTTCCGGTTAATTTTTTTTATGTAATCTTAACATTACAATAAATAAATGATAAAAAAATAGATAGTAAAAATATTTTTTGTTTCGTTTATACAGAGCATCAAAAACCGCCCGAAATTCGTACATCTAGTCTACCCTTATGCCCGTACTA
The DNA here is from genome assembly GCA_949152465.1 of Cantharis flavilabris. NCBI lineage: Eukaryota > Metazoa > Arthropoda > Insecta > Coleoptera > Cantharidae > Cantharis > Cantharis flavilabris. The sequence goes on from OX424439.1 coordinate 25,141,505, forward strand.
ATAGTCGAGGATCAATCCGAGATCACGGATTAATTCTCGGATCGCTCGAAAATGCTACCAATAGTCGTAATAATCCTAGATCCGACACGATCCGAGATCAATATTGAACCTTTTTCAACAATCCTGCTTTAACCAAGAATAATTCTCGGATCATCGTTGGCGAATGCGAAGTTTATGTTGTCAACGTGTTTAACCACTTCATGAAAATAAAGTTTTCCACCTAAAAATAACGTTTGTTAACCTGAAGTAGAATATTTTCAAGAAATGGACGATTTAGATAAATATTTTGATTATTTATAGAGCATTATGAAGAAGAAATTGTCTTGTCTTTAAATTCACAATTAAATATTTAGTTTTAACCCTGGAACTTCACACTTATTTTTTTGTAACGTGTCCTGCACACTGGGTTTTCTAATACCTGATTTCCTAAAACTTTATATAGCCGTTGAAGTTAACGGATGATTTCTATTGGTTTTTTATCACTAAGGAATAATTTCCATTGGTTAGTTAAATTTAACGGCCCGTTAAAAGTTTTATGAAATCAGGAATAATTCCCTTAGTAAGGGTTCCAAGTATACTTCTTTTTCTTTCAGTTAATTTATGATTTCGTTATTTTAGGATGGGTTGTACCAACCTCGTTCAAAGGTCGTTCAAGGTGAACTTCGGTTCAACTCAAAAATTGTGTTGTACCAACCCCAGTTAAGCTTGAACTGCAGTTCAAATCCCCGTTCACGAAAACCAGGTACAACGGTCGTTCAAGAGAAGTTGAACTGGGTTCAAGCAATGGAAACATGCGCAAATGTCATTTCTATAAAATAATGACAGTTTATATCTGTTTATTTTAGTTGTCAGTGTATGTTTATGTGCGAAAACTTTGTTTAAAATTTGCGAAAGTTGGGTTTTCAATTAATACTATTTTTAATTTTGTGATACTAATTCATTATTAATAATAATGTCATTTTTTTTAATGTTAATTTTAATTTAAAAAAATTTAATAAAAATTTTTTCCATTCTCGGACTTAAATCGGATGCCATTGGTATAGATGACTTGTCTTCCCTTTTTGTTTGGACATTTTCACTCATTTGATCAACTTCTGTTTTGAGACATCGTCTCTACCCGAGTTATGGAAGAAGTCGATTATTATTCCTCTCCCGAAAGTCAATAATGCAAAAAGTTTTAGTGAGCTAAGACCCATCAGTATCCTACCTGCTCTCTCTAATCCCATCTTTTCATTCAAAATTCCAAGGGTGGTTTGCTTTTTACCTTAAGGGTTGAACTTTATGACTGCTTATGAATAGCAGTAAATGTAGCCCCCTTGAAATTAAAATCAACCTGTCCAAGCGTTTTTCACTTTTTTATTTTATAATATAATATCGTATTTATTTCGCATTTTTGCAGCTTCAATTTTGTTGATGAATAATTGATAAAACTTAAAAAAAATTATTGGACTAAACTCAGGGAAGCTAGACCTTTCAAATGAGGTATCACTTGCCATATCATCCCTATTAACATTTCAGGGGTTGTCTTCACAGCGCTAAGGGATGAAACAATACGGGAGTGACATTGGTAGCAAAAGTTGCCCCCTCGATAATAAAATTGACGTATTTTTGCATTTTTTGAAAAAAAAATTCTGCTGGCCACAATCCCGTCTGTCTCGTTTTCAAACGGCCACCCTGTATATCTCAAGGTGAAGAAATCAGACATAAGTTTGCTAAGTGTAAAACCCAAAGATAGAACCTTATTTTTATGTTATTGTTTAATTAATTTGTTAATTTTTAATTTATAAACTGATACATATTAAAAGAATAATAAGTTAACTTCTCACCTCTTTGTTTCTTTGTTTTTAGTCAAAGTTCTTTTGAGATTAATGTGATGCTCATATTGAGATTAAAAAATTGAATATTGTATTTAAAAATTTTGAATAACGAAAGCTAAAACTTTAAAACGCCAAAACTGCAGAGGTGTTCACGGGAAATGAATCATTTTGAAATGCATAGTACTCGGCACGTGGAGAGAAGAAACACCTGTGTTGTAGCTCACTCGACTCTCCATTTGGTGCTCTTACTAATATTTAGCTCTTTGGTATTCATCATGGTGCTGTGGAGTATTGAGCATCACCTTTTCGCTTATAATACGTTTGTTGGAAGTGGTGAGTTTGTGATTAAAACTTAATAATAATTTATCCGTAATTTTCGTAGTCCCAAATTCCCAGTCGTAACCATTACACAGCCCAAAAATAACCGTTTCGTGTGCCGTTGGTAAGTGAGAAATTTTGGTTGGAGTACATTATAAAATTTAATACATATTGCTACTACTAGGAGTTTTGGTTCAAGAAAACGTGATTTGGCAACGTTTTTTTAATATGGCGGCTTTGGAACATGGAAATTTTGTTCGCAAACCTCAAATTCGGATTCTACGACCAAAATTACATAGGAATCAGTTTTCAATCCTTTACCACAGAAATTTGTCGGGTAAAACTACCTGATTACTGGACAAAACTTGATGAGTAACAAACTTCTAAGATAAGAAATCAACGAGAAAAAATGCTGAGAAAATGAGAAAATAGACTGGGCAATTATTTTCCATACAACCAGAGCTTCAATGGTTTCAATTCGAGCTTTGAGGATGTCTCCTCTGGTCTCTTTCTTACCTGTTCTTTCTATTTGTAGTTTCATCGGTGAGATATCTTAAATCACATTATTTGTAATAATCATCATTTGCGCTATATAATTTTTCGCAAATATGTAGACATAGAAAAAAGATTAACTCCTTTTTTAGTTTATCGTCTGATGATGCCATAGTTTGGTGTTTTGTGCAATTTTTGAGTTCTTTTCTAAATTTGCTTTAGAAGACCACATAAAATTTTATGTAAGTGAATAATAATTAATTAAAATAATTTTAAATATTACCTACATAACTTTGTTTTGTGGGAATCGCATTCGTTTACAAAAGTTAGATTTTTACAAACTTTTCTTTTGAATATTTAAGCCTTTTAGTCTATTTTTTGATGCTCGTATAATTTCAAATTTACATCATTTTAAGTTTTTAATACATACGAATATTTCAATTTAATTAATTTTTCTGGATAGTGTGTACGAAGATGACAGTTTGTAGTTGAGACGTGTCACAATTTTAATCAATAATTAAATACGAGCCGAGTGCAAAGAAATTATTTACTTTATTTCATTTTTCTTAAATGTTTATTGTCTCAAAATTGCATTTCTTAATTATTATAATCAATATAGGATTAGCCGAATTTTAATGAAAAATTATGTAAATTTATTGGAGATAGTGGCGGAGAAACAACCGCCAATAAAAATTATGGCAAGTTTTAAAATAATTAATTTTGTCGGTTAGTTGTGCTTCAAATTTTTCTATTGTGCGATTAAAATTTTCAAGTATTAAAGTTTATGATTAATTTAGTATTAAATTATAGTTGCATTCTCTTATGAAGCTTATTAAAAGCTTCGGTTGAAAATCTAATTTTACGACCAGCATTTGATTCCAATAAATTAATCAGTAGTTATCCGGTTACAGCCATACAATTTTGAAATATACAATGCTAATACTAATTGCATAAATTTAGATGTAAAATTTCAGAGAATAAATTACTTTAACTTCACGCAACAAACATGGGCGTGTTTATTTTAAATACTAGGTTTATTACTTTTGAGAATACGTGTATATATGGGTCAAACTTAAAATCCATGTTCAGTTATAACAAGAAAAACGGTTTGTATGGTACTTCAAAATTTTCTTTTTTTAATTATTTTACCGGGTAACGTCCTGTAAATGCAAGCCTTGCATATAAATGAATTCCAGTTGATATGTGATAAGATAAAACAGTAATTATTTTCTTGATTACTAGGGATAATGAAAACCTAAATTGGTTTTACTTTAGGAGTTACCGATATGCATGCACGTACGAAAATAATTTATTTAAATAATTTAAAATATAGAACGAGGTTAAAAATATGTAATTTGGTTGAAAATATAAATTGAAATTTAATAATTTTGTACAAGTAAATTATTTTTACTATAAACTACATAATGAATGTGTTATAATTACGATGCTTTTATATTGGAATTTATATTATAATGTTTTTGCATTAAAATATGCCGTTCATTAAAATACATAAAATATTATGTATCATAACAAGCAGTTTTTCTATTAAAAAAAATGTCCAATTATTAAAAAAATTATTATTATCATTAACTATTCCACCTTGTTTCAGTGACAGCAAAAATTATTTATTTAAATATTTGCATAGATCAACCAAACTGAGCCTCATCCACATAGACTTGCACTGGAAAGAAACGAAGTAATCTTGTGGTAAAGATGAAACTTTAAAACATAATTATTAATAAATATAAATCAGTAAAAGATCATTATGATTTCTCAGTTTTCCTGTAGAGACCCTGGGTTCTTGGAGTAGCGATGCAAAGTTTCTGGTCTCTTGGATCGGTCATATTTTAATCGATGTATACGGTTAAACGCCCAACGAATTCCTTAATTTAAAGAATCGATTTGTGCATCCAACGAAGAAATTCCGCTATGGTGGTAAAGTGCCTTCTACGGTATTTACAAACAAATATTTTCCTCTTACTGGATAGTTTCCATATCAACTCCTAAATTAATTTACTGTCAGCATAGTTTTAAATTTCAGATTTACTGAAAATCGTAAGTGGACTCGCTAAATGAATCGTTAAGCATACTCATCTGTGGTGTTATCGCAAATTTTGACTTTCCGTCAATTATTTCAAATTTAAAGACTAACAAATTTTACCACTGAATTAAATTTCATTTATAATTTTTCTTATTCTTTATCTTGTTTTAGAGCCGCATGAAAGTTGATAACATTTTTTTGTGTTTCAACTTACTGTGTTTCATACGGCTCGTTTCTATTCTTCCTCTTCTTCGTCTTCTACAATTTATTCTTTTGAGATCTATTGATCTGTTTTAGACTAATAAGGTACCAAGCTTTACACTTAGCATTCATTGTTCTGTATAATCTATGTTACCTTGCTAGATGCAGTGTAATCGCCGCGACCAGCCATCAAATGGCGATTTACAGTCTCTTAGTTTGTCGCTTTAAGTTCTGCATCTCACTGCTGGTGTCAATTTATTTTATCTATTCAATTACCATTTATCTATAGCTTCCGTTTTAATGTTATATTTAATATTATCCAATTATGTTCAAAATCACTTTAAATTTTATGAAATATCTACACAAAATTTTCAATTAAATTCTACAAACTGTTGATTTACTACCATTATTGGCACAACGTAAAATTTCATCGGCTAAAATGCGCAAAATACAAGAATTACAATAATTTATTAATCAAAATTAACAAAACAAAATTTTAGATAAAATTTTAAGAAATTTCTTTAAAGTAAATAAAATTCTGTTATTACGGTTATTATGGTGATATTGTGGGTAGTATGTGGCCGGATTTAAGAATTATTATAATATTCTGTTTTTTAACTAGTCGAGTTTCGCCTATTTAATCTCCCGATAAATTAGACATAAGTGGGTTTTGCCATCTAATTCAGTTGGAGAATTTATCACCGTTAGTACGTAAACAACAATGGCGATTTCAATTATTTTAAATCTAACCTAGCAAATTACTGATTTTTCTATAATTTACTAAAGTTTATCGCGCGTGGCACTATCTCAACTATGGGATACAAACTTAGGGAATCCGACTGTCCCAATAAAACAAAGCAATGCGATGGCTTATGAGGATATAGACAGTTTGATTTTAGTTTTAAATCGCGCCGCGTCACAACAACCGCGTCTAAACAAACAAGACTTGTTTGATTGCCATAAAAATATTTCCAACCTTGCAACGGCCTGAAGCTCATAATAAGCTAAAATTGAATATAATAATATCATGATATTCATTTCACATCTAATTTTGTAAAAAAGTTAAAAGCCGACTTAAAAATAAAACTGATGACTTTTATTGGATTCTTTGAATTATTAAAATTATACCTATTTATTACATTAATACAGTCAGTTTATAATATATTATTAATTAATAACAATAAGAGATTGTTATTGTCATTTGACTAATTTAAAAAATTAGAAATTTTCAGAAAAAATTTGTGGCATTCGAAAACAAATGCACTCCGCGAAACGCTACTTCCGAACTTGTTAAGTAAATAACTATTAGATATGAACCTCAACTTACAAATTAAAAAAGTTAAGATAATTTAAAACCGTTTTGTTAAATTTCTTTTTAATTAATGCTTACCTAATTAATAATTTTCAAGTTATAAATTCATTGCTTTAAGCGCAGTACATTTTATTTTTAGTTTATTTCTGAATAGGTGGATAGGGTAAAATTTCATTGTCGAACACCTATTCATTATTTGTATCCCTGTTGTAGTTTGGCTTGCCATAGTTGCTCCACTTATTACAACAGGAACCGCTGATAGATGGAGGTTTCCGCAGGAAATGTGTTTATTCTGTTGTTGAAAAATGACTTTCGGGCGCTAATACATTTGCTAACAATTTAAAAGCTAAAATATCTCTTAAGAAAACTTTGATATTTATTAATATACTGCTGCTCTTTTAAAACAATTAATTTATTGTAATGATGTATTTTCTCTTATATAGGTAAATCCCAATTTTTTTAAGATGCTATGCTATACGATTTGTTGTTTAATATTATTTTATTTATTATAATATGTAATACTTAGTTATTTGATTAATTTGCTTTTGGTGTGTAATTGATTAGATGGTATTTATACTATACACATTGGCTGTTGTTTGAACACGTGTTCAGTTAATACTTATATATACACGGAGGTACATACATTAAAATGCTTTAATATTTAATAAGGTTACCCTACTTATTTTTAAATTAATGTAAACCTGCAATAAAATTGTTCATCGAATTTTATTTATGTACATTAAATAACCAACAAAAAGTAGCATTAAATAAGTAAATACAAATTTTTATCGGTACCTATCGTATAATAAAGTATTATAATCTTTTCACTCAAGTGATTAAAATTATTATTATCATCAATATTTAATATCCAATTTGATATCTATTACTAAATTTTAATACTAAAAAATAGCAAATTCAGTTTAGGTAGTTAGTTATTCATTTGTTAATAAAATGCTCTGCGAAAATATAATGCAGCATTTACCAGGTATGTATAATGTATTTCTTTTCGGAGTTAAAATGATGATTAACCTGATGTATATCATGAAAAGAAAGATATGTAGCTACCATGGGAATTAGCAGATGAGTGCGTTTGGTGTTCGGCAGCCGCCTGACAGCCGAGTAACTTGTTTCATGGTTCGTCAGAGCAAGGAAGAGAAAGCTGGGAAAGCTTGAGATAAAGCTCGATTTCCCGGTGAGCATTTAAAGCTTGGACGAGTATCAACACCGAATTAATAAAGACAGCTAACTATTCATCCCAATCAACATTAGACCAAATAATCATTAATCCTATTTAGAAACAAATATTACACATAATAGATCTAGACAGGCGATTTTTTCATTATCGTTGCCTACTTAATTAAGTCTACTAACCTTTAAGAAAGACATTTTAGTTTAACTTAGATATTTTGTAGTTAATTTGCTTGAACAGCATTGTATTATGAGAATGTGAGTTTTCGATAGGTCGAATAGATCCCAACGCTATCATCTGCTTCTAAATTTGTCTCTGAGAGCAAATAAATACACTTTTATTGCTTACATAAATTTAAAGTGCGCATCAATTTGTTCCGCTGACTGATAATTTATTTTGCTACTATGAAATTTATAATTATTGACGAGTAATTAAATTTTGGTTAGATTTTAATTATTATACAATTTTTCAAGTAATTACCTATTTTATTTTAATAAGCTTAAGTACTCAGCCTGTTTAAATTTTAGATAAATGCATATTAAAATACTAATTGGTAAATTTTTATTAATATAAATTCATAAATTAATTACAAACAAATTTACGATAATATAAAATCAATAGTAAATAATAGTAAATTAATATAAAAAAGTTCAATATTCCACATGAAGTAAACCCGCAATTACATCCATATTTCAGCCATCATCCAATACTATATCTTATCTAACGAGACATTGGAGAATGTCACGAAGAACAATAAACTGACACATCTTCACACAGTGACTTCAATTAAATCAATGTAACACTGCTCATATTATTTATTATTATTTTATTATTAATATTTTATTAATTATTATTATAGTTTGTAGTACCTCGCGATATTACATATAATATTATATTTCTTTTTATTTTTTAATTAGCACGACATGTTTCATACGTAAAAATAGTAGATATTCGGGTTGGTGCATACAGAAAAAGTGTTAATATTTAACAATAATTATAAAATGATTGAAATTATGTTAGAAATAAAATTTGAATATTGTTTTTTGAATTTTATGTATAGAGCGTCGTTTTTAACCAATTAACGCTATGTAATTTAGACGCCAATTAATAAAAAAGTTACTTTCGTTTTTAAAATTTTTATTTTATCAACGTATTTGACGTAAATTATATATAGTTAATAAAATAAGTAAAATATGAAGTTTTCAAGAAGAAATGTCATATTTTTCAAATATATTATTTATTAATAACTTCGCCTGAAAAAATGTATTATTATAATATTGTCCAGATTCCTCTCTTCTCTTTTCTCCTCCCTTTTCCTATCTTTTAATTTCTTGGGTTCTCAACTTAAAATAAACCAATTTTGATTTAAACGCTGATGTCCTTGACAAATAAAAAAATTTCGCCTACGGCACTTTTTCATTTTTATCCCTCTCCCTTAGGCCAAATCCACTCCTATGTGTCCCGATTTCATGATTTTAAAATATGGTAACCTTATAAATACTACTACTAATTAATAACTATTTTACTGAATAGTTTACTCAATACTTCACTTTTTAATACCCAATAAGGTCCGTTAAGATGGTGGAACACATAGGATGACAAATTGCTAACTAGTATTCGAGAACCTGGCAGAGTGAAGCACTGTTGTAGTAGCTATAGCGCACACGGAAATTACCTTCAATTATGTTGTGTTGATTGTATTGAAATTGTGAAACTGTCGTCGATAGCATGTGGAAAATATTGAAAAGTTTAGAATTCATTTATTTGACACTTTCTAAATATTGTCTCTACTTGTTCCATATAGTACGTACTTGACGATCAAATATATGTAGTTTTATGTTTTAGTGTATGCCTTCTAACATTAGTATATATAACGCTACAATCTCATATTAGTCCAGGCGTTTTAGACTTCTGCTGCCAAATTCGTGCCCTACAAAATTTTTTTAGTTTATTTGTGTTTATTTGGAAGTCTTGAATAACACTTGGCAGTTACGGCACGATATACCTGGAGGATTTCGGGAAGACCTCTTCTGGAGGTCGCGGAACCGCGGATTTGCGATTAACTCAGTTTTATGGCCCAAACGGGAATATCACCTATTATAAAAGTTGTACATCTGGAAATTCTCTATCTCAAAGGTCTTATACATTGTTTTTTACTCCTAACCGTTTTGGAGATACGATGCGAAATAAGTGCAAAATGCATTTAGTTCCGCCAAACTTTTTTCGCACCGTAATTTCTCAATTATCTTGCTTTGTATTTTGTATGTCTCAGAATGAAAATTAAATATTGGTGTTATTGGGCTCGGTATTCTTTATTCTCTATCAGAATGTCTTATACATTTTATTTACATTTATTTACAATGAATAAGTCAAAAAATGCATTCAATTCCTACCACCTTACAGGTAGAATACTTGACCTTAACTTGATCTTAAATTAGTCAAGATTTCCGACTCCTTCGGTAGGTGAAACGTTATCGTCCAATGAGAAATCGTTGCCATTGCTTTCATTCTGATAAGATTCTGCATCGTCCATTTTGTCATTCATAGCAATTATAGGTGCCGAATTATAGCAGGAGTGACAGCGGCATAGGCAAAAAACTGTTGAAGAATTAAATCCTACTTTTCTACACTTACATTTTTCTAAACGGAACTAAATGCATATTTTACTTAGTCCGCGTCGTATCTCTAAAACAGTTAGGCTTAAGGAAAATATGTATAAAACCATTAAGATAGAGAATTTACAGACGTACAACTTTTGTAATAGGTGTTGTTTCCATTTGGGCCATAAAAACTGAGATCATCCCGATTCTGCAGTTTTAGCGATCTTCCGACGCGATTTTCACGAATTCCTCCAGGTGTATCGTGGCGTAACTACCAAGTGTTATTCAAAACGTCCAAATAAACACAATAAAAAAAATTTTTTCGTAGGGCACGAATTTAGCACAGAGGTCAATTTTATAGCTAAGACGCCTGGATTATATCTGTTGCAGTTTTTGATTGAGATTATGTTTTCTGAAATTTAATCGGTGTGGGTAAGATGACGACTACTCGTAATCTTATTCTGGAAACACCATTGACACTTCAGGCTTATCTTATTCCATCGTCAGAATCACAAGCAAGGCAATGAACATTCCACCTGGTCCTCCATCCTTCCATTCTTAAAGTTAAGTTACATCTTTCTTCTAGGATTTATTGGAAGCCGTCCGACTATTAAGAAAAATTTTACCTGCCTTTGCGGGTAAACAGAATTTTTCTTACACGCCGGTTGTAACCAGCTTTTTCTTGTGTAGGAACCCAAGTTGTTATAGCTAGCTAAAAGCTGAAGGGGGCAAGAACGTGGCATCCAACTTTTAGATTTTTTTTAGCTGTCTACAACAGGGGTCGGCAACGCTGGCGCCCGCGGCGGCATTTTGATGCGCCCTTACATCTCTTCAAGGAAGTGCCTGAATTATTAGTTGTTTGCAAATCACGGCATTCTTCCCTAGAAAACATGGAAAAAAGCTAAAAAAAAAAGCTCATTCGTTGTCGTTAGCAAACATTCAAGCGCCCTTCAAGAGTAAATTATTTTCAAATGTTCCCTTATACTAGATAAGGTTGCCGACCCCTGGTCTACAAGAAATCGGTGTGGATAATCCGGTTGTTAAATAACTCAAACAAATCGTTAAGGTGAAAATCAAAAATATCGAAGACAATAATCATAAAAAGCGGCTTCACAAATAACCCAAAGTTGCTCTCGCAAGTATGGCCCAATAAGTTAAAAAGCAAAAATTGCTTACCCAAGTAGCTACCAGCAAGTTTACAAAATTTAATTTATAACAAAATTTTCTTCACCTTCGAACTTCGGGGTAAAAAAGTTGACAAAAACCATAAAGCTCGCACGGAAAAAAAAATTACTTGGTTCAAATAAGTACCATTTGAATTAAGAAATTCTCTGTTTTCAATAGCCACACGAAAATATTTTCATTTTGTAAGAAAAAAATATTTCAACAAAAAAATATTCTTTCAGGAAGAAATCTGATATTTTTAATACAAGCATATTTTATTGCGCGAAGCAATTATATTTTTAAATGAAATAAATAATTTCAAGAAAATATTTATTCTTCATTTAAGAAATCCTTTTTTCCGTGAAGGTATTCCTCCAGTAATGGTACTTCCACAAGAACTTCTGCAGCTCCAATCTTGAGACATATCGATAACAATTCGGGATCACAAAAATTCCAATTAATTAAAATATTATGTTGGTAGTACCAAACATAAAAAATATTGGCCAGGTGTTGAACTTGATTGCCCTTGAAAAGGTAATAACTTGAAAGTTCTTCGAAATGGGAATTACTCATCGATTACGGGAACGTAATAATTGCAAAAGTAGTACAATAGTACAAATTAATGTAATAGAGAGGTATAAGAAAAGGCGTTTCCTACAATAATTTAAAATAATAATAAATAATAAAATAATAAGAAATAAAAAAAACAAATTGCTAAAATTTGTCACACTACTTGAAAGCATTTTTCTTTTTTGTTTTGGTTGGTTTGTAAACCATGTTTTATATGCCATCTTATACCCTGTCCCCAAAACCATCTTATCAGCCGTGAAGCATAAAATGTCGATTCGACTTTTTGCTTTTTTGCAATTGTTTTAAACTAATACCTTCATTTTGGGGTTTGGAATAATTTGTTTCAAATTGAAGGTTTAAACTATCTTCTGGCAATACATGTTCTTGTCGATACTTCTTGTAGATTGCCAAACCAAAATTACTTTGTTAAAACCTTACCACACAAAGTTTAATATATTAAAACGGTAAATTCCGCGTTAATCGGCGTATAACTGACTATTTAAACATTAATAAAATATCTCTCGGATAACAAATATGGTGGTTATCAATGGAAGGCAAGCACGGTTTATGGATTCATAGGTTTTTATACTTATTTTAACAAAAAAGCATACAGGGTGCTAAATGAGTTAGCCCATCAGAGGAAATTAACATGTAATAACTTATTTATGCAAATTCCTGCTTCCTGAATTATTTAACAGAAAAAATGAAAGACACAAAAATAATGCAGAAATATAAACTATGAATGATAAGGGCATTAAATTTTATCTAGTTTTTACTTAAAAAGTCAAAAAGTGCTTTTGAAATTGTTAAAAGTTTCATTTATCTGACTGGCCACGAAAGTTTAAAAGATAATTATTTTTGAAAATAGAAATTAAATTGAATTTATTCCATGGCCAGTCTTAACAATTTCAAAATCATTTTTGGACTTTTTAAGTAAAAGCTAAATGAAATCTAATAATCTTATCATTTGTAGTTTATATTTTTGCTTTATTTTTGATTCTTTCATTTTTATCTAAAATAATTAGGGAAGCAGGAATTTGCATAAATAAAATTTTACATATTAATTGAAGTACTCTGTATGACAAGTGTAGAAGAAGAACAACTAAAGATCTTTGAGAGGAAGGTGATTAGAGCAATTGTGGGACCAAAGAAGATAAATAACTCAGATCTAAGAATAAGAAAGAACGAAGAGATAGAGAAATTGTTAAAAAATGAAAATATAGTCAGGTTCATCAAGTCACAGCGAATTAAATGGTTAGGACATATAATGCGAAGAGAAAAAGAAGAAGCAATAAGATTCGTGACTGAATGGAAGCCAGATAAGGAAAGATCTAGAAGAAGGCCAAGAATGAGATGGTGGGATAGCGTAATGAAAGACTTAAATGAGATGGAAGTCAAGAACTGGAGAGAAAAGTGTGCGAATAGAAAAACTTGGAGACTGATTGCAAAAAGAGCAAAATCACACGAAAAGTTATAGCACAGAGTAACAACAAAGAAGTAATCCACCTCATAAAATGGATTGTGAAGACTTCTAAGAAGTGGTTATATTCCGACAGGAATGGAAGCCTTTGATTGATTGAATTTCCCATGTTCGGCTAACTCATTCAGCGACCGATATACCCATATCAGTATTTTAGAAAAACCCAAAAAATGCGTACACAATTTTTAGAATTAAAATGTTTTTAAGTTACACAAATAAAATACACTATAAGTATAAAATATTGAGTTACACTGGCTAAACCACAAATTAATCTATTATAAAACAAACTACAGAACCGTGCAGCTTCAGATACAAAATATATATTTCTTACGCCGGCGCCGTATGTGTTTCTTATGCTTATGTTTATTGTGAATCCACACGTAACACAATAACATTTGTGTTATTTTGTCTTATTATAAATTTTTAAATTTGTTGTCCCAGGTTTGATGCTATTCTATTATCAATCTTTCCCTGATCCCCTGTAGGAATATATTTCCAGTACACTGGTATTTGTAGACTCTTACGTAAATATAAATTATTTGACGAATCAAAGGTATATTACTTTCGTTCTTTTCAAAAGCAGTCTACTGAATCTATACGGTTTGTAATAATTGGTTACTCTCATTGCATTATCCACTCTTACGGTAGCATATTTTTGTATATATATATATCTAAAAACGTTGACTTTTTATCGCATAAGCTTGTTTTTACAGAAAAGTTTGTTTGTCTGTAAATTTATTTAAAAAAAACGAATTGGTTGCATCCCGGTTTAGTAAACATTGTTGAATATGAAATTTAAAAACCTTATTAATTGACATATGCCGAGATGTGATATCCATGTGAAATCAAGAATACAATATATCCAGTATATCTAGTGGTGACTAATTATAATTTGGGAAAGTTGCGGTACTTAAGAGAATGAAAATTTTAATTTTAAAATGTTTTATCGCACTTATCTCGTATTACTGTCGAAGATTGGCAGCTATTCAATTATTTGGGAATAGAGTATCTATAGAAAAATAACGTTCGAAAGTTTTCTTTTTCTTGTCAGGAACAATTATTAAGAATAGAAAGTTTTTCAAACCAGAAAGTTGTCTTTTTATCAGTAAAACTTTCGTTCTATAATATTTCATACAATATACGTCTTAATAGCACGTTTACACGAAAATATGTCAAATTCAATCTATCAATACTGCTCTTATGATATCTGACGTATTCTAACTGAGAATTTTGAGTGGATCATAGAAAGGATCACTCAATCCGTGTCTTTCAAGCGTTTCTGTTTTGTATTGTAACGCGGATGAACTGTGTTGATATAGGTTTGACAGTTATGATATTCGTTTCGCTGCGTCGGATTTCGTTATTTATATTGATTTACATTTCAATCGCTGCGAGAAAAACGGTATGGCATAAATCTACTCTTTGTTCTTTGACAGCGTGAAATTTAAGCAGATAGTGCCCAAACTTAATGCAAAAATCATCATTAAATGAAAAATCTTTTTTCTGGTTGTTAGTTATTGGCAATATTGAGTCTAACTGGACTATTAAACATCGTTATTGCAGAATATCTGATCGATGGTCACTAAGCTGCATGTATGCTGAGATATAATGGCTTAATCAAATTACTCTGTCAACGGTAGATACAGTAAAATTAATTTATAAACTGATCAACTTAAAAACTAAGCTACAAATTTCGATTAACGTTTTACGATTAACGACTCGTTAAACTTTCAGAAACTAACCTTCAAATAATGCTGTAGGTACTCACCAACATTCAAAAGTCAACTTTCGTTGGTTGTAACTACTTGATTAAAACATTAAAAACTTGATTTGAACTTTTTTGTAAACTGTTTTAAAATTAATAAAAATGGTGAACATTCATTTTAACTTATCAATTGAATTTGGAAACAACCTAAGCGTAAATTTTCGGAACGTCAGGTGGTTTGGATACCGCTCTTCTCACAGTCCATCACAACTTATTTGTTACGATCGTTACAGCTATCAACGTATATGGAAACATCAATATTTCATGCTAGTTTGACTATATCGAAAAATTCTTATCTATAAACTAAATTGCGGTTTTAAGATTAGCCAACTAAAAATTTTCAAACGTAAGTAATGCGTGGCACCAGTAGAGACATCAATAGTGACGCCAGGAACTTATGTACGCATAAGTATGAGTCCATATTATAGTCCGGGAGTCCTGGGCCTTCTTGATAAACAATTAATACCCGGCTAATTTTTCTTAAGCGGCATCATTTTACCGTGACTCCCAAGTTTTTCCTCTGCGAAAATTATGGAAACAGGTAGCTAACTGAGTACGCAGGTGTAAAACATGTTGATTTGGTGTTTAAGAAAAATTGATTAATACCAGTTAATTTTTTATCTAAATGTTGAGATTATTTTATAAGGAATTGGAAACAACATTTGACCTACCAAAAAATGGTATAATCTCTCAAATATGTAGCAATTACTTGGTGATAAAAATGATTAATACCCAGCTAATTTTTTTACTATAGATTGGTAAAAATTAGCATAATTAAATGGCCACATTGTCCTACAAATAAATTGGAAGGTTTTCCTAGTCCTACACTCGAAAGTTGTCGTATCTACGGTAATATTTTTTTATTAATACCTGTAGGACACTAAAACTACATGATATATTATATTCCCTACACATATCAATCAATGTCCTACAAAAAACTAGTTAGTTATCGCTAGACCTACAAAAAATATATTTATATTATATTATAAATATATTTTTTTAAGTCTCGTGGTTTCAAAAGTTACTATAGGATGGAATAAAAATTCTCCTAAAATTTCAGCGCAATATTTCAAATATTGAGCTGGTCCATGAGGGGGGGTCCTATTTTCCTATTCTTTGTAGTACTAGCGATAACTACCAATTTTTTTTGTAGCACATTAATTGATTTGTGTAGAGAATATGCTAATACATATCATGTAGCTTTAGTGTCCTACAGGTATTAATCAAAAAAGTATTTTCGTGGGATCGACAACTTTCCAGTGTAGGACTGGGAAAACCTACCAATTTATTTGTAGAACAAATGTTGTTTCAAATTATTTATAAAATAATCTCAACATTTAGCTCAAAAATTACAAATCTACGTGGTTGGCACCTACTCACTCTGTTATCTACCCTGTTTATGTTTTATCGTTAATGCAATTTAAGGAAATATATTATTGTGATATTGGTTTGATAATTTGACCTTTTGTTGTTATAATTTCTTTAGCATATTTTGTTTTCTTCTATGCTTTTTTCTTTATCGATTTTGCTGTATTACAGCAAAGTGCTTTATTCTACCTTTCTCTAACCTTTCCTTCAGCTTCGAAAGAAATTTGAGTTTCAAAATCTTTCTGTATTGATTTTAATTTAACTAAATGATTGGATGAGATATTAGAAGTGAATCTAATAATGTGAACAGGGACTGATATACCAGTTTAATGATAATAATAGTCAAGTTACATGAAATTAACAATGGAGAAAAATTTTGCAATTTTCAAATGCAATATTAAACCTTAGTAACATTTTTTTCAATATTTATTTGGCAATGTTATTTTATTCTAAGGTTATTATAATTGGAATCATTGCTAAAATTTGTGACAAAGATTCAACTGAAGTTGAATGAAGTTAATAATCAATTTATATATAAAGTTTGTGATTTGGAGCGCTATTTACCTTAAAAATGAAATTAAAAGTACTGAAACTAGTAAGTAATATGATAAATCAATTTTATATACTTGCACTTTTTATAACTTATAATAGTAGATTAAATGGATAGTGTAAAAAAGAAGTCATTATCGAACGCGCGTGATATTTACGTATTACGATAATGACACTTTTTATATGTGCATAGTATAAAAAATTATACTTTGTAGCGCATTTTTTTTAAAAGCGTTGATTTTTATTTGAATTGATGTTTCCCATATTATCTTTAATAATTAATAAAATAGCACGATCAAGCTATTTAAAGTTTTAATATTTATGTTACTATTGGTTTATATTTAACAATTATTAGGTCAACTAATGTCAATTTCTATAATTTAAAACAAATAACAACATAGCATAACTTTTCGCACTAGTGCGTGAAAGTGGTTCATTAAGTATCTTAAATTAGTATAGAGATAAGCTATTATTGCGTTACAGCTATTAGATAAAAAATTTACAAGTCCCAAAAATATAATTTTTAGGTAATTTTAGTACTGTGTCAGCCTAGCAAAGCTGGTCCCGATCCTAGAGGTACACTTGAACGGTTCTTCTCGTAAGTAAAAAAAAGGGAGGAGAGAGGTATACTATTTTATTGAAAGTATTTAATAAAGGTGAGTTGTTGAGTTTAAGGCTGTGTGAAACTACACAATTTCCTACAAAATTATGTGCAGAACAGAAATACTGTATGGCGCATATACTCCAAACAAGTTTCTGCTCAAAATTGTGTAGGAAATTGTATCTGAAATTGTGTAGTCTAATTATATATATATATATTGTAGTGATATTTTGTGAAAAAAATTAATTTTCCACAAAACCATCCCTACACTTTTGTTTTGCTCCGGCTAGCTCAGTATTATACGCAATCGGCGTAAATCGAAATTTTTAATTCAAATTTTAAAATAGAAAAATAGATTTTAAATTCATGTGGCGATAATTCGCCAGGCCTCGCAATCTCTTCAATACACGTTCCCTTGAACGGAACTTTTAATATTCCAAATTAAAATTTAATTATTTATCAAATTTATAATAACTCCAATCTCTAACATCCAAACTAATTAATCGATATCCAATCCAATATTAAAAATTTATTAACATTTAAATCTTCCACCAAACTTGGATAAATCTCAGAATCAAAATTATTAAAAATTCTCACCAAAGTAAATTTATTTGTCTAAATATCAAATCCAATTACACAATTTACAAAAATATTCCAAAACTGGCCAAAATATTCAAAATCTCGGGAGCGCAATGGAACACGTCCGCCCTCGATACGCACCTCGGCAAAAAGCCCCTACTCTTCAAAAAATTCTACCAACTTTGAAAAATTTTCGCCCATCAATACAAAATTTCAAAAATTAATTTTCAAAATCAAACCAATATTACAATAATTAACAAAATTGAACAAGTTCATCGCAAACCAATAAAGCAAATTTAAAAAAATCAAAATTGATGTTTGAAGCACCACAATATATTTAGCGAATTGTTTACAATTTGTTTAATCGTATTTGGCACCCTTCGCGCCAAGGCTTTCGGTTCTCCCAATCTCCCTCTGCGAGTCCTCAGAAGTTCATAGCATTTTGAACATCCTTCTGCCATGTTAGTTTTCGTCTTCCTCTCTTTCTCCTTGTTGGAGGTTCCCATTCCCACATTTTTTTTGGCCATCTGAAGTCTTTCATTCTTTGCAAGTGGCTGTACCACATTAGTCGTTTCTTATCCATGATGTCTATTATTGTTTGGTCGACACCCATTATTTTGTGTATTTCTAAGTTTTTTACGTGCTCCAGCTTAGATACACCGCAAGAGCGTCTCCAATAGTCCATTTCCAGAGCTTTTAAACGTCCTGTATTTCTTTTGGTTAATTCCCACACTTCTGCTCCATACGTGCATATACTCTCGACTATAGCTGAATATATCATGGTTTTGGTTTTCTTCGTGACGTGTTAATCCAAAGGACTGAATTTAGCTGGCGTAGGTATGGCTCGTTTTCCTTGGATAATTTTGTTATTGATATCAGCTTCGCTACTTCCCCTGTTGGAGAGGGTTACCCCCAAATACTTAAAACATTCGCAGCTCCCGATTACTTCTGATTCCAGTACCAGATCTTGCCCAGGTTCTCTAATTGTTAGGTGTTCAGTTTTGGTGAAATTTATTTCAAGGCCCCACTTTTCGTATTCTTCTTTTAATTTTCTTACCATGTAATTTGCGTCCTGCTCGTCTTCGGCTACGATTACCTGGTCATCGGCGAACAGCAAAGTATAGAGGGTTGAGTTCCATATCGGGGTTCCGATTCTATGGCATTTTCTTTTCCATTTGTTCATTGCCTCATTAATATAGATTTCAAATAAAGTGGGAGACAGGCAGCATCCTTGACGTAAGCCTTTTGAAATTTCAAATTCCCGAGATAACATACTGCCTAATTTTACAGAACCAGTTCCTCCTATGTATAGATTACGAATGGCATTTATATATACTCTACTAATACCTCCTCTGTCTAGGCTTCCCCACAGCTTACTTAATGGGATACTATCGTAGGCTTTGCAGAGATATATAAATGTTAGATGTACAGTTGAATTCCTCGCAAATTTTTTGTCAATTAGTTGTCTTAACACAAAGACGTTGTCAAGACAAGAGCGACCTGCACGAAATCCACTCTGTTCTTCGGTCTCTAACATTTCATTTTCTATCCTATTTTTTATTATCTTTCCATAGAATGTTCCAATTGAACACAATACGCTAATGCCACGATAATTATGACAGTCTCTTTTATCTCCTTTTTTGTAAATAGAAGTAATGTAGGATTTTTTCCATTCTTGAGGTACATCTTCTTCTTTTATACATTTATTAAATAATGATGCTAACATGTCATACATGACCGATGGTGCTGACTTTATCAATTCTATAGGAATATTCCCTGGGCCCGGGGCCTTTCCGCTCTTCATTTCAGTAGCGGCCTTTTTTATTTCTGTGGCATTTATGCACGTATATAGGTATACATCGTTCATTTCATTCTGTGAAATTTCGTTTAGTTTTGCTGCATTTTAAATTCCATTCGATCTTCAGTTAGTAACACTTTGTAGTACTCTCTCCATTCCTGAAGTGTTATCAAATTAATTTTGCCGTTGTCTTTGCTATCTCTTCGTAATTCCCGTAGCAGTTTCCAGGCCTTGCTTGCGCGAGTATTTCCAATACATCTATTAATTTCGCTGCATTTCTGGTTCCACATTTCATTTTTGGCGTTGATGATTACTTTCTTGACTTCATTTTGTAATCTGCAATACTCTCTTCTGTCTTCAGATGATTGCGTAGATAACCATCTTTCATACAGGAGCTTTTTATTGCTGATGAGTTCTTCCATCTGCATTGACCACCAAAGTTGCGTTTTTCGTCTTTTTGTTGTTTTTTCTTTTTCCCCCAGCGCTTCCTTGGCTGCTTGATGTATACACTGTTTGATCGTATTATAGAATTCTTTGGTAGTGAGTGGAACTGTGTTGTAAGATTCCAGATCCTGCAGTTTTTTTAGTTAGTCGTAGCTTATATAGGAATTCAGTCGAACTGTCCTTTAGACTTTGTATATTGTATTGCGTTTTATCCAGGGGTATAGCATCGGAATTCTCGCCAGTTTTATCAGAGGTCCCATAACTCTAGTAAAGAATGTATACTTTTGCTTGTAGAAAATGATGGTCTCGTTTAACTCTTACATCGATAACTTTAATGTGGCAGTTTTGTTTCACTACCATTTAATCTATTATTGACTTCAGCTTTCGTGTTGCCTGGAACCATGTATATCGGTGTATATCTCGATGTGGGAACCATCCGTTTGTAATTTTTAGGGAATACTGATGAGCAAATTCAATAAGCCTTTCGCCATTGTCATTTACTGTTTTTTCGCCGTACTGTCCTACTGCTTGGTCGTTTTTACGCTTAAATATAATATAACTTATTTTTGTTTACCAATTACGTCTAGTAAATCCGTCAGTTCAGAATAAAATTTTTCTTCTTCATTTTTAACGGCATCGTCATTCGGGGCATATACGCCAACTACCACTAGATCGACTCCGTTTATATCTATGTGCAACTGAATGATTCGATCATTCACTTTTTTCCAGCTTTTTATGTATCGCTTTAGAGATCTCTTTATCAATATGGAGACACCCGATTTAGCTCTAGCATCTTTTGGTACGCCACTATACAAATGTACGTAGCCCTGCTTTTCTTTCACTCCTTTTCCTTTCTTTTTTGTTTCGTTAAACACTACTACGTTCGTGTTAAATCTCTTCACTTCCTGCAGTACTTCTTTGAATTTAGTATTGATTCCTTGTACATTCCAGGTACCAAACAGCATTGTCCTTTTTCGTTTGCGCATTCGTTCATCATTTAATCCATCCATTTTCCGAGGCTTGGTTGAAGATCTTTTAGCAATAGATATTGCTTTTTACGGGAATGAGGTGCTGGCCCATTGCCCAACCCGAAGGAGTTGCAACAACTTCTTTCACTCTCGTTAGCCCTAAGGTTCCAGCATCCACCGGGATTGGTTACCCGATCTCTGCTGAAGTGACTCAAGTTACCAGGGTTCACCAGTCTCGGAGGTGAGAGTTGAAATTGGATTGGAGAGGCTATGCGGTCTCAGACTATGACGTCTTAAACTGTATATTGCGCTTCACAACCCCTTTAGTCTAATTCAGAGTTTAAATTAACTCTTTAATAAAGAAGGTGAATATTTTAGTTTGTTAATTTCTATTGCTGTTAAGAATTCCAACTTTTAGCTTTTTGTTCTATATACAAAAATTCATACACCTCTGTTTAAGGTTCGTGTCTAATAAGTGTTTCACGAATTCAGATTTTCTGTCTGAAAGTCTGTGAGATCGCGTTGTTCATTAAATCGTGATTGAAAAAATCTGCCGGTATAATCAATGTTTTTTTAAGAGCATTCACGAGTAAGCTAATAAACCTGATTTTTTCGTATTAAAAGATTTGTTCATTTAATTGTCTATTTTAAAGACAATGTTGGTGTTATGATTATTTAAATATTTAATTTACTGACTATTTTAGAAAAATTTAAATTACACTAAAATTATTTTAAATTCTATTAGAAATATTGAATTATATTATATAGGTACAGTGGCTTCAACAATTCAACATATACTTCGCTATCGAATAATAATTTATTGCTTTTATATGTTTTTAACGACATAATTTTTTTAAATTTTTTTTTAGAATTACTCTCTAAAGTCATTCCTACGGTATTTTATATGTAAACAAAGGAAATGCATAATTTTAGTGTATATTATTACTAATTATAGAGCATGAATAAGAGGAAACACCGATATAAAGTGTCAAACAAATGTGCATGCAGTATATTATGTTATTTCATTTTGATTTCATTTCAAAGGGGAGTAAACCAAAAAATTAATTTTTAACAAACAATAATACAAGAATATTTAAAAGAACAATAGTAACATATTTTGAAAATTTAATTGCTATCTCATCTATGTATTACAAATTCCCTTATAGCAGAAGTAAAAAATTCCTTATGTAAACATTGCATAACTTTCCCCATTAAATTTGGGTATAAAAATTATCATTCAACCTCCTCTTTCCGGGTACCATTCGAAGAGAAAGACCGCGAGGAAGCTACAGGTCGCACCAAAAAGTCAAAAAGTTGAAAAATTTGAAAACCCGTTAAATTAAAGGTGCAGATTTACTTTTTTGCACACATAATTAGAGGGTAAATTTTCGTCCGCCACCGTCTTGCCGGATACCGTTCGATGCAGAAGGCCTCAAGGAAACGACAGTTCGCATCTGCGGGCTTCAAAAATTTAGAAATTTTTTTGAAATAGGAGATACTTCCGGACATCGTAGAACAGCTTTTCAAAATTAGTCATCATGCCTATTGTACCAGCTCAAGCATTTTACCAACTTAATGTTGATTTATAAAATTTTTACTTCTAAATAATTTCAGATTTATTTAAAATTAATGCTTTTGGGAAAAGTGCTTCTACTTATGTCCAAAATTAAACTGATCCTCCATCTTGTGTGGCCCTTCTATTTAGGGTCAAGTGGGGTAAATGTAAACAGGGGTAAATGTAAACACATCCACAAATCGAAAACCCAACTTATATTATTTGAATTATGGTGAGTTTCTATCGATGGGATTCATCGACTGATGAGTACATCGGTTTTACAAACAGACAGACTTTGTTTAACAGTTTGAAGTAAATTTGAGTGAAAAGCTGTATTTTTGTTGTTTTCCTATTTTGAAAGCAGCTAAGATATTAATTATTGAGTGAACTTTCTACAAGGTAAGACAAATATTTGTCGATAGCTATCGTCAGTTATAAATGAAAAAGTAAGCTAATATGTGCGAATTTTGGAAATTTTCTTACAAATATTTGTAAATTAAAAATTTGTCAATTACACTTTTCTTAAGCTTTTCAGATTTCTTATTCCGCGAAACTATATTAAAAAGAAGGGCAAACCTTAATACATTCTTCAAGGTATCGAGAATGCAGTTATCTTAGTGGGGTTTAAAAACGTTGATTCTTTTGGACAGTAAAAGAAACACGATAATTTATAAGTATGTGTGCGTAGTTCAAGAGGTTAGCTAATCAACGGGACACTAGAACCAAGTGTTTAAAACCCAAAGAAGATTGTAACACATTATTTTGTTTGGAATAAATGTTGTTAAATGTATTAATCTTGATCAAATAGTAGGGCTTCTACCTGATCCTGAAATTCAAATTGGAAATGAAGAAGTATTTTATAAATTTAATGGCACAGTAATAGTTACTCCTTTATATATTTGTTTATACTTATTTTGTATGTTCTAATACAAAAATGTTGTTAGATGTTAGCCAAGTTAGTTTAACTTTTAGAAATCCATGAACTACCTAGATTCTTCGACTTATGACTTATGAAAACATATCCAATCAATGAGAAGCATTTTGTTTACATTTACACACTAAATTATTTTATTGAATACCAATTGTAACGTGCCAAAAGACGTTTTGACCGTTACAAACATTTTTCAAGCTACGGCACTGGATCGCTATTGGTTGCAATAAATTTCAGTCCAGGATGGTAAACCAATAGACTTATGAAGTAGTGTTATTGAATTCGCAAGGTCCTCACGAAGAGGAGACCATTGCCGAGTCGTGAAGTTGGTAGTACTGCATTCAGGGTAAGTCTCATAGAGATGCATATACTTGTTTTAATGATGCTGTATGCTAGGTTCTATTTTGTAAGTAAATAATTCCGAGATAATGAAATCCGGTGTGCAATTAATCTTTGCTGGGCATAACTTCTTTTTGTTGGGTGATCCTCTTCGGGGATACTCAACTGTACTTTTTTACATAACTGAATCTACCCCTCAGGTAGATGTCGGTTCCTTACTTTTGTATTTTTTAATTTTTTTGTTTTCTAGCTCGTAATCCTCAATTACGTACTAGCTTTATTTCATTCTTATGTGTATGTGAATGTTTTATGTTTTGTTTTGATTAGTAAATTAATTAAGCTTGTCGACATCTATTTTTCTATCTGTGTTAATACAATAAATCGACGCTTGCTTTCTTACTAGTTTTATTTGTATTTAGCTGGGGTCCACTTTAACATCGGAATTTTTTTTATTTAGCTGAGATTAAATCTAATTATTGAAGAACTTTTTGTTACGAACCCACGATGTTTTCCGAAATACCCACGCTCTCGAGAACTGCGTTTTAAGTAACAAGGTTAGCTAACATGTAAAGTCCATCTAATGATAAGCATGTGGCAGATGTAGTGGAATTTTGAGCAATTTACGCTACACAATTATGCAGTACTAATAGTTAGATGTTTACAATTACCCCTCTAAGTAGGGGCAAATGTAAACTTGCTATTAATACGATTATATATGAGGCATTCCATGCGGTTTCGAACTGTCAAAAAGTTGTCCACTTTCAAAAAAATTGAAATTTTGTGAAATTATTTAATTATATGAAAAAGAGCAGTGTAAATTTTTTCAAAATTATTGGATGGCATTTTTTTGAGTTTCTCAAAATTTCAAAATTTTGTAAGTAGCGTTATATTTTGAAAGCATACGATTGTACAGAAAAATGTTTGAGACAAAAAAGTTGCAGTTTTACATGAAATTTGTGAAAAATTTTTTTTTGGAATTTTTCGAGTTTGAAAAATCACCATTTTCATCAAAAATAGACGAAAATAATATTTTTCGGTCAGTACGTCAGTTTCGATTTATCTAAAAAAATTACAGAAAATATTCTGAAGTGTGTACAATAGACATGTATTTTTTTAAGATGGCTCGATTTGTTGTTCCAAAGCTATGCTTTGTTTTATTATGATAATTTTTTTTTTTTTAGAAAAATCAATTATCATTAAAAATAAATTATTCTCTCACAAATTTTTCTCACATTTTTCAGGTAATAAACATCGATAACAGTAATAATTTTTTTGAGCTTAATCATAAATTATCGGTGAGGTATACAAAGTTAACCTTGCAATACGAAGTAACGTCGTCCTCCAACATGAAAATTTTAATACAAAGTATCGGTCGTCGTGTAATATAAGAAACAAAGTATCGTTCGTAAGACTTCATCAAGTCGATCTGTGAGAGCCCAATACGAACGTTTTACTTCTCTGATGGAGCTCCACAGCAATATAAAAACTTCAAAAATTTTAGCAATCTGTCTTTTCACGAAAAAGATTTTGGCGTTCCAGCGGAATGGCATTTTTTTGCGAGTGGTCATGGCAAGGGGCCATGTGACGGCGTGGGAGGTACATTGAAGAGACTTCCGCCTCGAGCTTCAATGCAATTGCCGTTGGATCAACAGATTTTAACTCCTCGAGATCTTCATGAATGGGCAGCTCGACCCGCGAATGTTCCTGCTATCACCGTCCGCTATTCATCTACTGATGATTACAATCCTCAAAAAGAAATGTTGGAAGCGAGATTCAAGAAAGTAAAAGCTGTACCGAACACCCAAAAACACCATTGTATTATACCAGGACCGAATGGGATTTTACAATGCAAAATATATTCGCTCGCCGCGGACTTCGTAACTCACCGAGTCTGGAAAAATTAATAACGTGAATAATCTGTTTATGCTTCATTTTTTGTGTTTAATGTTTACAACAATAAAGAAAAAATATAATGTTGGTATAGAAAATTATTAATTAAATCATTAAATTTTTTGAACGAGCGATTATTGAGCGTGGCTTTTGTACGAGTTCAATGAAGTTTCATCTACCTTACCGATGAACTATGCTCCAATAAGAGAAACATTAATATTATAATTGTTGATGTTCTTTTATCTAACAAAAAATTGAGGGAATAATTGATTATAAAAAAAAAAAAATTATTGAAAAACAAAGCATAACTTTGGAACAACAAATCGAGCCATCTTAAAAAAATACATGTGTATTGTACACACTTCAGAATATTTTCTGTAATTTTTTTAGATAAATCGAAACTGACGTACTGACCGAAAAAAATTATTTTCGTCTATTTTTGATGAAAATGGTGATTTTTCAAACTCGAAAAATTCCAAAAAACTTTTTTTCACAAATTTCATGTAAAACTGCAACTTTTTTGTCTCAAACATTTTTCTGTACAATCGTATGCTTTCAAAATATAACGCTACTTACAAAATTTTGAAATTTTGAGAAACTCAAAAAAATGCCATCCAATAATTTTGAAAAAATTTACACTGCTCTTTTTCATATAATTAAATAATTTCACAAAATTTCAATTTTTTTGAAAGTGGACAACTTTTTGACCGTTCGAAACCGCATGGAATGCCTCATATATACTATATAATTGTATACTGTGATTAGTGATTCATAAGAAAATCTTAAAGCTGATATTGTCACTTTTAAGCTTTCCTTTTTGAAATTTAAAAAAAATAGCCTGATGATCAATAAAATTGACATTCTTTACGAACATGCATAAATCGTCCCCAATTACCCCACTTAACTATATTATACTACTATGTATTTTTTTTAAATAAAACTTGATTCTTAAAAATCATTAAAATAAAAAATTGGCTCTCTTGCTTTACTCAATTTCCAAAAATTTTCATCAATTTAAACGAAATTCAGTATAGATAATTCGTATATTATTTCATAAATAATGTTGAGAAAATCTCAGTTAATTACATGCAGGATTATACGACCAGAATAATTTTTTGAAATACATTTGCACCTTAGTAATGTAAAATTTCACATTAATTAATTCTCTGTAAATCTTCCATTTATCCATTATTAAATTTATTAATAAACAAATAATCTAATACAAAATTATCAATGTTCAATATACTATATTATGTATTAATGATAATAATAATTAATAAATACAACAGCGTATCGGGAATGTGAACTTTGGTTTAAATAAAACAAACCCTTAAACTTTCAGTCGACGTTTCGAGTCAATTTTTTACTCTTCATCAGGACTACAAGAAAAATATCAAATAAATTACATTGGTTACAAGGAAGTGTTCATCTCACCTTCAGTTCTAGGTTACCAATTAAGTAAATTACAGCATCACAAAAAGTGAAAACAAATTCACAAGTCATCCAGATCCTCAAAACGCCCACAATTTAAAAAAATCTAATACAAATTAAAGCGCAATTACAAAAATTACGGTCAAGATATAAAATTCTATAAACTTCAATTACTAAAAGCAAGATAACAAAATGTAGATATCAAATCATAAGGTGCGAAAAGTTATCACCAGGTCTCAGTAATATTTGCAAACCCTCTCTTCACAAACTGACAGGAGAAATAAATATCAACAATTTGGGGACTACTAGGTGTTGGTGAGATCCCCATAAAAAATGCTCAGTTTTTGCGTATCTTCTCGGTAATTTACGCATGTTTTGTTCTTTTTTATAAAAAACATTTCGGTGATATTTCTTTTCAAAGTGTTACTTTCACAGTCCAGAATCTTGCAGTTATCAAAATCGAAATCATGACTCGTAGTATTAATGTGGTGCTGCACTAAAGCCGTGGTGCCCCACCACCCATCTTCATTTCCCTCCCTTACACTTTCTGCGATTGTGCTCTCTTTTTTTGAAACTTTCTTGTCACTTCTTCTGCTTCTTCTGTTGTTTAAGTCTCTTCTCTAGCCACTGTTTTGTTTGTCCGATGTATGAACTTAGACAACCACCGCATTGTTATTCGTAAACTACTTCCGATCTTTTATTAATGTTAGTTGGGTTATTAATAATAATTAATCATTTTGTTTCTTTTTATACTAAATTTTGATTAAGATTTAGATGATTATTATGTTAAATACAATTTTCGTGGAAAAGTAAAAATAATATTTTTGAATAATAATATGTATAATATATTTCAAATTATGTAGTACTACATTTAAAAATGTAAATAAAAAGATGTCTAATAAGAGAAAATATTTACAAATAATATCGTACGTAATATGCTTTAAAGTTTTCTGTATAATATGGAGTTAATTATTATTGTTAAACTTGAACAAGCTGTGAACTTAATAACACGTTCTAAACGCTTCATCGCCAGCTAGTATTAAATGGTACTTCTCAAAATGGTCAACTCATATTTGCAATAATCATAAAATTTAGAACTCCGTGTTTATTTGCATGCTGTTAAAATAATAATTGTAGCCAAGTTATTAAACGTGCATGTTTTTAAAAGTGTAATTACCTTGTAAATGATTTCACTAATCGAATTAATTTAACTTGGCATTGTTAATTCAATAAAATATTTTATGGACTTATGCAGATATTTTTTACGTATAAGAAACATCAGAGTTGAAAAGCTTTTGTACTGAATCTACAACCCCTAGAGCATCATCTATGTGAGCCTTTCCATGAAAGTTTACATCATACCTCAATTCGTACTTAGGATCACAATTTAAGCTTTGTAAAACTTGTATTTCAGGTTAAGGCTTCATAAAAAATCATTCGTTAAACAATAAAATGCAACTGTAGTATATTATGTATATGTTAGGTCAATTTTGACAATTCGGCCATTAACGTCACTAAAAGGCCAATGACGTCAATGATCTTGCATTTTGGACAATGTTGACATTTATAATTGTATATGTACTTTTTACATCATTGGCCGGGCAATGACGTTAATGTCAAATACAAGGTGGACAATGATGAAATTTCTATTCTACAGATTCTATATTTTATCACTCTTTCAGTTTTGGCTGGCGCAACTACAGCAAATCACCGATGCACTGTAAAATGAATTAATTAAATTTAAATAAGTTTTTCCTCCGGGCCGCTTTGGCTTTGGCCCAAACACGACAAATCATGGATCCACCCTAAAATAATCGTTTGTCTAAATTAATTAAAAATCTCTGTACACTTATAAGGCCTTGAAAAGGGCCAAGTTGCTGTCATTTACATATACGGAAAATTGCGTGCACGACAAATAATTGCGCCTAGTTGAAGTGCATCGCCATTTAGCTGTTCTTTATAGTAATTATTCTATAATATCATCATTGTCCAATCCATTTTGGCCATTAACGTCATTGATCGGCCAAAGACGTAGGTAAATATTACAATCATATGAAAATATTTACATCATTGCCCACTGTTAACGGGCGTTGACGTCATTGGCCGGTCAATAACTTTAATGGCCAGCGTAAGTGGGCATCGACGTCATTGACCGTAACATACACATATACAAAAGTATCTACTTCCATCAAGTTATAGTTCCCCTTCAATCAATTTTTTAACATGTTTTATACCAAACGTTTATGGTAATCGTTTGGTGAGGATTGGAAGCATAATGAAAAATTTTGGTAGTTGATTGTTTAAACTTAATTAACCAATTAAAATAAATCAACCAGTTATTTTCCCTTCAATCTATTTGTTAACTTGTTTAGTTCATTTGGTCAAGTATCCTATCATCAAGAGATTTGGTAGTTTATTAAAATGGTTTGGTAGTTTATGGTTTTGCTGCAATTAATTAATTAAAACTAAACTGTCAACTACCCGAATTTTTAATCATACTGCCAATGACCACCAAACGTTTCGGGTAGCAATATATTATAGTGAACCACCAAAACTTTTTAATGAACTACCAAACCTATATTATGTTCAAAATAGAGATATTTCAAAATATTTTTTAGTGTCTACAATAATAGGCTAATAATGAAACATTATTGAGTAGACAATATTATTAAGTAGATAATTTTTGTTATTTTCGGTTGAAGTACGTCGTGTACGGTGTTGCATCAAATATACACATTGCATGAAAATAAATGCTTGTAGATTATTTTTAATATTTTGCAGAGATAGCAGTATTTTACTACAAAATTTAGAACTGCATGCAAGTTTCAATACTATGTTTGTTTGCTTTAGATTAAAATTTGTGTTTAATATCAACTACACATAAAAGAATAACTACAACAATGAGCTTTTCTTACTACTTATAATCAGAAGCTCATTTCAAAGTAGGTACAACAACAACTGTTTCATTAAAGCTTTTAAATCACTCTTCGGTAACTACTAAGTATATTTTTAATAATATTATAATATACAGAGTAAAACAGCAGTGTCTAGTTTTTAGTTTTTTGATATTTCCCGTATCATTAAATATTTAAATATTTATTTATCGTTTTCCTTCTAGTTAAAGTTTAAAGTTTGTATTTAATTTATTTTTACTGTTCATATTCTCCTTTTTTTAAAAACATAATATCATTTTTCTTATTTTTAAACTAATTATTAATAATCATAAAAATTTCAATTAACCCTTAATTTAAATTTGTTTATTCTATTGTAGCTATCTAGCACATAATGTTAATACAACATTGTGTTCGAATATTGCGCCAATATAAGTAATCAATATAGCCCCAATATTGGCTGTATATTGATGCAATATATTTGACCAATATTGATGGCCGATATCGCCTGCCAACCTAAGTTAAGGGTGCTGATGAGAACGTAGTCGAAACTAGTTCACATTACATATACATAGTATGTACGTAGAACAGTACTTAATTTAAAAATCCAAAATGACATTAACTACCACTTTTGACAATTTAGCTGTCAGAAATATTTGAAAAAGAAGAAATATTTGAATATTACGTTATAAAAATTAAAGAATAGTATACAAAAATAAAATTTGTGACATATAAGGACAGTGTTATGCACTAATATATCAACCCACAAAAATAACATTTCTGAGTTATTAATGCAGTTTTATTCAAAATTAAGTGTTTAACATTATAGAAAATGGCCCATAGCAATTAAAATTTTTTTGTAGCTGTAATTAATGAAAAACACTTATTACATAGGTAATACTAAATATAACTTTAATGATGTGCACTAACAGCTCAAGTCTTTTGAATCATTTTTACTTAAACTACACCCGCTTTTGTGTTTTGCACTAATGTCTCAAGTATGTAGGTTGAGCCATTAATGCAAATTGTAATCGTTTATGATAACTTAAGCGATAATAATTTTAAGTTAAAGTTAATAAAACATCGAGTACGTATAAAATCAATTATTCCAAAAATCAAAAAAATAAAATAAAAAATAATTTTTATATTTCATATTTTGTTAAATATTTTTAATCTTGACCTGTCAAATGATAATTATTATATCTTTTTTGATGTTTTTAAAATTATTGACAAATATGTACATACTACATAGCACAAATCTACTTTAAATTTTATTTTAGGTTTATTTTCAAAGCGATACCTAATACTTAGAATAGGCTTGAGTATTGTATTAATTTATTAGTGAAGGGTTGTTATTATTATTATTAAGCTATTAGGAAAGGATAAAAATCTCAGTATAAGATTTATTGATATGTTGGTTCACATTCTCCAAAATCATCAACATTTGCAAAACATTGTAGGTAATAAGATTTCTCAAACCAGAACATACTCCATACAGAACTACCTAATGATTTAGTATTTGGAGATGTAGAATGTGCTCTAAAAACTCATACCAGACTTTACACGGACGCTGAATTTGTGAACATAACGGAATTGTGTAAAAGAAAGAATAAGTTTACAGAGACTAAAATAAACATCGAAAACATCAGAGTCTGTGAAACCGAATATAAAATCTACAACAAATAGAAAACAGGGCACTAGCAAGGAAAAAATATTTTGACCAATACATGTGAGATCGAGCTACGAAAATATGCGCCTTTAACACTTTTCACAAAAAATAATTATTGAAAAGATGACCCAATAAGTTTAGATGTTTCAAAAAATGTAAAGGTCGCAAGCAAGAATAATATGAGAAATTCTTAGAAGTTCCATTGCTCTGCCCAAATGCGAAACAATTATCAGCAGCTAAAAGAAAAAACACTTGAAGGAAATGGTAAAATTAGTTCCTAGTAACGCCAAATATTTTTACAAATTTCTAAAAAATGTTGAAGCTTGTGAATTTAGATTAGATATAGATTTATATAGATTTTGATATTGAAGAAGTGTATTGTTTTCATAAATAATTCTAGCCTACATTCTAAATTTTAGTGTTTAAAATAGTTTTTATTGGTGTTATTAACAAACAATAAATATTATGTTAAAGTAAGAAAATCTAATTTTAACATATCAAAACGACCGTATTATAATAAATATAAAAGTAAAACTTTAAAAAAATATAGCTATAAGTGGACTGCTGGTTAATTCGTACCTGATGAAGAGAAATCTCTACGGAGTAATCTCGAAACCGTCGGTAGTACGATAAAACCTAGTGGTCCATGTGATGGTGTAAAACTATCTGCATGTATGTTTTTTGACTGGGGATTGTGATTTTGCAATAACCCCACGTTGCTCATTGGTAACGTATTGTGAAAGGAGTATCTATCATTGGATAGATCTTCACGGCCGAAATCCACTTATAGGTATATTTTTTTTTATAGTTTTACTTTTATATTTATTAACAAACAATGTTAAGAGAAGAGTTGCAGTTTATTTAGAATATTATTAGAATTTAGGTCCAGAAACATTTTATTAATAACTTATAATTATCATCATTATTGTAGAAAAAACATATTTCTTTAGTTTTTTTTAAATTTTTTAAAAGGTAATAAACTCTAAAAAATTTGGTTTTAATTTGTATTTCTAATAATCAATTATTAAAATACCAAATTACTATTTTTTTATAAAAAATACCTTACTAAAATTCAATAAACCCATTGAATAATAATCAAGATGATATTGCCTACATCATATTTTGAAATTTGCACTAATGATTCAAGTGCCTTGGAACACTGTTATAACCGACAAGTGTCTTAGATGTATTTTGCGCTAATGGTTTATGTTGTTTTACCTTGTTTTCTCTGAACTTAATTTAAAAAATCACATTTTTACATAAAAGAACTCATCAATGATTATTCTTAAATGGCATATTCTATAAAAAAAAACATGATATTAGTTATAACATGCAATTGGTTATTGTTTTCATTCCATGCATCAAAATCGTCCATATCTCAAAACTAGCTTTGTGAGGGTTGATACATTAGTGCATAACAGTGTCCAAAAACCATGTCATGCTTCTTTTGTCTTTGTTTGTTTCTTTTTGGTCTTTTGACATAAACCAACGTTGAGATAGTCAATGGTAGATAATATAACAATTTTTTTCAAGATTCTTACGTGAACTTTTTGTAAAATTCCAAGTTAAAGAAAAGCTTGAATTTTCTTTTTAATTTATACTACCTTCATTGTCAACTGTAACATTAGCGATACTGATATAAAAATTTATTTAAAGTTAAAATGAATTTCAAGTAAATTGTGAGATATTTAATATTATCTATTGTAAAATATAATAGAAGTATGTATAATATGTATGTATTCTTTAGTTTACAGAAAAAATTCTAATATTTCAAAGGTTTGTTTAGTTTCGTTAAATATTATATTGAAATGAAAAGTTTTTCAAGTTGTAAAATGAAAAACAATATTTCCTTTAAATCGTAAATATAGAATTTTGGAGTTGGAATTGAAATGGAAAAAAGTAGAGAAGCAGAAAAAGAGAGCCCATTAAAATGTGTTAGAAAAGGAAGGTTACCGTCGAGAGGCATGAAAATTGCATGTACTTAAGGATTATTTTATATCAAATTAAAAAATTAGTTAGCAACGTAAATTGTACATAATGAAGCCTTTTTTCGTCAAATAAAAGTAAATTAAATATTTTGTTGTTGAAATTTTCAAAACATTTTTTTGTACAGAGTTTTGTTTAAGTTGCTGTCTGTCAGGAACGGTGCGACAATATAGAAAAATGTATATAAATAAAATTGAAAGCAATGAAATTTTCAACAACAAAATATTACAAAAGTTTTACTATAAAATAGATTTTTATTTGACAAAAACGGCTTCAATATGTACAATTTACGTTGCTAACATAGGAGTGCCTCACCTCTTATGCGATAGTAAACGGGTATCTCTGTTAGGGATGTTATTGCAGACAAGGGTTTATTGTATACACTTACTTTATTGAAAACTTTGTCGAGCTGAATAAATTTTCATGAAAAATATAATGAAAATGGTATAAAACTGCTTCTAAATCATTCTCACAGGTAAATCTTTCAGTACAGTTTGTATTATGTATATAATAAAACATCATAGATAATTTTATAATTAAAAATTTTAATAGTAAAAGAATACAATTAAACTTTATAGGATGAATTAATTTTAAGCACATCAGAAACAACGAAATGAAGAAAAGAAATAAATTAAAGAAATAGTTTAAGCAATAAATTTAATAAATTATAAATAAAATGATGGTTTTTAAAGAAAAAATAGTG
Source organism: Cantharis flavilabris (assembly GCA_949152465.1). Classification (NCBI taxonomy): domain Eukaryota; kingdom Metazoa; phylum Arthropoda; class Insecta; order Coleoptera; family Cantharidae; genus Cantharis; species Cantharis flavilabris. Next base: position 25,176,156 of record OX424439.1, read on the forward strand.
TAATGTTAAAAACAATTTTAAATAAAGTATCAGTAGAGACTATAGCGTTCTCTATGATAGTTTGTGGATTTTTAATTCTATTAATTTTCAAATTTTGGTGAACCGAGACGACATAAAATAGAGTGCTGCAATTTACAGGAGCCTTTAGATAAATTATAGGTATCGAAGCTTCAACGCTTCAAGAGGCTTCAACCGCTTCAACCGAGTATACGTTGTACTATAGGTGGTATATTAGTGACGTCAATTTTTCGTAAGAGGGCGACACCGTAAAGAAAATATAATACTATGAAAACTTGAACAAAATTTTCACTTTATTTTCAATTATATCTATTTAAATTTTATTTGAATTTTCTAACAAAAATTGCTCTTAAGGGTTATAATTATATATATTGGATTTATTTAACTACGTATCAAAATGGAACGGAATCCATTTTAATTATATATGGTTATATAGTTTTGTTGCAATTATTTAATAAATTGGAATTTATGTTATTTTAATAATTTTTTTATCAAACAATGTGCGAGCACGCATTGAAAAATATATAAAACAGAAGGTAAAGTGGGCAATCGAGTGTTGCAGTTATGCGAACAGAGTGAAGTAGTATACCTACATTGTTTAAATTTACTGCAAGTCAGAAAACTTCTATTATTTCTTTAGTTGATTATAACTCAGCAGGGTGCAGCTTGTCACTTCAGAACCAAATTATATCTAATTATAATTATAATAGCTTCGATCTGCTCATGGTACTATTAACCCTGGAACTTCACACTTATTTTTTGTAACGTGTCCTGCACACTGGATTTTAGAGACCCCAATATTGTTTTTATGATATTTTGAAGTAAACAACCAATTTAAACAAAATTTTTGTTTAGTACTATTTAACAATACTGCCTTAATATATAGGATATATTAGATAGTAATTTTTCGTCCATTTTGGTCAAATTATTATTATAAACTTGAAAAATGGGATAAATTGTGTGAAATTACGATCAACATTTTATTATATAAAAAGTAAATTTATTAAATGAATTATATATTGACAAAGTTATTGAGAAGGTATACCTTTAACAAAAAAAAATTTTAGTTTGCCAAAAAAGTGCTGACTACTCTTAGCCAAGCTTCTCAACTTTGCAGTTGACATAATTTAAAATTTTAAAATTTGTTAAAATATGTTTATAATGAAGTCATAATATCTTTAAAACTCACTTTGATATAAATCAGTAATTATTTGACGATAAATAAAGCTAATATTCCATAAAATTAAATTAATGTTAGATTTTAAAGTATACGTAAACTGCACACTGGGGTCTGAGATACCCATAAAAATTTATTTTCAATTATTGTAATTCGCTTAATGACTAAAAGGCATCTACGAATATTCACACCTACTCAGATAACTTTGAACTTAATTTACAAGAATGGATTTTTTTTTAAATCATTACAGCACTTGTGGCATTAATTTATATGACGCTTGGGGTTTCTGAGACCCCAGTGTGCAGTTCCAGGGTTAAATACCATAGAATTTGTTTCTAGAGGAAATAAGATTCTATCATTGAAAGCTTCCTACTTAAACTTTGTTAAATTTAGAAAATGAAATTCAATATTATTTGTACACAACAAAATATAAAATTTAACGCTCTTTATGTTAGTTGCTAATAAATTTAATGCTTAACCCAAATGAAATTGGTTTGAGGTTACGTCGATTACCTGATCGACTCGCTCCGGCAGTAGTACAATATAATAATTAATCATGTACAAAAATTGATTGAAAATTAATCAAAAGTGTAACTAGACAGGTGATCGGTTATAAAAGTTCACACCATACGTGTCAAATTAATTGTTTGTGGAGTTTAACTGTTACCGATGAAGTTTTTGTGCTTTTCATGATTCGGCACTAATCACATTAGAAAATTATATGTTAAGAAAATGCGACTATTGAACAAGCAAGCTTTTATACCAAAAGACACAATAAGAATTCTTAAGCTATTGTTTAAAATCTCATCTATTTTGTCAGCCTAATGAGAACGTGTATGAAGAAAACACCAACTTCTTTTTTTATACTACAATTCTCCCTCATCAACTGTAACAAAGGAACCAATAATATTTTTATCGAAAGAATTATAATCTGAAGATGGTTTAACAAGCAGCAGGATTCTTAACGTCATTATTCATTATATAAGAACTCTGTTTCTCACAACTCAAAATGCTTTGTCTGCTTGAACACTGACAAAACATTTAATTAATTAATATTAGTTAAAATTTCAAATTTTTATAATTACTTACTACTTGAATAAATAAACAAAATGTTAAAATCATTTTAAAAATTCACCCCTAACATAACAACAAATTTTAAATTATTTTTACATAAACTAAAAATATTCAAGTCCAAATTTTTACTAAATATAGATAATCGATTATTCTTTATTTTAATAATACATATTTCGGTTAATTTAAACCATCGTTTATCATCGTTCAATACTGATTCTATTATTAATAATTTGTTGTTAATAATAATTTTAATTTCAAGTTCTAAATTTTTGAAAATATATTAAGTATTACTCTTCCACCGTAGACATAAGTACTTACTTTAATACTAATAGGATATAGTCACAATATGATTCTTACGTTCTTTTACGTTTTTTGTAATTTAACATATTTTTATGCAACTAATTATTACGTAATAGCTTCCGCAAGAAGCAAAAGATGTTAAACGGTAAAAGTTTATTAAAAATAATATTTTCGTATGTTTTATAACAATACTCTAGTGCAAGTACCTCTTCTATAATAATTTATAAATAACTTGTTAAGTCCTGATTTCCACTTAGAATTTTATGTAATTTATCTATGATAATGCCGCGTAATTCATAATATTATAGTAAAAATGTTTACAAAATTAATTTCTAAACAAATTATGATAATGTTGTGCATATTAGTTCTAAACAAGATGGAATTCGGATGACTGCAGTTTTATAATATAATTTACCAACCGAAAATTATTATTAAATAATGTTTTATATTGTAAGGATTCTCTAGTTCCAACAGGATAATTTACTTCTTGAAATACTAAAATCGCTTAAAATAATTTGTTATAAATAAAATTTTAATTTATTTTTACTTTTTTATTTTAAAAAATTTGTTAATTTAAATTCTAATGCTGCTTAAATCGGAATAAGAAATGTGCTGTTTAATTGTTGATAGAAGCAAGAGTATCAACTCTTATAGGACCCCGCACAAAAGTATATGGAAATTGGGTTTCGGTTAAATTGGTTGCTTTTTTTATATTTTGTAGTTCATATCATTCTGAACAAAAGTTGTATTGGGCACAAACAATTTCTGTGCACCGTTTTCATTTGGCAACTTGTTAAATGTTTAGATTTATTATATGGGGTTTCCCTACTTTCGACGCGCATTAGTGCGCAATATAAAGTTCATCTCTACGTAATCCAAAAGACTTTGCATTTAAAATTATTAATTAGCAGTATAAATATATCAGTTGCGTATTCAGAAAATACTTTTGAGGGGTACAGATCAAAATAGTTTTTAGAATCTCGTTAATCCATTCATGCGCGTCAGCGATAACCGAATAAATATCAAACAAATAAATAAATAAAAATAATTAAAAGTTATTAAATTTGCCTCCTCTAAATACGCCATTGAAATATATAATTTAATAATAAACAATTATTTTATATAACGTCCTATCTTGGCATTAAACGTATTATTTATCCAACACCTCTGTCTTATGAAGGCATAATAATGCCGATTTTACATATCTTATGGGGTCTATAAAACACTAGTGGACTTATGAATTCATAATTACACACTAATGACTTATATGTAAATTATGAGTACACCTACTACTTAATAGTTTTCATGATTTAAATTTGATATTTTAAAACGTCAAATGTCAAAACTTTTAATTACATTTTAAGCTATTATTACGAGATATTGGATAAAGCTTTGTATTACACACGTGTCTTAACAGCAAATAAGTTACTCAAAAAAAATTAGCCACTCGAGCAAGCTCTCGTGGCTAAACATTTCTTTCGTAACTTATTTGCCATATAAGCCACTTGTATAATAAATATATTAAACTTTATTAAAACATCTACAGCTGTATTCATAAAAATTTAAAATCGACTTAAAGAACTCTTTAAACCTATTTTAGCAAAAACGTCAAAAAACACTATTCATAAAAGCATTTTAGCTTAACAAACCTTCTGTAACAGTATTGTAAACTTGTTTTAGACATTTCACAACAGCTTTATAAAGCCATTTTAAGGCATGTGTCAAAAAACTCTATTCATAAACGCATTTTAACCTAACAAACCTTCTATAACAGTATTGTAACTTGGCAATATTTAAAATAGGGTGGAGCCTTCTTTAAACCACCTTTAAACCAATTTTAAGGAAATTTTTTAATTAAAATACAGTTTACACTGTATGTAAACCATACTTTATGCTTTTTATTGTTGTGTGAATTGACGCATACTATTCGGTTTTCTTTGTCATACTTCCGAATAATTCATAATAGAAAAGAGAGCGAATATGCCAATGTAAACTGTGTAAACGTACGTCGATTATGCATCGTAGTGCCAACTGTCAGCTGTCAAATTGATTGTTTTTATAATTACAACACAATTAAACAACTTTTAGGTTATGATTTAGTTCATTTATATACGTAGTAGTTCATATATTTCGAAGATACCAACTCAACTTCACTAAATTCACTTGAATAGGTATTGTAACACCGTTTTAGTTACTGAAGGTTTATCAACCGTTTATGAATGAACAAAATTTAAAATGCTTGTAAGCCTTAAAACACGTTTTAACTAAAATAGGTTTAAAGAGTGTTTTAAAATATTTTTTTGAATAGCACCGTATGTAAATAACCCTACTTTATGCTTTTTGTGTCAAAAAATTTTAATATTTCAAATTACTTATTTAAAAAAAATATGAATGGAATGTGATATTAATGCTATTCATGTTATAAATAATATGATTGATGACCGTCAATTATATTTATTGAACTTAAATTTAAGTTTTGAAACAACTCAAAATTATTTATTTATTGAAATTAAAATTTTTACACTAAACCATGGACTTTGAAATCCATGCACTAAATCTACATTTAATTGCTACAAGATTAACCTTAAGACTGCTACTAGACTACTACTTTATGTATAAACTACAATTTTTATATAATATTTCCAAAAAGTTGCATTCAGCAATTCACACGTTACATTCAAATAACATCTTCCCGGTGAATGCACTTGGTATGCATCGTAGTGTCAACTGTCAGCTGTCAAATTGATTGTTTTTACAATTCCAACGCAATTAAGCAACTTTTAGGTTATAGTTTAGTTCATTTACTACGAAGTAGTTCATATATTTCGAAGATACCAACTCAACTACACCAAATTCGCTTGAATCCGTATTGTAACAAAATTATAGTTACCGAAGGTTTATCAACCGTTTATGAATGAACGAAAGTTAAACAGCTCTGTAAACCTTAAAACACGTTTTAACTAAAATAGGTTTAAAGAGTGTTTTACAATATTTTTATGAATACAGCTGCTATATTATATTGTAGCACTTATTGTTTATTTAAATATTTGTTTATTGTTAAATTATATATTTATACTGCTAATTAATAATTTAAAATGCAAAGCCTTTTGGATTACGTAGAAACTTTAAATCGCTCACTAATTCGCGTCGATAGTAGGGAAACCCCATTCTGGATTCTGGATTTTAGGTAGGAGGGCAGGGAGGTATCCCCACGCGCACTTAGGCCACTAGATCGGGCCCATTGTGCTGCCTCCGATGCAGCGGCCCTCCGTCCTGTCACTCCTCAAGCCATCCTGTCTCCAGGATGAATTCGAGTATCTTGGCAGGCGGAGTGTCGCTGATTCTGGCCATGTTAGGCCAGAAGTCCCCTAACATGGTACCTCTAATTGATGCTAACGACGGACATTGACATAGCACATGTTCTACTGTTTCGTCTGCTCTGTTACATCCTCGACATTTAGGGTTATCTACAAGTCCCAGTGTTTGAGATGTTTATTCAGTTTGCAGTGTCCAGTTAAAATCCCTGCAATTATCCGTAGATTGACTCTGGACAGCTTCAAGTAATATTTTGACAGCTGTATTCATAAAAATTTAAAATCGACTTAAAGAACTCTTTAAACCTATTTTAGCAAAAACGTCAAAAAACACTATTCATAAACGCATTTTAACTTAACAAACCTTCTGTAACAGTATTGTAAACTTGTTTTTTCGGATTCAATTCAAAATCATTTATTAAAGTGGCACTTTACCACATAGAAAAGTCACTTTACTATATAGTAATGTCACTGTCAATAAACAACCTACACAAGTACCTACTATGAAATATTTTGAATTAGCAATAACTCAAAAACGGCACTAGATATTGCACAAAATCCGAAAAAATAGTATAAACAAACCTTGTAAGTAAAGCATTTTTACTAAACTCATTAGCTTTTAAGTTACTCGCTCGCTGCGCTCGCTCGTACTCAAAGGCTAAATTCGTTTAGTAAAACTTTGCTTTACTAAACTTGTTGTTTAATATACTATTAGACATTTCACAACAGCTTTATAAAGCCATTTTAAGGCATGTGTCAAAAAACTCTATTCGTAAACGCATTTTAACCTAACAAACCTTCTATAACAGTATTGTAACTTGGCAATATTTAAAATAGGGTGGAGTCTTCTTTAAACCACCTTTAAACCAATTTTAAGGAAATTTTTTAATTAAAATACAGTTTACACTGTATGTAAACCATACTTTATGCTTTTTATTGTTGTGTGAATTGACGCATACTATTCGGTTGTCTTTGTCATACTTCCGAATAATTCATAATAGAAAAGAGAGCGAATATGCCAATATAAACTGTGTAAACGTACGTCGATTATGCATCGTAGTGCCAACTGTCAGCTGTCAAATTGATTGTTTTTATAATTACAACACAATTAAACAACTTTTAGGTTATGATTTAGTTCATTTATATACGTAGTAGTTCATATATTTCTAAGATACCAACTCAACTACACCAAATTTACTTGAATCGGTATTGTAACACCATTTTAGTTACGGAAGGTTTATCGACTGTTTATGAATGAACAAAAGTTAAAATGCATGTAAGCTTTAAAACACGTTTTAACTAAAATAGGTTTAAAGAGTGTTTTAAAACATTTTTTTGAATAGCACCGTATGTAAATAACCCTACTTTATGCTTTTTGTGTCAAAAAATTGTAATATTCAAATTACTTATTTAAAAAAACTATGGATGGAATGTGATATTAATGCTGTTTATGTTATAAATAATATGATTGATTACCGCCAATTATATTTATTGAACTTAAATTTAAGTTTTGAAACAACTCAAAATTATTTATTAATTGAAATTAAAAATTTTACACTAAACCATGGACTTAGAAGTCCATGCACTAAATCTACTTCTAATTGCTACAAGATTAACCTTAAGACTGCTACTAGACTACTACTTTATGCATAAACTACAATTTTTATATAATATTTCCAAAAAGTTGCATTCAGCAATTCACACGTTACATTCAAATAACATCTTCCCGGTGAATGCACTTGGTATGCATCGTAGTGTCAACTGTCAGCTGTCAAATTGATTGTTTTTATAATTACAACACAATTAAACAACTTTTAGGTTATAGTTTAGTTCATTTACTACAAAGTAGTTCATATATTTCGAAGATACCAACTCAACTACTCCAAATTCGCTTGAGTCCGTATTGTAACGAAATTATAGTTACCGAAGGTTTATCAACCGTTTATGAATGAACGAAAGTTAAACAGCTCTGTAAACCTTAAAACACGTTTTAACTAAAATAGGTTTAAAGAGTGTTTTACAATATTTTTATGAATACAGCTGTATATGTTTGCAAGAGGGTGCTCTAATCGCTGCCCTTGCTTGTCTGCATACAGTTTCTTTTGCCCATCTGCTGCAATGCAGCTTAAGGATATGTTGTTTTAGGAGGGTATCGATGGTTTTGACAGCTGGCACAATCATCGGCTCCGGACCGCAGGGAAGGCTGTTGGAGCCGTTTCTTGCCAGCTCGTCCGCTTTTGCGTTACCCTCGTTACCTTGATGCCCCTTCACCCACGAGAGGGAAATGACATTTGAGTTTGATATCTCATTTAGTGCCTGCATGCATTCTAGCACCAGACCCGATGTGACCTTGTGGCTTCTCAGTGCCACAAGTGCCGCTCTGCTATCTGTAGATATCTGGATGTTTTTGTCGCAGATGCATTTATCTTGGACTGTCTTTGCGCAGTGCAGTATGCCCATCAGTTCCGTTTGGAAAACCGATGTATGCTTACCCAGCGGTATACTCATGTTTATATTCAGTTCAGCAGAGAAAATTCCTGCTCCTGAGCCAACATCGTTTTTGGAACCATCCGAGAATAGACATATATCATACTCGATGGTTTCTGTTGGATTCAACAGGATATTGTATTTCCTGTCGAATATGTATTGAGGGGAAATTCTGTCAGGTTCAAGATGCAGCAGTGGTACTCTAGTTGAGAAGTCCTCTAAAATCCGCATATGACCCACAGTTCCTCGCCTGTGGTTCCACAGCCCCCAACTGCGAAGCCTAAGAGAAGCCTTAACCGCCATCTCCTGCACATGAAGATCAAGTGGAGGGAGGCAGAGAAGGACCTCCAATGCCGCAGTGGGTGCAGTGCGCATCACTCCCGTTGCGGCCAGACAGATTAATCTCTGGATCCGATGTAGAGAGGACGCTGCTGTTACTTGTTTGGTTCTGGGCCACCAGACAAGTGCACCATAGCACGGCATGGGCCTGACAACCGCAGTGTAGAGCCAAAGGGTGATCTTAGGAGATAGACCCCATGACCGTCCCATCGCCCTCCGACACTGCCAGAAAGCCATCCTTGCCTTGCTAATTTTGGTTATCAGATGTTTTCCCCAGTTTAGCTTCTTGTCAAGTATTATACCCAGATACTTGACTTCGTCCGCTAGTTTCAGAGGAGTCCCCATTAAGTTAGGCATTGTCATGCCAGGCAACTTTCTTTTATTGGTAAACAGAACAAGCTCTGTCTTAGTCGGGTTGACCGAGAGAGAGTGCTCAGTGCACCATTCCTGCAGTATTTTGAAAGCTGTCTGCATTTGCATGCAGATTATGTTTTCAAATTTTCCAGTAAGCAGTATGGTCATATCATCTGCGTATCCTATGGTATAGAAACCTTTTTCGTTAAGGCGTCGTATAAGGCTGTCCACCACCATAATCCACAGCAGTGGAGAGAGTACTCCCCCCTGAGGACAGCCTTTGATCACAAAGCCTTTGATCTTTATATCACCGACACATACCTCTACGGCTCGCCACTTCAGTACAAAACTGATCCAGTTGGCAATGGTTGTGGGAACACCGTATCGGTGTAGCGCTGCATATATGCTTTCAAAAGTGGTTTTATCAAAAGCCCCTTCGATATCAATAAACGCTCCTAGGGTGGACTCTTTTTGGTCCAGTGATCTCTCGACGCGCTCCACCACCTTGTGTAGAGCAGTCTAAGTAGATCTCCCAGGGATATATGCGTGCTGGTTTACGTGTAGCGGTCTGTGTGTCAGAGCCGTATCACGAATCTCTTTATCGCACAGTTTTTCTAACGTTTTCAGGAAAAACGAAGTCAAACTGATCTAAAAGACTAAAGAAGTCTAAAAAGACTAACTGGTCTAAAAGATTTAGCCAGGGAGTAATCGCCTTTACCTGGTTTAGGTATGAAGATAACTTTGACCTTTCGCCATTCCTTCGGTGTGTATCCGTGTGCAATGCACGCCTGGAACACTCGCACTAGGTGACCAAGCAGGTGATCCAGACCCCACTGAAGTAGGGCTGGAAGTACCCCGTCAGGTCCAGGCGATTTGAAGCGGCTAAAGGATTTAATGGCCCATGCCGTCTTGGTCGTATTCACAACCTCCTTTGCAATTTCCCAGTTAGCCTCAGTCGGTGGTTGGCTTCTAGCGTCAGTCCAATCAAAATCGGAGACTATCTTACTATCAGGAAAATGTGTGTGTAGCAGTATTTCGGCAGTTTGCGAGAGGGTTTCTGTGTACGACCCATCCTCTTGGTATAAGCTGCCGGGCTGCTGAAATGGATCTTTGGCGAGGATCTTGTTTAACCTAGCAGCAGCAGCGGTTGTTTCAACGCCGCCGCAGAAGGTTCTCCATGACTCGCGTTGTTTCTTGCGGATTACTCTCTTGAACTCCGACCTGTGCGCCTTAAACGCTGCCCAGTCGTCGTCCCTCTTAGAGTTCTGCGCTTTATTGTAGAGCTTTCTTGTCGCTTTCCTTAGCTGGTCGAGTTCTTCGCACCACCAGGGTGTTGCTCGAACCCGCAATCCAGCCGTTCTTAGCGGGCATGACAGCTCATATGCGTTTATGAGGGAGTTCTGCAGCTCATTAGCATACATCTCAATCTCCTCAGTGGTTGTTAGTCTTTTTTTGTTGGAAAGTCCCTTCAACATTTCAGATTCCATGGATTTAGACAGGTGATCTAAGAAGACCATCCTGTCCGCATTCCTAGGATTCCTATATTGCTTGGGTTCCATGGTTTTAGCTTTTAATTTAAAGGTAATCCATCTATGATCTGACATTGTCAGTTGGTCGGACACTTGCCAGTCATATAAGTGATTAGAAATGCTTAATGACGTCACGGTAATGTCAATTACCGAGTTGCGGTGGGGTGACACATAAAAAGTAGGGACACCCCCGCGATTAAGTATTACTAAATTTGTATCAATAAGATAATCTAATAGAGACTTACCTCGGTTGTTGCAATCTCTGCTGCCCCACGCCTGATGGTGGGAATTAGAGTCGCAGCTAATTATGAGGTGTTTCTTTTGTTGCTCGCAATAGTTCACCAGATCCATCATCCTTTGGGAGGGTGGCAGTTCCGGCGAATCGATTGGGAGGTAAATAGACGCCAAAATGACATCCTTTGGGCCATCCCCTAAGTCGCAGCTCGTCCGAACTGCTGTTAAGTCGCAGTCGCTATACTGCGGCAGAAGGTTGGCCTGGATATTGCTAGGTATGTAAATACATGTCCTGCTTTTATTTGTGGAGCTACCTGTAAACATAGTTCCGTTTAGTTTTGTAAAGCCTCGTATAGAGGATTTTACTAACCAAGGCTCTTGTATTAGAGCGATAGTATCCTTGCAGTTGTCAAGGTGGCGGCATAATACTGCCACTGCCTCCCGACAATGCTGCAGGTTGGCTTGCAGGAGATTCTACCCTGCCAAGGGAGCCATTTGGCCTACCTTGTAGAGCTTAGTGTCCCTTTGCATTTACAGCCGCCACTACCGGACTTGTGTCCGTCTCCATAGGAGTTAGGATGGCTGTTTTGGTCTTTTCAGATGCAGTGTTTTCCTCAAACTTCTGCATCTTGACTTTGAGGGTGTTAAACTTATAGTTCAACTTCTCCTCTCTAGATTTTAAGGCGGCACTGTCCACCTGGCCGACACCGAAGACAAGGAGTTTGCCTTTCGGTTCCTCCTTACTCGTGTCGTGGAAAACGCACCACTCTTTCAGTTTGGCCCAGGGGTTCTGAGCGGCAAGGCGGCGTGTGACCACCTCAGTGGGCTCCGGTTCTCCCGGAATCCAAAGGGTGACCTTGGTCAGCCTTGGTAGATCGTCCATCTGGACCACATCTAATTTAGCACCTTGCCATGGTGGTGGCAGGTTAGCTATTGTTTTTTGCAGCCATTCTAGCGAGCTCTGGTCACTGCAGGTGATTCGAAGGATCTGCCCCGAGTGATAGAACCCGCCAAAAGTGGGTGCTGGCTTTGTCTCATTACCCACTGCTGCTATAAAAGCATCTAGTGCAGTGGTGAGATTATTTTCTATAATAACCACCTGGGACTCATCGAGTTTGCCCAGTGGATTTGATCGGTCTATCACCGCTACTCGGAGGTGCTTTTCAGCAGCCTCTTTGTAGGTGACGTTACCCACCCTATTCGAGTTCTTTTGTTGAACAGGATACGTCGACTTTGCCCTCTTCCCCTGATTGCTCGAGGGTGAAGGCAAAGAGTCCTGTGATCGAACTCTCTTCTTAGCAGCTACAGCTTGCAGCTGCTTATGCTTACTTACACCATGTGCAAGTCGCTTGAGCCTGGCCTGTTCATGTGCAGTGTTACCCGTCGAGGTGCCCTCGCCTGACTTTGATTCGGCCAGGCGGGCTTTCCTGCGACGTTTTGCTTCCGCTCCACAGATCTTTTTCCTCCCAGTCTTGGGAGGTAGGTCCGTAGCGGGAGGAGGCGCTACCCGCAGTGTATCCTGGGATGCACCTGCTTGTAGCGACGGGGTATCCGTAGACGCACCCGTCTGTGTAGGCGGGGTATCCTGATTGGACGCACCCGCTTGGTTTTTAGCTGATTCATCAGCTGGTTTTTTATTTAATTTAAATTCTGCCATGTAGGGAATTTCATATTTATCTCCCAGAGCTCCCCACCCGCCATGGAGCCCGCAACATTGGGGACGTCGAAATTCGACGCCAGGGCTACTCGGAAGATATAGCCCTCAGGAAGGTGAAATGCTTGCACACTCCATCCTCCCTCAAGGACTCGTCCTGCTGAACCTCTGACGGAACAGCGCAGCCGATTGATCAGGGTGGACTAGTCCTGACCGCCCGTTTGAGTGGAAATCCAGGCCAAAGTGGAGTGTTGCCAGACCCAGGGGAACTACTACCGCCCCCGAGCTGACTCAGCCACCAGGATCCTCTCATCCCACCGTACGGGTTACCGCGCACGGCAAAAACACGCAGGTACCTGTATTCGTCTGGTTTCTCCACAGTGGCCGTCATCCCGTTTTCTTGACAAGCTAAAAGCCCGAACACAAAGGTTTTTAAGCCCCGGCCCGAGCCAGCCTGACAAAGCAGACCGAGCACGAGAGAGTTTTATGTCCCTGGCTCGAGTCCTAGCAGGTACACGCCCACCGTTTCCTCAAAACACGCAAGCCCCCTCACCACGGCAAGGTTCAGGTACATTCGAGGGGGTAGGGAAACCCCATATAATTGATCTAAACATAAACAAGCTGCCAAATAAAAACAGTGCATAGCAATTGTTTGTGCCCATGACAACTTTTGTTTAGAATGATATGAACTATAAGAAATGAAAAAAGCAGTCAATTTAACCGAAACCCAATTTCCATATACTTTCGTGCGGGGTCCTTTACACGGTTTTCGGATAGTCTCTTCTAGGATTAGCATTACGCTAACTACTATAGGCAAGTGGCCGTTCTCGTGTTTGATTTCTTCAATAATAGAAAATATAACTGTTTCCTAACATATGGAGATTCTAGTTTTTCCGATGAACCATGAACCATATAAGAATAACTAAAGATAAATTAGTGCAGTTCTTTAATTCGCCAAATTAAAAAAAAATGTATAGAGCTTTGTATACAGCGAGTAATTCAGCTTTCCAACAAATTTCAGAACCGAAGGAAAAATATGCAAATTCTGAAACACAATAGAATTGAAATAAAACAAAATATAAATTTGAAAATTACAGCTAAATTATTGGTTTCGAGTTTCGATGTTAAAATTTATAGTTCTAACTTAAGCATCGAAAAGTCATGATTTCGATAAAGGCCGGTAGGTCCCTTAAAATCTCCTTAATGTTGCTTTAGACTGTATCTTTATATTTACTGTATTAGTTAGAAGCCAAAGTACGACGACAATGAATTGTAGGTACTTTTTTACTTGAACTTTTTTAGCTTCTAGGGTTTAAAAATATTTTTAGAACAGAGGTTCTTTGATTGTATGAGTTTGTGCAGAAAAGCATTTGAAGTATTTGGAATACACCGATATTTCGGAAGATTCTAAAAACTGGAAAAAATAATTGGTTTACTTTTATGTCGCCAATTAAGAACAATAAAAGTCATAATAATTGAATTTTTAGTTAATAAATAATCAGTACTTCTACGTTTAGAAAAGATCTAGTATTATTCGGTGCAACTGTACTATTTGTGGATAGTTTGTAGCTGATAAGTCATAAAAATAAAATCATTTAATCTTTTTATTTAATATATCAGTGGATTTTCTTTAAAACTGAAGTATGTAATGTTTTTGTATTTACATAAACATATGGTTGTCGTTTTGAAAATGCACAAATAGTCGGTACTTTCGGAGCAATTTAGATGTTTGGGCCTACATAATGTTGGATCCATGCTAAAACAAATCTTTCAATGTTATTAAATAGTTTCTTTTGTCTTCTTTTTAGAATATTTTGAACAGCCACTTTTCTTATATTAAATAATAATAAAATAATAAATTTATTATATGACTTGGGTCAATATTCAAAACTTGTGGATCTTCAAAATTCGTTTAATTAACTTAGGTGCAATTTTTCGATTTTTCTGTCTTATTTGGCTGTAACAAACAAAACTTTTTATAAATATTAAATAAGTACATACTTAGTTTTAAAACGTCGACAACAAAGCATAGTAGTTTAATTAACCAAAAGTTCAAATTGCCAAAAATATATAATTGAAGTAAACACTTTTTATGTTCTAAAATCATAACATCTTTCATAAATCAAACTGTATTTATTGATTTTGATATCAATCATTCACATAAATTAAAGTTTTGTATATACAAGAAGCCAAATAAACAGAGTATAATAAGCTAGTACTACTTATGTACCTGTTAACAATATAATTTATATTCAATTATAAAGCAGGATGATGATTATTTTAGTCAGTATGATTTGCCAACATCTGGGGACTGCGCTGGGCATGGCACTTGAAAGAATAAGTCCTAATTAATGGTTCATTATGTCTTTAATGTAATTTTATGGTCTTCCATATGTGGTACGGATGGTTTGCGTCGCGTTGGATTAAGTTTGCTTAACCTGACATAAGGGCCCGCTGCAAAAACCGATTTATCTAGAAAACTTTAAATTTATTGCGGGAATGAAAAATTTATTCTATAAACTATTTTTCTAAATATATTTAACAAAGGTTTATATGAATGAGATTTGGAATGCAAATCAGAATTTTAAATCACTTCGATATTTTTATTTCACAACTTTTAGATTTAATTTACAAAGCAGGTGAGCATATTATTATCTTAATGAAAGAAATATAATACGAAAGTGAAAGTTAAACGATTTGCTGCATTATGAATTAATACAGTTTATAATTCCATTTGTTTTTTAATAAAAATTTTATGTATCGTTAATGTTAAATTATACATTTCAAATTTATTGTACTTCCTTGCACCAGTTAATATAAATAGATTTAGTATTATTGGGTTAATATCTTTCACAGTTATATTAAAAAATAATGATAATTGTTTTGGTAATAAAGCATCACCTGTCGATCTACATAATTTTATTAGTCAATCATTTTACGGAAAATGCAATAAACAAGAGTTGAATCGTTATTAACAATTTAATGTTATTAAATTGAATAAGTAGCCTGATCTCTGGTATTCTTTACTTTATACAGAAAATAAAGATATTGATAAGCATGTGGTTTTTCACCAAGGTAGTCAGATATGTTATGATTTATGATATTAAACAACTAAATAATTTATAATTAAAACAAGAGCGAAATAGATATTCATACTAATGCTAAAACCGTAGGGAATACAAAAAAAAATGTATATAATCATTTTTTTTTTCGATTGAATTTCAAGATCTATGAATATATTAATTACTTATCTTTAAACGATTACATGCGAGAGATGCATACACGACTTTTTGATTTCAATGCTTTTCAAGCCTAAAGTATGGAGAACATTGATTAACCACAGATTTATGAGGTGTAGGACACTCGCCGCGAGCCCATCTAGAGTTGTGGGCCAACTCTCCGCAGACTTGCTCTCCGAGTTCAATTAAGGGGGTATTCTAGTCTACAGGTATGAATTTTCTGGAAGTTCTTGAAGCTCTGTACAAACGAAACAAATATATTTTCACTATCCATTTTTTTATCATCTGTTTATTGATATTTTAAGATTACATAAAAAATTAGCCGAAAAAAAACCCTCAAAATTCACAAAGTTATAGGCTGGCAAAGTGGGAGGTCCAAAAAAACTGGCGTGCACGATATCTCAAGTTCTAATGAACCGATTTATTTGAAATTTGTTGTGAATGTTCTTTATAGATTCCTCTATCGCATGAACCACGCTCAGTTAAAAAAATTTAATTTTACTATTTTTAAAAAATTCGGAATTGTTAATTTAAGCATGCCAAAAACAAAATTGTTTTTCAAACTGCCGCCATTTTGTGAAAACATTTTTTTTTACTTTTCCGAGTTTCATGCTATAGCGGCATTTATAAAGAACATTCACACCAAATTTCAAACAAATCGGTTCATTAGAACTTGAGATATCGTGCACGCCAGCACACCCTCTTTTTTTGGACCTCCCACTTTGCCAGCTCATAACTTTGTGAATTTTGAATTTTTATTTTTCGATTAATTTTTTATGTAATCCTAAAATATCAATAAACAAATGATAAAAAAATGGATAGTAAAAATATTTTTTGTTTCGATTGTACAGAGCTTCAAAAACCTCCCGAAATTCATGCTTCTAGACTAGAATACCCCCTTAAAAACAGTTTTTGCGTCTTTTAATATTCTATAAATAAATTTATCAATATTAAGTAAAGAAACGTCCACTGTATGAAGCAGGAATCGTAGATTAACGGTAAGACATTAAAATGTAATTATTTTACTTAAAAAACTGGTTGTTAAACTTTAAATGCGTTAATTTTAAAATTACAATTTTAAAACGGTGTACACGATTCTGTAAACTGCAATCAACAAATTGACCAAAAATTTAAAACAGATGTTCTGAAATCTAGTATAGTTTTTATTTTAAGCAGGATTGTTGAAATGTTGTTTGGTTAAATTTTTACTTAAATAAATTAATAACAATACTGCAAATCTTCGACCTAAAAGTTTCAAATATTTTATTTTTAACGATAACGAACAAACCAAAATCTTGCACGAGCACTGCGATAGTCAGCATCTTGTAAATAATAAAAAAAATGCTTTTCAGAATCAGTCGAACAAAATGTCCATCATAGTTAAACCTAGAGGCCAGCTGAAAATGATGGAAATTCGTTAAAAATTCGGGAAATGATAAAGAAAATAGAAAAGTCCAAGTGTCAATTACTTTTGGACCACTATTATTTATATCCAAATTAAATGGAGAAAGTTATACGATGTTTACATAGTCAATTTTTTTGCATTAATTAATTCTCAAAATTTACACTATTTTAATACAGCTCACTGTAGTCTAACCGCTTAAATACATCCTCAAAAGTTTTAAGTGTTAACAATTAATTTATGTTTTACTTGTCTTAATTTCATCACTTCAAGTTAGTCCAAATTGTGTAAAGGCTTTTATAAAGTTAGAAGGAATATCTAAAGTTATGTTGTCATGTCATGAGGGTGAGTAAAATTACTAAAAGGCGCAAGAACTTTAGGTTTTATAAAGCTGCAACCAAAATTGTTCTATAAGTTACGTATAGGTTATATAATTGTTTTATATATAATTTTAAATTTAACATAACATGCACATGCACATGAGCATGAGCATGCAACACTACATGTTATGTTCAAAATTTATTTTAAATTAAGCAAATCAATTTGGTTAATTCAATTATTAAGTAATCACTACAATCAAATAATATTTATTTAATTTTTGAATTTTTTGAAGAATTTTGGATATTTAATTTGTATATCTGAATTTTTTGATCTATGCTTATCTACAATGCCTTCATTGCTAAAAAATTCTATTAAAGCTAGAAAATCTAAACCGCCGCGCCATAATGCTGCTTAGGACACCAGTTTATAATAATCATTTTTTACATCTGTTTATTGTCTCTTAGATTTACTCTAATTTATTCTATCACTAACAAATAATTGTTTTTCAAAAATATAAAAACATTAGGTACCAAATTAATTATATATTTTTTTGTTATAGAAGTATTCTGGACTTTCAACACTAAATGCATGTAAATTTCAAGATTACGCACATTTGTATACATGCATTTCATTAACTTTTTATTTATTTGTATCTCAAATAATATGTTAATATTATACTATATTAATCATGTTTTAGGTAAAAACTTACATGGGACCGTTTTCCATAACTCCTATAAGCTACCTGTTCAAAGTATCTTATAACTATAAGTATTACTATTACTATAAAATGTGTTGGCAGCTGTAGATGAGAGTCCACCCTCAGTCAATGATTTAGCAAATATAAAATTGACCGTTCTTGATGATTGATCAACTATAGTCATAGTTTAAATCGATATAAGTGACGAAGCGAATAAATCAAAATAAATGGTGCTGGATTTCTATTAGTGACCGCTACTGATCAATCTTAACATATAAAAGATTAATCTGCTTCCTATAGTGCATATTATAAATTAGGAATGTCTAAAAGATTTGTAATTATTTTTCATTTTTAATTACATTTTAATATAAAATTAAGTACAAATTGCTAGTCAGTAAAATTCGGTTAGAGACTACTGCTTTACAGTTTGGAAGCATAATATAGGTAAATATTTCTCAAAATAATTGCAAAACGGAAGAACAATAAAATAAAAAAAAAATTATATACACCGGGGTTTTAGAGACTTTAAAGGGTAGTGTTTACAAGAATAACAAGAATGGCTATAGGACATACCGCTACTGAACATTTGGGTCCCGGACATTTCGCTTCTGGACGCTATACTAACATGAATTTAAATAAAGTTAAGAATAATACAATACGTAGAAAATCAAAAAATCAAAAAATTAAAAAAGTCAAAATTATCACAAGACAGAGGTATGGATTAAAAATATTTGAAAATATGAAAAATTCATAATACGATATAAAGGCCCTTATTTCACGGTCATTTCTGATCTTCAGTCGTATATAATGAAGAAAATATAAGAAATAAAAAGAATATTCGAACCAAACTAACAATAAATATTAAATATTGACGAAATTGACTTACCAACTCAACTAGCCCCACAAACAAATTTCGTCAATTTTTAATATTTTTTGTTAGTTTGGTTCGAATATTTTTCTTATTTCTCATATTTTCTCTATTATATACGACTGAATATCGGAAGTAACTGTGAAATAAGGGCCTTTATGTCGTATTATGGATTTTTTATATTTTCACATATTTTTAATCTACATAATTATGTCTTTTTTGATTTTTTGAATTTTTGATTTTCTACGTATTGTATTATTCTTAACTTTATTTAAATTTATCTATAAATACATACTACATACCACAAAACTTAAAATTTTTATTTTGGGTTCATTTTCTATACTAACATGATTTCGCCACCACTCTTCATTTGTTACTTAACTTATGAGACTATTAACTTATAATTTCTTTTTCCCAAAATTAGAAATGAAATGATTACCTCCGTCCACAATAAAAACCGAGGATATAGGCAAGGGCGTCGCTTCCAAGAATTGCAGGGGGGGGGGAATTTTTTTAAACGCTATAAAATTAATTATTTATGTTAAAAAAGTTTTATATTTTTATATTGCAATTGTAAATTTATATGTTTTGCCAAAAGCCAGGGGGGGCTGTAGCCCCCCTCTGCCCCCCTTGGCGACGCCCAGGCACATTCCTCGAACCAAATTAGGTATCCATATGGTCTAAATGCTAGAAAGAGGTTTATATCTGTGATCACATGCTATAACGGAATAAGTCCACTTATGGCCAAATCCATATTTTGTAGAATTAGATTCGTAATAATATAGGTGTCAACTTCTGGTATAAGGAGAAAAGTCTATGTCAATAAATAATTGGAAATTTACGAATTTTTATACAGATATATTATACTTAAAATCAATCAAAAAATCAGTAATGTTTTATTTTATTTTTTTTACTTTTGCTGTAAGGGAATTTGGGATACATTTGTGAGAGCAATTAAATTTTCAAAATAAAAGTTTAGTGGTTATAATAAGCTAGTAACTTTTAAAGTTAAAATTAAAAAAACGTTTTTGGCATCTCCTGTAAAGTTGCCTATTAGTACTATTAATTCTAGCATGTGACCACAAATGTGTATTTTAAGTTAAACAAGCCAGTCCGCTATTGGATAGAGAAGCCATAAAATACAAATAAAAACTACTTTTGACATATAAGTAAAGTATAAAATCAAGCTAACTCTAAAGTACCCAGACACATAAATTTCTTATGATTCTCTCCGTGCTTAGGAGGGCACGTAAAGCCGCTGGTCCTCCAGGGTTGAGGATTTGCCTACATTAACAATAACAATCCAGGGTTACGGGCACATCCGAAACAATCCTAGTAAGCTACCTCAGATGTAAAACAATTATTAGGGTAGGGTACAACTCGCCGTGCACGATTCGCCGAGAGCTTCCAGCGCCATATATATATATATATATATCAATAATCTTCGGAATTAAGCAAGAAGAAAATTATTCAATTTGTTGACCTTTTGTATTTACATGAGGACACAAATCAATTAATATGGTTCAAATTTTATCTTTTGTATCCAGTGCTGATTTAAATTTATTTTCGGAGAACTAATAATATTGCGGAGGCCGCTCATAGGAGGCTACAATATCAGTTGAGCATCAAAAAAACGACTATTTGGCGTTTCATAAACGAATTAAAAAAAGTTCAAAAAAACGGAGATATGTTTTATGAAAGCCTAGTTGCCGAACCATACTGCAAAAAAAACATAAAAAGTTTATCCTTGCTGATCAAAGAATCTTGACAGTAGTCAATGATTTTGAGAATCGGTATAATTATATTAGAATACCTTCGTGGTTTGGCCCACAATTTCTAAATGTAGGATGCTTAATCTAAATGAAATTGAAAATTTGAAAACAAATGAAAATATAAAGAACTACTGTTGTTTTTTCTAACTTTTGAGTAATTTATTTATTTAATTTGCTTAATTTATTTAATTCATTTTTATGGGTTAAAAATCAATCAAAGATTACCGATAAATGGGGTTACTGATGGGGTACCACGGCGAATCGTGCCGCGACGAATAGTTCCCGGCGAGTAGTGTCGCGGTGAATCGTGAGCGAATCGTACCGTTTCCCAATTATTAATATGTTTACACCACTAATAGTGAACTGTTATTGTTTTTTCTTATTAAATAAGTTATTAATTTTATTGATAATTTTTTAATAATTAGATACATTTTTGTATTAAACACGCAATTAAATAAGTCACATAGTTTGGTATCACGTCATTACGCCAAAAACACTTACGGCTAATGTCCGATTTCTTCCGTCGAGATATCCACCCGATAAGTATAAACATACCGATAACCAATCAAAACGGTTGTCTGTTTGGTCACTTAATTAATTTTAAGGGTTATCGGTATGTTTATACTTATCGGGTGGATATCTCTAAGTGAAGAAATCGTACATAAGTCAGTACGCCTAAGTCTTTACCCCTAAAGAATCTTACGACTTAGGTAATTTACGCCTAACAACATGTACGCCTAAAACTTTTACACCTAACTAACTTACGCCTTTTTTATTTTATTTTGTGTAAATTTTATATTTAATTTTATATTTTTGCTTGTAAATCATAGATGTTGTAATCTTTTTAAATAAACATAAATATACTATATATAATTTCTATTTTAGGCAAAAATGCATTAAGCGTTGATGTCTTAGGAGTAAGTTAGTTAGGTGTAACAGTTTTAGGCGTACATGGTGTTAGGGGTAAAATACCTTAGTCGTAAAATTATTTAGGCGTAAAGACTTCGGCGTACTGACTTAGTCGTAACTGTTTTTAGTCGTAAATTTTTAGGCGTAAAGACGTGGAGCCACATAGTTTAACATATGGGGATTGGCTAGCACTGCACTGGGTCAATATTATTACAAATACAATAATTATTGTATTACATGTTAAAAAAATTAATAATTGAAAAATCTTACTGTTTTTTTACCGATAAAATATGCAAATACATGAATTAGTTTGCTACACATAGGCCCTATGTGTTTCGAATTTCAGATTCTCATCAGGCAAACCTGGAATAATATTATTAACGCGAACAGTATTCAATTCAATAGAAAAAATAAAAATTCATAGTTATTTGACATTTCTTTAAAATAAAATTATTTTTTTTACCTAATTTGATTCCAAAATCAATAAAAATAACAATAATGCGAATCCGAAATTCGAAACACCTAGGGCCTATGTGTAGCAAACTAATTCATGTATTTTATCGTGTATTTATTAAATATTATTTAGATTCAAGAAAATTTCATTTTAACGAAGAACACTATTTTCTAGATACATAAATATTAATAATATTCTTAATCTAAGTAACTTAGTTTCTTTTAAAAAAAAATTATATATGTCAAACTTATATTACGAACTTGTACACACTTATAAGGTCGACTAGTATACTGCCCTGCTTAGCGAAAGCGCCGTATGTACAAAACAGCCATATTGAGATATTCGACTTTTAAGATTTAACTGTAGGTAAGAGACCGTACAAATGGCAAACTAAATCAGCGGATTATTTCAATTAGTTATGCAATATATGACATTTTTATTTATTAAAAAGGTAGCAGAATGCCAATAGTATGCATATACACCAATAACTTATTTTGGAAATTTTGGCAGCAAGCAGGGCAGTATAGCCAAATAGTAATTGTACTCTTCCCACGATTTCGCAGCTGGAAAACCTAAGTTCGAACCCCACACCGGACGAAGTTTTATATTTAATACAATAAAATATAGTAATCCTTAACAGATAACACACTTCACAATCAAATAAATTTTTAACTACTTGATTTAAGAATATACCCGTATGATCCAAGAAAACTTAATTAAGAATATTTTTCTCTTACAAAAAGAAATTATTTTCATGCGGCTATTGAAAACAGAGAATTTCTTGATTCAAATGGTACTTATTTGAACCAAGTAATTTTTTTTTTGTGTAACATGTAATGCAATTATTGTATGTAGTAAAATATTTTTACTTGTTACTAACTATAAAATATTATGATATTATTACTTATAACGTTATAACTATAACAAATATATGATTTATTTTTTGACTGGTTAGATAAATAACTATTGGCTTATTATAATAAAGATTATTCTATTCTATTCCATTCAATTCCAATATTATTATTTATTTTAAAGTTAACTTCAAATTTAAATATATTTCATTATAATGTAGAAAACTGTCTTATTTTTAAATGCTAAAATGCGCAGTGTCATTATTTGCTCCACTTAGCAATAATAACGAGGAAGAAGGTTTGTTATTTACAAACACAGACTTCAACTTTAATTTATTTCAAACATTGCGAATTTGAACTTATTTCTATATAGAAATGTTTTTATAATTTTTTTCGATCATAATTGTATATATATTTAATTATGTGTATTACCTACTAGCTAATGTGGGTTAACTAGCCATTAATAACTTGGTATGGAAGGTACCTATGTATTTATAACGTTATCCATAATGATTTATGTAATTTAATAAGCATTCTACAAATTTTGTTTGAAATAATATTTTAATTTACCAATAATCCAACAATAAAGTATTACCTACTACCTACCTGCATTAAATAAATAAATAAAAAGGCAATAATCTTAACATAATTTAAGTAGGTAAACCAAAAAAGAATAAATGTAATAACTTATAAATTTGTAAGAATATGCTAACCTATATAAATAATAAGTCTGAATGTCTCCAATGCAAAACTTGATTATACATTTTATTTGATTCTGGTTTGCATGAGAAACTTGCATTCAAAATGCATATTAAAACTTTCGACTCAATTTTTGTAATATAAAAAATGTTGCCAAATTATTTATTTATTTATTTAAAGTAAAATTTCATCTTGTATTATTTGTTTATAGTAATTATTATCAATTATATTATGTTTTATGTTTTAAATTTTACTTTTCATTTTATTTCATTCATAGACTATTCATTCATACTTAGGATTATATTTTATATATTGAAAAAAAATTAAAGTTTTGAAAAACTTTGTGTTTACAACAAAGTTGATGGTGGTGCCATGTATAATATTCAAATTAATACTAAGTAAGTATAAATAAATATTTTGGAAAAGTGTAAAAACTTGTAAACAGATTTATAAAAAATTTTAAATATTTCCTTCGCATAAATATTTCAATGATTTATTACACTTGAAATTGGTATGGCATAGATAAAATAACTTAATTAAATTTACGTAAATATAATTAAATAAAACTCGTGTGTGGTCTGTGTTGCTCTAATATAATACCCGACGAGTCTTAATTTAAATCTAATATTTATCTATAATTTTTTTAACAAAAAAAAATTAAATTACTTATTAGTCACTAATATATGCACCTAAGAAGTACCTCGAAGACATGTGTTCATTTATATTCTTGAATTAAAATTACTAATATTATTTTTTATATTGTTTGATAATGATTTAAAGTGTATTTGATTTTTCCGCTAAGCAGGTGAAACATTGTAGGAGAGAACATTTTTTTATAGCAATAATCAAACTCGATATAAATAAGAATTGGTTACAATAATAAAATAGGGTCAACGATTTAAGTTTTTCAAACCAGTATATTCGGATTTACGACTTTCCTACTGTGTCGTATATTTTGTATTACTGAAATTATTTACACGACACAAAAAATGTTAAGTCCAATTTACAATATGCAATTTTTCTTATTTTGTATTAACTGCAAATCACCTTGAAACTTTTGCACAGGTAAACTCTCATACAGTTAGTCATATGATAGTTTAATTATTGCTTTCAAAATTTTCACTTACCTTAGCCCATCATGTAAGTTGACATTTTGTCTAAATTTTAAAAATAAAATAAAATAAATTTTAATGCTTATAAATTTTCATCAAATATAAAACAATTTTATTTAATAATATATCTACTATACTTAATTTCTTTTTATAAAGTAATGAATGCCATCTAGAAACTAATGCAGGTGCATAATAATAAACAAAAATAAAAAATTTCGTTCATAATGCACTTGTCTAAAATAAATTAAATTTTAACGAATACTGCATCACAAAATTACATTAAAATGTCTAAGAGGAAAGAGGCGTGTTACTTTCTTATTTAATTAATTATAAGTAACACTTGCGTTAAAGGCCTAATATTTTATTTACATTCTAATATCGATAAGGTAACTTGTATTAAATTATAAACAATTTTACCGCCGTGGTTTTCTATATTCTTATTGATCTACAGGTGATCATTTTTTGTTGTCACATAGTTATTTTAGGCACCTGCCATATATATTGTCTTATAATTTCTCTATTCCACGCATTCTTTATTTTTTACTAATCTCTTCCAAACTTGACAATTTGTCGGTATAATTGTTTAATTTTAGTTTTCCATTATCTCGATCATCACAGTATTATTAGCTTACATGATGTCTTCTATATTATAATTATCTACTACCAAACTTAGGTCGAAAATTATAGATAATTATAAATGAAATTTGACAAATTGGTATTAGAATACTGATTAGTAAGAAATCCATTATTTCATTAAATTTTAGACCAATAACTATAATTTTCTAATTATTTTTGTTTTGTCAACTTTATTTTAAATACATTTCAACTTCAAATCAACTTCTTCAGAACTAGAAGAATTTTAATTTCGTAAATATAGAGGTCAGAATGCAAAATGTTATAAAACAATTATTTTATAAGCATACCTACGTTCACTCTATTTAAATAGCACCGACACAGATGATAATAATAATAATTATAAAAAATTATTATTAATGTTATTGGAAAAATGTTATTTCCAGACGAATAAATTTTAAAATTGATTAAAAACCCTATAATAAAAATTCAAGTTTTCTAAATTTTCACAATAACACAAAGGCATTTAAAAATTAATTCGAATAATTCGATGATGATTGCAATTTTAAAATATCAAAATATATAATTTAAATAATTATATAAACCCTCGCCAAGATTAAAACACTTTCTTATATATTTTAAAAGATTATATCATATTTTTTGTGATTGTTTTTGATGACCTAGTAAAAATTATTGAACAATTATCGGTGGATACACACGCGATTTGTATTCGTCACGAACGGTTAGGAATTTACTAATTTATAAATATCGTGGATAAGAAACGCAATTTAAAATTGGTGGGCGAATATTATTTTAGAAAAAAGTTTGAACCTTCTGAGTACCTAACGATGACCATTATCTTTTAAAGTGAGCTTTTATCTTATTTTATGGTCTAGAAATATTTCAGTATTCTTTGTAGTTATTTGTGGTATATTAGAGTTGTAAACGACCAATACAAAAAGAAGCAATTAGGAATTGTGCAGGTTCTTCGAGAGAATCGTTTAGCATATCGAACAAAAATTTACATTTATTTACATAAAAAAGTATTTGAATTAAGATGTTAGATTACTAATAGTATTAACACAATTTTATATTCAATCAAAGTATAATCAGATTCGAGTTCATTTATTTTAATTACAATTAACTTTTTAGGATTTTAGTCATTTAATGTACCTACCATACTTACATAAATTACTCCCGAATAATTTATTGTAGCACTAAATTTGAATAATCTTGTATTTTGTTACATTAATTACAATAAAACATTCTAATAGGCAAAAATCGTAAAACCCAAAATAAGCTGATGGTTTTAGAATCGAACTAACATTTATTATTAAATTATATGATATTAAAATTTTTAATATATCATAAATTCAAATTATCTGATTTTTATTTCCTTTATAATTTAATACTGAATTATTTCGGTAAGCCATATATGTATACTATACCTACACCATATTAACATGTTAGGTTGTGATTATGGTTTAATTTTTAATTGTCACTTTATGACACCCTTGATGGCTTTATTAAAATTTTATTACAATCATTTACGACTAGGTTAACAAGACAAAATTTAAATTTATATTATTTTTTTAACGCGATTGCTAAAGTCATTATCAGCTTGATGGAATTTTCTTTCATAATTTTGTACCAAATATCATCAGTAAATTATTGTGGTTGCTCCTATAAAATTTATCACACAACAAATCTGTTTACCTTGGGTAACTTTTATTTTAACTTTAAAAAACTAACTTTAAAAAAACACTCGGTACCATTGTGTTTTAAAAATAATATCGTTCAAATAGGCTCAACGGTTTTGCATAAAGGCGGTCATCCGAAAGGTCCAATTTTGGGTGACTCGGGTATATAAGTTGACCTCAATCTCGCCAATGACGCGAAAACGTTGTCGTCAAGGTCGACAATTGTTGCTGGATTATTATTAACCCTAAAAAGACATGTCTAAAGGCGTCAAATCTTGACGGCCAATTGACGTCGGAAAATTACGATTTTGAATTTTTTTATTTTTTATTTTTAAACTTAATTTTTTAATTTTTACCATTTCACTGCGATATTGAAACGTGTAGCACGCCATGCTAAAATGGTAACTACGACAAAACACAATAACAGTTATAACTTTCATAATTTGCCGCAGTTGGCTGTTCACTTCTATCATAGCTACTGAATGACTCTATAACATGTGATTTTTGTTAATCTAATTTATAAATCAAAAATTGTAAGTGACTTTAGTAGAATAATTTATTCGTTAGATAAATACTTCTTTTATAAACACATTCAAAGATTTTGACACTATACAGTGGCAGTAACCACTTGCCAATTTGCTAAGTTGCTAATTGTGCTCATCTTCCTTATTTTCAAGTTTTTTTATTAAAATTATGATTTATTTTAAAAATGTAAATATTTCTTAATCCACAGCAGTGGTTTAATGCGATCATTGCCAAAGAGTGGTCATATTAAGGATGGCCATAAGAACCATGGTTTTCCCCCTCCACCAGACCAGTGTATTGATAAATACGAATTAGAATGACGGACTTCAAGACATTTCTTAGTTTAACCTTTCTGTAGACATTACTAAAATTAATAATAAATCTAGAGCGCGGTCGTAGGCTATTAGCGCTAGAATGCTAGATTGCTATGGCGTAGTTGTGGGTTCTATCCCCGACTAAGTACATCTGACTATCTCGACCATGCCTCCCTCATAAGATGCTAGTAACATCTTTGTTGCATTAAATGCCTAAACACTTCTCGGGGCCCTGTGCCCGAGATAGAAAAATAAATCCAAACTAATAATAATAAATAATAAGACTAATAATTCTTTGCATTCTTTGTGAATTTAAAGCTATGAAGGAGTTTTAACGAACCACATTTACGATTAAAACGTTGTATGTCGCAGCAGATAAATGGTACAAATTTATGAACAAGTTGGGAAGTCCTATCGACCAATGGAAGAAAGGAATTCTCATAAATCAAGGGATACTGGAAATCGTAACCAGAGATCCTGGAATAAGAATTTTTTGACACAGTTAATCTTCGAAAAGCAATTTAATTAAGTGCTCTCGAACCACAGTCAATTTTCCTTTTGAATTTAATCTCCTAACGGAATAAAGTCGTGACTTGAAGGATCATAATTTATGCAATCACCGTAGCGGAAGTTCATCGAAAATTTTCAGTGCAAAAATAAGTGCATCCACGAGAGGGTTTACGAGCGGCCAACCGAAGCAGATCAGTAAAGGTCTCTAAATTGTTAAATTGATGTTATTATTATTGATACGATTTCAATTGTTTTTCAATTTGTTTAATTTTTTTATTAATTCATATTATAGTTTGTAGTAGTTTATAGCATAGATAAGAGAGATAATAGCCGGTGGTTTATAGTGAAAATTGGCGTAGTATAAATTTGTTGTGCCAAAATGTATACTGCAATTCTCTGTTCAAATTGTTCTGGATTTTATTGTAAAACAAAAATTTGATTACTCCTCTTGAGCTTTTCCTGATTCCATCACGTCGAATCAATGGGGCATAAGGATATTAAAGGTATTAATTATTAAGGGCAGTATTCGACTACTACTTTGACTTTTCAACAGTATATTTTAACTTTTTTTTGTCCAAAGTTTAACATTTTTTACATGTTAGGTATATTAAAGTAAATCATAACTTACATTATTGTTAAATCAAAGCTAACGGCTAAATAAATAGAATTCCAAACTATATAATTGAATGATTATAGTTAAGATTATCACATGTTAATAACAAAAAACCATGTAACATTTTGTTCACCAATCCAATTTTGTAAGCTTTGACATCTCTATAAATATGGTTATATGCATAAGAAACGGTAAATAGTTAAGATTAATTTACAGCAATATAATATTTATACCAGTAGTATACCTATTAATATATTATTAATTTATGGATTTAAAAATATGTTTAAAAAATAATTCATTTTTGTTTTATATAACTTTAATTAATGTTCAATTTCAATTTGAATTTCAAATATCCCTTCTTTCTCCGTTTTTCTACCCTAATAAGGCTTTGGTGATCATTTCATTTAGAAAGGTTCTCATGGCAGACAACTCGGTGGTTTGCCAATGTCTGCCGAAAAAAGACGATAAGAATGAAGTTTTTACTCTGTCTGGGTTTGAACCGGGTATTTCAGCACACACATGATAGCCATGATGTGTCACTAATATTTTTTATATTTGAATATAAAAATTATTAAAAATAATTAAAAATCATTAGTTTTCATTAAAAAATTATAGTATACATTTCCTATTTTGGATTATCCAGGACTACTCCAAACTTTCCTCGGATTTCCGTCTTTATTATTACTTGAGCTTTTTTTAGACTTCCTTGCATAACTTGCCCACCAGACCACCAAAGTGATTTAACCTGTGCTTTACAACAAATGATGCTAAAACATGTTAGAACAATTGTCACGCGCGACTATTGGTTACACATAGGAAAAATCATTTTTATCGGAAAAATCCTAAAATTCTCCAGAGGACACCAAGTACCTCTGGAACCTCTTAGCTGTAGATTAAAAAGCACAATACCGATAGTAGAAAATTTAAATAATAACAATGACTAAACGGTTAATATTACCGAACTAGCTATGCAATAAGATACCATTTAAAAAATATACTTTAAATATTAAAATGTAAAATATAAAAAATGAAATATTTATTTAAATTGAGCCATTAATCGCCTTCCTCGACAGAATATCAAATTTGGTTATAAGAACGAATATTGTTCCACCTTATGACATCTGCATATTAATGCTTTGATCCTGATTTCAACTTTCATAATCTAATAATATACAGACAACAAACAGGTGATTTTTTTAAAACAAACACACTTTATTCATTATTACAGATAGGTAGGTATAAAGTTGTCTAGTTAATAACTAGCTGCTATAAAGCTAACGAAAGTGTTAAAAATATATAAATATTTACACATAATAACTATTTAAAATTTTATTTAAATTAGTTGCATAATAACATAATGACTACCTGTGTTGCACCTGTACAGTTGAATGTTTTACATTATTTATAATTTTAAATTTAACGTTTTGATTTTAGTGACAGTTATAGTTTGCATGTAAATAACTCGGATATCGATACAAAAAAAAATAAAAATACATAAGCTTTAACATAATTTAAAATTTAAAACTGTGAGTCAAACTAATTTATCAAACGCAATCATAGAATGAAAGGAAGATCTAATCGATTAAGACTCATTCACTGCTTTAAGGCATAGTCGTACCATAAAAACTTGTAAATTAAAATTCTACTATTCAACGGTTAATCAATAACAGAGGTGCCAAGTTTTCTATAAGTATCCAACCTGGGTTTATTACTACCACAGTGGACCAACTTGAATTTATAATGAGTTAAAATGTCGAACATGAAAAGAACTGCCTGGAGAGCTTTACAAATCTGTTGTAGTAATTAAAGAAAGGTAACAATAAAACGCGTCCAACACAACGATAAGGTGGATTGATTTAGTGCGGTCATATTCGGTAGTGATTAGGTAACGCTCTTGAGTCGAATCTTCATATTCTATGGTCAAACGGGTTTTTTAGTAAATAAATTAAAAAGAAGCTTATCTAATAGAATTTTTTTAAATTGAAAATTTACCTATCTAATTGGCAAATATAACGGCTCGACACTTAATTGGCTGTAAATGTTAAATTTGCAGACTTTTTGTGCCGGATTAATTGTTTTACCATATATTATTTAAAATTACTCGAGCTTTAAAATTAATTATATACTACATGTTTATAGTTGCCTACTAAAAAAAAGTAGTAGTTGCCTTCTGTAATCTAACACTTTTACTTAATTATTTTATGATCGGCTAGTAACAGATTTAGTATTAACAATAAATTATACTTACCGTCTCCTTCGATTTTTCTAAGTGCTTACTTCTCTATGCTTTAATGTAATTACAACATTTTATATTGGAGGTAGGCACTTTAACTTTAATTGTTTCAATGGCATAGCATAATATGGCTTCTATAACTTGCAGTAAATAATAATTATTTAATTCAAATTTTGCAGCCCGAATACATTTTGTAGCTTTTTTATTGCAGGGAAATTCAAAAGAAGTATAGGTACCATACTTATCCGCACAATTAACCATTGCCGTTTCGACTAAGTAAATGGTAATTTTATTAATGCGTACCTATTTTAAGCGTTTATAAATAATCACCTCTCAATTATAATTTATTACGAAAATGGATAATTCGTAAATAAAGTTAATTAAGTAGGTAAATAGAATAAATTAATGTTGTTAAAGTTAACTAACGTAATTAACAAAAATTAATTGATTATATGCAACTAATTTGAATGTAAGCAACGTTGCTATCGTTTAGTCAAAACTGGAAATATTTTAATTCAAGATGATCGACTCATTTTGCTAATTAACAGCAAGGATTTCTTATAAGACAAATAATAATTTTGAACTAACTTAATAAAATGTAATTGATTAAGTTGTTTTGATTTTATGAAATGCAATTTATTTAGCAATTAAATATAATATTCGAGTTTAAGTGTTGAAAACATTTCGGTATTTTTAATTTTATTAACTACTAGTACAGGGTCCGTCGATGAAATGCTATTCTTACGTACAATATTTTGCTGATCTAACACTTAAATGCTTGCTTTAGCTAATATTTTTTCTAACAGCAAATTAAAATAACTTTGTTGTGCCCGAACTAACTAAAACTTTTGTTGCTATAAATAAATCTTTGCTATAGTACATTCACAAATTATTTTGCTGAGTATGGTAAATTTTTAATTATATTTACAAGATTTTCTAGGATTTCTATCTCCTAGAAAACAATCCCTAAATCGAAAAAGTAAACCAGGAATTGGGAAAAAATCAGGATATTGCGTACATCGTCCGAATTTCAGCTGGAATTATAAATTATTCGCCATTTTTGAATTATGACCCATCAGTAGTTGAGCCCCGATCAAAAACTCTATTTTTGGTATTTATCTTTAAGGAATCTATAATATAATGACATTGTTTTGAATTTAGAATAGCGTGAAACATGTTTGCTCATGTTATGCGGTCTGAAGACCGCATTGACTCATGGTACTTAAATTTCCAATGTTTTAGGTTGTTAATTGAAAATGAACCATTCAGATGTACTTTACGAATAAAAGGTAGTTTATAAGCGCCAATTGACAAAATGAATGCTAACGACTACAAACGAAATTTACGGATTTTTGAGTAATATCATTTATAGCATTCACAAATGCATATTTCAAGGAAGCCATCAAGTCATACCCCATGGAATATGATGCCTAGCAGCAATTATATTATTATAATGAAAATATGGAGAAGTAGTAGTTGAGTAGTCGATGAGGTAGTTTTAAACATAAGTGTAAATATAATTAAGTGTAATTATTAGAGTACGGACTTCTAGCAAAACGTAACCCGATATTTAGTATGTGGCATATAATGTATAATATGTATAATATCTTGTGTTTATGCATAAATTGTATGCCGCATACCAAATATCAGGTTACGTTTTGCTAGAAGTCCGTACTCTAGTAATTATTAATTAATTCAAAATACAAAAACTACATTAAATAGTATATATTACAAAATAATTGAATTCGTCATAGCCTTTAGGTTGTTTCTAACAGTTCTGTACTTACATTTTTGTGCTTTTATTAAGGCCATGTCACGTGATGGTATCATATATAATTTTTTACTAAAACATAACATCAGTTCCAAAACAGTTTTTAAAACAAGAGGACAGATCATGTACTGTAGTTTTAGACCAGTTATTCTCAAACTCACTATTTCAAAAATTCAGCTATGGTTACTAAAAGAGTTTCATATATTGCTCTTCTTTGTATGTTGATACGTCATATCATATGAGGAATTATTGAAAAATTTCACCAACTGCTTAAAACAAAAATTATTTAGTGCAATTCGTTAATATTAGGGAACTATTTTTGAATTTAGGGTGATTTATTTATTTATATTTATTTAAGTTGCAGATTTTCTGTTACACGCAAAATGCAAACCAATGGGTGTATGCATAAATGATGACTGTCTACATATACTCTTCTTTTTGCTGACGATCAAGTGGTTATTGCAGAAGATGAGGAAGATATCTCTTACATGATGAGAAAATTGAGAGATACCTATAAGAACTGGGGTCTTAAAATTAATATTGATAAAACTAAATAC
Organism: Cantharis flavilabris; assembly: GCA_949152465.1. Classification (NCBI taxonomy): domain Eukaryota; kingdom Metazoa; phylum Arthropoda; class Insecta; order Coleoptera; family Cantharidae; genus Cantharis; species Cantharis flavilabris. The sequence goes on from OX424439.1 coordinate 25,209,756, forward strand.
TTAGTTGTAGGAGGTAAAGCAAACAATTTGGATATACAGAGCGAAACGATCGAAAATTGCAACCAATATAAATATCTGGGATCTACAATATCAGAAGAAGCCAATAGTAGAAAAGATATTGAAAATAGAATGGTAAAAGGTCGGCAAGCTGTGAAACTGCTAAACAAAATTTGGTGGTCAGAGCAAATCCATAAACATACCAAAAGAAGAATATACAAGTCAATAATAAAAACCAAATTGACTTATGGGTCAGAAACAAAGAAATACAAACAAAAACTAAAAGAGAGAGAATTAATGTATATGAATCAATAATAGACGATATAGAGAAAAATAGGTTAAGATGGTATGGGCATTTAAGACGTATGCAACCTCACAGGTGGCCTCTAAAGAATTGGGAGTGGATTCCACTACAGAGAAGAAAAAAAAGGCGACCTGTGAGAGATTGGAATCAGGAAGTGCAAGAAGCCATGAGAAGAAGAAAGCTTAACGACAACCATTGGCAAAATGAAAAAGAATGGCGCTTAGTATGCGAAAAACGGCCGGAGCTGTAAAAAAAACCGCACAATATATATTTTCTGTTACCTGAACTTTTTTGTTACCTACTGCAATTAATATATTTCGGAAAGTGCAATGCACATTTTGTAAATGCCTGGATATCACTGATGTTATGATACTCTATGCTGTAGGTAAAACTCTATCTTCTAAAACATCTCTGATACTTTGTCAATTATACTTTTCTAAAGCACGCGGTGAAATAGCTATAATATCAATGCCTACAGAGCTTACTAATAGACATAATACATATGTAGTATGTGTAAAGAAGCATTTGTTCAAGATTTGTTTATTTTGTCATTTCTTCGAAACAAAATGTATAATTTTTTTTTAGAATTGGAAACCGCAATCCAATGTCTGGTTGCACCAATTACGCTGCTGTGATTTAAGAGTTAAGTTCAATCTATGGGCTATACATCTAACAAGGTTAGCACTCCACTAATACATTGAATTATAAATACCAAGTATAAACTTTGTGCTTTACAACGCATCAAGGATTGAAATGAACAGAGTTGCAAATTTCATCGTTACATAATCACTGACAAGGTACTACCCTTCATTACTGTGTCTAACTCCGCCTATACTTCTTACAGTCTGTCACACAAAAACTTTTAATGTACATATGAGTTCGACAAGATTTTAGTTGAATGTTCCCGAGTTGTGCTTTCATGCTTTTACCTAATACTTCATTCTTCTTTGTTTTTAATAATTATCTGCTGGTAGAGGACGGTTACGGTCTGATACTTAAGTGCGTCGACTACTAAGCAAAGAACCTTGGTTCGAGCCCAAATTGAGCAAAAACTTATTCTAACCGTCCTCTTTCGGCGGGGAATGACAAACCATCGAGATAATCTGTCTTGTAAACCGTTCATAAAAAAATGAAGTGACTAGCCAAAACTCATCCTGGGTCGTAGCGCTACTGTGTGTGTGTGTGTGTTTCTACGTACGATATGAATCATAAAAAAATAATCCGTTTTTATCTTAGAATTTAGTTGTTTTAGCGAATCCATACGTTTTTCCCTAAGCTCGCCCTTATAAAAGCCCATCGCCTTCTACTTATAAGATTGGCGTCGACAAATTGAAAACCAATGTAAAACTTTTCGGTTGGTGGGGTCTATGGCCGCGTCCTTTTGGGTCTGCGTCTTTTTGGGTTTGCGTTTTTATGGCCCTCGTCCATTTGGGTCTGGGTCCTTATGGGTTTGCGTCCTTTTGGGTCTGCGTCCAAACGCTCGCGTCTTTTCGGTCGCGTTCTTTCTGCCGCTTCCATTTATCCGGCTCCCCAGTCGGCTTTTATTACTTCTTTTTAAAAGACATTTTTTTAAATATTTGAAACAATATAAGTGATTTGTGAAAACTGACGGTTTTTCAAACTTTTTGCCAAAAGATATTAGCCCCCCCATTCACCCCTCTTTTAAAGGGTCCATCTTTATATACGAGCCATTAGAAATATATTTCCAATTTCTGTAAAAACTTGAGATTTTATTCGGTGAGAAAAGTTATTATTAGTTTCAGTAATCACCAGAAGAATTATCCGACGGGCAGACCCTGTAGTCTGTAGTTAATTTGATGTCAAATTCTTAATGGCTTAATTTAAGAGCAAACAAGAGTGGGTGTTTATGAAGCAATTATTGTGTTTCAAGTTTTATTTGTTATATTTTTAACGCTATTAAAGTATTTTAAAATGTGCATATCCTTGTCAATTTTAATTTATTGCCACCATCTTCCTCAGACCTGAAATAATTTTAATAGTCCACAAAATATCTCTAAAGTCATTGGTGCTCATTTATATACGAAAATAATTAGATACTATTAAGATTTGCATACGTAATTTTCAATTTTGTTATATGGTCCACGCGATGTTTGCTGACTAATTCAGTTTGTAACAAATACCAAGATTATTGCATCGATTGGACTTCGATGATAATAAATTACACTGCTTTCTGTACATAATCTAGCAGAGGATACTTTGTGTTCACACTTTTGCAGGTAACTATTTGCATAACCGGATAGTGTCATTGTAATGGTCAAATAATGTGATTCAACCAATTCCGTTTATAACATTAATTACTTGCCTACTACTACATACATATTAAATTTTAACTAAACTGATTTAATTGTTACTAAATAATTTGGAATATTACACCAATAAACTTGCCCGAAAGAGAAATAAATTCATGTATAGCATTTTTTACAAAATTGGAACCAGGATGTTCATTGATTTTGCCAAAAGAGTCAAATCATAATAATAAGCATGGTAAGAGTAGGAAAAAATGGAGGTTAAACCTCTTCTTCAAATGCTTTTTCATATTCACTGCAGGAATCTTGTTAATCTATTCACGACCGGTACCAATATGAAAAAGTTTCTCCTACCCATACAATATTTAAAAATTTGAAAATACCAGAGACTACGTTAAGGATCAGGACCAATTTTTTGTGTTGAGATCACTGACGTCAGATGTTTACAAAGACCGCGATGCTCTTCCAGACACAAAATATGGATATTGTAAATAATAGTAAGTTGACATTTATACAATAATTTCTGCATTTTGCAATTCGATTTGAAATTATGCACTTATTTCGCAACAATCGATACATTCAATCTTTGGTTACTTTTGTGCTGTAGTTGGCGATCAATAGAAATTTTTATTTTGATGGTTCACTTCCGTTTGGTCTGAAAGAGAATAGTTGTCAAATTATTATTTTCTATTAATTTAGCACCAGAATAGCAATAAGTACAGATAACTAAGGTTTTAAATTCATTGTAAATTTAGATCGACATCAGTTACTCTAATTTTTTAAAGATACTTATTTTTTATTTTATTACATTGATATCTCTAATTTGTACCCCGTTAAATTTTTCAAGGAAGTTGTAAAATGTCAAAAGGTTACATATGAGGTGAAATCGGTGAATTGAATTGCTAAGATCAGGAAGTTTTTTTGTTTAAATATAATGTTTTAAATTAATTATTGAATTTATCGAAGTTTACAAGATTCAGTTCCGTACTTACGGCAGTTTGCTTCAAAGTGCTAACATTTTTCTTTTTAAGGTTGTAATTTCCATTGCTTAACATTGTTTTTCTCCATCAACCGTCTTAAGTTAATACCATTGTTGTACTAAAAGTTTTCAAACTTTTGTATACGCTCAGCTACGCTACGCTTTGTCTCAAAAGTGAATAACTGTTTTGTATAACTAACTTCAATTTTTAATCCGAATGTGCAATAAACCATTTCAATCTCTTGCTTTATGTTACTTTTTGATCACTTTCATTGTTAGATCTTTAGCATCTCATTATCCCATCTATTTGTCGGCCTTTCTTTTCAATTCACACCATTAATCTCCGATATCTATTTCTGGTATGGTGTTCCATCCGCAGTCATTTGCAAAATACAACCAAACCATTTCATTTTTTCCGACTCGACAATACTGTTATGTTTTAGGAATTACTTCTTGGTTTTCTTATCATGTTTATTTTTAAATAAAATCAATTCTTTACTGCTTACTTTTTGGAAAAAGAATTTCGACTATTTCATTGATGAGAGTGTATAATCTATATTTTTTGTTTAAAATTCGATTGTATCTTTATAAAAACTATAACAAGGCTTAATTTGGATAATTATAATATTCCTCTGTAATTATTTTAATTTCTTAATTATTAATTAGCATTCGCTAATTTGTATTTGAAAATTGTACCCCCACTGTTAAACAAATCAGATGACAAAGGATTGCTCTATAATAATTAATTTTATTATTATAATTTATTATATCTGAAGACTGCAGACGCTGAGTGCAACGTATATGCGTTACTGAGGACAGCTAATAAGACAGAAACACAGCATCTATCACTCTTTCCTTAATTATGCAAAAGTTATTGAAACAAATCTATTATTACAAATGCGAAAACTTTTATGATATTATAATAATTTATATTGTAATAATTCAATTATCCCAACCAATTATTGGTAAAATAATTTTATAGTTTAGACAAAGATATTACAAATTTCCATAAGTTGGCATATACCGTCATGTTTTGTCAATAAAAAAAAGGTAGGATAAACTTTGAATTCAACGTCCACACGATGTATAGCGATAACTTCAGGTATTTCGATTATAAATCGTTCGTTATCGCGAAATCAATTAATCGTTGAGTTACTGGAGATTAGTTTATTTTTTTTGACTTTTAGCAACTTTTATATGTTCAGATATCCGCATCCGGTATAATTTATAATAAGTTAGAGGTAATACCACGGTCCGACACAGTCGAACCATCAATTTCATTTGATGTATCACATTGTATCTTTCCGTCTACTGGATCCTGTCGGTCCGTGTGTAGCTAGCTCATTATCCGTTCGATTCATTTGCACTTGACTTGAATTAAATCTAAATAATTTTATTATTTCACCAAATAGCCTACACTGATGTATGCTTATTTACGCAATAATCTCCCAATTTACATAACCATTTGATGTTCCAAAATAAGAAAATTTAGCATATCGAATACATAAACTTTTGATTTTCAATACATGTAAAAAGTTTTAGTGTCTGTTTATCTGTCTACAAATTGTAATTTATATAAATTGTATATAAGCAAATTGCTTAAAAATCAAAGCAGTACGAGAATATAAAAAATTGTGAATATTGTAAAAGTTTCTTGCCCCAAGATTTCTATACTTTTGTCTCGAGATTAAATGTACCTTATGATACAACCTGATTAATTTTTTATTGACAATAAAAGCTTTGAACCAAACTATAAAATTTAATGGCACATTTTTTATCTTGATTAATTTGTAAACGTTACAAGATTGATCGTTAACATATTTCCCACAAAATAATTATTTACAATATTAAAAATCAGGTATTAAACGCAACTAATTATTATTAATATAGCAAGCCAATTATGTATTATCTGAATTTTATTTTTACTGTTTTCAGAAATACAAGTTACCAAGTGGTTAGTGTTTTTGTCGCCTTTATCGATTCAACAAGTCCAGTGGACACCATAAATTCAAAATGCTACATTAGTTTTACTTATTGGGACACTCCTCGATTACATTCTTCGTTAATTTAGAGATTAGGTAGGTAGGTGCCTACCGAATGAAAATTTTACCTATTAAATTAAAAGAATTACACTTTCTGAACTATTTAATTTGTTTATTGAGTATTTAAAATTAATAAATTTTTAATTTTACACAATTTTTTAAAACCGTATTAAATATTATTCGGTAGTTTGAATAATAAATTAAATTAAACATTAACAATAACAGAAAATTTAAACAACTTCCTAACTACTCGTATGTACTTCATAAAACTATTTACCACTAATATTTTTTCATCTTAAAATTTATTAACTAAAACGTTAACATTATCAACAAATGAAGTAAATTGCCTAAACTTGAACGAAATATTTTTACAATATTTTTATAATATTATCGAGGAATATTTTTAACATGATGGTATATTATAAGGTAGTAGTGGGATGATAAATTATGAAGAATTAAGTTAAAAATTGCCATAAGCAGCTGATTGATGACGTAATAAATAACAAAAATAAATATTCTTAAATTTACTTTGGTACAAATTATATTTACTTAAATTAAACAATCACATTTAATCTCGACCGTGTACTGTAAGTTGCAAAGGTTGACACGTGGGTGTTTGTTTATTATTTGGAGAATCTACTACTTCCAACGGACTTGAAGATGTGGACCTATCTCTGTCTTCATCAGATTCGTCGTTAACGTTAATTTCTTCATCGGAATCGGATTTATTATCGTAGCCACTAAGGCGATGAAGATTTTCTGAAGCTACTAAAAGTGCAGCAGCAGAATTTGGTGCTAGAGATTTGAAAGCACTGTTTTCACCTCCCATTTGGAGTAGCAGGGAAGAAGCTGTCGGACCGGAAGTGCGCTGTGGTGTAGTAAGGGGAGAACCAGGGGTGGAAGCGACTGTGTAATGCGGTGAAGGTGTTAATCGACCCCCGTAGATCGGCGACTGGCTTTCTCGATGACCCGGTGAAGATTGCTTCAGCATATTCATTCGCTGATGCCGCCTCCATTTTGCTCGTCTGTTAGAAAACCAAACCTGGTTAACAACCCACGGATTAATAATAGCTCAATTAAAACAAAAAATTTACAAACCTGTACTCGTGCTTCCGAAAGTGAAGTTTTAGAAGCCAATCGTTCTCTTGTAGATACGCAAGGATAGTGACTCTTTTCGAATTCCTTTTCGAGCTCTTCGAGTTGATCTGGACTGAACGTCGTTCGATTGCGTCTAAATTTTGGTTGATCGTTCGATTCGGATAAACTTGAATCGTCTTTGCAATCCACATCCAGTAGACGTTGGTTTGGTGGCGAATTGAGTAAGCTATGATCGTGTGGTGAAGCCGACGAACCAGGAGATCCTGCTATGACGCTTCCTGGCGAAGGTTGCAAACCCAACGGACTATTAGGCCAAAGATGGGAATGCCATGGAAACGCAGCAGCGGCAGCTGCATATGGGTGTGGATGATATAAACCGTATCCAGCGGCTCTCGCAAATTCAGCTGCCGCTCGTTCGGCCGCTCGATTTCTTAAAATTCTATTTATACTGCTTACAGACGGAGCGGTCGCATTTGTGCAAACACCTGAAAGAGAATACAAAATGGTTATTTATAAATTTTAAATTTCTATTTCTGGTATTTTCCTAAAGCAATAATAATTTATAACAAATTATAATGCGTGATTAATTCAATCATGTCACAATTTAGTGATCCAAGTTTGTCAGGTGTTAGTAATCAATTTTAAATTTATGTAAACGTCGATAATGTAGAGTGTTTCTAATTTTACATTTTAACTTTTAAATTAAATCTAGCTATATTAGTCAATAATGATCATACTTGAACTCGTTACATCTTCAAAGCTTAAGTGCTCTTTGGCAAGATTATTTCATCCTTTGTCTAATACACTCGAAGGTTCAATTCATGTGAATAAATGTTTATTTAAATGCAATGTCATTTTTGTGCAACAAGGGGGTCATTTAATTTATTTTAAATGTTTAAAAGTTTTATCATCATATGAATTTGACAAATATTTATTGAGCGTGAATGTTTTCGTAGTTGTAAACATAATATTATAAAAAATTCCATTCTCTTTGACATAATGAGAAAAATTTTTCATTTTATTATTAATATTTTTGATTATTATCTCAGCTTGCGGCTTTAATTTTTTTACAATTTTAATCATTGTTACATCTATGGTTTTGAAATTGATATTCCTTTGTATATATATATATATTCCATTTAAAGTGCCATTACCATTATACATATGTATGCTTTCGGTACTATATCAACTTCAATCAATTTTAAACTTACCCATCTATAATTTGGCTTAATGGTTATGAATTATCACATTTGTGATATTTATTTATATGTTCATAGTTGATTAGTAATAGAAAATTGTGAACACATGCAGGTTTTCATATAATAGATCGTTTAATCAATTTTTTAAATAGAAATCAATTATTCAACGTTGAACAGAATATTGTTTTTTTTGCATTGGAAATGTATAGGTAGATATAACCTTTTGTACACTTAAATGTTTTACACGTTTAACATTGAATACAGATAATTTATAAATTTGATTTTATTGATAGCTAAAATTTTATGCCGTAGCTAAGGGATAAACTAAGAATTAATGTGTTAAATATAAATCAAACCGCTAAGACCATTCATATTACAAGTGTGATCATGATCAATGTATGCCACATGATAAATATACAATTATTAATCATTCATCGGTCACACTATAATTACACCTGGTGGGCCGAGATTTCACCGCCGGCATTTTTAATATAAAATCGAAGCAATCGAAGATAATATTCATGAGTACCATGAAATATTTCATACATTTATTGAACCGAAATTGCAGTTAATTATCTATCAAAATTAGTCAAAGCAAATGTTAAAGGTTAACCGATTTAATTTTCAAAATTGTTTTACAAATAAAATAAAACTAACTAGTTTTATGATTTATTATTAATTTTTATTTATTATTACAGATTTACATGAATAAATTAAATTTCTCGTTCCATTTACGTTGTAAAATTCTCGCGTGTAAAGTTTTGATTTGAGTTTCTGCATAAACTAAATTATTTAATTAAATTAATTTAGGTACCCGAGTAATAAATTTATTATGTTATTGTCAAGGGCCACATAATTAATTATATTTTTTTAATATTATAAATATTTTAATAAATAAAAAAAAATTGTTCAGCTTTTTAATTTATTAATTTAAGTAATTTATTGTTTTTAGGTTAATCCGGTAGCTTTCTTCATTTTTCTGGAGGTATACTAGGTCATAAATATTAATTTTATAAGTGATGCCACATTAACTTGCCCATTAAGATACATAATAACAATTATTATTTTTATATTTTCGGTGTGAAATTTCATAATACAAACCAGATAAAATCGATAACCAACAACGATTTGAGAATTAAATAGATGGTTCAAAACTACATTCCATCATCCGTCACAAGAAATTTAATACCATATAATTTGCGTGATTCAAAACCGAATTTGCTAATTTGTGTTTTAAAATAAGCCCCGCAGCCGCCGGAACTACGGGCTCTTAAATCATAACTTGAAACTCCCGACTTTAATGCTCTTAGCTAGAAGGACTGTTTGATTTTAAGCTTTTTGTGGTTTTAACTAAAATTTTAATAGCTCTTTTGAGGTTATTTTAGCTGCTACATATTTGTTGTCATTTTTAAATAATTTTACAAGTGTTTCTATTCACACGCTTATTTAAAAATCTTGGAGTAGTCACGGAATATTTCTTTTAATTTCCTTTAATTAACGACGTTCATACGACACGCACAAAAATCGTGTAAAACTATCATTGCGTTTCTAGATTTCTAGAAATATAATTTTTTATAATTACATATGTATGACGGTTATGAAGCTTTATTAATATTACGACTTATGTCACACTCACCTTCTGATATTAATCGTTCTCGAATTTCCCAAGCAAAAATCGTTGGATTTTCTCTTTTATATTGTTCTATTTTTGATACTACGGCGGGCGTTGCAACTTTTGGTTTACTTCCACCGATAAGTCCAGGCGGTCTTAAAGTTCCTGCAAAACAATTATATTTGTAATTTCAAATTATCTATTAAATTTTTAATAAGTACTAATTATCGAATCACCCAGTAACTCAAACTTAAAATGTTAAACATCAGATACATTAGAATATTGCTAAAATTTAAAATTGCAACGCATTTCAACACATTCGTTCCCTTTGTTTATTTGACGATATAGTAACATCAAGAGTTCAAGTGATTCTTTTGATGGCATTATTGAACAGAATTAATTGAAGTATACTTTCATTCTTAAAGATTCAATCACGTTCGCACAAAATAAATCAGTGTGTTCAAAAAAAATTTCGAAACTTGTTCAAACTTAATAATACGACCAGTTCTTATTTTATAACCATATAAATAATTTTATTTTAATTTAATGATTCAACTTTTTGTGATCGGAAATGTAAGGAATCGTGCTATTAATTATTGGAAAACTAAAAGCAAATTCTACTTATATTTCTTAAATAATACCACATAAAATTTTAAATTTTATGTACATAATGGTACAAAGTACAATCACAATAATTTTTTTTCTAACAAGGGGCCAGCGGGGTAATGGGATCTTTAAAAATTGCTGGAAGACCGGGAGTCGAATATTACCATCCCGAAACAATAGGTTCAGCTTGATAAAAAACATAAAAATAATAAATTTCATCAACAATTAAATGTGATTTTTAATAACGTTTCTTCCATAGGATGCCCCCTCCCCTAATTATCCTTCGCAACAGTTTCCTAAAATGATTATTACCGATATCTTTTTAAAATTTGTTACATTAATATAAATTTATTTAAAAAAGTAATCTTTAACAATGATTTAAATATGTATATCTACCTATTGCTAATAATAAAATTAATAAATTGCATAGGTAATTTAAAAATTAAACATTTAAGGGAATCAAAACACCGACCTCCTTATTGTATATAAGAAGTTGCCAGTGTATATAAATATAAGTGGCTAATTTAGAATATTTCAAACTTTTTCTCGAGGTTTTCTGTATATCTGGTCCGGGATATAGAATTTCAACCTCTGAGCTTCGTGTAGGAGACTTTAAAAATCCGATTACCCAGGTGACTCCATGTAAGATTCGTAATATCACAAAAGAATACAGAAACAAACATTGGTCTCCTTTGTATTTTAATCCCTAATATTACGTTTTTGTCTTTTTTCTGGTAATACACAGAATACTTAATTATTACGTCGAATAACTGAATTGAATATACTTTAACGGTAACATAATAATACTCGTATATAAAAATGTTTAAAATGTTCATACGGTATACTTACAGAACCAGGGTTACTAGCCGCAACCGACTGCGACTGTGTACAGACCCAACTCCCGCTTATTTCAATTATCATAATATTAATATATTGTGAACACTTATTAATTAACAACTTTTAGAAGTTTCAAAATATATAAAGGGGTCACGGCCCCCTCCAAACCAAAGAATTATAGTGCTTTAAACTGATGTTCGTACTAAATACCTACATATAAATAATTCAATATTTTCGTTATTTTCCAAAAATCCGCCCCTAGAACTGTGACCACCCCTGTAAATTCTTCCTTGTTTTTTCTTGATTACCTATTGAAATAGGATTAGAATTACATATTATACAACTGTAATCTCTGTACGCACACCAGATTCAACAATTTTTCTTTAATTTAAAATGGACAGCCGAAAAAGTTACAATAAACCAAACTTTTATAAATTAAATTGCTCCTGGTCCCAACAGTTAAACGGATCATCTTGAAGATCTTATGAATGTGTATTAATTTTTTTTCTTAAATATTTGTTTTTGTTAATATTTGCTGATATTTATATGTGCAACACTTTTTGGCCAATTTTGCCATCATTGGATTTGTCGGTTTGAATTATGGTTAAAGTTTCGAGGTATTTACCAGTACAGATCTAATGATATAATTTTCAAGGTAAAATCGTGAATAAAACAAACTTGGGCAAACAATATACTTGTTAGAATTTTCAGTCTTCGACAGGTTCTTCATCTACCCATCTGAAAACTTTTAATGCAGCGGATATTGATCGTGCATATATTCTAACAGTTTTAGAAAATATATCCAATTTTACTTTTTCAAGACAAATACTCCTTACAGATTTATAAAACTTTTAGAATCGGAGATAATTTGTACCATGAGCATACTAATTATAATATGTGCGAAATATGGTCAAGTTTTAGTGTGGGGAGCAACGTGCGTGCGAATTCAGATTTACTTGGGCATTGATGGCTAAATGGGCAGTTTGGCAACGACAAAAACTAAGAATTGTAGGTGCTCGAGTTTACACCTAAAGAAACAATTACAGAAGAATTTTTCCATCTTACTAAATATTTCATTAAATAGATAAAATATTAGTATGTTATTAAAACAAATTCGCAATCATTTCAGAAGCAAGCAGCTATAATAATTTTATTATTAATTTGAAATAAAATTGTTTTTACACGTGAACACAGCTAAAAGAATTTAAGATGGGCAGTTTTTAGTTTAACTTTAATTTAATCCCTTTATTTCGTATACTTTCTTTGTTCTTCAACACATTTCTACGTAAAATATTTTTCTTGTTATCATCAAACAAAATGAAAAGAAAACATTTTGACCTGCAGATCATTTTTTCTTTTCTCTTTAAATTTAATACTTACAATTATGTTTAATCAGTATATCATTTGATGTAGTTTGATTTACTTGTATTCTGCGAATAAACATGTGAATACTCTCCAATAGCATTAGATAATCGAGTTCTGGATATAAATATAATAAGATAATGTCCTAAGGAAATAACTAACGAATGCTAAAGGATTATGAAAGAGTAATTACTCTTGCATGTATCTTATGTGCGTTCCAAGTAGCTGGATAGCCTCAAGCTCCGAATTCGAATGCATGCAATATAAACTCTCACGCAATTGAGCAGAAGCACTCACAGATCAGGACAAATTTCCTAATGTCCTTTAATTTTTATTATCGTGTGCGGTTAGAGTATCAATTTTTGGCAATTACGGTTTTACTAATTTTGTCAAATGTCGCTTCCTTGTTACCAGTCAACCATAAATGTTGACAAAGCACACATAATTTTTATAATTCCCTAAATTGGAACTAATTTACATAATTTTTAGCAGTTACCATGAAATTATTGTGCTTACCCAATATTCGTTTGCAGGAAGCTCTGAGGCGTATTATAGGGTTACTGAATATTATTTTAAATTTATAACTTTACAATTTTTTATATATTTAAGAACAAACCAATTAGTAGTAACTATAGCTAGCAGATATCCATTTAATATTTTACCAATAATAATGCTTAAAGATAATTCCAAAATACAATAAATTATATAAATCAATTATTATTAAGTAGTTTAATCAATTAAGCACGGGAATGAAAATACAGATTTTTAATTTATAATAAAATCATTGATGTTCTGTATGAAAATCCTACAATATATTTCTATTATGTACTTCATATAAAGTGTTATCTCCAGACATCATCCGGACATTCGACTAAACGAAACTTAGATCATTATGTTCAGGTGGGTTCCATGAGTAATATCTAAAATTTCTCACCAGATCCTTACCTTGAAAACCTTTAAAAACGTTAAGCAATCTGAAATTTTCCTTTAACCCGATTTCTTTTGCATAATGCTTGTTTTTACTTCACATGTGTGAAAAATGAGTATTTCGCCCAATATGGGATCTGATGTAAAGTAGATAGTTACAATCCGACGCAGACAGGCTCATTGTGACCACCATCCTGAAATATGCAAAAATTGCTGAATTCACCTGGATTATTGAGCATTGCATTGCAGATTCCAACCTAAACGTGTAAATTCTGGTACCAGGGTTTAAAGAAAAGCTAAAGAGAATATACAACAGCCAACAATTACAATCAGAAGCAGGCAGCATAAAGGATTATTATCTCTTCTTATATGCCATATTAGGTTGTGATTCAACTTCATGTATTTACAATCAAAGAGAGGTGAAACCATACAAAAAACTGAAATCAACTGCAAATCTTCAAAAATTTGTAAGTGTATTCAACCATCCCAATGCATGTATTTCTTTAAAAAAAAACTATTGCACGTCAATTAGTAGGTATAACAGGAAACTTTGACAATAGGGGCTTGATGTAATCGCTAGTTGAAGCTATGACTGGAAATTCTGGGTTCAAATCCCGGATTCGGCAGATTTTCTTAACTCAGCCCTCTGGTGAATATCAAACTGTGGATCGAATTACTTATAATTTTCTCACATCAGCTGCAGCTCAACAACATTTCTTCATAATTAACTTAGAATTTACCTATTGGAACTGGAAAATGAATCATAATCAGTCAGTTCCAGTAACTATTAACTTAAATCGTCCGTACCCCAAGAATTACTAAAGCTGATTTTGTTCAACAAGTCATTAGTAGCCATAACAGAGTTTTTTGCTGCCACAACAAATTTTATGCTGCCACAACAAAGTTGTTTATGTTCAGAACAAAAATTTTTTCCAAACAAAAAAAACTTTGTTGTGGCAGCATAAAATTTGTTGCAGCAACAAAAAAACTCTGTTGAGGCTATAGCTGCTAACGACTTTGTTACGACGACAAATCCTTTTTCAGAGTGAGGAACAAACTGTTCGTCATTAATTTTTAATTATGTAAAGCAAACATTTTGCAAAACGCACCGTGTGTTTAAGTAGATTCGTTCGCTTGCTAAGTGGGTTCAAGAAAAATATCAAGTTTCTTGACGTTTTGCCAAGTTTTCAAGATAATCCCGAAAGGGAACAGATCGGAACTTTCAGATATCGACGCGATTCTACAAGTTTCGTTTAGTAACTAAAGACTGTCGCAGGAAAAAAAATGATTGAAAAGAAATGAAAAATGAAAATGAAAAAATAGCTAAGTATTTACAGATTCACAAATTAAAGAGACTATTCAATTCACATGTCATCTGTCAAAAGTGGACCAATAAAAATGTTTGATGTGAGATTACATGGCCAATCAAAATGAACTGCAGCGAATATTCCACTAGTGGTGAATTGCAGCGACTATTCCATAGTAGGACAAGCGAATATTTTAAATAAATAAAAAATTTTATTGCTATTATTATCTGATTATTATTTCAAATTATTTTTAGATTTTATTTTTCACTACAAATAAAATTTTAAAAACTACATGTAGATTTACAATACAAATAAGTGTACAATGCGCAAATGAAACACTTTTTACTAATATTTCAATTAAATATTGTACACTTTTTTTAATTAGGTTAAGAAGTTATTTTAAAACATAATTGATGGTACAATTTGAAAAGCTTACGTTGCTACAATTGGATAAAAATCCCGTTTTACTTGAAGAAGGCATTGCCAAAGTTTAGTTCTCGATTGTATGGTTGGAACGCATCTTTTCAATTATTGTTTGGTGATGTTCACCGTCCAATTGTAAATAAGATTTTATTGAATCAGTATTTCTGTGTCCTGTTATTTTCATCAGCTGCTGCTCTCCAACCCCAACTTTTGCTAACGTTGATACAGCACTAGACCTAATCGAGTGGTTCGATATTTTACGTTTTTTAATGTCTAAACCTAATTCTTCGGCCGCAATTTTAACCCACTTTGCGATTTCATTAACACCAACGGGCGAATTTTTGTACCATTTACTGGATTCATTTAATTTCCAAAATTTATTAGACGTCAGGAACATTCGATCAGTCTTCACATTGTCACCTCTCTTAGAAATAAATTTATGGTAAATCCTGCAAAAGAAATAATACAATTACAAATTTAAATTACTGGATCAAATATAAGATAGCTTACCTTACAGGACACAGATCAACGTTTTTATTTTCAATGAGCCATTTGCTTTCGGCTAATTTCTTTCCACCTCCTTGTGCCGTTTTGGAAAAAACTGGATTGTATTCTATACGATTTGTAGGCAAGCCTTTATTGTTAATTTCTATCTTGAAATAATAAATTCGGCATTGAAACTCTTCGCCACCTCGCCAAGCAAGTTCATAAGAGACCACGAAAAAAAACTTTTTTTGAAGGCCATCGGGATTATTTTCGTCTAAACCTTGTAGAATGTTTAAATACTCGTCTTTTGTTAATGCCGCTGAGCTTATGGTTCGTTTTTCTGGAAGCGTTTGTAATTTTTTTCTTTTGGCGTCTCTAGCCTCCCTTGCAGTTTTAAATACCACGTCACTAAAGGGTTTAATTTCAATATTCCAGGTATTATAATACAAGTCTTGAAGCATTTTTGCCGTAGTGTTAAACATATGCTTAACTACACCTTCTTTGTAATCCGTTCCATTTTGTTTTTTCATATTAGAAGCCCAACTTTTTAAGATAATGTTTAATTCCATACATGATGTGGATTTCTTTAATTCGAAATGCTTTTCTTTCAAAAAATCCGAAAATTGTCGCCATACCGATGAATGCGATTTTCTTGTATTTTCGGGCACATTGTGAACAATATCAGCGTTAATTTCTTCATCTGACTTACCACCAAATCTCTCCGAAGCATTTTTCATTATAGCGTTTACAAAATTCACAACAAGAAAACGCGTTCAATATAAATTATTATGAATTTCAAGAATAACAAAAGTTTGTTTACTATAGTTGACACACAAATGTTGAACACGAATAGCATTCGTGCTGGCGCACTCATGCTATTCATTTTGCAAGCACAACGAATATTCGTGATATCAGCACAAAATATTCGACATAGATATGTCGTGGTATTACACTACTACTCGTGGTATTACAAGTGATTATTTTTTAGGATAAAAAATATTTATTTTGTATAATATTATTCGGGAAACAGTAAACTTACTCTATATCGACAAGTGTTCAAGTTATAGTTGCGTAAAAGAACAATTCTCAGCACATCACACCTATTACGGGCGTATGTTTTTATTTATGTGAAACAATGCACTTAAGCATTTATTTTCTTAGTAGTAATTAAATAATTATTTAGTATAATTATAATTTTTCATTCTTTCTCTAATGAGAAAGAGTTTGCTTCTTTTCCATTAAATTGCACGATGTGAGGTAATTTTACGCAGCACATGTTTTGTCGTGACAAAATACCTTGTGGTTATAAGCAGATGCGGATGGTAAAAATATAAAGGTAATTCCTTTATAATAAAACAATTACATTGTAATATTACAAAGGGGGTGGTGATATAATATCCTAAATAGTAAAATTCTATACTGACGTTGTTTACATATTATGTTATACATAAATATACCAGTAAGTACTGGGTATAGAGATAACTATATTTGGCTATATGAATTACTTTCGATTGTAAAATAAATATCTTTCTTATATTTCTTAACAAATTATCTAATTGTTAGCGTGTGTAAGGCTTTACCTTTAATTGAAGAAATACTAAAACCGCTCCATTGTATAAATAAAAAATTACTAATATTATCTATTTTGCAGTTTAGTTTGGATACAATAAAATTTAATTTTCAAGTTAGTAATTACATATTTTCGATTAGGTAGGTAAGTTATGCAATACCTATAAATTATAAACAAAAACTACACATTAAAATACAAAAATTAATTTATTCGTAGAACATAAAGTTTAATAAAAGTTTTAAAATTCAATAGGTACCTGTTAATGTCTGTCAGTTTATGGTACAAGTAAGGTAATAATTTTTTCATTAAAATTTCTGTATTACATAATGTTTTTAAATTTAGTTTTTAAAGCAATTTTACGATTTTCCTAAAACTAGCTAATGTTTAATTTTTGTATCAAACATGCTGACATTATTGGTACGATAAATTATAAATCGATTATAACATTCAATAATTTTCCAATTCAATTATATTCATATAGACAATTTCAAGCTTAACAGTCAAAATCACTTACGCAATATTAATAAAATAGCAAAATTAAAGACTCTTCATTTGCAAAATAATAAATTTAAAACAAAATTTCAAGTGAATTGCAAGAGACAAACTTTTCAACGGCAAAAGCCTGGTTTCTCCACTTATAGTTATTGCAACGTCAACCAGTCTTTTGCAATTTTACAAAATTACAAATTTCTTTAAAATAAATGATCAACTTGACAAAAAAATTAATATTAAATATTCAGTAGAGAACTTTGGAACACGACAATGATATAACACTGATTATAATCTTATAGCATTAAAAAACAAATTTTTTTAAATGTTTTTAACCCTTGCAACCAAATCTTTACTAAACTTAAGGGTATACTTAGTCCTGTAGTTAGTCAATATTAATTTAAAATATATGAATTATTATTAATTGTTTAATGATTTAAAAACTTAAAAACTAATAATTTGAATAATAATTTTAAAATAAATTTAAAACCATTGCTGAAAGCTCCTGAAAAAGTTTGACTTTTCATTTCTAGTGTAATTATCCAGTTAATTTTTTTAGTTTATTTTAATCAGACATTTCTTATACAAACAATTTATTTTAAAAAGCTTTTATTTTAATTATAGGTTTAAAAACCATTTAGGACCACTCATATACCTCAAGTTCAACAATCATTCAAATCAGGTTCCTTGTTTAATCTGAGTTGTATGAAATTTTTAGGGTATAGTACTTACTCTGAACGAGAATTCTTGTAAAATCTATATGTATAACTATAATTATAATATGATAATAATTACATAAGATATCGACACTTCATAGGTCATTTTTCATTTTTTTCAGTAGACAATAAAAACAAGAGCGCAACAGGCGTAACCCTCAATATTGTTAAAATTGAGTTATGCATATTTCTGGGTTCCAATATGTTGTATCCTCACTTTCTGTCAATGGCGTAACCAGAAATGTGAATTGAATGCATAAAATATACAAAACCAATGCAAAATTGAATAATTTATTTAGTTTTTACTACTTTCTGAAAAAAATTTAAACTGATGGTTACGCCTATTGGCTTATAAAGTATCAATTCAAATTTGCATATTTTATGCATTTTATTTATATTTCTGGTTACGCCAATAATGACAGAAAATGAGCGTTACAACATTTGGAACCTAGAAATATGCATAACTCAATTTTCAAAGTTTTGAGGGTTACGCCATTTGACCTATAAAGTGTCGATATTATGATATTATATATTATTAATTAATTTAATTAAAAATTTAAAAAATTTTAAAAAATTTTAAAAAATTAAAAAAAAAAAAATTAAAAAATTATATAATTAATAATTGTGTGATTAATTGAATGATAGATTGTGCAAACAATCAAGATATAAATGATGAAAATAAGTGAAAATAGCAGCAAACAGAACTTCGCAAGACTAAACAAAACCAAAATGTACAAATAAAGCTTAAACAACGAATATTAAATAAAATAAGACTCAAAATGAAAGTAACAAGTAAAAAAAGAATTGATAAAACACAAAATAAGTAAAGAAATAGAAATATTATAAGTTTTTCTACAGAGATTTTTCATTGAATTAGAGTTACTTCAGTTTTATTTTGTACGCATCAACAAACTTACGGAATTATCACCACTGTAAATACATCAAAATTATACATCAAAACAATCAAAATGTATTAAAAAGAAAAATTCTATAAAAACCTTCAAAATTGAAAAAGTTACCATTTGGAAATAACTTCAAAAAATTTACTAAAATTTTGATTGCAACCAGCACTGCCGGCGTTTTTTATATTGAGTTTAACAAAAATATGATCTAAAAGTTTTAAATGAAAAATTTTTTTTAATGAAATGAAATGTTTCGGTTCATTTACTGTTGTAATATTTTCCACCTCTGTATTGAAATTATTTTTTTTTAAACTGGAACATATTTTTCAATTATGTTGTTCCTATTAGTGTTTTAGTGTCAAAACGATGAAAATGCAAATCAAATTAATTGATCAAACAGTTTAGTTTAAACATATGGAAATAGTTTTGTTAATGGGAAAGTTGTCAAAAACTATTATATTTATCTATATAGAGAATATTCTTATACATTTTATTTGTAATTAAATATAAAACAACTTGAACAAACTAATGTAAATTAAATTATGCCTTGAATATTTGAATATTTTTACAATCACGCACAAATAGTACATCAGTAATTAACTATACAATTACCTATACCTGTCAACTAATAAATTTAATTATGTAATAACATTTAAATGATTGTATTATAATGTAGTATATATGTATATGCTCTTAAATAAATTGATAATTGTTTAATTATTCAAAAATTTATTTAGGTAATTAAACATGAGTATGACATTAAGATTTTATATCATTTTCATGTATGTCGAGAGTTTATTAAAAAATATTGAATTTTGATAAGATAATAAGATAATATTATGTGTTCTCTAATTTTCTTCAATTATTCTGGCTTTAAAACAATAATTGTTTTATTTATATATAATAGGTATAATATTATCAATAATCAATATAATCAATATAATATAATGTCACAGCACTGAAGAAAATGGATGGAGGAATTCGTCCTATTGCTGTGGGAACAACATTTAGACGACTTGTATCAAAATTATGCTGCACTGATATATCAGAAACTCTTGGCACTTCTTTCCGTCCGACTCAGTTAGGTTTTGGTACAAAAGGTGACTGTGAAGCCGCAGTTCATTCTTTAAGAACGTATTTAGAAAATCGCGATGAATTTGAGATTCTTTTAAAAGTAGATGTAAAGAATGCCTTTAATAGCCTCGAAAGGGACTCGATGCTATCTGCGGTGAAAATGGTGATTCCGAATATATATCCTCATTTGTGGCAAGCGTATTTTGAACCTTCTACACTTTTCTACAACGATAATACTTTTTCTTCGTGTGTAGGGGTTCAACAAGGCGATCCTTTAGGACCACCAATTTTTAGTTTAACGATAGATAAACTCATTAAATCTTTGTCATCAGAGTTTAATACTTCATATTTGGATGACGGGGTCTTGGCCGGTAAGGTGGACACTGTATTAGAGGATCTACAAAAGTTGATAATTGGTTTTAAAAATTTAGGGTTAGTTTTAAATTTTGAAAAATGTGAAATTTTTATAAATGAAAATTTTTCGTCGGAAAGACAACAAAACATTATAAATGTTTTCGAAAATCTAAGTCCAAATTTAATCCTTCTGGGAGCATCAATTAAAGATGAAGCTGTTTTTCCTCAGATAGATTTAAAAAAACAAAATATTTCAAAATTTTGCGATCGTTTAAAAGAAATTAATCGACATATGGCTTTATTTATTTTAAAACATTGTGGTTTTATTCCAAAATTAATGTATATTTTACGCACAAGTCCAATATGGAAACATGCACCTTTAATATCTTCTATCGATCTTTTAATGAGGAGCCATTTAGAAAAATTATTAAATATTAAATTTGAAGACTCTTCTTTCCGACAAGCTACTCTACAAATACACTTGGGTGGTTTGGGTGATTTAGACAAACTGCAGATGTGGCTCTTCCAGCCTTTATTTCTTCTATTTATACTACTGAGACCTTAATTGGTTTTATCCTTAGTCCATCTTTACTAGATTTTGAGGTCTCTCATTTAAAAGAAGCAGTGATGGCTTGGCAGACGACAGGTCCTTCGGAAATTTTACCATCTTTAAATTTTTCTCAATCCAAGTGGGATCTTCCGATTTATAAACAAATTTTTTCAAGTTTATTAAATAATGCGACAGACATTGATCGTGCACGCATACTGGCTGTTCCAGAAAAGGAATCCGGTGCTTGGCTAGAAGCGTATCCATCATCTCATTTAGGTACACTTCTAGATAAAGTTTCTCTTAGAATTTGTGTAAGTCTTAGAGTTGGAGCTAAAATGTGTCAAGACCACATTTGTGTATGCGGTAAAGCAGTCGATCGGTCTGGCCACCACGGTCTCTCTTGTTCTCAAAGCGCTGGCAGGTTATCAAGACACGTCGCTCTAAACGAAATAATTAGACGATCTCTTGCCACTTCAAACTACCCGAGTATTTTAGAGCCCGTAGGAATTTCACGTGACGACGGAAAAAGACCCGATGGGATGATGCTCGTACCGTGGCGACAGGGGCGAGCTTTGGTGTGGGATGCGACATCCTTACATACCATGGCTCCCAGTCATCAGTATATTTCAAGTCAGATGGCAGGCTCTGCAGCGGCAAAAGCTGAAAATCTTAAACGTACAAAATATGGTATGATTTTAGAACACTACGATTTTTCAGCTTTTGCTGTCGAGACCTTTGGACCATGGAGTAAAGATACAAAGGACTTGGTCACTAAAATCGGTCGACTGTTAATTGATGTATCAGGAGACAACAGAGCAAAATGTTTCTTGGAACAAAGAATTAGTTTATGCATACAACGATGTAATGCTGCATTGGTGCTCGGTACGATGCCCTCGGTAGCGGTTATGGACGAATTCTTTCATCTTCGCAATCACAAAAATGATTCCTAAGTTGAATAATTTAATTTAATATTATTGTTTGATGTTTGATGATGTTCTTTCATTCCTGTTCTTATTTTATATTTGGTTCAACAATTTTACTTTGTAATATTTTTTAATAATTTATGGTTAAATTCAAATAAATGTGGGAGTGGTACAATGCGTAGAAGATCAAAAATTCAAAATTTTGAATTTTGATTTTCTGCATATTGTATTGTTCTTGTATTTTTTTGAATTTAAATATAATATAATAACTGATGAATTATTCAATACCAGAAATGTCTTTTAGAAATATTTTTAATTCGTGGTTTCATTTAGCTTCTATCCGCAGTAAAAGAACTTAAAAATATCAGATTTTTAACAGTTATTTTTAAAATTTAACCATTTTGCTGATTTTCTAAATATCAATTTTTTTCCCGTGGGACTATAAATGTAAATATTAATGTAAACTGCAAAAGTAATGTAAATTATAGTTATTGTACCTAAATATTTTTAATATTTTTATTTCAAAAGAACCATGTATGGTCGGATTGCAGTCTACGAGGTAGACACCATTTTTTTAGTGTTAAGTTCCACGTCTTGAATACTTAGTAGTATATGGGCTATAAATAAGTCGAAATTTTATTTCTATTGTTTTATATAATCAATATAATGCGGAGAAAATTTGTAACAGATCCCTTGACAGTTTTCCTCTAAAGAATTTCTTAAAATATTAGTATTTTGTGAGCTGTTACAGTGTTTTCTTCCCTTAAATTTAAAATTAGTTTAATTAAAAAACATTATTGTTGATGCAAATAATTTCGCAGAAATAAGCAGTATGCACAGCTATATGCCGGCCGCTACATTATGGTACCGCTTTTTAACTGATTTGAGGCTGCCCATGACAACTTAAAATGTAAAATAATTATGGTACTAACAATGTTTCACTTTTGTGCATCAATAAGAGATTGTATACCACTGTATAAGATCATCTTTATAATATGGAACAAAACTTTGACTTCGGCCTATTATGTAATTCGAATTATATCTTACCTTTAAATAATATAATATTAAAATTATCTAAAGAATAAGATTGTATATAGTAATGGTTTGTATTTACTTTTTTGTTTGACAATATAGAAATTTATAGTTCAAACTAAAATTAGTATAATTATTTCATCATGTAGAGTTGCTCATGTCAGATAATATTGATGTGTAAAATACAAGAAATATATTATGTGTAAAGAACAAGTCACGTTTTATGAAGTACATCACGAATGCTGAACCAATGTTGCGACATAACAACCCTCTGGTATACTTCTTATGAAATTGATGGGTGCCACTTGACTCGGTGCGGGTATTGCTTTACGAACTTGCAGTTATCATTGTGCGAGCAGCCTACCTATTACTTATCCTGCCAAGG
Organism: Cantharis flavilabris; assembly: GCA_949152465.1. NCBI lineage: Eukaryota > Metazoa > Arthropoda > Insecta > Coleoptera > Cantharidae > Cantharis > Cantharis flavilabris. The sequence continues at coordinate 25,233,197 of OX424439.1, forward strand.
TTTTACTAACATGCAATCCACAAAATGGCCGACTGTCTGGCTGCATTTAATATCACTAATAACTGAAATTATCATATCACATTATAGTGCTATGAGTATTATTTATTTAAACGGGTTTGACTATAATTTACCACTCTTGGTACTTATTATTTATTGATAGATTTACCTGCTAGCTGCTTTCATGTTTTCGTCTATTAATAGATCTTTTAACATAAAGGTTACTTAAATTATTTGATCGATTACATTTAACCACAAAATAGTTCAACGAACACCTTACTAATCATAACTCGACCTGTTTATTAAAGACACTTATATACATCAATAATATAATTTATGGTATCTCTAGCTTAAATATGACTTCTTGGTTTTAGTTAACTCCAACCAGGAAAAAGAACCTATAATCTTCTCACGAGTTGAGAAAAATGTTCGAAAATCTCGATGATTTACTTATAAGTATAGATTTATTGGAGATATAACCATGGTGACTCGTGAGAGTCAAATACAAATACAAAAAATTTGCTTCCAGATGTATAATCCTTCTTCAATACCAAGATCGTAAGCAAATTGTAAATCGAAATCAAAAATGAAGAGAAGTGGGATAATTAATTAATCTGCTTTCCATATTTATAAATTAATATAATACATTATAACTGAACTGAAAAATTAATTATTTTTTGTATGTAATTTTTCTTTACGGAAAAATGGGCAGATTACTAAAAGAGTAAGCAAATTTAAGCACAATTAATCTAAAAACATTCATTCCCTGAACGTCCGTTGGGCAATGGAAAAAATGAGTCAGTTGGGATACGATTTTTCGAGACGAAAAGCTGTTTTCCACAAGACGCTCAGATTACAATTTGCAAGTTACTTCTTAAAATTAAAAACCAAATGAGTTACTTAAATTCAACTTTTACAATTCCAAGACTACATTTCCAATTTTGGCAAATTATAAAATTAATAGTAGCTATCCACACTGATGTTTGCGGTTATATAGTCAATAAATTAGTAAATACCAATTTATGTAGTGGTGATGTATAATCAATCAAGTATAAGGTGTTTATAAGTATACCGAATACCCACAACATTAAATTTTTTAAATTTATGAAAACAAAAAGAATATTGTATGAACAATGCCGTGGGGGCAATGCCTTCTTTTGCGCTTTTGTAGTGACGCCGTTTGGCTGTGTGCAAAATGATTTCACACGTCACGCGATGCATGAAAAGATGTTCATAATTTTATCAGTTCATCATTTTTAACAAAACTCGCAAATACGGTTACACCATAACCGCTACCGTAATTTCCAACAATTTATTTTTACATGGGATTATTAATTATCATTTAATGGAATATCGTTAACCCACTAAATTTTAAACCTTTAACTACTTATTTGATTTGTTGATTTAATTGACAATAAATCTTTAACATGGTAGGTATGTGCAGTAAAGACTTCTTTTAAAAATTATTTATAGCTTTATAAATTGTTGGGAACGCTGAATTACAAAAGAGCATGCTATTCTTTAACATCGCAGCTCTAATGTGAGTAATGTTTGGAATACATTACACTTTTTGGTTTTAGATCCAGTTTGGTGCTAGATTTTTATACTGCTTCCAGATAAGTTTGCCCGAGAAATTTTTGAATTTAAATTTGACCTCACTCGTGATTGGTCAATTTTATAAAACAGGCGTGATTTAAATAATTATGTAATTGTGCAATTAATTAATTATATATGATAATAATGACTACATAAGGACTACATAAGGTTAGGTTGTGCTACCTAATATAAATATGGATAAATATAAAAGATGAAAGAATGAGTGAGGGGGAGGAAAGTCGCGCTTATCCATTCTTATTGTCTCTACCACGTCATCCGTTTATGTATAAATTATGACTTAAATATACAACTAGAATGATAGTAGGATAATTTAAAAATAAAAAAAAATTGTTTATGCGTTAAATTCGTAGGATGACAAATAGATAGCGCCACTATGTCAATAGTGGCACCATCTATATGTCATCCTACGAACTTATTGAGTGATTAAGTAAATAAAAAATGATTTTCTGATTAACAATCAGAAGCCCTATTATTCTTTGTATATTTTTTTCTAAAATCTTCATGGAGCTAGTTCGTTCATGATCAATACTAAAATTTTCATGTTTTGTTGCAATTGCGTGATTTTCGCTGCTTCAAAGGAAATTGCATTTACAAGCATTCAAAAATGATGAATAATGTAAGCTAAATAATAATGCATAAGCAAACTTACACTCGTAAGAATGATATATAATTTTCAATGCATTTTGCTAAGATAAAAAATCATAATTGGTATTTGTATGTACAATGAACTATCGAAAAGTGCGTCATGCTTTGCTTTAGAACAAAAAGCGGAAGAGAAGTCTACACTACTGACGAATTAAATAACCTCTACCCCGTTATTATTTGTAATATTTTACGAAACGATTCACCTCTTTATCACCGACTAATCGTATTAATTTTTATTATATCTCAATTGATCAGAAGCTACAGAACGATTAAATATTTTTAATGTGATCCGTATTAAAATTATAAAGCCCAAAGGTTAAAAAACATTTGTTACAGTTGATAATTTATAAGACGTTTTCTTTCTTTGTAGTTAGTAATTAAGTAGCCAACAATTTATAAATGTTGGATTGGATTAGCATATCTGATACTGCGATACCGATCATTGAAAAACAGTTGGTTGATGTAAAACGTTTCAAAATACTTATTATAAAAAGAGCAATATGACAAAGCCATAAATTTATACTTAATTGTTGTTGAAATATGGTAAAGATTTATAAAGATTAACTATAATTATTTATACTTAAAGTATCTCACTAATGGAAGTTCATTTATTTACGATTAGCTAGATATCAACTATATACTAATTTAATTAGTTCATAATCAGATTTGCAATTTTGAATTCATATTTTGGAAATATTTTATTATATTATATTTATTATTAATAAGCAAACTTAGGACGCTTTTGATTGGTCCATAACTAACATGTGGGCCAATGGGAAAACCTAATATTTAAATTAGTTTTAATCCTAAGTCAGTTAATGATAAAAAAATATGATGTAATTTATGTACCTTGTGAAATCAGAATCAAAAATTCACTAATATAATAAACTGCCAATAAAACACCCAGAAATGTAGACTGGAAATAAAAACCATACTTTGTAAAAAAAATAATAATTTTTATTTTCTGCTTGTTGCAATGAAAATTTGTACCACTACGCAATCAGGAGGTTAAACACTATCGGAAAATCGCTTATGCTCTTGAAAAGTGCAATATTCGAGTTAAGTAATCCGACGGACAGGCGTACTCCTGGATTAATAGTTGTATCTACTTAAACTTGCATTTCAAATAAATTTAAAAAACCTTTGGTACAAACACGTCGGCAGACTTTGTAATTTAGGTGGATCAGATGAATCCCTAGAGTGAATCAATTTTTTTTGTATCGAAAAGCAAAATCCAATATAAGTTGTATGAAGACTTACTAATGGGTAATTTTTATTGGTTTGTTTGGTCTTAAATCCGACTTTAACATTAAAACTTCCTGAAAATTTATTATAAAATTGATCTTTTGCGAAAATAAAATTAAAAAACATTAATTTTATTAATCTCGTAAGCCAAAAATATTTTGAGAGTGTCTGCTCTCTTCCTACCTACCATCCGGCGACGCCAATGATTAGATAATTAATTTCATTTCTCAAACAGCGACACATTACCGAAGTGTGTAGGTATACCTATTAGCTAGCAACATAATCTAAATTTTAATATAAATCAATTGAAACTTACCTAGTAATTTAGTTACTGCACCCTGTTGAGTAAGCATATGTTGCGCAAGATCAAAATGTCTTAACCCAAATCTTGACATTTCTAACAACCTTTGTTGAGATACCAAAGAAGCTAAAGGATGGCCTGAAGCATTTACCCCACTTCCGTAAATGTCTCTAAGTGAGGAAGGCGTTAAAGGGCTTGGACCTGTTGATGTAATACCACTTGATGATACTGCCGAAGGACTTACTATTGATGGCGAATTAGCCACTGAAATCATATAAAAATATATATGTTGAAAAAAAAATAATAAAAACGTTATTTTATGTATTATACAAATTACTATGTGTATAAATCAAGCTATGAACAATAAATATAATAAATAACAATAATTATTGAATAAAAAGACAAAATTATTCAATTATTCAAACTATTCCAATAGTAGTCAAATTATTCATATACTTATATAGTAGTTCCATAGTTACGCAAGTTAATATATGAAGTTCGGGGCAGCATCCTGACGTCAGGTAGACACGGCGAGCTAGTTAGAGAAATGTTTACACTTCGAGATACTTTAAATTTCTCTAATAAAAACATCTACCAGGTGTTCATTTTAAAACTTCCAGCAATTAATATCTCAAAAACAAAAAGTCATATGAAGAAATATTTCGGACAAAAGTTCGAAGGGTTTCATTTAAAGAGAGTTTGAATTAAAAAATTCGAATAAGAGAATAATTTTTAGGCGCAAAACCTTATTCAGTTGCCGTGCCAAGTAAATAAAAATAGTTTCTTAAAAATCTAGTTTCGGCTGGTGAATTGAGTTCACGTTTGATCAATTGGAATCAGTAAAGTGCAGTCGAATGTGCACTGAGTGCGCACTCAACTTGGCCAGCTGCAGTCAGTACTCTGAGTTTGAACATATTATGAGTTCTGCAACATAAAGATATTTTCTCGAATTTTTTGTATGATGACTTCATTAGTGTGCGAATTGTTGCTTGCTTTCAGTAATGACATTAGACACTAGAAGATACATTCATTATGTGTTTGTGCAAATGTGCAAACTTTCGTCTATGGCTAATTTGAACAGCTTTGGTGCTGAAAATTGAGTTGATTTCAAGTATAGTTTATATCCCGTTGCTTGGGATGTGCTGCTTTTTACTGAACAAGATGTGGAGTTTTTGATTTTTGAGCCATCAGTGTATATTTGCATAGAATTTTAAAGGTTTTTATTGATTACTTCAGGAATCAAAAGGAAAAAAAATTTGCAGGACTTATATCGTCTAATACGACATATGGAACTCTATATTGTAGCAGAATAGCTTTCATTTTTGCTGCTATTAGTTTGGATAAGCTCGGAGTATTTTCATAGCGTTATAATTGACTTTAATCTGTTATTTTTCTATATAAATTATTTTATATTATATATATTATATACTCTCTGAACCAACGCAACTAATAATTTCTGCTTACAATGTCGTTTCCAACCGAAAAGTATAGACATTTCAAGTTTTCAGTGGCGTAACTAGACAGATGCTACAACATAGCTCTGGATAAAGTAAGCTTTAAATTGGAAGCGACCAAAAGTTATATTTTAGCACTAATGTACATTAGATAGTTCTGAAGAAGTCCACAAAACAGCTGGATGAAACGTCGACAATTTAATATACATTGTTTTAATTATCCTAGTCCAAAATCCCGAAAAGTTTAGATATTTATTATAAGAGATGGATGAAAATAATTTTTCGTGTTAAATTTAATACAAATAAACGCAACCGACATCAAAGTGGTCTATCAGCTCAGCCTGGATATAAAAGACGAGTTCAAAAGTAGAGTAACATCAAATAATTGTAACACCAGATAAAAAATAACACTGTACAATAACAAAAACAAGTAATATTATTCGTATACATATTATAGAACATACACTTCTTTCAATATATCACTGAATTACAATACAAATTGATAAAACCAAACCATATAGCCTAGATATTTTATTCCATAATAATAAGTTCTTTGGTTCTAGGACATTCCTCAACTGAGATATCTCGCGATTACTTTTGGTTTGTTACTAATAAAAAATTTTGGGTAAAAAAATTATTTTCGGGTAATTAGTAAATTGACATTAAGCAAACGCCACCACGTGGAAAAATATTAAGTTAATCTAATACGTATAGTTGGTATAGAAAGTTTTGTTAATAAACCAAACGTTTACGTTGTTTTGGTGTTCTATTTTGTGAATTATCATTTCAAAGAGGATTTACAATAACATAACTCAGAATCAAACTTAAAACAACATCTAGGGTGCGTAATAGAGCCATCATGTTGTTGACACTTGGTAGCGTCACGAGCGCCACCAACGGTCAGGTAAATAAAAAATTAAGAAAAAATGAAGAAAAATAATAATTAAGAAATTCAAATTATAGGAAAGTGATTGATTCTATTGCCTAAATGAACAAGATTAAAAATTTCTTAATTCGACTATATCAGTTTATTTGTATGAATTAAATATGTTAGGTATTACCGACGGTAAACGATTGTTTAAATTGACCGCATAACCGACATTGCTTATTGGCTAAAATTATGTTAGTATATATAATTTAATTTATATTGGTGTTGTTTTTGCTAATTATATAGGACGGTGATTGCAAATAGCAGATAGGTAAATACGATATTTATAAATATCGAAATAAATTGTTTTCTTCAAAAACTGCAACAAAAGCACACACATTTTTGAGACTTTATTATAACCAATAGGAAAATTTGTAATAAAATGTATTTTTCTCTAGAGATACTGAAACCTACTGCAGAATTACTAAAATCAACTTGTGATTTTAACCACATAAGACTTTTTATTATGTGACAAATACATACAATATAAATTATACTAATTCTAATATTATTAATTATACATACACGGAGGGTTCTGTTTTCCAGTGGCAAAGTATATTTTCTTACTGCCAGCTGTATTCTGACTTCTTGCCCGGAAAGAAAAATTAAATTTTCAGAAGTAAATTTTATATTTACTCAAACGGGCGCCTGAATTATTTGTATCGTCTGTCAGCTCTTCATATAAATTTATTTAAATTGCTGGATAGTTTTTCTGGCCTCTAGATACGAAATTTCGTTAATACATTGAGTTAAAAAGTTATATTTACGGTAGCAATGCTTCCGGTGTATAGCATATTGGTATACCGTAATATGCTTTTGCGGGCTGCTGACAAAGCCAACAAAGACTATGACTATATGAAACTATTTTTGACTGAAAATATTTCATACTACTAAGAAAAGGATACATTTTTTCTCCCCCCCTCTCAGTATCCTTTTAAATTCTGCAATGGGCAGAAAGATAAAGCAGGTTTGAATTAGCAATTATAAAATTTGTTACGCATTGTCTGTATTATAAGAATAATTATTTTTTACCCTAATCAGGCCTTATTTGTCATCTCCCTTTTCAAGGTATTTACAAAAAAATAAATTTTTAAATCTACCTAATATGTAACTTTTTTACGAAATACTCTCAGAAAGAAGAAGAAGAAAGGGTGATATGATTAAAGTTAATTTGCTAGCTCACATGTTAATCCTATAGGATTAGTTATACCCACTAATCTTATAGGATTAGTAGTGCTGAAAAACAGTACGTGATTACATCTATGTAGGCACTTTTGAAGCCCCTTAGCTTTAACTACCTGGTATAAAAATGTTACCAGGTGCTAGTTAATAAATTTGTTATGCATTCAGTATTCACTTAATAAAAATACAAGATGTAATGGATATAACAAATTAACACTTTAAATTTAAACATGTGTGTTGAATACAATTTAAATAAAGCATACCAGATTTTCTAACACATAGTTTTTGCAAGTTATAATTTAATAATTATGCCTTATTATATTTTATATTTTTTATATTTTAGATATTTTTTTGTTTATTTGTTTAAGTTTACTATTTAATTTTATGTAATTAAAATTTACTTATTATTATAGATAAGAGAAAAGTAAGTTTAATGGTTACATTCAACTGTAAAGAAATTTATTCACATCGCACAGGTAAATAGTTCGAGTTATATTTTATTACCATTAAATAATGAGCTTAAGATACTAAAAGAAAATATTTTAAAAGCTAAAGGCAAATCGATACTTGTTTATATAAACATAATATGTATTTTGAACAATAGAGCTAACACTGTATGAGTATATTCTAAAAGAAATTAAATTTTATCGAGCTGTTTTTGGCTTATTAACTTGACAAATATTTTGATGCATTATAATCCATCACCTAAAAATTTTATATTATTTTAAAGTCACAGTTAATATTTTAGTTGGTAAATCTATTCATGCACGTCAGTGATTTTTTTTTTCAATCTGATATTTAATGAACTAAAATATGCCACACAAGAATAATGATTATAGTTAATGAGTTATAATTTTATTTAAATTAATTATTTAAAACATATCAGCCTACATTTTTAATGCAGAATGCAAGCTTATGCAGATTCTGAAAAAGGCAGATTTTAAAATTAGTTTTTATATAAAAAAAAACACTAAGGTTTGGTATTTATTAGTTTATAAATAAATAATAGTCTATTCAAAAACTGTTCAAGAATTTACATTATCTGTATTATGATGGTTCTACTTTATGATCAGTTCCTTGTATAAACGTACAGTAAAGGGTGGTTCTCGCCTATCAATTATGTCTATTCAATGAAATGTTTTTATTATTATAAAGCAGTAGATATAAACTGCACAATTACACAGTACCCATGTATGTATAATTCCGATAAATAAATAATAATGAATTTGCATATTAACTATTAAATCTCTTTGTAAGTTAGAATAAAAATAAAAAATCAATTTAATTTAAAAAAATATCGGTTAGAATTTCTAGCTAATAATAAAGAACGGAGTAAGTTATCTATTGATAAGTTTCAAGTTGAATATTATTTGGTATAAATTTAATTTATAAATATAGCAATTCAAGTTCATTGAGTTTTAATGACGGATAAAGAAACAATTCAAAATGCACATTAAATATTTTCATGTAGTATGATTTACTTATAAGGTAAGTAATTTGTCATTATTTTTTGTAATGCTTGCGACATTTTAATTGTGTATGTTTTTACCTTCATTAATTGATATCAATTATCAAGATTTACTGGTTCTCCAACCATCCTTATATGTGCTTTGATTATTACCTAGATACATCTACGCATAATAAATATTAAACAATATAATTCGTATACCATAAGAAAGTTACGTGAAATTTAAAAAATGTAAAATTGGTAAACTTAACAGCTGTAATAAATATTATTAAACGTAAAAACAAAATTTCAGATTTTAATTGCTTCTCTATAACCTACAGAAGTAATTTATTCATACAAAACAAGAATTTATGCTCTGCGATAGGAATTTTGTTTATATAAAAGATCTAGATTGAATAAATCAATACTAAAGATTTGCAATCTACAAGAAAACACAGCAACATTATTAACTATTAACAATTTTTATACTTATATTATTTAAATATCAATTTTGAATATTTCTACAAGTACCGAATAGTAAAATTGATATATATTTTTTTTTTCAGTAGTATAAGATATCTTTTGCGTGGGGAAAATAGTTTTTTGAATTTTGAAAATTTTGTATTGCACTGAATAACCGTTTGTGTATTATTTTGTTTATGTATTATTTTTGTGTATTATTTATGTATATATAATTTTTAAGGTATTTATTATAAGGTAAGTTAATAAAAAAGCAATAGAGTGCCATAGATTCTTGTGCCAAGGTGCATTGGTTCCTCTGTCTTGGTAGTGGTGATAAACCATCTTTAACTCGGCAATGTTTACCTGCAGGTTCCAGGTAACATAATGAATTGCTCAAAAACTTACCTTCCGTTTGAAAGTTAGGTGTCAGAAAATAAATCAAGAGGACTTGATAGAAACATTTTTATGAGAGACAATGCTTTATTGAAAATATTAGAAAAATTTCACAATTTTGAAATTTGAATAAAACGTAATAAATAAACACATGAGACATTTTTTGATTATAGATTTGGAGTTTTAAAGTTGTTCCGCGTTCCGTCGGATGGGAACGAAACAATCGAAAGATCGAAATGGAATCGATTTATCAATACATATAATATGTATATGGTCTGTTTCGTTCCGATCCAATCCGATCTAGAGCGAAGAAAGCTTAATCCTACGCGTTACAAAGAAACCTACAAGTTCAATAAAATTTTAAAGAAAACTTATTCAGCACAGAAGAAAATGTTCAAACATCAACTGATTTGAATAATAGGTATATATTTAAATTGTTTATTTCGATCCTCGGAAAGATCCTTTAGGACCAATCCAACCAAACACAAAAAAATGAAGTTTTTAAGACAAAACTTAGATTAATATAAAAAATTTAGCATGTGTTACCAAGGTAATATAACATGTTTTTTCTGAAACTCGATTTTTGTGTCTGATGGGATTGGCCCTAAATGTACATCTCGGAAAAAAGGTACTTTGTTATAGAACGTTTAACTTTGCCATATTACAGAAATTTTAAAAATTTAGAAATAGAAAATTCCAGAATCAAAATATCGTTTCAATATAAACCTTAACAATACAAACTGAGAGAGCAATAAAGAAGTTCTGGGTAGCCCACTTTCCCCTCTACGGTCCTTCTGGTGGTTCACCGTTGTAGCAAAATTCGATGTTGCTAAATGCAGAAGCGCATGACAATAGAAAAAGTTTATATTTCTGCACTATTTTTGTGTCTTTCATTTTTTCTCTAAAATAATAAGGGAAGCAGGAATTTGCATAAATAAGTTTTTACATGTTAATTTCCTATGTTCGGCTAACTCATTCAGCACCCGGTATATTATGTTTAAAACGTTAAAATAACATAGCACAAACAGAAGATCAGTTCCAAAATTTGTCTTATCTACTTTTTATCAAAAGCTTTGGTCACATAATTCAGTTTTATACAACTTGCAGTCTTAATCTACAAACCCCATGTAAAATTTCGCAATTTAGTAAAATGGATAAGATTTAGATGGATAAATCTAGATATAGCTTCTCTTATGGACGTCTATTGGATTTTTTTAGGGAATTAGGGCAAAATTAAAGAAATTATTCATAATGGAAGAATTATTACAAAAGATTTTGTGATTTAACTTAAGCTGACAAATAATGAAATGTCGAAATAAAAAAAACTTAAGCCAACAGCCAGAGGGGGGCTACTTCCCCTTTACCCCTCCAACAGACGACAATCCATTCTCTTATAAAGACTAGTGGCAAACTTGACCAGAGTGTTGGGATCCCGTTGCAGCCCAGGCTTTTCAGTAGATCTTATCATTAAATTAAAAATAAAACTTTTTTAATGTGGGCATTGTTTCTGAAGTTTCTGATTTTCATTTGAAAATCTAGTCCACCCTTGATGAAGATTATTGTTATTATGTCAGTATTACATTATGTAAATATATCTGATCATACGTTAATCGCATATTAGCGTCATATTTACGTAATATTTGACACCACTTACAATGACTTTCTCATGTTGAAATTATGTTTGCGATAATTTGTGAACATACATACTTTATACAATATATTGCAGTTAAATGTAGTGTTCAATTCAGATGCAGAATACTTACATACAATGTTCTTTTACTATGATGTCAAAAATTGAAACTTTATTTGAAAGTAAGGTTATTTATAATGCAAATTGTATTCTGGATTCTGGATGTGGAGGGCAAACTGAAGTTCGCATGCACTCAGGCCGCAAAACGGGCCTATTATGCTATCCCCGATTGTTGTAGCGGGCTACCTTCGCATCTATTCCCCGAGCCATCCCAAACTTAAAATAAACTCGAGTATTTCAGAAAGTGGTGTCCCCCAACATGAATCATCTTTTTAATGCTAACGACGGGCAGTTGCAGAGGACATTCTCCATCGTTTCGTCTGCTTCATTACATCTACGACAGATTTATCTGTCAACTAGGCCCATTGTGTGCAGGTGTCTATTTAGCTAGCAGTGTTCAGTGAAAAAACCTGCAACAATACGCAGGTAGTCCAGGGATAACTGTAGGTAGTATTTTGCACGTTTTTCAGAGGGAGAACGTATTGTCGCCAGCGCCTGTCGGCATCCAATCACATTCGTTCATCTTTCAGCATGCCGTTTATGTATCTCCTATTTTGATGGCATCTAAGGTCTTAACGGCCGGCGTAATAAAAGGCTCGGGACCACAGGCTGGGTTACCCAAGCTTAGCCTCGCCAACTTATCGGCCCTCTCGTTGCCCTCATTACCTTTGTGCCCTTTTACCCAAGTTAAAGCATTGTGTGTTAATATCACATTCATTGCCCGGATGCATTGCAGTACTAGGCCAAAATTGTGTTTAAAATGTTATCAACGATTCTAGGAATTTTGTTAAAAAACATTTGTTCAACATTTACTCCACATATAATTTCATACAACATATTATATAGTATATTTGGTCGACGGTGTTTTAAATTACAATGCCAATACCATTGTATAAAATTATATTATAATTTATTTCTATAGAAAAATTTCATTTCTATAGAAAACATTATTTTATTCTATAAAACCTCTTTCGTATTAAAACATAACTAATATATTATAACAATATTAAAAAGCATAAACTACTTACAAACATATGGCAGAAATAATTTTCAAGTTCGATATACAAAACTTTTATAAGTTGATTAAGTTTTTGTAAAATAAATTAACAGATTTTTCGAGAGATTTTTGTAATAACAATCAAGTTATTCGTATATATTATGAAGATCTGTTCCTTGGGAATGGGATTAAATTGAGACGGTCAAAGCCGACCAGAAATATGGAGTAAAGCCTACACCGGCCAACTGTGGGAAGCGGGCAACTGTAGTTCAAATCCGGGTCGCGTCGAATACACTGCCGTGATCTAAAGCCCAAAATATATCTGTGGGATATGGGGAAGGCAATGGTAAACCATCCAATTAATTAAATTCCCTAGTACGTCACCTTGGCTTCAGCCAAGTGATTTTCTACGCACTGAATAGTGTTTGGTACTTCAAAAAAGCAGAAATGATATTATGTAGGTTTCGCGAATATCTAAATTAGTTCTTTGTAAAACGTTTGCGATTAGATCAGAAATGACCAACCCATGGGTCACATTTAAGTTGGTAATAGTAGATTTTGTAGTTGGTAGAACTAAATAGATATTGCCAAACATTCGTAAAGTATTTTTGAAAGGCATTGCGATAGTTGTTTTACGTGAAACACAGTGGTGTATTTACCTACGTTACCTATACTAAGAGAACAAATAAAAATTGATTTTTATTTTTTATATTAATTTATGGGGCGGCAAACCTTCTAGACCAAGTGAACCAAACATTTTAGGCCCAGAAAACCAAATTTTAAAATACGTCACTGGTGAAACAAGTGCAATATCTTCAACAGGAAGTTGAGTTGTGTGTTCGAGTTGTAAGCTTACAACGGTGTTGGTACCAACGAAACGTTTGCTCTTTTACAAGTAATAATTGTCTAAAGAGTTAGTATATTAGACCAAAAGTGAAAACGGAAAACCACAGTTCAATGCCTGGTCTTTCCGATTACACTGCTGTGATCTAAAGCTCAAGTTCCGTTTTCAACACTTTTCATAACAATAAGGAAATACTTTGTTGATGTGATAATGATTTTATTAGGTTATATTTTATTAGATATGTGATATATGTTGTTCGCTATAGATATTCAATACGGGTCCTAATACCAATTAGATACAAAATGCAGAACTACGAAATATCAAAATTCAAAGCTTGGTGACCATATACACCTGTGCGAAAGCCAAAGAAGTAGATATGAACTTATTTTATAGATTCAATGAACATATTTCGTAGATGCAATACACTACTATTTTGGTATAAACACGATAAACTTTTCTCAATTTTTATTAGTAAGAATAGTTTTCAAATAGGTTAAAAAATTATGTGGTACTGAACATTACAAACAAAAAAAGTTTTGAAGAAAATCTCTCAGAAACGGACCGTTTTCTAATTATAATGAAATCAAAATGTGATTATATATTACTTATGTGCTACTTATTTTGTTTGGATACAAAGATACAATGGTATTATTTCATAGATACAAAAAACTATTTTTATAAACTCAATAAACCGATTTCGTACATACACTAAACTGCTTTCATAAACACAATTAATTTATTTTATTCTAATTAATAAACCGAGATCTCAATCCAAATAACCGATTTCTAGATATAAATATAATAAATTTATATCTTAGATTCAATTAACTTATTTCATACATTACGAACTCGTACATTGAACTTATTTTATAGATACAATGAATTTATTTTATAGATATAGTGAAATATAATTTCATTTCATTAATTAAAATAGGTTCATGGCTTAATGAACTATATCATTGGTTCATTAACACTTTTATTTTATTTACGACTAAAAAGTGAGTTCATAGTTGCAATAAACTTTTTCGTTGGTTGACAATAAAATGTGATATGTCATTTCAATGGCATAACCCTGTAGTCCATTTTATAATATTATTTGATTGCTCACAAGGTTACAAAAGAAGTGTTCGCAAAATTGAACATTTATAGGCTCCTAATATGATTAAATCTCCTTTTCTCTTAATTTTTGCTTACTCTTTTTTTACAACTTTTAAAAATTTGGTAAATGATGAAGATATTTGAATTAATTTTACCGACATACTTTGATTTTTGAAAAACTTTATTTGCAAATAGAATTTTCAATAAATACGTGCAGTTTGTGATGTAATTAAATATATAAAAATTATTTACCATCAACAAGGATTGAATGACAGACATGTTCTTCTGACTTATTAGTCGTTATCTATAGCATGCACAGTCGAAGAATACTCAATTACACAACAAATACTAAGAACGCTACGGCGCGGCGCTGTAGTTTTTTTACCAAATGACACTGATGAAGACTCTTTGATTTCTAACAGAAAAATAATTGTGTTTAGTATAATATAGATACTTATAGGCTGCTAGTAGACGTAGTATATAATATAGATTTCTTTTATTACTGCGGACTGTATCAATTTAAAATTTCAAATCAAATTTAGGAACCATATTATTATGGTTGTAAATTATTCACTAATTTTTATACCATTTAATTTGTAATTTAACCCTAGGTTTCCACACACATTTTGTTGTCCTTACTTTTCCAACTAAGGAATTTAAATTTCAGTCTCATCTCTGGAATACACAAAATTCTCAAAATGACACAGCATTACATTTTGCCGTCCGGGTCTCCGAAACCCACGCTGAGAATGTAGGGTTAATAATCACTTTTATTATTATAGACATGTTTCCATACTACTCACATATTTCATTTATGAATATCAATTGATATTATAATCTTTATAAGCAAAGATTAATCTCAAATACCCGAAAAATTATATGAAGAAAAAAAAATATCAATATCAATTAAATATTGATCTATCAACAGATTTGGTGTAGATGGTTATTTATTGTAATTCTTTCTATTGCTAAAAATTTAAAAAATGTTTTTGATAATATTTTGGTAATTACATTAAGTTTTAATGTTTTATTTTAAAATTCCTTTTTTAATTAGCCTAATAAGCAATTCAGTATCAAGTTGTTTATAAATAAATTAAATAAATAGTTAAGTAGATGGATTTACTTGACCATTTTAAACTACATAATTTTTTTAAACTACATACATATTTATAATGATGACTATTGATGATAGAGAAGAATCTACTGTATTTTAATATATTAGGTACTCTATATAGATATAATCTATTCGGTTCAGGTAATCTCTCTTCCTTATGGGAAAGTCTCAATATATTTTATTATTATTATTAATTTCATTAATTTACCCATTCTGGATTTCTTATAAATTTTGAATAAATATGGTAGGTATAACTTGATAAGATATAAAATAGAAACTAAAGAAAGAAAACTAGTAGAAATAACATTGAGTCCTATCTTTTTTATTGATAACATATATGTAGTAATTTAAGGAAATTATGGTTGATACCTTGATTATAACTTATATTAACAACGTTCCTATTGCACTTGAACTTTAATCACATATTTTTTAAATTAATTCAATAAAATTGAATAGTACTTACAAGCAAAAATCCAAATAGCTATTTTTACAATAGATATAATGTGCATCATTTAGAAAAATAAAAATATTTTTTAAATAAATTCAAAAAGTTACCATAACAAAAAAGTGATTACGAGAAAACTGTACAGTTGTGATAGCAGCTCCTTGACTAATTAAATAAATTATATTTAAGTATGTATTGTATTACAAAAAGTTGAATTTAAAAAAAAATTGATCTACGTAGTTTTCTCATTTTCCTTGACCTACCGATGTGTTTTTTATACCTGATGCAAAAAATTTATTATTATAGGTACTTTGTGGCAATTTTTAATTGAAAAAATAAAAATTTCATTAAAATAAATTAGTATAGAAGAACTTCATAAACTAAATAAATTTAATAAATCTCGATTACTTAGAATTATGAGTAACTAAATATTAAAGCTTAATTTTCATTATGGTTTCAAGTACTTGTTATTTCAAAAAGAGGTAAAGCAATTTGTTTTCTTTGGATGTTTCCCATGACAAATTTGGAAGTTGAAATTCTTAATAATAATAAAAGAGACGTAATTTGTGTGAACCGATACCTGGTAATAAGTTTTTTCGATCTTTAGCAATATCATAAAATTATACCTAATACTTACCTTACGTAGGTATCAATTATTATAACAGAATGCAAAACATTAATTTTTTACAGAAAAGCCAATTATTTTTATGTATTTTAACCTTTTAAGTAACAATTGGTTTTACATATTAAGTTAAAAGTTAGAAATTAATTTAAAATATTATGTACATAACAATGGACATATGAATAGTTTTACTGATAAAGTTCATATATTGCATTATTACGAGTTTATCTACTGATGAAAGCTTAGCAATCCGAAACACGTGTTCAACATTGATGCTGTATAATATTATGCATATAGATATGATTTCCTAATTGCTATTACCCTGTTCTTATAAAATTTGTAATTACTTTTTATAAATTACTCAATTTTTTTCAGTCAGAGGGAAAAATTAATATACCCGGTAAATTCCGCATAAATTAACTTCTAAAATGCTAACCTGAAGATGATAGAGGTAGACTACTGGACATTATATTAGGTGCAGTATGTGGAGTTGGTAACCCGACGGGATCCATTTTCCAATTAACAATTGCAGAACGAGGAGAAGGAGTTACTGGAACAGTACAGCAACTAGACAATCCCGGAACACTGGAAAAATCGGTTCCGCCGCTAAGAGCATTTCCACTTGAAATTAACATTTTACATGTAATTTAATGAACTAAAGTTTTTTCGGTCATTAAAATATTTTGAATAATTAAACTAACGCACTTTTTTAACACTTGTAACTCACTGTAAATAAAGTATAATTAATTTCGTGTATAGTCCGATAATTAATTTAATCGATTACTACTAAATCGATTAAATAGAACGTTCTCACTCACTAGAAGTATCGAAGATGCTTTAATTTTCCAATATATGAATTAATGTTTATAAGAATTTTGTTTAACCATAAAAAATAATCAGAACACACTGAGTTGAAGCTTAAGTATTGCAAGCACGACAATGAATGACTGCCCAGCGCTCAGGAGCTGCTACCTGCCAGGTAAACGGTGCTACTTCGAGTTTGGTTGGCTACCTGTGCTTACCTGATAGGTAGGCTTGCACCCTCCTGCGTTCTGCCCACTGCGATTGCTCATCTTGATCTGCCTTAACTATAAGTTTGCCTTTAAATTGATTGAAATAGCTCTTACGTATTTGAAAATAAGTATCACAACGCATAAAGAAAGAGGTAAATTGAATAGATTACTGGTTATCTTTTTCTCATATTTTACTAAATTAATTACACCTACCTCAAGCTTCAAGGTTGTTTATAAGCGATTAAATTGATTAAATTGATTTTTGAGGATTTTATAACAAATACGAAAGCAATAAAATTGTAAAAAGTTGAAATAATTGCTTTGTGGAGTTTTCAAATAAACTGTACGCATATAAAATATTGCATAAAATTAAAGTTTTTATTAAAAATCTTATTTTTACTGATTTTATGCATCTTAGTATCCCGGTTATACAAATTATTTTATTATTTAGGGGCCTGCGACCTGGTTAGGCGTAGGCAGGATAATTTACATATTTATTATTTAAAATTATAATTTAGCTGATAATTAATTTTACAATAAAGCATTACGAAATCATATAAAAATCCATTTCTATTGGTTGTGTGAGCTTACGAAAGCTTTTATGTGCCCAATGGAGGTAGGGTTTCCGAGCCAATAGCTAGAACCTCAAGGAGGAGTTCCGCTTTAACGTAACTCCTCCTTTAAATATTTTTGAAAGTTCATTACAAATTACAACAAAAGAAAGACATAAATACGGCTTAGCTATGTAATTTTTGTGTTCGTTTTACTTATCGAGAAATAAATAACCAGTTGAAAATTCTTCAAGATGTTTTGCAGAGGTGTGAAATTATTACTTTTCTAGTCTAGTTTAGATATTACACCATGCAGTTAAAAAGGTTAATTGTAAGGAAATCGATAAAAAAATAAAAAGTTAACTAATACGATAATAAGTGAGTAATCATGCGATGCTCGACTAAGTATAATTTTATTGCTTTTAGCTTAGGCCTTGTATAATTTAGAACATTATTATATTATATTATATTATATTATAATATGTGATTATATAACCCGATTAATTCGTTCCGCGTTATATAGAAACCGCGTTACAAGAAACTCAGAAGATCTTACCAGGAAATAAAAAAAAACACATCATTATGATGAATAGTTGAACAGAAAAATAATAAAATTTATCATCCTTCTCAACCTGCAGAAATTACAACGGTTCCTCCGCTTTTTAAGATAGTGATGGACCTTTAAAATAATTTACCTCCTTTGAATTAATCGCATGATAATATGTACACCTTTACTAAAACAAAGTTTTTCAAATTTCAATTTTTTCCTAATATTTTAAAAACTAGATATTATTAGATATGTAAAAAAAATTTTGTTCTTCGTGTTTTCTGTAAAAGAACGAACAGGACCATAGTGAGTATTGGTATTCAATATTCTGTAAAATATGTTTTTCCTGTAATACTTCCTGTAATAGCTTCTGAAGACGTACGATTTCATGCGAGACATGTCAAGTTTGTAAATCGTTTTGTTTATTTGTGAAAAAGTATTCGTACAAAAATTTATAATAAATGTGAAAAATAAAAGTTAAAAATTTATGAAAAAATTTATATTTAATAAAAATCAAAGTGCTGAATTGCATTGAAAACCTTGAAAAAACACTCACAAAGGTTTTGGAAAATTTATATACAAATTACTTTCGTTTTTAAAAAATTTAAAAAAAATTAATTTTATCAAAATTTTCTTAATTTTTAAGAATAATTTTATGTATGAGAATATTATTATAATTTTATCATTTCTATATCTAAGGTATAGTATTTTGTATATACCGAGAAGGGATAAGTATTAGATCCCCGAGCGCGTATAGACTACTATTTCCGTTACGAACCCAAAATTATACCTTAGTAAAATTTACTTCAACTCACTTCACTTAAATGTCAAATTGGTAGTAAGGTGGCCACAAATATAGCCTAATGGCTATTGTTATTCTTTTTTTGGACCACGATAGTTCACTTTTGAGATTACTGTGGTTATCTTAACAACTATTGCCGATTTTGATCATTGCCCAAATTGTCTGAATGAGCTAGGCATAAACCGATATATTTTGCTGACAATAGTACTACTCCAGATTCGCAAAAATTACTGTAGATATTAGTATACGAATTATTACTGCTCCAATTACATTACTTCATCTACCAGAATATAAATTAAATGTCACAATTTTACTTAAAATAAAAAATTTGTATACATACATATTCGGCTACACGGAAAAAAAGGATTTCTTAAATGAAGAATATATATTTTCTTGAAATTATTTATTTCATTTAAAAATATAATTTCTTCGCGCAATAAAATATGCTTGTATTAAAAATATCAGATTTCTTCCAGAAAGAATATTTTTTAGTTGAAATATTTTTTTCTTGCAAAAAGAAAATACTTTCGTGCGGCTATTGAAAACAGAGAATTTCTTAATTCAAATGGTACTTATTTGAACCAAGTAATTTTTTTTCCGTGTAAATACACTTATACTTTGAAATTTAAGATATTGGTAGAAAATTATTGCTTTACTAGGCAAACAAACTTTTTGCTATTCAACAATGTCATATTTTTTTAGATCAATTTTTATTGTGGTTTTGCAGTATTCTAAAATTTACGAAATTATCTGAATTATTAGCATGGCATAACTATACCAACTTCAATATTGAAATTCTACAAAGGTTCTAGAATAAAGTTTTACTAATAATTGTTGATGCACCAAGGTACATGTCAAACAGCGTCATCCAGAATGACTTCTTAATGCCCTCTGTTAAAGAAGAAATCACAAGGTTTAGTGAAAGTTGTCGCGGGAGACTTAAAATGTACCCTAATGTGACAGCCAAACCATTTAGTACCAAGTGACGAACCGCGCCGACTCAAAAGGTTCAAGCCAGCGGATTTGACTAACACATTTCATTAAATTAAGTAACTTTGAGTTTGCCATAACAGTTTTAATGTAAATAATACAGACTGTTCACCGGAACACTCTGTGCATGTTGTACACTGCTTTGTCAACTAAGCTTATTATCTGTAGTTATGTAGATTGCTGAATAAATTGAGTTATAAAAAAAAATTGAAGAAATAATTAAATGACTACAGATACCTCGTATGAAAATCACAAGTTTTTTCAGTGTGAACAAATAGAATATTTTACAAATTACAAATAATATACTTACCCTGAAATACTTTGTAAATATGTATTGTAATTACTAATTACTATATAATCAGTCAACTTCGTATTGACAATTAGCAATAAACTTCTTGTAACTTGTAATTTTGTCGCCTCAGAATCAGAGTACACTGAAAAAAATGGTTCATCATATTGATTCATAAATATAATGAATTTTTCATCAATACATCAATATGATGAATTTTGTTCATCGGCGCAAAAATGATGAACTTTTGATGTACCTTTTTCTTCGGTGTATTCTATCTCTATTTTTCTAAATTCTGATGATTTGATTGGACGAATAAATAATAATAATTTATAGGTAATTAATGAGTACATGTACTTAATTTTGGATATGTTTACAGTTATCAAAATTCATATTTTAATTTTTTCAATTTTTTCATATTTATTTCTTCTTAATGTAACGCGTCACATAATTATTAGATTTTATAAGATACGAGAAGAGTGCAAAATATTTTATTTGTTCTATATAGCTAAAATTTTTCTATATTGTAAATTAATAAATATATAATATCATTAATTTTTTATATTGCATACCTTGCAAAGTGAGGAGAACGACACACATAATCGAAAAACAACTACAATTTACCCCTCGTTAAAATATAAAAATATTATAAAAAGTAAGTACTATTCACTTTAGATATAATATTATATTTTATAAGTATTGTCATTTTCGCAAAATGACACAAAATATCACAAAATAAATACATCGGAAATCATAATAAAATATATCACATTATTTAACTTTTCTGCTATTACTACTTACATATATATTATAAAGAAAAAACATTGCACGTTATATTAGTATATTACTATTAGTATTAATTAGCAATGTAGAAAAACTTAACCGACCATATAATGAAATTTTAAGAACAAGATAAGATGAACGATAACGAATATGTAACAATTAATATTTATAATATAAATCAACCCCACACTATAATATTATTCAACCGTTTAAATTTCTTTGTTTTGTTTAAAATTTATACTTCTAAATAATATTTAAATATGAATTAACGTGTTTGTTAATTGATAAAGTAGCAGGTGGAATATGTAAATAGGTATCTAAAGACCCTTCTTTAACAAATGTTGTTAAATGCTACTTGTCTCATTTGTAACTACGTTAGACTTCGTTAACGTTGTGGTGTTATATAGAATTTGTATATAGATTTTATATTAATTTATTAAAAATGATCTGTTCATAGCTCGGTGCGTGTATGACTGTGTTAGTGGTTGTAAGTCTATTTTGGTTTATTTAAAATATAGGTAATTTTTTTGACTTGTAAGGTAATATAATTTTAATTTGCACAATTACAGCTTTTCGAGTTTCAGATTATCACAATAATTTATATTTTGAAAAAATTTTTTATGAAGACAGCCTATAAGATAGATATATTATTTCTTAAAATGATTCCTTAAATATGAAAATAGTATTTGATGGGTCTCTTTTCAAGCTAATTAAACGCAAATGTACTGTAAGTAGCTCTATTATAGTACAAGCATAAATCGGCAAAAAAAAATATTTAAAAAAATTGTCGTGCTCAAAAGAAAAATAATATTATAGAAAAATTGTTTTTCCAAAAATAAATATGGGTTTGATTAAAATTTCTATGTATGATCGTACATACTAATATATTATAATAAATACTATGATGTGCAGATATGCTATATTATACAAAGTACAAGTTAATATAGAACATAATAATTTTTACATATTACCTACTATGAAACTGCGAGTTTCATTGCTTGTTGAGACAGTCGAAACACGACAATTGCAGATCAACGCGACTGCTGGTCAGAAACCAATTGGTTTCTTCCCTAGGACAGAATCCGTCAAGTTTCTTCCCACCTACTCAGTTTTAAATCAATCGTTTTAACCGTCAATTGATCTGACAGTGACAGTTTTTATATTTTATGAAGGTTAGATTAGTTAATGAAACTCTCAGATTCATTGCAGGTAATATGTAAAATAGTGTGTATGGCACGGGACGAAACACGATTTCAGACCAGGGTGTTGCAGCTCTCGCTGTCGCTCGGGCAAGCAATTCTCGCCCTGGTCTGAAATCGTTTTGTTTCGTCCCTAGCCAAACAATATACTATTGCAGAAGCAAAAGATATTTTTTTGTATTCAACTAACATAATTAAAACAATTATTTATTCTAAAATCATAAATAATATTAGTACATTTTAGCATTTTATTGTTTTGAAAAATAATAAATATTTCGAGGAATTCGTATTTGTTTAACTAAATGTAACTAATTAATTTCAATATATTAAAAAATTTTCTTTTATCAATAACCAATAATATATTCTGAATAAAGTTTATAATAAATTAAATGTTGACGAGCTCATTAAACAATAAAAATTAAATTCAACTATAAGTTATTAATTTATTAAGATATTAAAACATGCTTTTAATATTTAATTAGATGAAATTATTTATAACATATTACATAATAATATTATGGTATATTCATATATTATATCGTACTTCTATTTACTTAGTACTATACTATGTTAATACTATATTAAAGAATAACATATTATGTACTTATGTACATTTTGCTGTACTGGGTCAATATTACAACAATTAAAAAAATTTACTCTTTGACTTATTATGTTTATTGATTCCCTATATAAACTTTTAGCAGTGCAATTGTAACATAACAAACTAACTAAAATATTATATTATCATGTAGTTTAAATTTCTTAGAAATACCAATTCAATACCACAAAATGTGAAAATTTGTGTTTCTACTACTTGTTACAGAGTATTGACTAACACATCGATAGATTATGAACTAATGGAAAAATTCAAATGTCAAATTTAGAGCCGATCCTAAGGAAATTAAATGAAATGAAGTATATTATACTTTACAGCTCAGTTCCATAAATATTCTATACTTTAAAAAAATTTAAATCTAACATTTATATAAGGTAACTGCACCTAATAAGACCTATACCCTAATAAGGCCTAAGAAACAAAAATCGTACTTAAAATAATATCCCTTGCTCAATACCACAGTTACAGACACCTATTGCATGCAGAAGTAGCTAAAATTTTGCAAAAGCTGAATATCTCATTTGTAGCCCCCAGTGTTACATCATTTATCATAAAGTGAAACCGTGCAGCCCCAAATAATAAAAATAGGTTCAAATAAATCGTAAATATTTTTTGTAATATTACTACTACAGTTAGCTATATAAAATTAAATTTTTATTTTTATACATGCTTCGATGATCTTAAAAATTTGAGTATCGTATCGCGGTCCAAATATTTTTTTTTGTTTTTCTTACATATAGTGGTGTGCGCTTATTAAGGCCTACTAAATTTAACCATAGTCTTACTTCGTGTATCAAAATTTGTTTGCTTTATAATGTATTTTACAGTACTTTTGAGATATTACGAATGTAAATAATTAGTAGGCATATTTATTACTAAATCATTAACCTTTTTTTTAGTGATTCGAGCCGCTGCCTCCAAATGGAGCCATGTGGTCAGAAATTAATGATTTTGAGTGCTCCAAGGCGTTGTAATTAATACTTTTTTTAAGAGAATGTTTAGTTGTTGCATTTATGTGTTTATTGATTTCAAATACCAAATAATATTACGTATAATTTTATTATTTAAGTATGTTAAAGCAATAGGCCTTATTATGGTACCATACCAATAAAGGCTATTGGAAAAGTTTTTTAAAATGTTTAATTTAGTGTTTATCAATGGTACAAGTTACCATTTTTCGTTTATATTTTGTAGAAAATCTACCAAAAATATTATTGTTTTTAAAGCATGTTGACTAAATTGGATATTTTTCATTTTATTGCAAATCTCCCTCAGCTAGGCCTTATTATGGTCAGGTACATTACAATATTGTCGTGTTCAAAATCTCCATTCAATCCCCATATTTAAATTTTTATCGTTTTCCCGCTACGTAGTTAAAATTGCATCGGCAAGGTGGGCGAATGTAGTGTTAATAAATTAATTTGTTTTGAAGTGAGTAAAATTTTGATTATTTTGCATTGGAGTTGTGCAAAATTTGGACTAAAATTTTAGATTCTTGGATGATAAATTGGTATCCAATCAATTGATTTTCAAATTTTTGAAAATTGAAGTGGATTCGGATAAAGATTTGAATTTTTACGTTAATTAGATTGAATGGTGTAATTATAAATTTGAAGTTCAATTTCAAGACGACAAAAGGAAGTTGATATTGTCGTATCTCGGCGGAGTTACTAGTTAAGCTTTCATTCCATTTAATAATAATAAAAATAGTAGTTTATTTAAGTTCTAAAATTTTATTTTTGGATATTGGATTATTTAATTTTGAATTAAAACAGTTTCATGATCGCAGTGCAGTAATTTGGTCAGAGGTTAGGACTAGCTATTTGTGCAACGAGTAATGAAAAGTGCTATTTTTCCGTACCAGGCGTGAGATTTTTAATCGAGACTTTAGCCGAGATAAAAAAACACGCCGTGTACGGAAAAAGAAACTTTTCATACGTGTTCCACACAATATTTTTTCTACTATTGTTTCAATAACAAACAAAAAAATGTATCATTTAAATAATTAATTAAATAATTTAAATAATTGTTTAAAAACAATCGAAGAAATATTATTAATGTAAATAATACGTCTGCTTCAACGCAGAAATCGCGGGCAGTCAATCCGAGTAATCTCGGATTGCTCACATATCATTGTAAATATTTATAATAAATAAAATGTGAGGAAAAGTAAAACGAACTAGTGCGTGAAAAACCTACTTTACCTTACTCTAACGAATATCGAAAAGTTACACTTTTTCAAACACTAGTAGAAAAAATATTTTTGTATATTAACCCCTATCACATCCTATTTATTTCACTTTTTTATGTCATTTACACTCTATAATTTTGTTAGGTTACATTATAAGCGACAAATTAAAAACAAAATTGGGGTGGCAAGAAACATGCCGCGAAAGTATGTTCCTAACCCCCCATGTGAAGTTACTACCCCCCAATCGTGAACCTTCTTATGATGACACTATAATAAGCCCAATGACGATGATATTTTTGATCAGGAAGCAACAGATGACGAGGATGATTCTTCTTCTGAGAACATTGATTCTAGACTTGTCAAATTCAATATAACATTTCCGGATGTGCACTCTGTAAATGCAGGAGATATTAGGTCTGGTAACTGGTTAATATAGTGGATTTTCAAGTTCACTCATGCGGCGCTTCTCCTTTACTTCTTCTTCATATTGATGGATGGAACATTTCTCAGGGATAAAATAACCAAGATAGCTAATGGATATTAAAATAAATTAGAGCGGCCTCCGGAATGGATAATTACGAAAAGGTAACCAGTTCACAAAAACACCAAATTCAATTCCGGAAAATTTTTTGATTATTGCTTAACTAGTTTTGCTAGCTAGTCACTATAGTCGCCGCAAATCAGCGTTTGAAAATGCAAGCATCGCTTGCAAAACTAGTTACGAAATAATTAAAAAAAAAAGCT
This sequence comes from Cantharis flavilabris, assembly GCA_949152465.1. Lineage (NCBI taxonomy): Eukaryota > Metazoa > Arthropoda > Insecta > Coleoptera > Cantharidae > Cantharis > Cantharis flavilabris. The sequence continues at coordinate 25,259,463 of OX424439.1, forward strand.
TTGAACAAACATTTTTTATACTTTGACTATATACAATGCATAAAAACTTTTGAATCAAAAGTTTTCGTTATAATTATAATATAGACAAAGCATCATAAAAAGTTTCGGTTCAAAACATTTTTTTATCAGTGTATCGTCTTCTATTTGTTAAAATCAAAATTAAATCCGGTTTACGACCAACTGTGACAAATGAAAATCAAAATTCTATTAGATTATCAAATATAATGGAAACATTAGCTTTTAAACAAATTAAATTGTGTTTGGCAAAATCTACCTGTATGACCGATACAGTTTTGAGAGCATTCACAAGTAAGCTCATAAAACCTCGATTTGGTCAAAATGTCCGACATAGATTTTGCGTTATTAATAAATTTGTCTGTTTTAAAATAATCAAAATAAATTTTGACTGACTAATGCCCGTATTCACCAACTACCATAGCACTATTTGTTGAATAGAATGACATTATTACAAAGCAAAAAACAATGCAAAATCTTGTTTTTATTCGATAAATAGTGCAAATTTGTAGTTGGTGAATACGGGCATAAACTAAATTTAAAAACTAAAAAAATGTTTGTTAAAATTTAATTTGGTATCAATATTAGAAATCGAGATAAATTTAATTCTGTCTAATTTTTTTTAATTTACTTTACTGAGAGGAATTTTAGATAAACGATTAAGAAAGGTGTAAAAAACCAATTTTATGTGTAAAAGGATGTTCAGAGCTGCTATGAATTACTGATCCTTTCTCTGTTGATTTATGGAAAATATCAAATGAATGAATGTTGTTTTCTTTAATGAGAGTGAGGTCTAGGTAGATAATTTTATTATTAACTTCAATTTCTTTTGTAAGTTTAATATTCTCATGTTATTTATTAATAAAATTAAAATTTAGATCTAATTGTCTATTTCGACATATCTATACCAATAAATTATATTGTTTACAAGCTATATGGAAATTAATAAGTTAAAACAATTATCTTATATATTAAACAGTCAATCTGACTTAAATTAAACAGCCAATTTTTGGATTATTAGTTATATAGGCATAGGATTAACCTATATGAGCGGTTATTTTTTATACACTTATTAAGTGTATTAAATCACGTTCCAAAAAAACAAATTTTCAAAAATTCTTGTTTCTACACACGAATGATATTTAAACAGATTTTCTCTAAATTTCTTTCTGGTTCATCGCCTGATGATGAATCGCAGACATGAATTTTAATTTTCACATAAAAAAGCTATAGCAATTTGGTCAACGCCATTTCAATGGAAGAATTTTTGTGCAACAATAAATCACCCTTTTATGTAATTGTTGTTTTAATTTAGAAATTGATATAGTACGTAACAATTATCATCAATTACAATTAACCTTGTATAAATTTTGCCATGGGCAAATCCCTGTGATCAGACCTAGATCAATGATTGTTGGTTCATAGATTGGATAATTTGTATTGTATTGGCAATAAAAATTAAATAGTGAAAGAATTCTATTATTACAATACATAAGTTGAACATTTTTTGAATGAATGCTCAATTAATTTGTTCTACACCATATCGTACCTGCGGTTAACCAACCCATTACATAAAATATGTGTATATAGTAAGAATCCATCTATATTTCTAAAACATGAATAGAAACTAAATGTTTCTTTGACAGACAGCTTTGTTAACCCATCAATTTCGACCACACACATCAAATTTTGCGATGAATTTATTTTTTTACGCTTAGTGTAGCATTACAAACTCTAGCTTACATCTACAATTTAATAAACTTAAAAATTTAGAAACTATAATTTAACCCCTTAAAAGGTAATTATTTATAATATGTTAAGAATACCTAATAAAAGAAGTTCCTATACAAAGAGTTTGTTTAATAACCACCTATGTATTTCTATTTTTAATGGCGATCCTCTTTTGTTAAACGTAAAAACCAAAAAAATAATATTTTAATAATAATGAAATTTACATTGCAACATATGTTTTAACAAAAAATCACAACCACAAGCATACAGAATCGATGATATCTTCTCATGCATACAAATCTGCAATTACTTTATAAAAACTCAGGGGCATTCAAAACACAATAATGTAATGCACACATGCTTTTTGAGGGAACAAAAGGTTTTTCTTAAAGTAATTGCAGGTTGAACAAGTCAAACATAGATTGTAAAAAGAAAATAACAAGAGTAATGATAAATCGTTAACGGCATCTGTTGCTCAACCTGGATGATATTAATTATATAGGCATCTAAGTAATACCTATTTATGTGTAATAATATCCCTATAATTTTCTAAATATCCGCTTAAAAAGGTGCGTTTTTAAGTTTAATTGCATAGATAAATTCTAAAAGATTTTGTTTGTTTCTTTATTTGTTTATAAATTATTATGACTAATGCTGCTGTGAAGTTCGCAGTGTCTTGATTAGCTTTTAATTGATATTCCAGTCAAGTTATGTTAAATAATGTGCAAGTAATGTTTTTAATTAGTAATAATTAAATAACTTACTTTGGTCAACTAAAATTAAACTTCTATTATACCGTGGCTTCACAAGATGTACTTATTCCCGCCGGACATTGTAATATTTAAGTAGATAATACCTATGCATTAATTAGAAGTATAGCTAAGTATAGGTTTTTTAAAACTTTATTTTCATAAACTTTTGTTATAACTACTTACGTATTGTTGTTTCATGTTTCGTCCATTTTTTTAATTTGTAATTGGTGCGCTTGGACACAATGTCCTTTTAACATATAATTTATGACGACAGATGTCATCAAAAATTTAAATTTCATTAGAACATAAGTAACCATGAAATCAATACAAAATCACCTGCAAGCATTTTGTGTTACGCCACACAATGCCGAATGCATCTAATAAATAGCATTTCTTGATTCAAAATGAATTTTTAGTTTTTTATAAATTTTTAATTCTTTATAAATTTATGAAAATTTGAATTTTTTAATAAATACTTTTTGTCTAATTTATATTTTTATATTAACATCTTTATTATCATCTTCGGTCATAATCTGTCCACTCAAGAGAAAAAATTAAACATTTTTTAGACTTTTTGATTGTTTACACTGTTTCTGTATTTTTAGTTAATGGTGGCAATCATCAATCCAGAGAGACCGGACGGCTTTATATTATGCCTTCCAAAAGACGGAGACGGTATTCAGAAAATTTTTTCAATTTTTATTCATATATTTATTTGTTTGTTTCTTATTTTTATTAATTAGCACTGTGAGAGCAATGGAGAGACCCCCCAAACATAATAATATATTATTTTTAAATTTTAAATAAATATTAATTTAATTATATTTTTTCCGGAATTTCATTCTTTTCCAAACATAGTAAGTTCATTACAATTTTGACCCAATTTTACTTGGCTTCGCTTAGAATTGTTTTTTTTTGTGGCTATTGATAAATAATTTTCTTCAATTTTTAATATTTTGGTTATTTCTATATTCTTTTTTATTTAGTTCAAATATTTTTCTTGTTTTTTTACATTTTTTTCACTTTCTTCGTTATGTGCGGCAGAAGATCAGAAATAACCGTGAAAAGAATAGCATTGCAAACATCTGAAACCCCCCCGAACCCCCTGTCACATTTTTGTCACAAATTTGTCACAAAAAACTTTTAAAAAAATTTAAGTTTATATGCTATTTATTTTGTGTTTAGTTATCAATAATAATTTACTGAAATGCTTGGTTTTAATTAAATTTGAATCAACTACTACCTATAATATAATCAAGTAAATGAAAGCACTTTTTATCAAATGTCTATATTTTGTTGTCAAAAATAATATTAAATCAATAGAAAATACAACATAAAAATATCATGTGTTATAAAGCAAGAAAACTGTTGTGTGCATATTATAATTTTGTGACAAATTGTAGAATGTAATAAACATAAAAATAAGTTTTCTATAATTAAGAAAATCTATAAATATGCAAATTCTACAGAGTAGCTTATCAGTAGTGCTTGGGCTCGTAGATTGGCTAACTTAGCAGGGTAAGTAAGAGCACGCACGTGATATTAACCCCGATTTATATTATTATGCAAATATTTCTTATCTAACCTTTATTCAAATTCAAAAATAATGTTGCCATTGCTATACGTATATAGGTAGGTCCTTACGTGTTGTTTTAAGAAATATTATTCAGCCATTGGCCACTCGAAGCCTTCATATCACGATAACCACTCGCAATATGATCTTAAATAATAATTTTAATATAATATTAAAATACTCTGAACTCATAAATCATAGTTAATGGAATATATTATTAGCTAGGTAACATTTTTCATAAGTCAAATAATATTGTATGCTTTAAAAGTGTCGTTTAATTTTTAAAGTTTCATTTTAATAAAACCAGGAACCTGCCATATTCTCTTACTCAGAATAATATTGGAGACATTTTTTGCATAATATATTTTGCTTCCGCAAAACTGGAAATAAGTTTATTGTTAAAAATTAATTATATTTATTATGTTTATATTATTATTATTTTTATTATGAAAAGACAGTAACTCTTGGTAGACATTTATAGTTTTAATTAATTAAACTTGAAAACAAATGGTGCAAAATCAAAAACTTTGCTTTTTTTTTATTTTACTTCCAAAATTAGTTATATCCTGTTTAATGTCAAGATTACATTTTAATATAATAACACATAATGTACAATAATTATTATAGTATAGTATGGGTTTATACACTCGGAAAAAGATTTGTCGTCGTAACAAATTCTAGTGTAGCTTTAGCATCAACAGAATTTTTTGCAGTTAAAACAAATTTTGGGAAAAACAAAAGTTGGGAAAAAAAAGTTTGTTCTAAACACAAAAAACTTTGTTGTATCAGCAAAAAACTCTGTTGAGGCTATAGCTAGTATTATAGTCGTAACATTTTAACTCGAGCATGACTAATGGTTTTATGCAATGAGATCCAACGCATAAAATTTGGTTATCTTTGTCATGCGCAGACAAAAGGTAACTATTAGAAAAGTGACAGAAAATAAAAATACTTCGAATTGTGCGCTTTTTTTCAATGAGTCATGCGCGACTTAAGGATGTATAGGAGATACAATCGGAGACAAAAGTATAGTTAATTTGAATTTCACGAATATTGGTCTTATGTGTGTAGTAAAATACTTTGTAAACATCGTAAACGATAAACAAAGTTATAAAAATGCATGAAGAAAGGTTTTTTTCGTTTAAATCGGTTTATTTTCTGAAATTACAAATATTAAATTTGACATAACAAAAGTTTTATTAGTCTAATAGACTAATAGACTATCCCTGCAATCCAACCTACTATCTAAGTAAAAAATATAATAATTTTTATACGTAAAATTTGATATTTGTTGTTAAAACTAATAAAACCGAGATATACATAATATTTATAATACCAACAAGTGTTAAATATGTTTAGGGTTCTTTTTACGTCAAAATTTATATTATTTTTAGAGAATTGAACGTGACAACTCTATATCGGTTGTTCAATTACTAATTAATTTCTCGAAAACGTGGTAGTAAACCTTGATGAAATTTTGCTGAAACCTTCTTCTATTTACAAGCTATAAACTACAAAAAAATTAAAAAAATTCCTATATTTTGATCATATATTTTAAGCTAATATATTCAATAAAATGTTGATTTTCATAAAATGACTTTTACATTATATAATATTTTTAGGATTTCTTAAGATTTAGCTTTAGATTTTTATTTAGACAAGTATTTTACTGTTTAACACCTTGTGATTGTCTCTAAAAGCAGACTGTTAAGTAAAACCATAGATGTGATTTTCTTGAATTTTAACAAAAAGTCAACATCAAATTAAAACTGCAAGAACTATTGGTGTAGTGAATCGATTTGAAATTTTTTTTATTTTATCGCAAGGTCAATAATGACATGTGTACCAATTTTCATCGATATCTTATATTTTTGAGTTTTATTTTTTGTCTCCTATACATCCTTAAAATGGTTACGACTATAATGATTTTGTTAGGACGATAAATCTATTTTCAGAGTGTAGTTAATTAAAGATATCAGCAATTAATATTAAGAGTTCCCAGCGTTTGGATTTGTCTGGAAGACGGACAAGCGTACAAATTGTGGGAGTGTTTTTATATTTATTACAAACACAATCTTTTTCGACTTAACCGTGATGATCCAGACCCAATCATAATTTCTATGATTATCTAACACACAGTAGAGATTATATATAATGTTACATTTTGAAAAAAGGTTTGTAGTCGTAACAAAGTCGTTAGCAGCTATATAGCATCACCAGAGTTTCTTGCTGCTACAACAACTTTTATGCTGTCACAACAAAGTTTTTCATGTTCAAAACAAAATTTTTTTTACCAACAAAAAAAACATTGTTGTTGCAGCAAGAAGCTCTGGTGAGGCTGTAGCAACTAAAGACTTGGTTACGACTACAAACCTTTTTACAAAGTGTACGAGAAACAAATTCATTTACAAATTTTTTAAATTTCAATTTGATTTGTCCGATCATGTTGGTACCTCTATGACAGAAGGAAGACGGAAGAAGCAAAGATGCAGTTACGAGTATGCTATAATATTTTATCTTTATAATATACTCCAATAATGTTTATTTTAAATTTTAACAAATATTACTACTTACTTTTTACTACATTAGTTGTACTGAAATTTAAAAAAAAAAAATGCAAACTCAAATACTTTGCTGTTTACGCTCTTAGGTAGGAAAGAGTATTTTAAAATTCTAATTAAATTAAAATTGGAATGTACGATAAAGATATTGTTTTGACAGCAAATTAGTGACAAGTTTCAAACTAATTTATAATTACACTAGCTATCGCTTTTACTGCGGATAAACGTTGTTTTAAACGTCGATATCCTGGTAAGATTTACGTACCTGAAATTATCTCTTCACTATGTGAAGAGATTAACAAAAACAAACTTATTTTCCAAGTTAATAAAGGCAAAATTAGATTAACAATTTTAAAAACTTGAAGCCACCGTCTGACTACTTAACACGTACCTACTTCTTATCCTATACAAGTCTTAAAGCCCACAACACATTGCTCAATAAAAACAACACGTTTAATAGGAACAAGTAGATGAATATCCAGTGTGTTTCTCGACATTACGTCCTTTACCTGCAGTGATTTACACAGCGGTAGTGGATTTTATCCTAACATCTTATTTCCAAGCATCTTTAAACATGGTCAACAATTTTTACTTAATGGTACTATTAGTCAACCTACCTTTTATTAATTTTTAATTACATTTTTAATCAAAAATTATTGGTGATTAATTTTATTTTAAAGAAATTGATCCTTTTACAAATTAAAGTACATTTTATTAGAATAATTTATTATTATTAACAGTATACTAATATCTTTTGTACGTCGGCTGTCATTGACCTAATATTTGACACCTAGGATCCAGACGCTAATCTACTAAGGGTAGAAAAATAGAGGTATACAAAATTACAAATGAGTTTATAATTCCAGAAACATCAGAGCTGCACATGAGTGAGAATTGGAAATAATACAGCATACATAATATTTTATAATACGGTTCAACGGTTATTATAATTAAATTTACTATTGCCCATTAGTTGTACGTAACTCTGGTAGGTATTAAGCATTGCCCATTATATCATTATAGAAAATTAAAGGCCATTGTGGTAATTGTTACTTCTCCATAATTGATACTATCCATGGCAATTATTTTTTCAATTTTTTGTATTTTAAAAATTATTTTCTCATAGGAAATATATTTAATCAATAAGTATGGTTTTCTGTTAATCTAACAAGTAAAATATTAAAAATTAATGTATAAGAAGTAATAATAATAATAATAATAATGGTATGAAACGGATATATTTTATCTGTTATTATTCAATTTACGAGTGTAATATCAAATTATAGGTGAATGTTATTTGTTGAATTCTGTATTAAAATCGTCGTACATGTATCATTAAAAATAATATTAACACAGAAAAAACTATGATTCAATAATAATTTTCAAGAATTTTGATATTTAAGTATAGTGCGGTAAAACTAATATTTTATTACTTGAGATAAAGAGTACCTATATCAATTATCACAATAGCGCAATAATTACGTATATTCTAGCACATCACGCTATCTTTACGGTTATTTCAGTTACCTGCAACATTGGTCTGTTGTGCGGTGTCGAAACTATTTATTGCACTAAATCCTATAATTTTGACACGACAAAATTTAAACGTTTTTGACACGATATAATATAAGAATGTTAATATATCTAAGAAAATTATATTTCGATTCGTGTGAACGTTCACCAAAATAATACGTTTTCACTTATATTCAAAATTGTCGTCTATTCAATTTTAAGTATCATTTTGTGTCCTGCAGTTATTGTTGAATAGTATCCTCTTTTAACTTAAAGACAGTTATCAAAGCTATTAAAAATTTTAACCATCGGCCGTTGCAACTTGTTAGCTTCTGACTCACCCACCTTAATAAATGGTTACATTCATTTACCGCCGAAAACTTATACTACAAGTTGACACTATAAATATGTATAAAAACGTTAAAATGTTAGCTTTCAGTTTCATAGATTCTATTCATCACAAGATTTCACGAGGATCCCAAAGAAAAGCCAGCACTTAGTTATAAGAAAAAGGTTGCCTGATGGAACTTCGTCATTAAATATCAGCTTATGGATGGTCTTTGCTAGTAGAAAACCGGATAATACAAATATAAAAACTATTGAAATCATCAGCGGTTGATTACTAGGGTGAGGGAGCATTTTTGAAAAATAACAAAAATATCAAAAAAAATATATAGGTATAAATCATTGGTACTTCCTCACGCGCCCCCATTTTTTAATATGTATTTCGAAATCTTTAGAAAATTAAATTTAGATATCTCATTATCTAAAATGGATTATACAAAATAGGTGCGTTTGTCGCTACCAGCGCTTGGTTATTAGAAATTATAATGGAAATGTAAGCTATCATTAATACAAAAAGTTAGAAAAACTAAAGCAATTAAATAATACAAATAATTGCTTTTCCGATAGTTTTAAAAATAAAATTCTAACTTTGTTATTGATATTAATAATGCAGGTTTTATTGTAAACTAGAAATCAAATGCAGTCACGTTACGTTTTTGTATAATTACACAGAAAAGGCGATCATGATAATAATTATATGCATATTACCGTAATAATTCTGTAATTACAAACTTAACATGAAAAATTAGCATGTAAATTTAAATTGTCACAAAAACGTAAGATATTTGTTTGAAAGTAGTTAATTGCAAAATTTGCATGTTCAGCATTAAACGTTATTACAAAAATTGCATGCCAGTAAGATTTTGCTATTAAGAGCACGAAGCATTAATTTTATAAATATCTATCACTACATTTCATCCGTACTTCTAGCGACAGTTGTAATAACTTTCGTAACATGTTATACTACTATCACAGAAATCAATTGAAGATAAATCAGTAGGGATGTCCCACTTCCAGTTCAGATAAGATTTTTCCTATGATACTAAGCTTTTCGCTTCTTTTTGCCAAGTAATGCAAACCAAAATACAACCAAAACTCCAGCGAACCATAACTATTTGGTAAAACATTCAATATACCATACTATATTTATAAAACTGTAAATAATTAATACAATACAATACAGTACAATGCAATGCAATGTTTTACTAACTTACTCGCTTCGGTAATTATTCAGCCAGTGCTGGATTAATAATATTTGCATCCAGAGTTTTTGATAAATTTAGCAACCAGCTTGTCTATCTAATTCAATATAAAGGCATGTACGCATGTACAATATTGCAATCAATATTTGGCGCCATTGATTTTTAAATTGAAGATTCCATTTGGCCAAAAATTATGAAAAATTTGTTAATATTAATTTCATATTTTTTTCCCGGGTTTCTGGACCATTTTCAATAAAGCTACTCTGTATTCGTCTACGTTTTGCCCAACTTTGTTACGGACCTCGTCAGGACCAAATATTGTTTTATTAAAGAATATAAAAAATTGTTTTTATTAAAATTTGTATTCTTAATTTTTTATTATATTTAAAATAGTGTGGTATAGTTCTCTGATTAAATCGTTGGTTAACTAATCACGGTTAATGCTTAACCGTGATTATTGAACGAAAGCGTTCCACCAAGTATTTTGTATTTATGATTAGTTAATCATGGTTAAATGCTTGGACTTCGGGTATACTCGGATTTTCCATGCAGAAGCTCTTCTGATTGGTTGATAAATAGTCACGTGAAACTTTAGTTTGGCAAGGGTTTAGCTCGGGGTTTAGTGAAAAAAACAGAAATATGCATGGAATTTTATAAACTAAACTTGGAAATTATTATTTCAATTATTTATTTTAAATTAGTAAAGTAAAACCAACACCTAAGATTAACCCAAAGGTTAATATTGAAAAATTGAAAACCAAATTATTAAATAAACAATAATTATTATAATAAACATAAATTTTCTTATAGGTTTACTAGTTAAAATAATTATAAAAATTTTTTTTTATATTTTTCGAAAATCGTCTACTGCTGTATTTCCAAAAGTAGATCATTTTAGTTTGGCTATGTATTTTCAAAATGTCAACAGTACCTATCTTTTACTATAAATTGAAAGAAATGCGCATGCACCGACCATTAACCATGATTAAACTCATCTAATCGCCCAAAATCGGTCGGTTAGTTTAACCATGATTAAACTGCTTTAACCATGATTAAATAGATGGTGGAACACTCTTTTACATTTAACCGTGATTAACCCCAACTAATCATGATTAAAGTATTTAACCAGAGTTGGTGGAACCGGCCCTAAATACATTAATTATTGTATTAAAATAGTACATTGTAACTAGGTCAAATTTGTAAAAAAAAATTTAAACTCATTATGTTTCTCTTTAGCTTTGTTGAATGCAAAATAAAATAATAGTCACAAATTCGAAAAATAAATAAATACAAAATTGTATAATACAATAATAGGAAGGGGAGAGGCTTGTAACTTGACCACTTATAGCATTTTTGCTCCATAACTCATCTTCAAATTAATATTTTTGAATATATAATGCTACCATTGGAAAGAGAACTTCATAAGCTAAATTTTTGCTGAAGACACTTATTAGCTTACTCAAAAAACAAAAAAGTTATGACCATTCTTCCGAAGAGGCTAAAAATTGGCTCATTTTATTTTTGGCATGTAAGTTGACCACCCCCTAAAAAGTAGCTGAAAAGTTAAAAAACTTAACTGAAATCGACTGATGTGCAAAATTAATCATCTTTTATTGAGTTTTAAGAGAAAAAGTGAAGAAAAAAGAATAAAAAACATCAAAATTGAATTAATTGTGATAATTTTTCGCGCTTCTCAGCCTCCTTGGACATAGCAATGGCTTTCTTGTCTTTAGCAACGAGCTCCTAGAGCTTAGCAGCTAATTTCTTCTTCGCTTTTGTAACTTTTCGCCTTGTGGTCATCTTACATTCTCGACGATTTTGAAACAAACTCAAAAACAAACATGCAGAAATACGATATATTAGAAATTCACTTTGGATTATTAAAATTCAATGGAATACGAGTTTAGCACATATATTTACCATAGGATATCAACGAAAATTGTTCACTTTATCGGCAAACTGAAAAATCAATATTTTAAAAACATAATTTTTTTTTCACACAATGTTTGTTGGAGCTAGTGCGACGCGTCTATTCACTTCTAAACCACATAAAAATTGAAGGCTATGTCAAAGAGCACGATAACAGTTGAAACGGTGGTATTCCAATTGACAGTTTTTTCTAAAATACCGGTTGGTCATCTTACATGTATGGTCAACTTACAAGCCTCTCCTCTATATTGTCGTGTTTTATTTATTAAATTAAGTTAATTATGAGCCTTTACGGTAATTTTGTTGTTCAAATTTCATCACCCGATGAGAAGAAATTAAGTTCTTAAATAAAATAAAATAATATGTTGATTTGTAGTATAATCCTAAAAAGAGGAAAGCTTTAGTTATAGATTTCTAAAATAAATACTTACCCGATGAATTATTTGAGATCATTTCATAGTTTTGTTTAAAAATAAAGATGTTTTTAGATCACAAAATCTTCGAATGAGAGGATGATGATTAATAATGATCAGGGCTGTAAATGATAATACATTTAGGGCCTAAAACTTAAAATAAAAGTGTTTAAAAATTAAAAAGAGAAAGTGTAACAACAAAAGTTAATACTCACCGATCGAATTTGGCGCCATTGTTTTATGTTTGTAAATTGGTAATTTTGAAAATGGTAAGAACAAAATGCGCAGAATACAAAAAGGACATTGCGACTGAGACCACCAAACGTGTAAGTTGATAAAATTGTGTCTCGATAAAATATAAAAATTTAACCTGCAATCATAAAAAAAATTAGTTAAAATTTATTAATGTCGCAATCAACAAAACAAAGTTAATATTACTTACCGTCGATAAAGAGTGAATTAGTTAGTAAACAAGAAATTAATAAGTGGAATTATCAATTAAGTGCACAAAAATAAAAATCACACAAGCAAAACTTTTGAACCACCAGTAGCAGTTTTAACGTGGGAAACAACAGCAATATGATCACCGGGAGAGGCAGCTTCCAACTTAAGCACAGGGTGAGCGCAATATTTGTGAAATAAAACTTAAACATTTTTTTAACAACTTAATAAAACTACATCGTAATGTTATAAAATTTTATTATTATTGAAATTGAGTCATTGCGTTAAATTTTCAATTAGCTACGTTGCAACAATTACGTTTTAAATAAATTGAAAATTTACCCATACGGCTTCTGGTCAGATATTAATCGTTCTTATGTTAGAATAAGATTTAAAAACATCTGTACAATTTTGCTTCAACTCAAGTAAATATTGAGGATTGGATTGGTATTTGTTTGGAGAATTTTATAAATAATTTGTGTTATTAAATTTAAAATTTATCAACGTATTATCGTTTTATTTTATAAGAAAACATCACAAAGAGTCTCCTGCTATCAAAGATGGATGTGCTCCAGCGAGGCGTTTTTCAGTAGTAGGTTTTATTTTACGAATTATTCCGCTGGGGTCATCGCAATATATTAAAAGCTTTCAAGAACCATAAAAATTATTATTCTTTTTCTATTGTTGCTGTTGTCATTTTAATTTGTTAAATAAAAAGAAAGAATTTTTTTACTATATTTATTTATTTATTATGTTTTCTGTAGGTATTTTCATGTTGTTATCAAATAACAATTGTATAAAAACTGGTAACTTCACTTTTGCTGTTTCTCTTAAAAAATCTCTCTTGTTTCTTTATGCAATTTCTTTACAATTATTGCAGTTAATTCTTTTGCCATTCCTAAATATTGTACATCAGAATAATTCTTCTGCGATGTGACAACTACTAACTGAAATTTCAAATGAAAGCAGATTTTTGTTTCAAGTCTTTTCACAGCTTTGTTTTGCTTGGATGGCTCGTTTCTGTCTGTACAACCTGAAATTTAGAAATTTTGTTGAAATGCCAATTTAATGAAATAAAAAATTAATTTTTGAAGTAATAATTATTGTTATTTGAAAAACATTATACTGCATGTTTTAACCAGATAAAAAGATAAACATAATGATGAAATAATAGTTAAACCCTTAACCAACACACACATGTTATAAAATTAATTTAAAAAACACTTAGCACCCAGTTTACAACACATGGTATAATGGAATAAGTATTTTAAAGTAGCTTTAGATGGGCGGATTTAATCTACGAGCACTATAATTATTATCGCAGCATAATATTCAATAAAGCTACTTTTACAGAAACCCGATGTAAAACCTAAAAGGATACAGCATTAACCATTTCTTAAAATTGTTTGGTTTACTTACTCCAGTTCGATACTTAATTTCCTATCAAGTGAACTTAAAAACTTTTATTTCTATTATTGGCATTTATACTATTGTTTTCTTTTCTATTTGCTCGAATAAGTAATAAAAGTCTTAATTGTAGCACTTTGGCAGTTTATTTTTATGTCATAATCACAATATAATATTATATCATCGAAAATTTAATACTATGGCGTGAAAAGTATCCCCCTGTTAAAAGAGAGTTGATATTAAAAACTATTTGTTTTTTGTTTTTGTTAGAATGAACTAAGTTTTCCGTAAACGCCCTGTATATTGACAAAATACAATAATTATAAACAGTGCCGTAATAAGGGTGGAGCGACTAGGGTGGCCGCCCCGGACATAAGGTACGGAAACGCAAAGAACTGAATGCCGCTTGCTTTTAAACAAAAAAGCTAAAGAAAATGGTTGTTGCATTTTCTTTTAGTTAAAAAGAGCTCAGTAAGAAAATAATGAAGGTGACTTATTATGAATATGTTATCTTGAAGACTTATAAATCATTGATTTATATAAATTTATATAAATCAGTAATTTTTTCTAATTTCTTTTTTTATCAATTTCTAACAGATGTTAAATTCATTATATAATTTTATAAAATTTAAAGCAAAATTACATGTGAACTGCGCATATTATGTTGTTTTTGTCATATTAAAGTATTAGGTGAAAATTGTTATGTTTTATTATTATAATATATTGAAGAAGTCAACTACTACGATAAGTAGTAGGTAAAATTTCAAACTTTCATAACAAAAACATTGATTTATGTAGTTAGACGATTTAATGTATTAAATTGATTTATTGAATTCAATTATTATAAAAAATAGGTCGCCATTACATTTCCAGACGAGGCTACTGAGTGCTTATCAAAGTTCTGGATAATTTAATGATTAATTTTTATGTACAAATATGGCGATGAAAGTCCGGCATACTTAGGATATAATTAGGAATAATAATACGAAAGGGTGGAAATTGAACTGCCCCTATAGGGAGTAACCTGGGTAACCTTAACTACTTCATAAATATTGTAAGAATAGTTATTCTTTATTAATAGCAAACTTCCAAGATATTTCGGTTGAATATCCTTTAATAAAATGTATGTAGGTATACGTAAAAATTATTCCATAATATATAATTTAAAAAATATTGTTATTATTTATTTATGCATGAAATATGAGAATTAAAAATGCATCAAAAATGCATATTCGTATGCTTGGAGTAATCATCGTTTTAAAATTTTCAATAAACATGATAATTAGTACATATTATTATGTATATCTGCCCCGTTTCGGGGATAAGCATAGTTTAAAATTAAAATTGGTGTAAATCAAGAATTAAAATATAAAATTTTAAATTTTAAAATTCAAAAATTACTAATAATATTTTAAAATTATAAGTAGATAGAAAATCGTCTAATCGGTTAAAAAAAAAAAGCATTTAAAAAATTTATTTAGAACTTTGTAGATATTTCCAACTGTTATGTGGTCACTTCGACAAATGTAACGAAATTTTGCCTAAAAATTTTTATTACAGGTTTCTTTTAACTTTTTAGTAGTTGCCCATTGGAGCAGCCTATGATAGTCTAGTTCCAAAATAGTCCGGTTGACAATAAGTTTGTAATAAGTTGACAATGACAATAAGTGTGCCAAGTATTCAAAACAAGCGGTTCGATGCACTCAGTCGATGTGAATTTTGGGAATCGTTTTTCTTTTCAATCATTGAGGGCAGTTGATCGAAATGTATACGGTTTTCACTGTGAGCTCCTGGTAGCTACTGGTAAGAAAATATATTATTTGCATTGGCCAAGTCATTTTTGTACATCATTTAATTTTTATTTTAACTTTGCTTACCACATTTTCATGTCTTAGTAATTATCTAAATTTTTATTTGTATGATAAACCATATCATTTACATTTTGACCCATCAGTAAAACGAAGTAAATCATATCAGTTCAATTAACAAAGATATTACAAATTTATTTTGAAAATAAGTTAAATTAATTTCTTTTTTCCCAATTGTGAAAAGGAGATTAAGTCAAAAAGAGTTTAGAAAAAGAGGATAAATCAATCGAAAGTAAAAATATTTTTTTAGTGTCCAGTCTTTCATATTATACAGAAACAAATCATTCATAATATTATTATTGTTATTTAACAAGGTAGTTGTTAAGTTATTAAACTTTCTTATAATATGTAAATCAAATATTAGCTGACGATACGAATTACAATATCGATGCTTTCTAAATGACTAGAAAACTTGCAGTAGGGTGCTAACCTTGCTAGTTTTTTATTTTGCGAAGCAGTTTAATAAATTATGTACCCTTACTACATAATAATTAAAGATATTAACGAAATAATTAATTCAAAACGAATAGTGTTTATTATTATATAATTAAATACTGTTACATTATAAATAACCGGAAATGATGCGATTTCTTTAAATATTTTCAAGGAAATAAATTTAAATAGTACAGACAATTAAGCACCCCTTTTTAAACGGGCGTTATATCAGATAAATATTTTGATACTTCTTTGATTACATATTAAGAAATGCTAATATTAAACGTTTTATTATGCGGCATTTAAGATAGGGCGCTTTTTAACTTACCAACTGTCCACTACAAAATATTAACAGTGTGTTTTTGCTAATTTAAATATGATGACATTCTTGTCTTATACCAAATCAAGATCAGATAAAAGATCCCTTTTAATAAGTACATCTGTTTCAACACTGTAATACGGCAAACTTGTCAAACACAATATTATCGACCGGATACAATAAAAAAATTAAACATTGCCGTTATAAAAATGTTTACTGTGTAAAATTAAATTGGAACAAAAATAATAATAGATAATCATAATTGAAACAACAAATTTAAAACAAAATATACTGATGATGGATGGGGGTCAGTTAAAAAAAGATTCACAAACTTTAATCAGATTACTGTTAATTTAAAAATTTACCAAAATGCAAAAATTATCTA
Organism: Cantharis flavilabris; assembly: GCA_949152465.1. NCBI lineage: Eukaryota > Metazoa > Arthropoda > Insecta > Coleoptera > Cantharidae > Cantharis > Cantharis flavilabris. The sequence goes on from OX424439.1 coordinate 25,276,351, forward strand.
CTGTATTTGGAAAATAAATGCTAAAGCATTTTTGAGTTGAGAGTGTTTTTGAATAAATTAATAACTACCATAATTATATTTTATTCATAAATTACTGAGATAAATCATTAATTAAAAATATATCAGCAAACCTAATTTCAAAACCTGTAGAACAGTGTCTGCTTTCAATTAATTAAATATCAGACAAAGATTTTCAAAAAATTTAGTTGTGTTACTTATTATTACTGAGGTGCAAAACCAAAATTATACAAAAAGTGCATAAAACTTGTAAATTAGATTATTTAATTTTGAGAATTAGCGTATTATACAATTTTTTACGTTCTCTTTAACACTACATCTATAATATGTTGTTTGTTTTTCAAGGTGATAATTATTAAAAATTCACCAGGTATTTATTATTGATAGGTAAAATAAATTTTTCCCATTTATCATAAGAAAAAAATTATTATATTTAGACGTTTGACAAAGTATTAATGTGTGATGGCCATTGCCCAATTATGAATCTTTATAATCCTGTACCGCACCAGTCAGTTGTTGATTAAGCTCTTTACATTTATATCTCTTGATTACAAAGCCTGTGTTCATTCTAATAGAAATATGAGCCACAATAGATCACAAAAATTAGTTTCTTATAGGTTGTCTATATACAAATGAATTATACCCACAAATATATCTATTTGATTATAAATTTATTTTCATTTTGATATATTATTAATTATTATAATTATATTACTTTTTATGTTTTTAATATTTCATATAATCTTTTACATCTAATAATCTAATATTCCTAGGTCGAAAGGGTTAAAAAAGCTTTTTCCCCTTTTAAAGATGGCCAATACTTTTAGTTTTTACTAAAAATTTTAATTTATTTTTACTTTTAGTATCTTTGATCAGCTTCCATCATAACTTTAGAAGGAATGCATCAATTCTGTAGAGGTATTGGTTAATATGCTTAGTTTTGGTTTTGTCATGTTGCAGTTATAAAAATTGCATAGTTGCTTGGGATTTCTTATTTGCAGATTAGTTTTGTGAGAAAATTGACCCAGCTTTTCTCTAATTCAACGGATTTCTTATCTCTTAAGATAACAGAGAAATATTGAAAGTTGAAATACGCTTACATTAAAATTTAAGTTGGCAATTTAAGATATCATTGTATAACACTTAAATCTTGTGTAGTTTAATCTTAATAATTTTATTAAAACTGCACTAAAGTTATTCTGAAGTTATGCTGAAGAAGCAAACGCATCAAAAACACCACCACTAAATTTGGAGCCTAAAAAATATAAATAAAAAAAAAACTTTCGAGAAGAGTTTGCAGCCTATGCTTTTCTCTCTGTCTGTGGCTGCATAACTTTTCATCTAAAGGTTGAATTTTGATACGGTTTTTCTAAAAGAAAGAGCAGTTTGTCGAGATGGTTCTTAGCTTATTGAGGTCATAGGTCACGCTAGCATTTCTGCTTATCGTCCAAGAATTCAAAAAAGTTATGAAAAATTATATTATAAGATATTTTGTCCGAAACACGAAGATAATCATGACAAATACTATAAAATTTATAAAAATAATATTGTAGAAAATTAGATTTTCTTCAAAAAATATCCCCAAGAATATTCATATATGATTCTTTAAAAGTTTAAACCCTCCTGGTTTAAACCAGGGGTCACGTACCCATACGACCATGGTCACGTTCCCATGAGACCATGGTCACATGCCCATTGGAAATTGTCACATCCCCATGGGCATTTTTTATAAAAGGAAGTAGGTAATAAGAAGCAATTTAATTTAATAAAATATACAATGAAACTTCCCTAACTCGAACTGCTCCAACGCGAATTATTCTATAAATTGCATTTCTCTAATTTGAACTTTTTTGGTAATTCCTTGAGATTCTAGTTAGGGAAGTTTGACTGAATTAATTTGTTAAACTTCTCCGAACAGTTTTAATTTTTGATCGTAAATACTCCTTTATTCTGTCTTCCGCTTCGTTTTTTCATCGTCATTAATTTGCTGTTTTTCTTTGTTTATCCTTGAGTCCAATAAAACTAGAAAAAAATATTCTTTATTTTGTGTATTAAAAAATTTAAGTGTGTATGTTACCTTGCAAATAAGCTTTCTTTTCAGGACTATGCAGGTCAAGTTTTCGAATTTGTAATATTTGGACAAGCCGCACCTACCCAGATAGCAATTTAAGGTTTTTATAAGCTTGCAGCAAACTTGTCATTGAAGACCTGCAAGCTTACAAATAGTTTGTCGTGACAAGCCAACGACAACATTGTCTTAAGCTTTCATGTTACCTTGGTATAGCACTGCAGAGACAAAGCTGCTCTCTTGTCCAACGAACGTCAATACAATTCTTTATAAATTTAGAATCTCCAGCTATGCCACTGGTCACCTTATTAGCAGCTTTAAATTGTGCGTCCGTTAAAGTAAACTACAGAAAAGAAAAATTGCAATAATTATAGTCAATCAAATTATATGATGTATTTACCCCAAGTTGCTCTTCTCCTTCGACAGATAGACTTTCTGTTTCGGAAGGTTTATGGTGGTCAAATACTTACAAGAAATTTGGGGATATAACCAATGTGACCATGAGCACACATGGGAACATTTCGATCAGGAATAGTAATTCAAATTTAAGTGCTTATTTAAAAAGCAACGAAGTAAATAATGAAATAAAAAATTTAGAAATAAATAAACAATAAAGAAAATGCGCTCTCTTCCTCAGAGTCGCTTTGTGATTAAACAGCATTGAGGTAAGCTTGACCATTACACTGACTACAAGCTAAAGTGCATTGCAACCCCGATTTTCTGCACCCACAACGCACCCCACATCAATTCTTACAATTACAAAATAGTGTATTAAGTAATTCCTCAGGAGATGGTGGTAATATTGTTGTTATTGGCTCCAAGAGTTCATTTTGCAGCACCCAACTCCACTCCTGAGGTTCAGCCATAATTTTTTAAATTGTACGTCTGTCAATTTCTCCGCCTTCTATCTCAAACACGGTTGAGCATATTAAAAAATGTTTGGAACAAAGTTTGTAGAAATTTTAGGCTCTACAATTTTTACAATAGATCTTAACATCATTTGAGCTATAGAAACTGAGATAATCAAGAAAAACAGATTTTTGTGACCTTTAACCTTGAGTATCTTACAACGCCGACACGAGATTTTATGATACTTTTGAGACAACTTTCAGAACGCCAAAATGAAGGTGTATACGAGTTTCCAGCTTATTATCTCTCATTCCGAGGTTGACCCCTTTTTTGTGCTTAAATGACTGAACTATAATATAGCAGTAAGAGAGGTATTATCTCAAAAGAAGATTCTACATAAAAACGCTGAAAACAAAAATACTGAAAGTCAAAAGCACCGAAACTAAAACACCCAAAATAAAAATAAAATAAATTAAATCAAAAGAAAATTTGTTTTTAGTATATCGTCAGGATAACTACGAATGCAGGTATTATTTGGGACAATTATAATAGGACCATAATAATTATAGAATGTTAAACTAAGAAAATAACTAATAAATTTTTTCAAATAATTTTTATCTAAATACAGTAGAAGCTCGATAACGTGAACACTCAATACTATGAAGATCTCGGTCCTGTGAACACCAAATTTCTTCTCAATGTCAATCAATGTTCATTATTACCAACATTATGCATTATACCTGTTATAAGGAATAAATATATGCCTAACACTAGTTTTTCTATACCCCCGTTAGTGTGAAAACTTGCGTTAAGTTGAACATACCTTTAGATTTTTGGGTTCACAGAATCGAGCTTGTACTGTACTATATTATACAAAAGCTTTTATTTATTCCAGTTTTGCTTGATGAATGAAAAAACACAATATGAATTTTTGCCAAGTAATTCAATTGATTTGCACAGTTTTTTATCTAATATAACAGTAAGTTTTTCTATTATTAATTTTTATTATAACTAATACACACAATTGTGCAGAAAAATTACACAATTGCGTATTACTAACAGATTTTTTTCTCTGAGCTTCGGTAAGTAATATACTATTTTTTGTATTTAGTAAAGTGTAAATAACAGAAATAATGTATTATTTTGTTGCAGTGATAACAAATTGTCCGATACTTCTGAACAAAATTGTGTATAGTAAATTGTTTAAGAAATCGTATAATGTAATAATGATTGAAGGTTAGGCGAAACGACCGCTTATACATAGCACCTAGTTTTTAAGTTCATTATAGGCGTAAATGTATATTTAACAATTTTCAAAATTTTTGAAATTTCATTTTTTCTACTCCTAGCAAAATTTATGACAAAAATGCGAAAGAAAAGAAAAACATTAGAAGTTAAACATTTGCATTTTTATTTTATTGTCTTTAAATTATTATCTCAAAATAAGATTATCTAGCATACAAACTACATCTATCGTTGCTTGTTTTGGGTGCAATAAATGCCTATTTTATAGTTTATACGATTGTACGTTCGTAGGTATTCTATGTAACTTCAAAATTCAAAGACTGTTTCGTGGATATAACAAATCATGTAAGATCAACGAATTATATTTTTAAATTTAGAAGAAAATTTGTACAATTTATCATCTATGAAAATAAATTATAAATACAAAAAAATGATTAGCTGATGAATATAGTCATTTACTGATTTTCTTATTAATATTAACTCTGTCGGGGAGTAAACCCATTACCTCCTCTCTTCCTTATTTTAAGATATCTGGTTTAAATCCAAAGTTAGAAAAACTAACTTTTTGTTACGGTCTCCATGCTTCGAAGGACATGTAAAGCCATCGGTTCCTCATGGTTGATGATTCCCACAGGCACATTATCCAGTTGTGTTTAATTAGTTCTTTCTTTTTTCTTTATGAAAATATGCTAAGGAAGAAGAAATATTAAGAAAGAATAAAGTATTGTTTTTATGTTTTTATTTTTGATTCATTTTTCATTGATATAGATATTTTTTAAGTAGTACAAGTAATTTCAAAATTCCATGAATATTTATACCCATTTGTTAGTATGTAGTACACACTGTCTTACCTTGATATTTTAATTTTAAACTTTTCGCTAATGAAGTAAAATTAAATATTTCTTCCTTCGTTAAGAATTTGCACAAATATATTTTCAGCTGCTTCAATCATTATTATATAATTTTCATTTAATGTATTCTATAAAACTTAATAAAATAACTTATAATAATTAAGGTCACAGCTTTGAATTGCAAAATTTTGTACTTAATTATTCTACGACATGCTAAAAAATATTATTTTGGAGACTAACTTCCACATATTTAATTAAGAATACATTAAATATTTTGATTGTAATGAAGTAGTTGATAGAACTTATATTAAATAAACGAGTCCAATTAAAGAGCAAAATTAAATATTTTCTACAAATCATAGGAAGGCAATTACTTAATTAACCACTAATAATTGTATAAAGCTATATACTTAAACGCAATTAATTTGCCTATGACGAATATAATTTGTGTTGGATAATTGTATGTAAATGATATGAAAAGCAAATTTTAAAATTTATCAATCGATTTATCATAGTCTTACGAAATACTTAGATATAAAAAGGGTAATTTTTCTCAAATATTACCTAATTTGCATTATGAGACCACGTATGAGGCTTAAGGGCAAAATGTATTATTTAAGGGTGATATGTTCTAGAGTGGTTCACATTAGGTAGTCACGTCTATGCCATTAGGGTGCGGTTCGATCCCATTTGTTCACGCAACGTCCGATAAAGTGGAGAACCATTTCAGGCAGTAAACTAGAAAATAAATCACAGTACAGTTGCTAAACCAAACAACATACGTTAAAGTAAACGACGATTGTGATAAAATCAGCTTTATTTTAAAACGACTTGACTAGCTGGAAGAATTCTGATTCAAATTTCGCTTCTTAAATATATTTGACATTAAGCACTTGTTCGATTTCTTTCTTCTTATCTATATCACCTTTATACAACTTTTAGTTGGAACTAAATTGTTTTGGTAAGAAAATATTTAACGATTCTATCAGATTTAGTTAAAGGTTAATTTGAGAAGCTTCTGACGCCTTTGAACATGAACGTAGACAAGACTATGTCATTGGCTCGTTGGATATCTATAGTGTTGTTTTTTGGTTTTCCTTACTTTTAAAATTTATCTGCATAAATTACTTTTATTTAGGTTTGTTTTCTTCTTTCAAAATTTGAAATTACAATTAAGCAAAAATAAGCCTACGTCGCATGTTTTGTTAAAAAAACAATTAATCATATTAACTGAACATTCAACTAAGATGTAGTAGCTCTTAAAAATTAATAAAAGTGGGTATGATTGCAATCGCTACTATTTTAAGTTAGTAGAAATACTTTTTATTCGCTTATTTTTTATTTTTTAGCATTTAATGACAACAGAATAATACATAAATTTAAAATTAAATAGAAAGCTCAAAAATACTTAATATATTATGTATCTCACGTGGGACACCCCGTATATTGAAATGCACCTCGAGGTATCTGATTTATGTTAATTTTATGGGATTCTATAAAATTACTTTATATATTACGATTTAATTAAATCATTTTATAACTCTCTCTCTGCTTTTTGCTTTTCAGTGAGCGTCTATACATTATTTTATACTGCCCATGTGTGTATCTATCTAAGATAGTAATAAAAAGGTTGTAAATTAAAGTTACCTACCTACTTATTACTAATTGGGTTTATTTATAAATTGTTAGAAAGTAATTAAAATTTAAAATCAAGAAAGAACTTGCATTGGATATGCAATAACCTTCTCAGGTGATTTCGATTTAATGTAATCAATTATTGGGAAATTATTTTAAAAGTATGTATCAGGTATCTCAGAGAGCAATAATTAAAATTGGTATAGGAAGAAACTTTGCAACTTGGAAAAAAAAGTTGAAATCACTACCAAGACTTCCAATAACATCATTCATGTTTTGATCTGATCGATTGCCTACACAAAGAAGATGCTAAAGTGGCTAAATTTCTTAATTTGCAACTAATTATTTTCAAGTCCAGAAATTTTTTTCTAATAACATCAAATTTTTTATGTCGTTATTGGAATTCCTTATGGTTGTGGTTTCCATATTTTAAATTCCTTATCGAGCGGGTAACTTTAAGCTCACCTTTGATGGACATTTTTTGTCTTTGCTCATCGACGTTCCTACTTTGTATTTTATTATTTTTTTCGTATTAGTTTATTTTTTTAGGAATTTGAAAACAATTTTTAAACAAACAAAAAAAACAGAAACCAAATTTAAGAATTTGAATATTTAATTGTTTGCTTCTGCAATTATTATAGAGATAATCCCTACCAAGGTTTTAAAGAGTGATTTCTTTAAATAATACAAGTATAATGAATGGAAGAAACACAGTTTTTTTTCTTTGGGAAGAAAAAAAAAAAGGAAAACCTTTTTTGTAAATAATTTAAAATTCTATCAATTTTATAATAACTTCTAGTGTCGTTTGCGAATTTGCCTTTTGGTACTGCCCGTTTCTTTCCTCTCCAGCACAGTTAGTACTGCCTTCGCCTGAAAAACATAATATATTTATTCAGAAAGTCAATATGAACAACTTTAGAAATTTTTAAAATCAAAGTCTAACTTAACCGATGCCTGGTTTCACATATGCTACTTAGGTCCACTTGTATAGTGGGAGTTTAACTGCCGATCATAGTTAAACCAAGATTAAGTTACTGTTGAACCAATCAGAACGCTCAATTTCATAGTTAATCTGGGTTTAACTTTGATCGGTTGTTAAACTCGCACTATACAAATGGCCCTTAAAATTTAACCACAACAACAAAAAATTATTGGTGAAAACCAATAATCATAAATAAAAGTTAAATAGTCTTTGTGAAATCCGGTATGGGTGTTTCATCATCATCAGTGCCGTATTATCGCAAAAATACTTATGAAGACTAATAAGTAACAGTCATGTTGTGTTTTCCATCTTTTTCCAACCGATGATTTTGTTATATTGATATAGGTATATTATACATATTAATACATACATACATTAGTACAATACATATTAATATCAGATCGACCAAAAGAAAATTTAATAATAAAATTGAAAATTAAAAAAATTAAAAAATTAAAAAATTGGTTCAAATGTTCTTCGGCAGACAAATTGGTTAATTATTTGCAAGACACTCGAGAGAGAATAGACTCTGAGATATTGAGACTATACTTGGTACCCTAAACTCTACCTAGGGGCGTGCCCTTGGAGGGGAGGTTAATGGAGGAGCCTTTCAAGTCCCCAATATCTTTGGAAAACCATTAGTTGTCACAAATCGCTTATATTGTTGGAAATTAATAAAACTTCGTTTGACTGATGTGAAGAGCAAAAATAGTTGGCAAATTCAAGACTGTTTCTCCTTTAAAAGTGTCGGTTTAGTTCATCCCTGAACCCTACGTGTTCGAGCAAATCCGATCATATGACAAGAGAATTTTAATGATAAGAGAAACACTGTTTTTTCATAGATCTCTGTACGATGGCATCTGTATGACTCCTGAATGAGAGATCTGAGTCCAGATCTACTTCGAAATTCTTGACAAACTCATCTCTAGGAATTATTCTAGTTTTATACTAAAAGTAACAGTTCTACATTTTCTCATATTTATATTCATAAAATTTAAATAACACAATTTCTCCAATAAGCTCAAATCATCCTGGATAGCGATACTGGCATAAACATGTAAAAAGATTAAGTCATCAGAAAAAAATTTATAAACAATAGATATAGAAAAGCTGCTATATTTCAACCGTGAGGCACATCCGACTGTACCTAAAACTCAGAGGACAGCAGGTAACCTACTTTTACCAAAAGTATCTTAATGTTTAGGTAAGTCCTGAATCAACCATTTAATAATATTGAAGATGTAGTAAAAAAAATCTATTATTTTTGCATGAAATAGAAGGCATTAATTACCATAGTTAGAATGATCCGATTTAGGTAAAATTTGTGCCATTTTGTTCGATAACTTGTTATCATTTTGAAGGTAATTTCAACATGCCTCTCTCATAGAAGCCCTCGTCTCTATTGGGAAAGAATTGAGACAGTCGATTTTCACAAACGTCTTTGAAGCTAATTTTTCTCCAGCAAAATTGTTCGCCATGGACAGGAACAGATGGTAATCACTTACCCCCGGATTCATAAACGATGCCTTACTTATACTTGAAACGCTGCTATTAAAATTGACCCAAAGCTGGCCTCATCTGGGCAATTGCTTCCTTCAGACGGTCCAATTGTTGACAATACAGTTCCGAGTTAACAGTTTTGCCGTAGGGGAGCAGCTCACAGTAGATGATTCCCTGCCAATTCCACCAAAATACCCAGCGAAACCTTCCCAGCCGTCAATCCTGGCTTGGCATCCGTTTCTGCCGGCTTACCACTTTTCGACCACGACCGTTTTCGCTTGATGTTATCGTAAGTGACCCACTTTTCATCACCAGGCACCAACCACTTCCGAAATGGGTCGATTTTGTTGCGATTCAGCAGTGATTCGCAGATGGAAATTCGGTATATCAGGTTTTTTGCGTTAACTCGTATGGCGCCCATATATCGAGTTCTTTTTGTATCCAGTCTTATTCAAATGATTCCAAATGATTTCTCGTCCAATCTTTAGCTCTTGGGCAATCGAAACAGTGCTTATATGACGATTGGACTCGCAAATTTCTAGGGTTTTATCGACATTTTCGACAATTAGCCTTCCAGTGCCTGATGCATCTTTGACATTGAAATTACCGGAACGGAATCGGCAAAACCAAAACTGCGCATGATTGGGTATTACAGTATCAGGACCATAAGCACTATTCAGATTTTCAGCCGCCTGGCTTGAGTTTACACTTTTATGAAGAAAATCTGTAAAATATGGCGTATTTTCTCTTATGGTCCAGTCCAACTGCTTTTACACAATTAGTAAAAATAACAATAATATGTCGATTATATATGTAATTCTGGAGTATCAATACGTTTCTGATAGTCCACCAAACCACACACAAAAAGTGCTGAAATCTTATCTACAAAACTTTAGAATATTTGCATATTACATAATTTAATTGCAAAGATGGTCATTAGCATAGTAAGTTAACTAAACTACTTCTAACTCTAAGGTAATCGGTAATCCGGGGAGAGTGTAAAATTTTCATATGACGTTTTTCTTGCTTCGGAGTACACATAAAGCTAGTGGTGCCCCTGGGTTAATAATTGCCGCCATCGATTATTATTAAAACCAAGGTTACAGGCCGGCCAGGCAACTCGGCGCCGCCGACTCGGCGCCAGGCTAACTCGGCGCCAAGAGAACTCGGAGCCAGCTAACTCGGCGCCAAGTAAATAATCAAATTTTTTAATAAAATGCTTTTTAAATCGTTATTTTTATAACGATTTCACATTCAGGGTCGTTTGCATATTGTAACAGTTCTCTTATCAGGTCCGTAACAAGGGTATGTCTTACTTTTTCTAACATATTTTATAAGTAATTGTAAGACATTTAGCCCCCGACAACTGGCCCTGGCGACAATTAGCCTTCGGTACCTGTATCCAAAAAAAATGCCTAAATCAACTTCAGAACTAGCCCCCCCATCTACCCAGGCACTACCCTTCTTCCGAAATCGAAAATTTTGTATTGCTAATGATTTACGTCCTAAACGTATACGTCCTCGACATATTTGAAAAGCAAATATTGTTTCGCCAGTGGATATGGACGTAAATGGGATTTTTGAAAATGATGGCGGAGAGTCCGCGTTGTGTCAAATACTGTTTAATGAGGTCGAGACACATCTAACATGTAGATTTCTTTTTAGCATAACCTACTAGTTAAAAAAATATTAATTAATTAATAATTAATATAAAAAATATTAATTATAAAAATAATGTATGGTAGTTAAATAAAATATCGTTTTCTAATCTAAGCTTGATCGGCGCCGAGTTGTCCTGGGGCCGAGTTGTCCTGGCGCCGAGTTAGCTGGCGCCGAGTTAGCTGGCGCCGAGTTAGCTGGCGCCGAGTTGGCTTGAGGCCGAGTTAGCCGGCGCCGAGTTAGCAGCACTGAGTCGGTCGGCGCCGAGTTGTCCCATCCCGGTTACAGACATTCCCCAACCCGGTGTGACAGCGGTGGAGACTTAAAGTAAAACATGTCAATGGTTCAGGAGTGAATTGAAGGGTTGATAGTAATGATAATAAGGTACATAATACTTTATATCGTCATTAAGACCGCTTTGAAATAGTCAAATAGTCAAGTACAGCTTTTCAAAAACTTTGATGAAAAATATGTCAGGACGCGGTCTCTTGTTGTCTCTCAATATCTTCTGTAGTTTGGCACAAATTCATCAGGAGTTCCAATACTTTCGGAAATAAAACTGATACTATTATAACTTCTCCTCACATTCAGTACCTTTTCTGTACCAACGCCATGATATACTCGTACCTTCATAGTTTTTGATGTTCTAAATCCTAAGCCCAGCATTTCTCAATGGTGAAATTTTTCTGCTGATGTTTTACACACTGCTATAAAGGGGATCCCATATAAACCAATGAACCAGAAGATTATATTTATTTTTACTGTCTTGTTAGGGTTATGTCTCTTATTTCCAATGTATAAAGAATACAACTAAATATAGGATTCCATAACCATAATACACATTGAGCTTTGAATTCATCAATCCTTTCATAGGCTCTTGAGTTACAACTCCCGAGACTCGGATTAGTAGGGAATGTGAATAAGGACAATAATAAGTAAAACTCCATGAATAGAGAACACCCCTTCCTATATGCTCAATCACCAACACATAAATCAACAATACAGCAATAAAAATGTAAAGTTTCTAGAATATCCAGCTTAGCAACAATTTTTGGTTTGTGTAAGCACTCGTCTAATTCACAATTGTGAATCAACACAAACATGTCAAAAAAACCTTCAGATATCTTATGTAAGTACCTAATATCTGCTATTAATAGAAATTTTACTAAAGAATTAGTGTCTCATCAACTGGTTTAGGTACCTACATATTAGAAAGCTCTGTCAGAATCTTTACTATCAGTGTTTAATTAATATGGACAATTTGCATGATTTTTAATTTTAGCATATAACTATTCTACATAACAACATAGTGCAATGTGTCTTAATTTTTTATAATTTGGTTCACAAATACAGCCAGAAAAAAATATTGAAATTTAAATGTATATTTGTCGCGCGAAATCGTATTAATAAATATGGGCGGGCCTAATGTAACTTTTGAGGATTGAGGATTGAGGATTGAGAAAGTTATTATAGTATTTCGATCCACAGTTTGATGTTCACCAGTGAGCTGAGCAAAGAAATTCTGCGGAGTCCGGGATTTGAACCCAGAATTTCCGCTCATAACTCAACTAGCGATCACATCCATGATCACATCAAGCCACCACTGTGAGTGATCATATTATATACCTATTAGGTACCTAGTATTAAATAGTAAAATAGTTAGTTAGAATGTTTTAAGTTAGAAATACTAGAGAGTTAGACACAGTAGTTTAACGTGGAATTTCAACCACGGTACAAATAATGCAATTAAGTAATTGTTGCATAAGCACTTATTATAAAGTTAGCAATAATGCTAATGCACACAAATATCAAAATTATATTAGATAATTAATGAAAATCGATAAGTCATATGGAATCGGTATTTCACATTTGCTCATTAAAATTAGTAAAAATTATCGGAAAAAATAATTAGAGAAGATAAAGATATATAAGATCTAATTATCATCCCCAATTCCGGAAAATTTATGAGACATTTTGTTGATACAATCACACCTTAGGCGAGTTTGATATTTCACCTTATCATGATTTACATTTATCAAACAAGGTTTTAATCCATTTATTTTTTTCCGAAGAAGAGATACAAGCAGCTGAATGAAAATACCTACTAATTATTATTATTGACTGTATCCACATTAGGTATAATTAAAAAATTTTTAATTTTATTTTAATCTAGCAATTCTTAAATAAAATTTATATACATGTTGGAAAATATATAAAACTTTAACGACAAATGTCACAAGCTTTAATTAATTATTTATATGCTTTGCTTATACTACGCGTTGAAATCACTATAATAAATTAATCCACACTTTACATTTTTATTAAAAAATTCTCACACCTAAAGTGTTTATAAAAATAATTTTATATATTTAATTTGTCCATAAAAGTGATAACAAGTCAATATGATTATTAGGACATGTTAAATCTTAAATTTGTTATTAAGACTTTTTTGTTAACAGAAAAAACTCATCAATAAGTTAAACGTGAGCGTCTAATAAACTTGAATAGCTACAATTTAACGCCTCTGCACGCCTTGTCGTTGCAACCAAATTAAAACTACTTTATGGATTCCATTAGGTCGGACATTTGTGACTCAATGGATTCGAAATGTATTTGTTATCAACCATAGTGTTTTAAAAACAAGCCGCAACAATTGTCCGTTCACAAGACGTAATGCATAGCGCTTAATATTTACACCTTAATTGTTTAATTTATTATTTACATAACAATCATTTTTAAAAGAAGCAATAAGTTATTAACGGCTTCTGATAATAAAATAGGAAGAATCCCAAAAGTGAGGATAATCAAATTCTTCTAGACTGGGTGTGGTGGCATATGGTAATTTAAATACGAATGCTTATGCATAGGTGAGAAATTTTAATTCCGCTGCTAATACTAATAAATATTAAATTAAAATTTTAAAATTAACAAGCTAAATGAACATCAGAAATCATATTTCCGTGGTATTGTTGTGCCATATTCACTATTTCAAAATTCTTTTCAATTGACGATTGTACGATAGACAAAGTAATTTCATATTAAATTATTAACCCATGTAATAAATATTAAATCAAAATTTTAAAAATTAACTGCTTCTGTAATAATCAATTACTATTACTGAAATATTATAAAATAAATGAGTATTTTCTTTTTAATTTAATCTGTTAATATTTTAAATTTTTATGTTTTATTTAATTTTTACATTAAGAAATAAATTTTATTTGAAATTAAACGTTGGAAACGTTAATTGCCCTAATTTAGCAGTATATCATAGCAATCAATACATAATATATTATTTCTATAGCCCTAAACGGCCTAAGATTTTAAGTTTACGTTTGAATATGCATTCTCTTTTCTTTCCTTTTGTTTTTATTATTTGAGATTACCTGCAGTATTCCTTGCTTGCTCTTCGTCGTAAAAACATTATATTTTTAATTTGCCTTTTTCTACCCCATTCATTCTACTTTTTCAATGTGAACTAAATCTACTGTTTCACCTTATTCAAACAAAATTTCCTTTGCATCTATAAAACTTTTAACGTGAGATTAATACTAACTAACTGATGGATTATTATTATCAGCTGTACATTCTAATTGAATATAGCTATCCTTGTTCAAGGATTTACAAATCCGATTGTCGGGGAGGATTAAGCCATATGTTACAGTTACATTAAAACAATATATACCTTCATTCCTATTTTCTAGATTACAATTTTTTGTGAGTAGCGGCACCATTGACAATTTCCCTCCAGTGTTGCCTATCTTGAACCTTTGTCATCCATTCTTTCACATCCATAACTTTCAGGTCGTTTATCACTTGATCCCACCATTTCACTTTCGGCCGTCCTTTTGTTCTGTTGGCATCCGGTTTCCACATCGTAACCCTTTTCACCATGCTTTGGTCATTCCTTCTCATAATATGGCCCAGCCATCTAATTCGCTGCGCTTTCATGACCTTCACTATATTCTCACCGTTGACCTCCTGTTCTATTTCATGGTTTATAAGTATTCTATATTCGTCGTTATTACCCTTTTTCAGTCCCAGGATAGTGCGTAAAACTTTTCTTTCAAACGTTTTCAATAGTTCCGCTTCTAGCTGTGACCAGCAAAAAGCTTCTGCTGCATATGTTATTACTGGTCTTATCAGGGTTCTATATATTCTTAATTTTGTATCCTTATTCAGACTTTTGTCTTTAAGCAGTGTTCTGTTAGAGTAGTAGGCTCTATTTCCAGCTTGTATTCTCTTTCTTATTTCTACAATTCTGTTATTATTTCGGTTTATGTGTATTCGCAGATAGTTAAAACTTACTACTTCTTCATAGTATACCCGTTTATTATCAAGTTCTTTCCGCACCACATATATTTTGTTTTGCTTTCGTTTACAGTAAGTCCCATTTGCTTTGCTTCCTCTTCCATTTCTTTAAACTTTTGTAGCATTCCCTTACGAGTTCTTGACATAATAAGCATGTCGTCTGCATACGCGATAAGCTGTACTTCCCTTGTTGTAATTGTACTCTCGACATCAATTCTTCTTATTATTCCTTCTAATACTAGTATAAACAGTGTTGCTGACAGTGCGTCTCCTTGTCTGACTCCACTGTCTATTTCGAAGCATTCCGTCTCGCCTTCGTCGGTTCTAATGCATGCCTTTCTGTTGTCCATTGTCATTCTTACCAGTATAATCAGCTTTGCTGGAATTTTCATTTCTTCCATCACCTCGTATAGTTTACCTCTGTAAATCTTGTCAAAAGCTTGCTGGAAGTCTACGAACAGCATGTGCAGGTCGATATTGTATTCTTGTGTCTTTTCCATTACTTGTTTGACTATGTGTATCGCATCAACTGTCGATTTGCCTTCAGTGAAGCCGAACTGATACTCTCCTATCAAGCCTCTAGTAAATTCTTTCAATCTTCTATGTATCAGTGTCGACATTACCTTGTACGTTGAATTAAGTAACATGATGCCCCTGTAGTTTTTGCACTCATCTGAAGCTCCTTTCTTTTTTAGTGGTACGATAATGCCTTCGCTCCATTTAATAGGCATCTTCTCTTCAGTCCATACTTGTTGTACCAGATTACATAGTCTTGTCCTCCATACTTAATTAGTTCTATGCTAGTTTCGTCCTTTCCCGGGGATTTTCCATTTTTCATCTTTTGAATTATACAAGTTATTTCTTCGATTGTCGGTGTTGATATTTCTTGAGTGTCACTAACTGCTTTGATATGATTACATCCTTCCTTTTACCCCCCCTCCCCCAGCAACTTTTGAAAATGTTCTTTCCGAATTTGTTTAACTTTCTCAGGGTTGTATTCAGTTATCCCTTCTTCATTTTTCATACCTCTTGGTTTGACACAATATCTTGTTTTTTGGTTTCTTAGCAGCTGGTAGAAGGTTTTCGTGTTATTAAAGTTGTTGCTAGTTTCAATTTCTATCATTCTTTCCGTAACCCATGCGTTCTTTTTTTGTTTATATATCTTATTTGCATCTCTCGAGCTTTTTTACTAATTGTCCAGGCTTTCTTGTGTTTCTGTTTTTAACCACTTCAATCTACTCTCGGTTTTCTTTTTGTTACATTCGATGCATTCGTCATCGAACCAATCTTTACTTTTTCTTTTGGTTTTATATCCGACTGTTTCTTTTGCACTTGTACTTACTACGATCGATATGATGTTATCTAATTCTTCGTCCATGTTGTTGCATTTCCTCCTTTTGTTGATTTCTTGATTGACTTGTTTTTCGTAACGTGTTCTTGCTTCACTGTTGTTAAGTTCTTCCATCGCCAACTTGTTTTTGCTATTTTCTGTTCTACTATATTTTGTGATTTTTTGTTTTATCTTCGCTACCACTAGATAGTTATCTGGGTCTGCATTGGCGCCTCTGAATGTTCTTACATCTTTTACTGCATTTTCGTGTTTCCTAGACAACATTATGTGATCGATTTGGTTTCCCTCTTCCTTACCTCCACCGGGCCATACCTATGTTATCTTATGCAATTTTCGGTGAATAAATTTGGTACTGCAGATCGTGGTGTTTGTTGCTTCAGCCAAATTGCATAACATGTAACCATTGTCATTTGTTCGTTTGTGTATTGTTTCCCTGCCAGCGACCGAGTTTAGATGGTTTTCTTTACCTATCTTTGCGTTAAAGTCTCCCAATATGATCAGCATATTTTGCTTAGGAACAGTTTCGCATAGTTTTTCCATTTCGTTATAAAACTCTTCTTTATCGTTTTCGCAACTTTCTTCTGTTGGTGCGTAGCCGTTTATAATAGACATGTTTGTCTTCGATTTAATCCGCAGGTATGACATTCTTCCATTTATTGTATTGAACGTTAACACGTTTCTGACGTTTTTCCTCGTTACTATAAAACCAGTACCATTTCTTCCTTGTTTACTCTCGCCGGCGAAAAACATCGTGTAATCCTTCTTTTTTATTTCACCTTACCCACCCCATCTCAACTCTTGTAATGCTGCTATATCAACATTGTACCTTATAATCCCATTAACGTGAGATTAATACTAACTAACTGATGGATATCATAGTTAAAACAGAGTTAAAAGATCAGATTTTTAACACTTTAAACATTTTAAATCAATGAAGAAATGAAAAAAGAAGTTGTTAAAAAATAATGATAAAAATAATAGGTACAGTGGCTCATAATGAAATTCCTATATGTTAACTATGTAAATTGCAGGTTTTCAAGTCATTTTTGGCATATAAAAACAGCTTTTACAGCAATACTCGTTAAACATTTTTTGTTGAAAATTTTGTTGCCTTCGTTTTTGTTTATATAAATTTTTTTATTCCGTTGCATTGTTTTCAAATTATAGTGATTTAAAAAAGACCCTGTAAAATGCAAAAAATATTTTCGTCTGTATTTCAGGAACGCGAACTTGAAAAATAGATATATATAAACAAAAATTTAGAGAATGACATTTATAAGAAAAATTGTTTATAAATTTTGCTCTTTCGTTGTACCGTTTCTGAGATACAGACAAAAATAATTTTTACACTCTTTTTTAAATCACTGTAACTCGAAAACAGTGCGACGGAAATATTTTGGGTCTTTAATAACTTTTATTGTTTAAAAACTGGTTAGATTGTGATAATTTATATTATTCGTCAAATTTGCCTCACCTGATGGCTAATATCGGAGAGCCAAAGTCCACAAAAAGGAAGATCCTCACCATGGTCTTTGTGACTTTTTATATTTCCTAGGAAATCAGAGAATTTATTTTTATTAGTTATTACTACTTTATGTTCTATTTTTTACTTTCACTAATTTATTCTTTGATCAGTAAATGCATAAAACCACTTAGTAAATACAATCATATAGCCACAGAATTTCCTACATATGCATATGTTATTTCCCTAAACTAAATTCAAGATCTGATCAGGATCAACAGTTAATTATTAATTGCAGTTGCTTTGTAAAAACTTGCTTTCTCTTACCACATAATAACTACATAATTAATTTAGTCGTTGCAGATATTTTTATGCTATATTTTTAAATCAAATTTGAACCTTTTGCTTATTTAAAGAATTTATATTCGTACTTTTTCAAGAATAATGACAAAGAACATGAATGGAATTTTAACTGAAACTAATAACTACTGAAGAAATATTTATCTAGTGATCGCCGAAACAGATATATTTATTACCCAAGTTATATTTTAAATGATAAACAAACTACATTATTATTTACAAATTATACTTTTCTACGCTCCATAAATTTATGCAAAATTTAAAAATAATTATAAAGAAACGATAATAATTTAAAATTGAAAACTTTTTGTCGAAAATATTTAAAAATGTAGTTCAAGAACACTAAACTAGCTTAAATGGAAAATTAATTTTTAATTTACAGGGCGCTTGACCGCAAATTCACAAACAAGATTTATGTAAATCAATTTGTCAGTGTCCATAAAGCTCGATGTTTGGAATGCAATTGCTAGCTGGTAAAATATTCACGCTTTACAGATGAATTTTTATAATATTTCAACTTTATCGGTGGTCTTTTAAGAAATTCTGTTTTAAATTGCTTTCATAAACTATCTAGTCAGTGAACGTTTATTTCATTTCACCAAGAAAATTTCATATTTTATATCGTTAGTAGTAGTTATAAGTAGCTAGTGCGGAAAGGGTTAAGGGTGCTAAGCACCCTTAAATCCTCATTGAACAGGAAGAACTTAATATTATGTATTAATCATTCGAGATGCTGTATCTTCAGCTACAACCATGGCTCACCTCTAGCCTACGTTTATATGATTGGATGGAAAAAACCAATTGGCGAAGTTCAAATTTATACCCACCTATCCAGCAGATCAGTAATAATGCAAAAGATAAAAATGCAAAGAGTCAAAATACAACTCCAAGATGGATTTCAACCAAGTAGAAATTGAAATTTTAAGAAATTATCAAAAAATCTAAATAAAAGCGCTTTATTTGATTTAAACGACGCAATCAATATTTCTTATCTCGATATCTGCATCTAAAAGATATTACAATTTTTAAAAGTATGCATGCACAGGTGGTTTAATCTGAACATTAAATAAACATCCTTTCGTTTTCAATAAAATATTTAATAAACTAGTTTCTGTTAAACATACTTATTAAGATGTAATATATTTGTATTACAACTTATAATTATAATTTTAACCCAATTTCATAATGAGCATGTGATTTTTCAAGACAGCGATTTTTACCAGCAGATGTTTCGTATATTAAAAGTAGCTACTGCAATATGTTTAAATGTTTCTATTTTGCATAATTATATGTTGCCAATTATTTTGAACATAAAATTGAAATCAAAATAAATAATTTTGATTTTATTCATATATTGGTGAATTGGTTAATAATAAAACATTAATATTAAAACAATTCTTATCGAGCTTCTGGTTGTGTATTTGATCAAGTTGGATGTTTTGTACATAGTTGAAGTTAATTAGTAGTAAATCACGATAAAAAAAATGTATAACAAAAGTTGGTAAGTATGTAAAATCGAATTTTTAATATTGACTGGCACTGAATCTGTCATATTTAATCACTCCTTGAAAGCTGACACATGTTTCTATCCTTTTAGATTTCATCGGTGAGGGAGAGATTAAGTCTTCTAAAAACCGTCAAATAAATGTCCACTCAAAATGTTACATGCATACAAGCAATGCACTTCTCATTAAAAAAAATTATTAGATCCTTAAGCCCAAATAGTAAATGTACATATTTAACACTTTGAGTGCCAGAAGAGTCAATGTTAATTTTCAACAAAGGATCACCTGTAGAAACAACAAGTTTATATAAAACCCATAACTTTAGTGTTGCAAGATTTAGTGTCAGGGTAAACCACCCAGTGTTTTTAGTGTAAAATTTCATAGAAAATCTCTGTATAAGGTATTAAATTTGGTTAATTTACCTGTAAATTTACCATAATACCAAAAACAATCTAATAAGCACACCGGGTTCTTTTTAGGGAGAAAAGAAATATTTGTAATTTGTCCTCTCAGAAAAATTTGGAAAGCCACGCCAGTTAGAAAACCAAATGAAAGCACGTTTTAATAAGTTATAATTGAAAGGAATACTACGAACAGGATTTTTAAAAGGTTATGATAAATAGAATAAAAGCCAGTATAGCAAAAATTCTAATCTTTAAACTGCTGTTTTTAAGAGTTTACCTATTCCCGTAATTTACAATTTCCCCTCGTATAATAAATAAAATTTAGAGTTCGACTGATGATAACGAAATTTAAATTTAATTTCTTGAATTCCGAAGAGTTAACCAAAATATTTCAATTACTGATAAGCAGTTATTTTAATATTAACCTGCAATAATTGGTCAGTTTTATCATATTTTTCGATTCTCGACAATTAAAAATTGAGATCGAAGCATTAAATTTAAAATTCAGGTTTAGGAAAAGTGTGGTAATTTTAAATTTTGAAAAAAATTATAAGAAATTTACAATTAGAAAAAATTCGTGTTAAACTAAGGTATAGGAAAAAATCTTGAGCGTCGCAATTATAGTTTAATTCAAAAATGTTTCAGCAATTACAAGTTCATTCCAGTAATTCCAAATTAATGTTAGTATAATTCTATAAATTATTATATTTATATTAAATTATTAATAATAAAACAAAATAATAATAATTTCATATTAATTTCTTAATTTTGTTTTAATTTTAATGATATTCTATAATAAGAATTCAAAACTAATTATCAAAGAGATTAATTAATTTAATTAATTTAATATGTACGTGGGCACCTCCTTGTGAAAATTTAAAAAATACTTTTGGTCAAAACGTTGCCGTTACATAATTAAAATTACACCTTGTACTTCATAAACCAAATGAAGGCATATTAATCTCTGAATTTGGTACAAAGAGGACGCCGCTGTTACCTGCTTGATCCTGGACCACCGACAAGTGCATCGTGGCAAAGCATAGGTATGTTAACAACAGTATAAACTCGAAACTGCCCTGTATCTCGTTAATCCGATTCAAGCGCATCATTTCGGTGTTGAACTTTTCGAGTTTTTTTAAATTTATCAAAAACCACATTTTATTATTTCTTTTTTTTTTATTCCACCTTCTCTAGTTTGATTTCGTAACGTTTTTCCAGTGTAACTTATTGGCAAGCACTATTTTCATATTTTGATATTATGAACATTTTACGGAGTTGCTGTTAAGCTGGACATTGACATACCAATTAACATTTCTATTGGTTAATAAAAAATTTATATAATATAAAGTAATATCACTACCGCATTGTTTTTCTAACATTGTGTGAAAACGAAGTGAGATGGTTTGATCTTGGCCTTCTTCAAGAAGAGTTTTTAGCAATACCCCACTCTCCAGTGCAAATTAATAGAGTAGCAACGACTTGCAGTATTCATAAAGAGGTTACTATGGGCTATGCCGTGACCCATTCAATTGCAAACGACATCAAACTTTGCCTGCATTCAGTGATATAACAAGATTCATTATTTGCATTGCACTACATTGCTGCTTAATATAGCTTTATCTTTCGCCATTTCTTCGGTATATAGTCGCAAACCAGTCACAGTCACTAGTTACATTTTGACGGCAATTTAGGTTGAAGTATATCTGAAGTGACAAGATAAGACAGAGATAATGGCAGCACTAAACCAAATGAAAAATAGAAAAACATGCGGGGAAGACTGAATCACAACCGAAATGTTGAAGGCCGGAGGAGAAGAAATAGTGCAAGCCATGGGGGTGTTACTAAAGAAATGTCTGGAAGAAGGAAAAATACCAACACAATGGCAAAATTCTTAGGTCATCCTATTGTTTAAAAAAGACGACAAGAAAGATATATAAAACTACAGAATAAGCCTGCTATCGCATTTATATAAGTTACTAACAAAAATTGTAACAAACCGTCTAACTAACAAATTTAACTTTTACCAACCTGTCGAACAAGCTGGATTCCGTAAAGGCTACAGTACAATAGACTATATCCAAACAATACGGACACTGATAGAAAAATGCACTGAGTATAATATCCCGCTTTACCTGGTATTTGTTGATTACCACAAAGCGTTCGATTCCATTCAGACCTGGGCCATTTTGGAAGCACTAAACGGGACGAGAATCGATTCAAAATATTTGAATCTCATAGAACACATATACCAGAATGCTACACTACATGTAAAGATAAACAAAGATATGAATACCAGCAAGATACCAGTGAAGCGAGGAATTCGTCAAGGAGATGCAATATCGCCAAAGCTATTTACTCTGACAATGGAGGATATATTCAAAAAACTTTCATGGGCAAATAAGGGTCTAAATATCGATGGTTCCTATTTGAGTCACTTGCGCTTTGCAGATGACATACTACTACTAGTTGAGCGAAGCATCCCAACGCGTGGGTATGAAAATAAACCCAAACAAGACTAAAATAATGAACCCAAGTGAAGTGAACGTAAAGATACATAGTTATAACATCGAAAATGTTCAAGAATATGTGTACCTCGGACATCTTATCAAGCTAGGAAAGGAAAATCAGGCTGCTGAGGTGAGCGGAAGAATTCGACAGAGCTGGGCTACTTTTGGAAGATTGGGATATATTTTAAAGAACACAGATGTCCCAATAAACTTAAAAAGGAAAGTATATGACGCATGCATTCTACCTCTCACCACATACGGCCTAGAAACCATGGCGCTAACGTTAACAAATGCAAATCGATTAAGTGTCATGCAATGAGCGATGGAAAGAGCCATGCTTGGTATATCGCTGAAGGACAGGATAAGACTGGTAGAAATCCGGAAAAGAACTAAAGTTTCAGACCTGATGGGTAGAGTGGCCAAATTGAAATGGAACTGGGTGGGCCACGTGGCATGGCTCGACTCTGCAAGATGGCCCTATAAGATTATACACTGGCGTCCAAGAACAACTAAGAGAAGCGTGGGAAGACCACAGAAAAGATGGTTAGACGACGTAAAGCGAGTGGCGGGACGAGAATGGCTTTGGAGGACGGCAGACAGGGAAACATGGAGAGAGATGAGAGAGGCCTACATTCAGGAGTAGATGGCAACAGGCTAAGAAGAAGAAAGAAGAAAGATATCTGATGTAGTATTTCGACAGTCTATGAAAGAGTTCCTATTTAAAATCCCTCCTCCTAGCATAAACAAC
Organism: Cantharis flavilabris; assembly: GCA_949152465.1. Classification (NCBI taxonomy): domain Eukaryota; kingdom Metazoa; phylum Arthropoda; class Insecta; order Coleoptera; family Cantharidae; genus Cantharis; species Cantharis flavilabris. The sequence continues at coordinate 25,299,806 of OX424439.1, forward strand.
TCCCGGAATATTGTTACAAATTTTTGGCAATAATCTTAGTTAGTCTTGTTGTACCAGTGGTTGTTTCAAAGCTGCTACCTATTTTTACACTAAATGTAGCCTAATCGTCTTCACTTTTAGAGTTTTGCCCATTATGTAGATTTTGAACCATAAAATCTATCATCTTTTGAGAAGATAGGGTTTGAGAAGTAAAACTGATAGGAAAAGCAAATATTCGCCAAAATGACATACTGCTTAGCCATTCTCTAAAGGCTAAATCTTAGCTTTAGGCATGTTGGCGACTTGTAACGTCCATCCAGAGTTGCAAGTTTCCTTGCAGAATTATAAGTAAACTTTTGCATCTTGGTTCAGATGAAAGACAACTTGTAGTTCAACAGTAGCAACTAATTGTTGCAACTAATAATTAATTCGTCGACACGATTCGGGAAGCTCAAACAGACCTATAGCACTGGAAAATTTTCTATTACTGGGATTAAAGATCTTAGATAAATAGATCTGAGATTTAATTTTGTAAAAAGGAAAATAATAAAAATTGAAACTTAATAAAATCAAAATTCAACAAATACCTATACAAGTGTTTTGGGTTGATCCAATATGGGTAGGTATGCAGGATTTAAATTAAAATTATACACATTTCACTGCACTTTGGTTATGTTTTCTATTATGAACAGTTTTTTATTTCAAAAATCGGTAAGACGTGAAAACACGACAATTTAAATCCTAATTTCAAATCGTAAGTTAACTTTTCACATCGATTACATTTTGGCTGGTTAATTTTGAACTAAATTAAGAATTGGTGGCGTTTAATATTCGTCTGGTGGTGTTCGGCTTCTTTTGAGGACCGGTCATCTGATCATTGTGATGCTAAATCGAAGATAAACCTAAGAAGTAAAAGTTCGAGTTACGGTTGCTCTGTGAACTGTGACTGTCAACGACCGAATTCAAAAATTATATGTTTTAAAAATATGCACCATATAATTTTGTTAATGATATGCACGTTGGATGCAACGAGATGGAAATCATAGATACCCTAACCGGGGTATAGGTACTAGGTTGATTTTTTAGCATGTGGTTTAATTTTGGACTATTCAAATTGCTAATTGATATTTTTTATTATGAATTTTTGGGTAACAGTTGATTAATTAAACCGGATGAATACATAAGAAAACTTAAAAGGATTATACATAGAAAAAAATACTATTTCGAAAAGATATTTAATTAAGGTAAGGTATACCGAGGTCTCCTTTCAATATAAAATTAAACTTAAAAAAATTGAGTTATAATGTCGTGAGAATATCTTATTTTACACAAAACCCTTCATCGCGTGAAGTACATTTACATATAAATCAACTGAAATTTTTAAGTTTATTACTTTACAATGAAGATTACCACAATAACTATCGATAATAGGTAATCATTAATTAGTCAAGGCGTAATTAAGCTTCCTCGAGCGCTAACAAGTTTTAAATTATAAAATTATAATACTTGTAACATTTAAAGACAATAAATTACAAAGGAGCTACGGTGTTGACTTTAAACCTGAGGGTATATAATCTGGACTTAAAGGATTTTACCGACCGAAACGATATGATAATCGGTCTGCTATTTTCACCTCCTTAGAAATTAGCGGGTCGCGATCACGATCGACTCACCTGGAAGTTGATCGCGTACACCTGCATAAAAAATGTTAAACAGAACCGACCGATATACTTACACTTCCTTTGATTATGACGCATTCAAGCAGGTGAATTTTGATAGAAGAAGATTGATGTTTCTACAATAGTATGTGCAACGGTTATTGTTTTTGAATGCCTTCTCTTTTTCATTAATAAGCTATTAAGGCCGACACAGACAACGCTGTATTTAAGGTTTTGCTTGTGCGTTTTGTTTGTATCTAGTGTTAGAATTTTGCATTAAATATCAATTTTACGTTAACATTTCGTTTTCATATCATTTTGTTGACAAATTTTAAATAAAAAAAAATTAGTTTAACATTTGTTTTGCGCATTATTTCACATTATGAACAACAAAAGCTGGGTTCTTCGTCATTAAGCAATTAAATTACTTATATTAATTTTGTCGACGTTTCGCCGTCTCTCGTGTCTTCTTCGAGACTATAAAGAGATGTTTTCGTTCAACCAAAATTCTTACATTACAAATATATTTAAACGCAATAAGGATATGAGTGAATTATAAAATAATCTAATCTGTTTTTATTCCGAAATTAAATTCTAAAAAATTCAACTATACTTGTAGCACTTAAATGTCAAATTACTAAAAATTTAAAAATATACTTTATAAGATAACACGCTAAAATTATCATAAAATTATAAATTGAAGGTCGCTTATTACACGCAGCTTATAATTAAGCTCAGTTTCTAAGCATCTTCTCTGAAATTGTCACAATTTTGTTCTTAAAGTAGTAAGCTTTTTTTTCAAAATATTTTTTAATATATAGAATTTTAATATAAAAATTTTCAAAATAGAACCCATTTTGTGGTATACCCCGACTTGTCAATTTGCTTTTAAATGATAATATAGATTTAATAACAATGTAAGTATAAATTCGCAAACGTTTTCACCATACTATGGCATCATCAGGCGATGAATCCTAATTCACCGCCTGATGTATTTTACATGTGTTAACTTAAAAACATTTTAGTTCTGAGAAGTGTTAGTGCATTTTTTAGGTTTTCTAAAATATTGATATGGTTTTGTAGCGGGAGCATTGAAACAGTTAATAAAAGTATTGAAAAAGTACAAAGTAGATATTTTGGCATTACAAGAGACAAACAAAGAGAAAATGATATAATGGACATAGAAAATTACACCATTTTTAAGAGTGGTGGTAAGAACAGAAGGATGGGAACTGGCTTTATGATGAGCGAAACGCGGAAAGATATGGTAATTAGTTTTAAACCAATAACAGATAGAATGTGTGTACTGAGAATAAAAGGACGTAATAGGAAAATAAGTATTATTAATGTTCACGCACCAACTGAAGAAAATGATATAGAAGTTAAGGAACAATTTTATGAATTGTTGGATATAGAGAAAACGAGAAAATACCAAAATACGACATTAAAATATTAGTAGGCGACTGGAATGCAAAAGTTGGAAGAGACGAGGCTTATAGGCCTACAATTGGTAAGTTTATTCTACATAATGAGAGTAATGAAAATGGAAGACTCCTTATTGACTTTGCAATAGGAAAAGACATGACAATTAAGAGTACACACTACGAACATAAAAATATTTATAAAGCAACGTGGGTGAGTCCAGATGGTACTACTGAAAATCAGATAGACCATATCGTGATTGAAAGTAGAAGCGAAAATATCACTAAAGATGTTAAATCATATAAGGAGCAGATTTGGATTCAGACCATTTTATGGTAGGTGTGAAAATGTCAACAATTGTACCAAATAGAACGAATCCAGGAAAAAACGTAAACAAGATAAAAATTAAAATGCTAATTCAGCTCAAAACTGAAGATCAAAGTGAAAAGTATAGTGAAGGAATGGAAAAGATATTAGAAAAGACAAAAATACAACAAAATGTAGACCACATGCTAGTAACAATAGAAAAAAGTATAATTGAAGCAACAAGTATGCAGTATGTGAAAACTAAAAAGAAAGAAAAGGAGTGGTATGATGACCAGTGTGTAAATGAAGTAAACAAAAAAAAAAGCAAGACAAGTGTTCCTGGCTAATCGAACTGAGCAACAACAAAAATTTACGAAAAGCAGAGAAGACATTGCAAAAAGATAATAAGAGAAAAGAAAAGAGAACACCAACTAAAAAAACTCGACGAGATAGAAGAAAAGTATAATAACAGAGAAATAAGAAACTTCTACCAGGGAATAAAAAGAATATAACATGGATTTCGAACAAGTACAACGTTCTGTAAAAATAAAGACGGTACACTGGCTAGATCGAATAAAAGAATAAGAAAAAGATGGGTAGAATACTTTCAAGAGTTACTTAATAAAGCAGGAAATCAAGAGGAAGAGAGAGAACATATAGCTATAGAAAACGATGAAGAATATGATTACATAGTAGAAATACCAACAGAAGACGAGATAAGAGAAGTGATATTGAAACTTAAAAATAATAGAAGTGCAGGAGAAGATGGCATACAGGCGGAAATGTTAAAATATGAAGAAGAAAAACTGCACGAAATAGTCATTGGGATGATACAGAAGATCTGGAAGGAAAGGAAGATGCCCAGTTCCTGGAATTTAGCGCTGATCTGCCCGATGCACAAGAAAGGTGATAAAACTGAGTGCGGAAACTACAGAGGAATTGCATTATTGGATGTCAGTTACAAAATACTCGCCACATGTATAAAGAATAGACTTCGAACTTATACAGAGTAAATGATCGGTGAATATCAATGTGGTTTTAGAAAGGGTAGATCGGTAAAGGATCAATTATTTGTTCTAAGAGAGATTCAAGGAATTAGCCATGAATTCGGATTGGAAACGCACTTGATATTTTTAGATTTTAAACAAGCGTACGACAGTATTGAAAGAAAAGAATTGTATAACATTATGATGGAAATGGGAATACCCAGAAAGTTAGTAAAATTGGTAAAAATGACACTCAATTTCACTGAAAACAAAGTAAGAATTAACGGTGAACTGACTGAGAGTTTTGGAGTAGGAGTAGGACTGAGGCAAGGAGACCCTCTGTCGTCAATATTATTTAATATTGCTTTGGAAAATGCAATACGAAGAGCAGGATTAAACAAGAGCTGTACAATTCTTAGACGAAGACACCAATGCCTGGCTTTTGCGGACGACTTCACGATCATTACACGCACAAAGAAGGAACTTCAAGAAACTATGCAGAAATTACTGGAAGCGGCTGGAATTGGATTGGAAGTAAACGAAAATAAGACGAAATACATGATATGGAACGATAAGCAGTTTGAGAAGAAGAAATCCATAAGTATTACGGTGGAAAATAAAACCGTCAAGTTTGAAGAAGTGTGTGTCTTTACGTACCTGTGAACGGTAATAACAAGGAAACCAGGGTGCGACTACGAAATTAAGGCAAGAATGGCTGCTGGCACAAGAAGTTCGTTTACACTGAAATCGATCCTCAATAGTAAGGTCTATCCTAGACAGTGAAAACAAGAATATATCGAACAATCGTAAGACCATCGGTTATGTATGAAGCGGAAGTGTGGACGTTGAGAAAGAATGAGCAAGCAATGCTAGAAGTGTGCAAAAGGAAGATATTGAGCAAAATATACGGTGGAAAATATGTAAATGGACAATGGATAATGAGGTCAAATCAGGAGCTAGCAGAGTTATATGGACAACCGAGTATAGTTGGATGTGTGAAGGCACAGAGGTTGCGATGGTTGGGACACCTGGCAAGGATGAACGACAACGGAACGCCAAAGGACATATAGAATATTGAGTTCGGAGGCACAAAACGAAGAGGTAGACCAAAGAACCGTTGGAAAAATGAAGTGCAGGAAGACCTCAATGAGATGGGGTTAGAAAATTCGAGGGAATACGCCTGTGACAGGAAAGAATGGAACGTGGTGACAAATAAAGCCATGGGTCTACTAGGCCTGTAGTGCTAATATACATACATACAAAAGTAAAGGAAAATTTAAATAATGACCATAAGAAAAATTTTGTATCCTGTTCAGTCAAGACAGTTAACCAGGACAAAAAAAGTTTCAAAACCATTACTGTCCAGATGAAACCAGTACAAATGGTCACCTTACCGTACTCTTAAAGAGACCGCCTGCTCTTTCACTTAACCCTGTCTTACTGCAAGTTGGATAAAGCTCTGGTCAAAATTAATCGAAGTCGGTAGCTAAACATTAATGCCCGTTTGCACCACCTATGATTAAACGTTAAGCTTCGATTAAATGGCTAATCCCCACCCTATTTCACTACATACTGATTGTCCATTGGTCGGAATAAGATTTAATTGAAACTTAAGTTTTAATCATAGGTGGTGCAAACGGGCAAAGTAACTAAAAACTGAGTTATTTTAGATTAACTTTAACCCAAGTTTATATAACTGAATCTTACATATGTTGCACTTGCTTTTGAATTTACCATATTTTTGGCTGACTCAGGAAAATGTTATTATTAGAAATCAATAAGCTGACCGTTGAAGACTTGGTAATTTTATATTTTGCTAATTTTAAACCAATTTTCATATTAACCATATCAATATTTTAGAAAACTTTAAAAATGCACATACTCTTTTAGAACTAAAATGTTTTAAGTTATCACAAATAAAATACGCCGTAAATATAATGATCGCAAATGTTTTACTATTGCATTTTTTGGGTTTTATTAAACACGTATCCATACTTTTCAATAATTTTCAAAATTTCAATATTTTTTTGAGTCAATTGTGAGTCATTTATACTCTTCTCAAATTTGTATTAAATAGATGCAATCTTAAGTCAAGTTCGATTTTTTATTAATATTACTTGAAATTTCACTTATGTAGGTATGTACTTACCGTAAAAAAATTTGGTAATCTGTTAATCAATGATTTCTGTTCATTCTTGAAATTTGCAATTAATTTCTGCATTTGCATCTGAACTCAAAGTTTACTTAATTCAAATTTGAGCAAAAATTACATAAATTGATTTAAAAAAATTGCACAATGGTTCAACGTAGAACTTTTCTTGCGGCCAGATACATAAGCATCTAATTATTAAAATATCTATTTTAGATTTTTGGCGGGATGACGATACTTTTATATGGAGATAGTAAAGCAAATCTAACTTTTGGATGACTATTATTTAGAACTGTTAATTATAAAACCAGGAGCTAGTGGTATTAAATTAAGAAATTGAAACGATAATTGTAATCTATTTCGGCAATTTAATATTTATCAGATTAGAAATCGGTTTTTTAAAAGGAGTAATAAATTCTCTGACAAAAACGTCTCTCTTAATAAGATTGACAGAATTATGAGAAACGAAATTTATCAACTCTTCTTTTATTAAAAAGAATGTGTTCTTAAATTAATATCGGTCAATTTTTGTTAAACCCTGAACCTGTAGGCATAAAATAATACAAGGATTAATCTCGGATTACTAACAGTGATTAGAGTATGTTGTAAAGAATCGTTATAATCAACGTCTCCCATATTAAAAAAGCCAATTTTATCTTGTTTAATATGCGTCGTTAGTTAGTAAGCTTGTGGTTACATGATAAATTTTTCCACTAGAACTGATAACTTGTCAGAAGAATATTGAATAAGTTTAATGTGATCTTAAACTTGTTTTATAATGAAACCGCGTTTGAGGAATGTAAATTGAAAAAATTTTAGTAGAACAGTAGCAAAGTTAAGGCGACAGATCGTTCAGCGAAGCGAAAGATCAGATACACACTCTACACTCCCTACTGAGTTTTAAGCAGTATCGTATTTAATTTTTTTACAGTAAATTCTTAATGTTGTTCTAATCGAAGGATTAATTTAATAAAATGTGTATTCATTTATTAAATATCTATAAACCTTAACCATTTAAATAAAGATATAATTATCTACTATATGTACATATTATTATAAAGAAATACGCAAGGCATTTTTGTTTAACGGTAAGCGAACACGCTAATAATATCTGTAACAACTTCTAAATTTATGCCCCTCTTATTAATCCGTAACGTTTGTCGAAAATTAAGAATTAAGTGTAATGATAGGTACAGAATTATTAATGAATATATTCATTTGTAAAATATTCGTTTTTGTGGGTAGGTAAGTATATCTCGACAGACCTATGTCATGGTGACATTGTTCCTGCTGCTTTGAAAAATGAATAATGTATATTTAAAAAGCGACACTAAAGTTAAAGACAGACCCCTGCACGCTCGTTGTACTACATAAGTTTTCATTATATCGAAAATTTTAATAATAAATTTTGATTAGGTGCGTTTTTGATTTTTGTGCTATTTTTTTATTTATACGCTTTCGCTAGGAATACAAAACAATAAGCAGGTGAAATATTAATCTTTTTATCGCACAACCTAAATTGGATTAGCAGGTGAAGTTTGAAAATGCACAATCTTTGCCGTAAGTTATATATTATTATATGTGAATGTTGTAGAAACGATAATAGATCTTATTTACTAAATAGGTGCACTAAAATTTAGCTGCATGCATTTTCTTAGTATAAAATTAGCAAATTTAAATTGATAAAAATCTTAGTTTTTTACCTACACTTTTTTATTTAAATGCATAAACCATAACAAGACAAAATACCTAGGAAATTCCAATTTGGCAACGCTTTTGCATGTTACATTTTCAAAACCATGATAAGTATACATTAAAATTTAATCTCTTAATTTTTTAGGAAATATAAATAAAAAATAACTAACCAACTATTTACTTGATTATAAAAAGTATATGTTCTATAAGTAGTTCTGAGAAGATTAAACGCAATTAAACTAATTCATTTATTAATTACAATTTTATTGTTGCAACCATGGTCGCTTTTCACAATACTAATACATTACAAGTTGATTAGTAAAAGTACTTATTAATACTAATGAATAACATTGGAAGATTATTTTTAGAATATGTTAGTTTATTAATAAGTTCAAAAATCACGCAGCTAGTTGATCGCATTAATTATTTGGAGAGTATTTAAAGTTACTTGTAACTTGTAATATTAGTGAATTTTCACTTTTCTCTTATTGGAGTCTCTGGTTTTAAAAAACTGTTAAAAATACTTGCACTACAAAAAGTGTTTATTCATATAATTGATGGTCGTAAATAGAATGTCAGTTATGTGAATAACATTAAAAAATGTTAAAAATAAATAAATTATTTCAGTCATTACTCATTAGTCACTACGTAGTGAAAAGGGGGCCTGCGTAGAAAACCATTCAGAAATTAAAATTTTTTGGCTTAATTTTATTATCTTTATTGAAATTTCAGAATAGCTGTTTATATCACCATCAGTAACGGAAATAAATACTTTACCTGGTGTGTCATATAAAATTTTCTTTAATTGTTTTTTCATTAAGATACTAAAAATGTAATAATAATTCAAACAAAGAACAAATAAGTTTTAGAAAACCAACCAAATTGAAATTAAACATGAACAAGATAAAGGCGATCGATGATGAAAAAGATGTTACCAAAACAGTTGGAAGAGCAAAACCTGAGATTAACAATGCATGGAATACAAACAGAGATAATAGAATACATCAAATAACTATCTAGGATTAGTAGTTGACAAAAAATTGAAGTTTTAAAATCATTTGATCTATATGTGTAAAAAAAGTAAAAGATGCAGTCAATTTGTACTCAGGAGGTCTGAAACTTAAAGGACCAATGTCAAATTTTGGCTCTCGTGAGTTAGATATAGCATCAAGTCTCTTTTAATGTTAACTTGTTTATGGCAAAATTTCAAATGGAAAACTTAAATAACAGTAGGGAGAGTGGGGTACACTCGGCCACTTTTTTTATAAATTTAAATTTTCGAGGAATAAGTGCACTTTTGATAAATATTTTTTTTCTAACCAATTATAATATACTATTTGGGTACTTGATTTCTGTATCAGTAATTTAATTGTAACAATTTATTTATTTCGATTTTATAGTATAAAATAAAAAAACTTGTCTAGTGGCCGAATGTACCCCATCAGTAGGGCGCATTTGTCATAGGGGTGGGGTACTTTCGTCATAAGGTAAAAAAGTAAAATATCAAAACGTTTTAGTAATTACAGGTTAGTACAATTTACAAGGCGTAAATATCCAGTAAAATTTTTGTACACAAGACTCGGAATTCCAGAGATTTCTAAAGAATTCCAGGAAATGCCATACTTTTTTCCAATGATAGGTAGGTATACCAGGACGAAAAGTATGCTTACTGTCCTTGGTTGTAGAGTCAACGGCAGACTATTGGATCCTAATATTCATACATAAGGTACTCTTGAATTTGATGCCAGATTATCTCATTTTCTCAACTTCAACATTTGAGCAAATACATAATTACGACAGGAGAAACAAGGGTAATATTGTTTTTTGAGTTTTTAGTTACTCAGACAAACATTGGACGGTAGAATTATCCTTGTTCATCTCATTCTTCTTATTTAATACCCCTATACTTTTTTTTCCGAGCTATGTTAAGTCACAAAGTACACATCAATAAGCCAACTACTACTGACGATTTAAAACATAGTATTATTGTGATTATTCGTAAAATCCGGTCCGATTTGTGTGAGAAAGTTATCGAAAATTGGAAGTCCTAGATTTCATTTCACCAAATGGAGCCGTGGTGACCATCTTTGCAATATTGTTTTTAAACATTAATGCCATGAACCAATCGTCTAAATAATACCAATAAAATGTCAAAATCTTTCACTGCTACTTCTGTGTTTCATTTTAAAGATCTTGCGCTTATTGAAAAACCTTTTATATTGTCTTATTCAGATTAAAACTCAAACTTTGTTTGACCCTCAATTATTGCATTTGCGAGGCGACGTGCTAGCTGAGCCAATTGAGGCCTATTATAAAATCGGCTCTTAATGTTATTATGTTATTTGTTTACCTTAATGGCTTGTCTTAAGGGCATGTTTTGCTGCCGCACCGTTAACAACCTCGCACAAGAGTCTCTCAACTGTTTGTTACGCCACTAACTTTACCTGTGCTTTTAATATAACCACGTAACGTTTCCTCTTTAAATATTCTGAATCTGAATGGGTATAGTCAATTCAAACTCAAAAGTTTTTCAATCCGGGTTAACCACTTTGTAGGTTATGTCTAGTCAGTTTTCCAGACGTGTTCAACAACATTTCCGTAGATAACTAACAAAAAATCGGTAGATACATGTCGATAGATGATTCGGTAGTTTATATTAATAATACAATAAAAAATATATAACCATGGGCATAACTATGTTCAATACGAAAAAATTCTCAAGATTCTTGATCTAGTAATCAACTATACCTGTTGATTTTGATGCTAGTTGATGGATTTTACAGAGTATAGACAATATCGCTATCATGGCTGTCCCAGAAACTGGACCTTTGGATATATGGGGACTACCATAATATTCTGTTCTTCATGGTCAATTACTGTATAAAACGAATTTAATTCCTGAAGAAGAAGACAATAAAGATCTTCGAAATGTTGAGTTGAATTGGTTGTTTTATTTACAGAGTCAAAAATCCCCATTATAGGTGTATTTATTAACTACCATAATAGTTTTGCCGATAAAAGCTCGTGCTTGGATTGAGATGCTGTACAGCGTGACCCACAAGAACTCGGACAAACGTTTTTTGAAGAAAAACTTATTTAGATGCAACAAACCAAAAATTTTGAAATAGATAACGATAAACAATGACCTTATATATGTACAATATAAATTATATATTTTCAAAGTGGCTCCCTTCTGCGTGGATACAAAACTATAAACGTCGAATGAAATTATCGACTGTTTATCGTAACACTTTTAGGGATACCTTGCGTTATACCTGAAGCAAGGATTGTTCTATTGATTTCAAACTTTTGTCGAGTTTTGCACAGGTCCTGGTTTCTAAAATTAACCATATAGCAGAATCCATTCGGTTGAGATTTGACGAGTAGGAGGACCATTCAGTGGAACTAATAAAATCAGGAAAACTGATTTGGCAACATGTTTGGGTAGTGTTTGCTTTATAGACAGGCGCAAAGTCTTGTCAAAAGGTCCAATGTTGGTTAAAAATATGCTGTTGGATGCATGGAATTACTACAACCTCTAAAATTTTCCGGCAGTAGGTATCTTTATTGATTTTAACTCCTGCTTCAGCAAAAACTAAAGATGTTTTACTGGTAGCACAAATACCCCTTCAAACCATAACAACTTGGGATGTTGGCGCTGGTCCCTGATGGCAGAACGTTCAGGTGCTTCTTCTGACCAATACCTATAGATTTGATAGTTATGAAATAGTTCGATTGTAAAAAAAATTTCTTTAATGAAAACAAAATTTTTTCAATTTTGAGTAGCGGTGCGATGAAGAAAAGCACCGCACTATTGAAGTCATACTTGCTTGTTTTCATCCGATAGAATTTGAGATTTTTACATCTTATAAGGCTTCTTCTTACGCTCATTTTTCGCTATTTGTCGAACCGACTTTCGCTAGATTACAGTTCCACGAGCCACTTTTTACATTGACAGTCTCGGATTTCGTTGAATCTGAAGTTTGATGATGTTACCATTTCGGTGAGTGTAAGAGAACATTTTTTTTCTTTTCCGGGTCGGTCTTCATCATTACCAAGTTCTTTGTAACGATTGATGGCATTAGAAACGGCCTGTTGAAGAATGCGCAGCATTCGAATAATTTCACATTGCTCATTTCCCTCTTCAAATAACGTTAAAATTGTGGTGTGACTTTTTGATGTCTTGTAACTCGTAAACTTACATTTTGATTTTCTTTATTTTTAGTTTTTATGATCTCTATTATTCTTAGAATCGGAACACTAGAATATTTTTCGGTAATATTCAGTGATTTTCACGGAATGAATAAAATAAGTTTGTCCTGGTTCTTGTGGGTCACGGTGTATACGTTGGCAGACAGCGAGAAAACTATGAAACATTTCTTACTAAATGACCTGCGACTCCATGCAGCCATATGGTAAATCAGAAGCACAAGATCAACATAGGACAGTATCAAAATTCTCGACTGAGGGAGGATAAACAAAATAGGAAAATTAAGGAAGCAATTCATATTCAGAAGTCGTCAATAAACGACAACAGGGAAAGGAAGGAGAGGGACAAAACTACAATTTTTTAATGTTTTGGTGTAAATTATAATTTCATAGCATTATGGTATTGTCAATAAATTAATCTGTTTTATTATATACAAAATTTTTGTATTAAATTTATTGTGTAACTTTGTTTTGCTTTTTTCATTTTTTAATCAAAACCTGAGTGTTTTTCTTTCAGGGGCATCTTTAGCCGGGCGCCAGAGCAATTAATAAATATTTGAATAAAACGAAGCATAATTTTGAATTAAAATTGAACTTTATCCCATCTAAAATTTCGTTTCATACTTGAATTTTATCCAAAAAAATCATCAATTTTATTAACGAAATGTAATTTTACAACAACGTTGAATTTTACTGAATGATATGGTAATTAATTATTATTTACTGTTATGGGAGAAAATTGTTGAAAATTGATCCACTGAGTAATTTACCCGGAAAATTTTCACAGCGGAGTGCCGTTGTTTTTTTTGAGCACTTTTGACACTAACTAGATACGATAAATTATTATGCTGGTAAACAAAAATTATCCTAATATTTATATTTTTTAAATGTCAGGTTTATGGTACTTCTTTGTAATAAAACACAATTTACTCTTGCTACCGGTTTCGGTAGATTCCCATCTTCAGGCAAAACTAGTAATAATTTTTCTACATACAAACTATGTTTATCAACAATACATTTTGGTGTTGTTTTGTTTCAAAATAATTGTTTTTAATTATTCGCAAACAATTAAGCAGTGTTGTTCGTTGTTCAATATTGTTCTTTGATTTATTGCGTAATAGTTATTTACCTAAAAGTCAGGAAAATTATACATTACTGGGAGCAATGTTGAAATACGAGGCACTTTGTGCCGAGTATTTTAAAGCTCCGAGTAAAGTGAGACATTTTCCTGCCAAGTATGGTTTTAAATTTTACCGAAAATCGTAAAAAATCTCCAGACTGAACTACCAAAACTAATCGATTCCAATTATTCTTTTATTTGCAAAAAAATAAAAGGAAATCATAAATTTTATTATAAATCTTTCGATTATACACTAGTACCATGGTCATTAGTACCAACAAAAATTTTTGGAACATATTTTGGTAAAATTAAAAAAAAAATTTGGAACATATCGAGCTTTATACGAAATTCTAATATTTAATCATGATCATCCTCCTTAGCTTATTCTGTTCACTGCAGGATAATTAGCTCTTTCACTGAGAAAACACTTTCAGCATTTAGACCCACGGCTGCTTAAACCGGATTGGGGAATGCCTTTAACTTAACACGAGCCGCCACTGACATATATTATGCAAAATTGCAACTTTCCCAATTATAAAAATTATTTTCATAAATAAAACTTGGTTCGTTATCCAGTAAGAAATCTAAGCATGGTATACTTTCTAATTGAATCAAATAGAACACGTTACGCTAATCGGTGCTATTGTTCTACCAATACATGAATATTTACATCTGCTTACCTTAATATCATCTATTGTTCTTAACACATTCGTGGAAATATAATTCCTTAAGCAAAAAGTTAATTATTCCAAAACGGTAATATACTTTAGTTATCAAGCATTTAAAGAGTTTAATATTCACATTTACTGACACGGAAACAAAACCATCTCAAGAGAAGAAACGGCATTATTAGCATAAATATACAAACCAAACAATTAGCACCAACGTTTAGCTAATTTGTTTTATAAATGGATTGTGTGAAAATATTACTTAATAAACATGAAATTTTCACATATCTTGGAAGCAATGGCTTTTTACTTTTACTTCATGGCAATTTTTTTTATAATTTCAAAATATTAAGAGCTTCTTTTAAAATTACACCTTTTAAAATTAATTCATCGTACAAAATGGTGCGTGTCTATAACAATTTTCTTTTTCTATTCTAACCAAAATTACCGGATGAAGTTAAAAATTTGATGTCAAAACTATGAATTAACGTACGTTTAAGACATGACTTAAGCCCCTAATAAAACATCTTTTAAGAAAATGTCACAAATTATCGAGGATCTCGAGTAGAAATTAAATGTTTAGAAGTCTTATTATATAAAACTTTTTTAATTAGGAAATTAAGTTATAACTGGGTATTAATTTAGTAACAAAATTTTTCCAACGGTCTTAATACACATACAACTCGATACTATCTAGAACAATCTTTGAGAAAATTTGAAATTATATACTACCTCTAATTATAGAATTATTAATAGGTATTAGTAATAAAATGCTGCTTCTTTTGAAAACATAATAATTTTAAGAATAGATTTTATATATAGTAATATTATAGAAAATATAATTTACATTTAGGCGCAGATATAATGTCTTATTTTGAATATATTTAAAAGGTCAAAGCTCATTTGGGAGATGAGAAGCTGAATTTCATGATTTACATTTCTTATTAAAAACCTATCCTATTAATTCAGGAGCCCTTTCTGGCCCAATTTTTGTTTAAATATTTTTATAAACCCTAGACATTGCTTCCATTACTTCTGTAAACTAGAAATTTGGAAACCCTAGAGGAAAGGCTAAAGAAGATGCTGCCTCCAACGGGCTACTCTTTACAAGTTGAATGCTTTATCAATTTATTTAAAAGGGTTAGCGGACTAAGGGACAATTTTACAACAGTCACATAAACCTGGTAGAGCGTCATACTCAAGGACCTTTTAAATAAACATGGACTGCTAATGCCCATAATACTATAACTTTATAATAGTAATAGAATTGTAAATTTTACTATTTATATTTCAATATTTTACAAAATAAGTGTTACTTAAAAATTGAAAAAAAAATAAACCGCACGGAAAACTAGGTTGTTTCGTAGCTTTGTAAATTGAAAATTGAGAATATTTTACTCCATCTACCAAACAAATCAAATTATTATTTTGAATAACTTTAAATGCAACTTTTAATACCAAATTTACCGACATAAAAACGCGGAACATTTAATAAATTACCAGTCACATATTGGGGACCTAATTTATCCGGTAAATTAAAAAAAATTTGAAAAATTGTAACTGGGGTTAAAATTTTTCAATAAGGTCAAGTTAAAACAATACATTTCGTTTTATGTATGTGTTTTCCTGCATAGTTTTGTTTATTTTTCATTTTAATTTTAATAATTTTAGAGAATCCTGGCGAGCCGCCCCTGATTTAACCGTAAAAATTACAACAAAAAATAATGTCGTTTGAAATTTCCGAATAACGTCAGTTTAGTGCCCTAATAACTTTCTGACTCATTAGCCCATAGGTTTGTATAATAAACTACATACTAGCGCCAAGAGTGGCTCGACTATGCACTAAAACAGTTCCTATAAAATATTATCTGAACCACCAAAGAAAAGCCCTAGTCAATACTCTATTTAAAACCATCCGACTGATATGAAATATTTATATTTTAAATATTATTTTTTAGTATATATGTATGTACTTACTAGTATACTTACGTTTAGTAATTATTTACTAGTAAAAAAACCTTACTAAATATCAGTGGCGCAGCCAAGGGGGGGGCTTAGGGGGCTATAAGAAGCCCCAGACACTCTTTTTTTTAATTGATTTTTTTTAAATTTTTTTTAAATTTTTTTAATGATAATTTTTTTTGTGCAGATTTAATGTTGAATGGCATTCGTAAACCAAGTTTCAATCTTTCGCTGTATATTGTTGAAAAGTTGTTCAGCGTAACTTTGCCGTTAAGCAGACTTCTGCAAACTGTCAATATGGATTTGAGTACAGCGATCAAACTTGTTTGAGATGTGGAAACTGTGTTACGTCAAATTCGTCAAAATGCTGACAATGAATTTGAAATTATTTTCACCAATGCCAAAAATAAAGTGCATAACCTATTCGACGCTGAGATTACCATGCCAAGAAGAGTAGAAAGGCAGCTATATAGGAACAATGTGACAGCAAATTCCCCAGAAGAATATTACAGAATTTCTATATTCTTACCTTTCACGAAGCATCACGAAATATTGGAATCGTTCACGTGCCTTCTTCCCAAGACCGACCCCTCAGCAGTGGACTTGGAAAACTTACACAAATTGATCCAGTTTTACTCTTCTGATTTTGAAGAGACTATCATCAGCGAAAATATTTTGAATATGGAATTAATTTATGGTATCAAAAGTTTTCTTGCTTGGATGTTAAACCTCAAAGTGCATTGGAGTGTATTACGAAATGTGACGGTAACATTTACCCAACAATTTATAAACTTTTTAAGATTTTTGTGACGCTTCCTGTATCAACTAGTACCAGTGAACGGTCTTTTTCAACTTTAAAGCGAATCCAAACTTACTTGAGGAGTACAACAGGACAAGACCGTCTAAATGGGTTGGCGTGTTTCAACCATAGATGTTAATAGAAGGCTAGATAACTAACTCGAGCGCAGAAGTGAAGCCTGTCATCTATTGTAAATGTATGCCAATTTGCCTTATCTACAAATGGCTGCCAGTTGACATTGGGGCTTTACTTCTGTTATATTGCATGTATTAAGAGTTGCGTATCTGATAATATCTAACCTTTAGATAACTAACCCGTGTGTAAATGTGAAACCTGTCATACATCTGTCATATTAGTGAAATGTATTACTGATTTGCCTTTACTACAAATGGCCGCCAGGCTTCACTTCTATTACATTGCATGTATTGGGAGTTGCGTATCTAGCCTTCTATATTAACATCTATGGTTTCAACGTACATTGGGAAACTACAGTGACTGTCGATGAAGTACTTAAAATTATTATCTATTGTTAAGGAGTATTTCTTCTTAATATCTTCTTTTTTTTTTCATCCATAGTTGGTTTACTCGATTTTGACTTGAGATCGTTTGCCTAAATGTTAAACTTTTTGAATTGTTGCGCGGGCAGATAATTCGTTCCCATTGGTCAGATCTTTTCTTTAGTTAGTTATACGTGTGAAAATTTGACTAGTAAGTTGCTACAGTCTTATCTTATACAGAAAAAAGTTTTAACGTAGAAATTTTATCCTCAACTCAAACATTTAAAAATGTTTAATTGCTGAATGAGAATCGAAATTACCTCATCAATGCCGGTCGAGAACAAATTAACGAGATTCTTATAGTTGGAATGAATGTATAAAAAATGGGCTTAATTTCCAATTATTATTACAAACCCAATATTTTACAATTTATCTACATATAATACGATATGAAATTCGTACAACCTACAGAAAATCTGAAATAATAATAAAACTCCCTATAACATTCCACCTTACTTTTCAGTACTTTTATGTTGGCAATCTTGAACTTGGCCATTGTAATTTTAGCCAGTTACGAAAAGTAGTGATGGGTGGTAGTTGTGTGTTCATGTTGTGCAAGTATATGTTGTAATAGTTGCATATTACTGATTAAACGGCAATAAACAGCTTGAAGACCTTAAGGTGAGTAAATACCTTACATAATTAAAGCAAAATTGAATGAAAAGATTTGATTTGGTATACAAAGATGAATTTCACATTCCATAATGCAGAACTAATACTGTTCAATGGACGTCGACTACATGGGTGCCCATTGAAATTTTTAAAACTCGGCGCTCATGGAGAATACATAATTTTAGTGAGCAACTGTTGTCGAAATGCTGAACAGTTATGATTTAAATGATGAATGTAATTTTTTAATCAATTCAAATGATTTTAACGGTGAATATTAAAAATACTCGGTTGTGGTTACAGAGGGGAGGCAATGGGTGTAATTGCCCTCTCCTTAGTAAAGCAAAACCGAAGTACTTGATCGATTCTTTTTGTTTAGAACAAATTTTCTAGAAGATCGATTTCTTTTTGCGGATTAGATAAATCTTCTTTACTATTTTGAATTAATTAGGAATCGAGTAAGACTTTCGTTTATCCATTCATGCGCATTGAGTTTTATTGAATCAATTATATTAATTTGGAAAATAAATCAAAAAATTAATAGAATGAAAAGCAGGAAGGGTAAAATACAACATTTTCGATTGCATTGTGCATTACTTTATTATCCGTTAACGCGATAAGAATTTGTGTGGGTAGCGGAATTTTCTAGGTGCGTTACGCAAAACTTGAAAGAATGTTGTGTTATTTTGAAGATAACTTTAAATAAACAACAAAATTGCTTGTTTAGATAATATAAACTATGCATTTTAGTTTTATAATTTTTCATGATAACCAGAAGTCAACTTAAAAAAACAAGCAGAAACAAGTTTTTCAAGTTAAAAATATCGATAAGCTTACCAGCTTTAACATTGCAATTTTCTCTTGATATTCTAAAATTTTAATGATGCTTATTTTTCTTCTCGAGTTCTTCAGCTTCCAAACATCACCAGAAAATTGAAATTTTGGTACAAGAAAAGCAAAATTGAGATAAGTATTTGAAGGATCAATTAAATTCTATCAACATGAAATCGAAATGAAAAAACGAATTTTTCAATGCAACGATTTACGTCATTTCTTTTGCGTATAGGACCGACTCTAAGCCCAAATTTAATTGATGAAAGGGAGAAAGGTTCTGGAGCCTGGACGAGAGATTAAATATTTCTTAAATTGTTATATGTATGTTAAACGATGAATGTTAAATAATAATATTCAAAAAGCGGCATATCTGCAATCAACCTTGATAATTCTTCCAGATATGAACCGATATTAGATATTTGGGTAGATTCAGGGTCGTCTTTAACCTATTAGAGGCCCTGGGCACTTTTGGATAATGGGGCCCTTATGACTATGATATGACAGACAACTATTTTATTAACAACAGTCAAAAGGGGTAGTCTCTGTAAAAATTTATTAAAATTACCATAAGAGCAATGTTAAATTTTCTGACATTTTTACCGAGTTTGGGGCCGAGGGGGCCCCATGGATCGCGGGGCCCTGGGCAGCCAATGGAGAAGACGGCCGTGGGTAGATTGTTTCAAATAAACGGCACTAGTGTACTTGTCTCACACCGAGAGTTAGTAATACCATCGACCATTCACTAAACTTTTTGTTTTCATGTAAACTTGACTCAACTATGCATACTTTCGACATATGAAAAGCTACATATTTTAATATTTATTCACACTACTCATTGAAATTTAACATTGTCGGAGCAGGCTGAAAATGTGGTTGGCGATGCGTTATCTCGATTTTCAATTAAAAGCAATGTTTTAGTGCGACCGGAGCTCACCAACGTGATTAACATTGCTTTCATAAGGTTTTCGGGGGAACAATATTGAAAATAGAAGATTGCCACGATCATATTGCCGCGAAAAAATATACATTGGGGCTAATGTTCTCAGTTTTTGTGTTAAAAGCAAAATATGGAAAATCTTATTGAAAAATTAATCAGGTTTCCCACAATTGAAGTAATAAATGCTTATTATACTTCAGGATATAGTTTTAATTTTCGCTACTAAAAAAATGTCCGAGCTTTATCAAAAGAACTTAACGTAATTTAAAAAACGTTTATAGATTATTAAAATTTTTAATTAATTATTTTGAAATTGTGTTGTTGAGTGAAAAACTGATGTTATGTGTAAACTGAAGTCAAACTTGTGTTGGCGCGAAAGTTTTTATCTGCTTTGCTTCACCTCGCTCCCTGGCATATGTAAAACTTGCTTAACAAGAAAAGTTTGATTTTCAGTCCGAATAATATAGTTATTAACCATAATAGAATATTGTATTACTAAGGAGTAAAGGTAAGAAACTTGACTCTCGAGTTATTTATGTCATTTTTTGCTAATTTTAGTTATTGAATGATTTTCACCCCACACACAACAGCGAGTAACGAAAATATCTGGACACTTCTATGTTAATAATGTAAATTGGACATTTTGAAGCCGCTTTTTTTCATATAAAAATCGATTTTACAACAAAACTTTTTAGACATTTTTTGTTGAAAATTTCATTGCCTTCAATTTTGTTTATATGAATTTTTTAATTTTGTTACGCCGTTTTTGACTGACCGCAACTTATACAAGACTCAGTAAAATGCAAAAAATATTGTCATTTATATCTTGGTAACGGTGCAAAATAATTAAAATATTAATAAGCATTTTTTTTGTAAGTTTTATTCTTTACATTTTTGTTCCTATACATTTTTCTATTTTATGGCACCGTTTCCGAGATATAGATGACAATAATTTTTATGTTTTACAGAGTCTTGTTTAAGTTGCTGTCAGTCAAAAACGGCGCAAGAAAATAAAAAAATTTGTATAAAAAAAATTAAAGGCAATGAAATTTTCAACAAAAAATATCTAAAAAGTTTTGCTGTAAAATCGATTTTTATATGAAAAAAAGCGGCTTCAAAATGTCCAATTTACATTGTTAACATAGGAGTGTCCGGATATTTTATACAACTATACTTCTCTTAACCCATTATTTTCTCTCACCTCTGTCCTCCGGTTCACTAAAAAAACGAAAATTTAAAAAATTTTAAGGTTAAGAAGGAAACCTTAAAAAAGTAATTTTTAAAAGTCAGTTGAGAGAAGGATAATAATTGTTTAATTTATATTGACCCAGAACCCAGAGAAACATCGATTTGTTGAAAAATATATTTATTTGCCTCCCCCCCCCCCCCCCGCCGCTTCATTTCCAATGATCTTACACATTTTAGTTATACGAAGGAAAATGATGAAAATTAACTCATTGGTATAAGGATTACGACCAAGATTTGGGTCTCGATAGGTAGTTTCTTTCATCTATCTAGAATTTAAAAAAATTTTTAATGAAAATTTGGGAACTTATTGTAAAACTTGTATTGAAGCCTATAAAATCAAAAGAGATTGTGTAATTAATTTATGTGCTATAATTGTGGCTATTAGGCTTCATAAAATAGCTTATTAGAGAAATACAATTAGGTAAACGCAAGCGACATCTTCTTTCTATTATTAGAATTGCATGAGTAGTTTAGTAAAAAATGGCACCAAGAAAAAAATTGCTGGTTTTGAACAAATCATAAAATCATAGGCGCCATCTAGCATTAATAAACTTCATTTACGTCAAGGAAGCTACAAAATAAACCGGTGATAGAAGACTGTAATTTTTGTTGTCTAAACTGGTTTGAAATTGGTATTTTAGAATGAATCGTAGTCCATGTACAAGGTAACTCAAATTTAACACAAAATTGAGAATGACTATTATTCTTCTGCACTACTTTATTATTTTTATTTTATAATTAATTTGCAGGAAACGTAAAGAGGAACATCAATTATGTGGATCTACGATAGGATTGGGCTCTTTCTGCCGTTCAACCGCAGGAAAGTGGACAGGTAAAACAAAATAAAATTGACAACTTCAAATTTTAAACTTATGTATTATATTAACAGCTCAGAGCGTTTAGGCGAGTTTAGCTCCAAATTTGGAGATGTAGAATTACGGAAATTAAAAGTTCGAGTCGTCCTGGGGGGTCTCCCGGTAAAATTGAAAAAATGTGCGGTATTTTTGGATTGATCCTGTAAGTCGGTATATCTTGAAAAGTAAGCAAAATAACGCAAAATTGGGATTACATACCAATATGGAACATATCATTGTCATGTCGGTCGTTTAGCTTGCAGGAGTCCTGACGTAAAAATTCGGAATGCAGGTCACAAAAATAATTTTTATTGTTTGTTCAAGTAGCATTGTAATATTTGATGATTAATTCGTTGTTTTTTTTTCGACTGCTAAACAGGTATGTTTAACTAAAATGAACATTGCACATCTATTTATCACATACAGCTTTGAAATTTTGAAGTTAAGTTAACTTAACTTATGTTGTCAAACTTACCTCTTACATTAAAACATAGACGAAAGACATATGAACTGCATGCTTTTATTACAATTTCATCTGCTTATATCTGCATTCCGAAGCGCACGACTATAATATAAACTATGTATTATACAGTTCAAGGTATAAGTAAATCACACATTTTTACTAGTTTAAATTTTTGGTATACATTGAAGCATGTGACGTTACGCCACTGAAGGTTAAGTCAAAATGCTTGTTTAAAAATTAATGCGATAGATGTCACTGGTTGTATATATTGAATGAATCTCTTTTTACCTTCATACAAATTTGATAACAAAAATGTCCGAGTGTTTTCCAAAGTTTAGTTAGCTGAATTTCATAGAAATAATAGTTTTATATATAATTTTTCGACCCAAGGAATGGGTAAGCATATTTGACAATATTTCTATTGCTTTGTTTCTTTGCCTACTATTGTTTAAGCAATAAATATTAGCTAGTTGACTTTTGTGTTAGAGTGAGGTTAACGATTATAATTTTGCACAACAAATTAGTTCTTCACACTTAATACATAGATAATTAGCATTTTAATAATTAGAACGTAAATATGACATTGTTTACTATTTACAGACAAAAAATCACATCAATGAGATTATTTAATTGCGATGATACTGGATTGCACTTGAAAGTAAAAGAAGACAAAATACTATCAAAGACGGGTGAATTTACGTTTAAATTAGAGGGTGGTGGTGGGGATTCTCATACTAATGTTATTTGGGTACCAAATCCCCTTGCACAACTGATAAACACGGAAAATTGTGCTGATATGCCTGCAGCTACTATAAGTAGCAGTCAACGTCCTAGTAATGAGGAATGTGGTATTAGGGATGTATGGGCTCACAATTTGGAAGAAGAATTTCGAACTATTCGACAAATTGTCCTTAAATATATGTATGTAGCTATGGATACCGAATTTCCTGGTGTAGTTGCAAGACCCATTGGGGAATTCAGAAGTTCAGCTGACTATCAATATCAAATGTTACGATGTAATGTAGACTTATTAAGAATAATTCAACTTGGACTTACATTTCTTGATGAAAATGGTAAAACACCTGGTGGTTCTTACACTACGTGGCAATTTAACTTTAAATTCAATTTAGCGTAAGATTATTAAAATGTTAACTTCTTTTCTTATTTTATGTTTTTTTTAATTTTTACAGGGAAGATATGTATGCACAAGATAGTATTGATTTATTACAAAATTCTGGTATTCAGTTTAAAAAGCACGAAGAAGAAGGAATCGAACCATTAGAATTTGCCGAATTGTTAATGACTTCGGGAATTGTTTTGATGGATAATATTAAATGGTTATCTTTTCATTCTGGTTATGATTTTGGATATTTAATAAAACTCCTAACGGATAATAATTTACCACAGGATGAAAGTGAATTTTTTGAATTACTTAAAATATACTTTCCCACAATTTACGATGTTAAGGTACATCCACCTATTTTATATTATATTTGTTTAATTTTAAGCTTTTATTCAAATTCAGTAAGGAAAACCTAAAGAAAACCTGGCAATCAGGGATTTTATTTTGAAATATGAGTGATAAATATTTTTTTAATAATTTATTATTAACAAAATGAATAAATGCAGTGGCTCTAGAAAGTATTTCTACATTCCTATGGTAGCAGTATAGATTGTACTTTTTAAAGACTTTTGTTATTTAAAAATTACATTTACAACAATCGTGAAGGACGAGACTACCTTATTTCGTAACATTTAATTCGTATGTGAATATCTAACTTGTAATCCCTTTGTTCAGAAACCATTGAAAAGGCTAAAAAATTGATAAAATTATCATTTTTAGCAATTATCAAAAACAGGAGGGTATGAATATTTCCTTGAGCCACTATACGTAACTTCTATTAATGTGAGGAACTGAATGAATTTATTTTTAGTATTTAATGAAGTCTTGTAAAAATTTGAAAGGTGGCTTGCAAGAAGTAGCTGAACAGTTGGATTTGGAAAGGATCGGACCTCAACATCAAGCTGGGTCTGATTCACTACTTACCGGCATGGCATTTTTTAAAATGAAAGAGGTAATTCTTTTTGTTGATCAATCTATATGCTTAAATTTTATTTTTAGATGTTCTTTGAAGACACGATCGATGACTCTAAATTTTCAGGGCATCTGTATGGTTTGGGAACTTCGTTTGCCGTCAATGGCAATGCTAATAGTTATGTTAATGAAAATGGTGAAAATAGTAATTCATCGTGAAAAGACTTTGAGAGAAATCATGATTAAAGTATAAGTCGTATTATTTTAACCAAACAAAATGTTTACTTTCTCTTATATTTTTTATTCTTGTTTTGAATGACACCAAATTGATGAATTTTATAAATTATGTAAGGAATACACATTTTTTTAATTAAAAAATTGTAGCAAAATTGTCTATTAATTAATAACATGGATTTTAATAATAAAATTAGTTAAAACATGTACTTACAATTTTTTGTTACAAATGCTACAAATTGTTTTTTACTTGACACAAATATAAAGTACGATAAAACTTATCATTTAAGCAATCATGACTGTTACTTCTGCAAGTTTTATCAACTTAAAGGTTACATATGGACACATTTTTATTTCAATGTATTGCAAACACTTATTGTAAGATATTTGTTCAATAGTTTATTCTCAACTTGTATTAAAGGAAGCCTTCAGACTTAAACAAGAATACAAACCTTGAATCAGCTATACTTTATATATTCAGGTATAACTATAATTTGTGCGACAATGGTGCTGACTTTCAATCTCATAAAATGACGGTAGATAATAATAATCTGACACCTGATTTTATACAGAAAGGAATAGTTTTTTACAAATTTTTAATTTAGATAGTGTAAATTTGTAAGTTGTACTTAAGAGAAAATATTCAAGTAAATTTTATAGGCTATTTTAAATGAACATGCAGGAAAACTGGGAATAAATAAAAAAGTTATTAAGATAATGATAATAGTATATTCTGAAACAAGTTTGGAATTAGGCATATTCCGCACGAGGGAAAAGTTTGTCACCCGAGCCGACAGGCGAGGGTGACGGTTCACGAGTGCGGAATAGCCATTCCAAACGTGTTTCAGACTATACTTTCTATACGACTATTAAAATAATAAGCTGTATAAGTTTTGACCGTAATTAGAACTTGTAAAACTGAGAAAATTTTTTTGTGCGCGATCGATCTGAATTTTTGCACATGCTTTCCTACCGATAATTCACAGGGGAGGAGTTACAGCGAGGGGGGGGGAGAAGTTTTTGCTCAGTTTTTCGATATCTAACGCCGTTTTCGAGTTATCGCTAATTCAAGTTTAAGTGGCGGAAACGCAGCAATAACTCAAGAACGGCGCTAGATATCGAGAAACTGAGCAAAAAATTGTCCCCCCTCGTACACACCCTTTGTGAATTATCGGTAGGAAAATATGTGCAAAAATTCAGATCGATCGCACGCAAAAAAGTTTACTCATTTGACAAACTTGATTTTTGTTTATAAAATTTGTGAATTAAAAACAAAGACAAATTGACATAGGTTAAATCAATAGTAAATCAAGAGGTTAAATTAAATGATAAATTTAAATTTATCCGTCTTTTATAATACGCGAGTAAATTTTGAACTGTCTTTTATAAATTGTAATCCAGGCACTTAAATATAATATTTGTTATTAATTTGACAGATGTGTAAATAAATTGAGTTCAAAAATTTGGTAATAGATGTCACTTCAAATAGTAGTCTATTCTTTGCTCTAATTGGTCTAATCTGTGCGAGAATAATTATTCTTTGCTCTAATTGGTCTAATCTGTGCGAGAATAATTATTCTCGCACCGATATCGTGTGAGAATAAAAAAAAGAAAGAATGTAGATATTCTGTATTTAAAAATAGAATCGGAATGCCCACATTCTATGATAGTCGTATAGAAAACAGATTCTGAGAAACGAAAAGGGAAGAATAAATCATAACTGGTACAACAGTGAATGTATAGCGTTGGTTAGCTATATATTCAAAATACAATTGTTGAATGATTAATATTTATTGGATGCTGCCTTTTGTAGTAAGGTGGTGGCGGATGGCTGTGGATTCTAGTTTGTTATAGTTAGTTGAGTGGTTCTTAAGTTCAAATAGGTCTTTCTCCTTTATAGTGTTTTATCTTATAATCCTATAATCCTTCGGATCAACGGATTATAAGCAGTGATGTTAATCCGGATAATGGGTCGCCACACCACCCCCTTTCTAGTGAAAAAGGTGAACGATAAAAAAAAATGTTACATATTAAAATGGTTTTAGCGATGACTGGAGCACCATGAGCGTAGGTGGCTACTGGAGCGGCGTGAGCGTAGTGGGCTACTGGAGCGGCGTGAGCGTAGGTAGCGACTAGAGCAGCGTGAGCGTAGGTAGTGACTAGAGCAGCGTGAGCGTAGGTAGCGACTAGAGCAGTGTGAGCGTAGTGGGCTACTGGAGCAGCGTGAGCGTAGTGGGCTACTGGAGCGGCGTGAGCGTAGTTGGCTTGAGCGTAGGTAGCGACTGGAGCAGCGTGAGCGTAGGTAGCGACTAGAGCAGCGTGAGCGTAGTGGGCTACTGAGCGGCGTGAGCGTAGTTGGCTTGAACGTAGGTAGCGACTATAGCTGCGTGAGCGTAGGTAGCGACTGGAGCAGCGTGAGCGTAGGTAGCGACTAGAGCAGCGTGAGCGTAGTGGGCTACTGGAGCGGCGTGAGCGTAGTTGGCTTGAGCGTAGGTAACGACTGGAGCAGCGTGAGCGTAGGTAGCGACTAGAGCAGCGTGAGCGTAGTGGGCTACTGGAGCGGCGTGAGCGTAGATGGCGACTGGAGCAGCGTGAGCGTAGGCTGCTTGAGCGCAGGTGACGACTGGAGCGGCATGAGTGTAGGTAGCGACTAGAGCAGCGTGAGCGTAGTGGGCTACTGAGCGGCGTGAGCGTAGTTGGCTTGAACGTAGGTAGCGACTATAGCTGCGTGAGCGTAGGTAGCGACTGGAGCAGCGTGAGCGTAGGTAGCGACTAGAGCAGCGTGAGCGTAGTGGGCTACTGGAGCGGCGTGAGCGTAGTTGGCTTGAGCGTAGGTAACGACTGGAGCAGCGTGAGCGTAGGTAGCGACTAGAGCAGCGTGAGCGTAGTGGGCTACTGGAGCGGCGTGAGCGTAGATGGCGACTGGAGCAGCGTGAGCGTAGGCTGCTTGAGCGCAGGTGACGACTGGAGCGGCATGAGTGTAAGCGGCTTGAGCGCAGGTGGCGACTGGAGCGGCATGAGTGTAAGAAGCGACTAGTGCGACGGATAAAGCATCGTTGGGTGATACGGGTGTCGTATTTGCGGACGCTGGAGAAAGCGCTGTCGACAGCTTTGGCGTAATGAGAAACGGCTTGGTCACCTCCCAAGGACCGGAAAACGCTTTGGTGCGAAGATCGTATGGATGGGGTGTGGTTTATTACGTTAGCATTGTTTCTTCGCTCATAATTTCGGATGATAAAGTGCGAATTTGCTTTCCACGATCTTAAACCATCGTTCTGTTCTACCATGCATGAATGGTGGTAGTGTTAAAGCCATGATTTGGGTGTGGTTTATTGTGTTACCATTGTTAGCCATTGTTTGTTCTTGAATTCCTGTGTTTCCAGTGGTATTAGTCATCCTTAATCGTATTTAGTTAAATTTCTTCATTGTATAAAAATCGTCGGGGTCACCAGTTATAGCGTTGGCTAGCTATATATTCAAAATACAATTGTTGAATGATTAATATTTATTGGATGCTGCCTTTTGTAGTAAGGTGGTGGCGGATGGTTGTGGATTTTAGTTGGTTGGTTGGTTGGTGGTTATTGAGTTCAACTAGGTCTTTCTCCTTTATAGTGTTTTATCTTATAATCCTATAATCCTTCGGATCAACGGATTATAAGCAGTGATGTTAATCCGGATAATGGGTCGCCACAAATGTAGGAATGCAGTGGCAGACAGAAATCAAACGAATGGAAATGATAAAAAAAATAGAACGGAAGTATAAGAAGAAATTTTATGATAACCATACTATTAACCTTTATGTGACTGGATAGGTACCCGGGTACCTTTTGCAGTTTGAAGCATTCATATCTTTTGTGTTTAAAGTTGTTGAGTTTGGAAATTTCGTAACATCTCTGAGCTTGTGTTATACTATAATTCTTTACTATATTATTTTGTTAATTATTAATACTTTTATAATGAAAAAATAAAGTCCAAAATAATTTCACCTTTTAATGACGGTGTGGGTACCCGGTTACCTTTGTAGGTTTTATATGAAAATAGATAGGAATTGTAGTAATAAAATGAAAATTAAATTGTTCTTTACATTATTTTATTTAAAAATAAAGTCCAAGTAGACAAAAAATAGAAATTATACTGGAATAAATAAATTAATCTGCTCTTTTAAACATTTTGATTAAATTTGAAAAAAAATTAAAGGCAGTGAAATTTGCAGATAAAAATGTTGAAACGAAGTAAGCTTTTTGGTTACTCCAGCGGAGGCAGTCATTCAAACCAAGTTCGATTAATACTCGATTTATTATTTTTTTATAAAATAATTGATATTGCTGAGATAACACTGAAAGCACGAACATAATTCCTGACCTAGAGAAGAATTTGCAGTGTTTAGTAATTTGTCAACCGAGACATCCTGGTTAAAATTATAAATTTAATTTTTATAATAACTGAAAACAGTTATAATATTTTGCTATAAAAATCAGAAAGGATCTCTTTGCCATACATACAGCACAATAAATAATATCGTCTTACCATTATCATGGATATAACTCTGCTTAGAGCGCATGAGGGCATGTAATATGCGAAGGTACCCTGGTACCCATGCCGTCATTGGAAGGTGTTTTATTTCCCAGTCACATAAAGGTTAATTATATTTCGTAGTAGGTCTTCTTAGTTTTAATTGTTTTTTTTGTTGGCTAAACTATAATAAAAAAAATTATTTTAATTGTCCAAAATAAACAACTCAACTGAACTTACATTAGTTTATTCTGAAATACAGCTACAAGAAAGAAACAGTCTAGCTGGGAGTATAAAAACCAAAATTATTGGAAGAACAAAAAAAGGAAGAGAATACTGTAGTTGAAGAAAATACATTGTGAAGACCAAAATAATTGTTAAATAAAAAAATAATTGTTCAGAAAACAACGAGAAACAGGAAAGAAGTAAGACTTGTAAAGACATATCAAAAGAATACACCAGAACTGACTTCAACGAAAATTTTTAATCAGTTTACAATATTTTTTCTTAAATTTAATAAATTTTAACTGAAAGTAACTCTCAAAATTTGCCATTTTGCACAATGTTTAAAAAAAATCCGGGGAAACCCTGTTCAATGCTAAGAATTTTCAGTATTTATTCTGCAGTAAAATTGTTTGGTTGGGTCAACACGACTATTACAATAAAGTTTTGTTCTTCTAAATAAAGTAGGAGTAGGCCAATTTTGCAAAACAAATTATGTCGTCGGGCGATAAGTGTGTGGTTATCCAATGTGCACAACAGATAGCTATGTGTCAAATGTTACATCAGGTAAGCACCGGCGGATCCAGAAATTTTTTCTGGAGGGGCACAAGGCTTGAGACGGGCAAAAAATGTTCTCAGATTTGGGATTGTCTAGTTGTATCCTTGCTATTTTTAAGCGTCAATAATCAAAGAACACCAAAATTTTTATTACTTGGGGGTGTTTGAGAAAGGCTAGAAGCTGGAATATGTAGAAAATAAGTAAAAAAATTGAGCAAAAAAGCGGAAAAATCAGTTTTTAATGTTTTTTTTACAATTTAAGAGCACCAATCTTTCCCCAAATCAACTTACTTGTTACAAATATTAACTTTTCTTTTTTATAGAAAATTAAATTAAAAACGAACAATCTTATCGCCTTCTGAACTTTGGTGCTGGGTGCGGCGGCTCCATTGCACCCATGGTTTATCCGGTCCTGGAACAAAATTAGAATTTTTGTAATTAGTAATCGGAACAAATCCGATAAGTAGGGGAGAGTGGGGGAATATCGACCACTTAAGCGCCATTAAAGATTTCCAGTAGTAATCTTTGGAATTAGATGCTCAAAATGGTAAAATTGCTTGGTCACTTTATCTACTACGAGATTCCTATAGTGATTTTTCAAAAAAAACAAATGACTTTATTTTTACGGTACATTTTTAAAAAAAAGAAAAAAAGTCGGATAATTTCGACCGGTAGGGTAATATTGACCATGGTGGAGGGAAAAATCGATCAACAGTAATATTTTGAAATAAATTTTATTTTAACATTTTAATGTTCATTTACCCTTACATAGGTCACAACCATACCTATCAAGTGTAAATATCGTAATAGTATCTAATACCTAAATTATCTAGTGTAATCCCGAACCTGTACATTTAACCTTAAAAATTATTTTAGCGAAAAATACAGATTAAAACTGCACCAAATTAGATTCAAATTATCGAGAACTATCCACTGTATCCTTAAAATGTAATACATTTAGAAAATATAAAACTGTCCTAGCCTTAATAAAAGCAGCACAATTTTAATAAAAAAAGTCTAAAAACCAGCAAAACTGACAGCATACACACATGAAGAGTGATAGCACCATAGATTTGAAGAGATTTGAAGCTGGTCGATTTTACCCGACGGTCGATATTCCCCCACTCTCCCCTACAGTCGAGTCTCAAAAAATAGTAGGTACTAACTACTTCTGCTTTGAATTAAATAATAAATATGCTATTATTTTTTAAATTAATGTTAAAAGCGATTACTATATTCAATTAAATTCACTTTTACTGCCGGGCGGGCTAAACTAAGGTTTAGCAAAACATACACTTAAGTTTCTATACATACAGTAGCACTAGAACACAGGGTGGGTTTTGGCTGACCACTTCATTTTATGAATGGTTTTGAAAGCAGTTTATCGGTGATTTTCCATTACTTGCCAAAGGAGGAAGATTAGAATAAAAAACCGTAACCGTCCTCTTAGGGTTCTATAGCCTATAACCATACGATATATTGTCGTGTTCCAAATTCCTTTTTTTTTTAATTTTGATGATTTGATTTTTAATTTTATTGTGTGAACCATTTAGTATTTACTTTTTTGAGTAAATGTTGTAAATATTTGAAATTGTGTCTTTTGGCACGAAAATGTTGAGTTGGTGGGAGAATGTAAATAATTTTTGCTTTTTGCCGGGTGACCGCTAAACAACAAGGACCATAAGTCCTTGTAAGTCCCATAAGTCTCCGATAATTTTAATAAATTTGTGTTTCTAGTTTAAAATTTTTTAAATTTTGCAAATAAATAAGTTAATTCGATGTGTGTGAGTTTTGTTTGATGTTTTGAATTTTTTTCGTCTCAAATTAGATAAGTTTTAAAATGAAAATTTTGGATAAGTAATTTTTGGATGTTGTAATTGGATGGAAAATAATTAATTGGATATTTTGGAGACAGAAAATTTATTTGGATTATAAAAGCCAGAAAAACTACATTGAATTAGAAAAATTTAAAAGCAAAGTAGAACAAAATACAAAACTAGTTACGAGAGAAGCATATGGTCAAGGTGTTGCACATTTGGTCGGCCGATATATAATCTTGCAATTTATAAGGTAAAATTCAATTTTTATTTAATTTTAAGAATTCGATTCAAAAATTTACAAAGAATCTCATGTTTTCCTAAGATGTATGTACTCTAGCAAGGCGTTTTTCTGTGGTAGGTGGTTTTTCTAAATTTAGAATGGGGTACGACAATATACTAAAATAGTAAGTTAAAAGTAGACAAAAAAGAAAAAACATATTTTCTTAGCTTATTACGAGGAGCAGTGGCGTATTATTGCAAAAGTGCAGGCTTGTGACGTAAAATTTCAGGAGACGCAAATTTTTGTTTCAGGAGTTGTAATCATTAATCGTCTTAATTATTATTAAACATAATTTTCATTTTCTTTATAAATTTTTCTAATTAAAAAAAGATCAATTGGAAAACTGAGGATAAGGACGCAACATATTAAAGGCTTGTTGTGCGTCAAATATGTATATATAATTATTATGTATATAAAGCAATGTTCTTTTGATGTTTCAAAAAAAAATTAATTTCATTTTAAAATTAGAAATTTGTCAAGTGATGATATCATTGAACGTTTCGAAAAACTAGTTAATAATGTAATAGTCGTAAAATTGAGCAAAAAGAGTTCTCTATTTATGATTTAAGTTGATCAAAACAATGTTTAGAAATTAGAAGTAAATACAAAATACCTATACAAGTATTTTAGAAATAAAACATTAAAATTGATATAATGAGAACTTCAATAATGCAAAATAAGGAGGTAAAATTAATCAATCAATCGTGCAGCTCTACAATCTTGAATGCGGGTCTGGCTAACTCTTGAAAACTGGTATTGAATGAAACTTAATGAAAATTGAAAAATGATAGCTTACAACGATTGTTTCAATCTTATTACATTCTAAACAGGCAAGCATAATCAAGAGATTGGTAGATACCATTATTTGTTGTTTGATTTGATTTTAATTTTACGGTTTACACAC
Organism: Cantharis flavilabris; assembly: GCA_949152465.1. NCBI lineage: Eukaryota > Metazoa > Arthropoda > Insecta > Coleoptera > Cantharidae > Cantharis > Cantharis flavilabris. The sequence continues at coordinate 25,332,826 of OX424439.1, forward strand.
TAATATTTGCTTATTTCAAGTAAAATAATGTTGTAATTTAGGAGTAAAATAACGAAAAATTTGTAAGATGAATAATGCAAAAATGAATGAAACGTGAATAATACCTATAATAAGTAATAATTGTAAATGAGCGTAAACATTGTAATTTTAGAGTTAAAATTTTCTGAAGAAAGCAAGCAAGTTAGATTACCATTTAAGCAAATATTTTTAATTTTTGCAAATTTGTGTGACATGAACACACTCACCGTTCAATGTTTCGTAAATTATTTCGTACTTCTATTTGTAGATTATTTTGAAGTTTTGAAGTAGATTATTTAACTAATTAAGTAATTCATATTCAAATATTTAATTCACATTTACTGACATTATTCATTTTTCAAATTTTTCTTGGTTTATGACTAACACTTTTACTTATACATTATGCATTCTCATTTATTATGGAAATCTGGTGTATACGGGAAGGTAAATCTAGGAAAATTTGGTAAAATCAAAGAAATCTTTAGTAATCTTAGGAATACAGTCGATGAGCTTGTTTTTGTTCCTCTACCATTCCAAAGAAAAATGTTGAGGCATCTGGAAGGAAATTCAAGGAAAAAGATTGTAAATTGATATCTATGCATGCATATCTATGGCTATTGTCAGGCTAATGTCCGATTTCTTTACTTAGAGATATCCACCCGATAAGGATAAACATACCGATAACCAATCAAATTAATCAAGTGACCAAACAGACAACCGTTTCGATTGGTTATCGGTATGTTTATACTTGTCGGGTGGATATCTCTAAAGTGAAGAAATCGGACATAAGCAGTGTATTTGTGTATTATCATGTCCAAGACAAGCCAAAAAAGTTCTATTTCGATGATAGCACTGATAAGCTAAGATGCTTTGAAGTAGAAAAGAATGCGGGACGAGAAAAATCCCGTCCCGCCCCGTCCCGCGCGCCGAATGTACAGTCCCGCTCGGGACGGAATGCTAATTTAATCCCGCGCGGGATGGGATGCCAATTTAGTCCCGCGCAGTATGTACTACACATTTATTTCCTGCCGAGTGTCTTCCAATATTGAATTACTGGCATTGTTTTATCAATTTTTAATAGAGCTATATGATCTCAAATCCAAATCCGTACTATCAATTTTAATTTCATCTTTGTTTACAAAACGTTCTGCAATTTCATTGGCTGTTGGTTGAAAGAAAAGAACCAATCACAAACTCAAAAGTGTTGCGGGCGGGACGAGACGGGACCTACTGGACGATACGGCACTACGGGACGGGACAAGAAAAGTAGTCCCGCATTCTTCTCTACTTTGAAGTATATCGTTTGAATATAATTTGTATATTTAGGAGAAATTCTGTCAGGTTCCAGATGTAGTCCAGGTACTTTAACTGAGTAATCTTCTAAAATTGTAACAAATTTTAGTAATTTGTTTTATTCCCAGCCTAGAATCTGATTTAGGGAAGAAGTTTGAGTTTGGACCTTCTATACTATACTATAGTCTTACACTATAAGTATAATAATTTTGAAAAGTATACTAGTGTAGTACCTTGCACCCCTTACTTTTAGATTTACCAAATTAAATTTAAGTCTTAATTATTTGTTTTGCGAAACTTTACTAATTTTCTTATTTTGACAAATTGCAATATTCTCTTTTTAATTTTAACAAACTCACAAGTCATGCTCGTTTCAATTATTAAAAGTAAAAGGTTATTTTAAGTTGTTTACAATTTTGAGAGCACATAAGTATCAAGAAGCTACACTTGACGTAAAATCGGACGTGTGAATTTCCGTGTCGATTGCGTTAAGTGGAAAAGCTGAGTACCTATAGGTACCTTATAAGGGCTCTCGTAGCTCAAATTTATTAAAATAAGTAAACATTTTAATGAATTACTCTAAAACCCTTAAAATAATTCGAACAACGACGACATCATTTTGCAATTAGTAATTACTACCAGATCTAATAAATCAAAATTCGGTTTATTAATAAACTTTATAAAAAAACAAAGACAAAAATAAAATATAAAACTCGTGGAAGCTCGCGGACAGTTTAGTCGACGGTTTTTGATCGCCAAAGTCATCAAGTCATGGTCAGTGTCAATTTTGATTTTTTTTTTTTCATTTTTAAAACATTTATTTACTTTATTGGATTTTCTTCTTTTTTTAAATTCAAACAAATTCAATTTTTAATCAATTAAAAGTGCCAACTCCAAATTTCACCAGCCAAGCCGTTGCTCGAATTTTTTATTAGAAGGTTGGTAAGTTATTTAATTATTTTAATTATATATTTTTTTTTGTTCAACTGATATTTTTTTCGTACAAGTTTTATGTGATGATCATTTTTAACAAGATTTGGGTAAAGCCATTTATTTTTATAATTTTTTTAAATATTTTTATATTGTCATAATAAATTGTCCTTTTCTATTAGTTTTATTTAAAACTGTTTGAATTTGGTGTTGCAAAAGTATTGTTTATCTAGTTCTGCGCTTCTTAAAAGATCACGTTACCAATCAAAACGAGCTGGTTATCTCGTTTTCCATCCCTAAACTAAACCTGGTGGCAGCGATTACCAACAACAACCAGGAACAAAAGGTAGGATAAAGCTATTTTTCAGCAAAACCGTGAGGATACTTTCCAACCCCAAAGTCCAGGTTACGACACTAGAATATATTAAAATTGTAGTGTTATAATGATTCAAAAATAATTATTTAATTTTTATTTGAAATTGTGATTTATAAATCAACTTTTATTATATTATATAACTATTATTATTTATATTATTTATTAAAAAATTAATGTTTTCTGTTCAGTTCAGTTCAGTTCAAAAGTTCTGAATCGGAATAAAGTGGTTATTTGTATTAAAAAATAACTATGAATAGAATATGAATAGAAATGAGGATATCAGAGAGGAACTGCAGATCTTTTCGGTGAAAGACAGGATCTATGATTACAAACAACAATGGAAAGAACATGTGCAAAGAATGGATGATCGACGTTTGCCAAAAAGTGCCATAAAGTATGATCCAGGGGGGAAAGAGACGTTGGACGTCCAAGGAAGAAATGGGCTGATTAGAAATCGGAACAGGCCTAAGGCCTACACCGTGAAGCAGACGACGACGACTATAAGTAAATTTTTTTAAATACTACAATTTTAACAACTTGGTACTATAATTACATTTCTAAAAGTTGGCAACGCTGGTTTTGAACCGAAGGGGCGCGGCACTTTTGAACGTGGGTTCGAAAAGTGAATGTGGTAGTTTCGTCTCGTCAAAAGATTTTGGTAAGTTTTGCTTTTTGGCTGTAAAATTTGTGGGAAGCGCATTAACTTACTTTATTTTGTTATATCTTTTGTTTTTTTGTACTTGAAAAATTTTATTTGCTTTCGATTTTGCCGTAATATTAGTTTTAATAATTTTAATAGGCACGGCAATTTTAATTTGTTACGAGCGTATCTTATCGATAAAATTTTTATCTTTGCTCGAAAAATTGAAACCAAGTAAATATTTAATTTTAATAATTAAATTATTTTCTGCAGTTGGTGTAGATTATACTTGTTCTTTTTATATTTCTTTTAAGGGCAGATATAATTTTTTATTACAAAATTTGCATATGACCCACAGTTCCTTGTCTGTCGTTCCACAGCCCCTAGCTGCATAGCTTAAGAGCACCTGGGTAGCCCTAACCACCATTTCTGCCAGCCTGCACAAGTGCGGACAATTCGTCGAGGCAAATTCGTTGCATAAGACAATTCGGCGCACGCGACAATTTGTCGCAGCGACAATTTGTCGCAGTAGAAAATTCGTCGTATGAAACGATTTGATCGCCACTAAATTGTGTTGCGTTGAATTTGAGATTACTAGCAGCTTTGGCGTTTGTGCCGGAGAACGACATCGTTGATTATTTCAAGTATTATTAGGCAGCGCATTTTACATACAAAATGAAGACATTTTGATGCCATTAATAAATTATTTTGAAGATGCTTAGATAGGTCGATCAGATTGAAACAGAAAAGGAAGAAGGCGTCCTCCATTATTTATGGAGCAACAAAATATTCCGCGTACCAACAAAGCAGTTGAAGGATGGCATAACAGCTTTTCTTTAATAATCAACACCGCCCATCCTAGCATATGGAAATTTGTAAAGGGGCTTCTAAAAAAAGAAAGTTTGAATAAGTTGAAAATAGAACAGTTTATAGCTGGAATTGAAATGCACCAAAAAACAAATACAAAGACACTGCCGTACGAATAGCAATTGTGGTTGGAGGTTATCAAAATATACCAATTTTAGATTATCTTCGAGGAATTCCGCATAATTTTAAATTACAAATATAATTTATATTTTTTATTTTATTGTTTATTGTTAATTATTTGTTTCGTTGTTGTTTATTGTTTATTAATAAAAAATTTTACTTTTGAGAACAAAAGAGAAGAGGAAAGTACAATTAATTGCGACGAATTATCTCATGCGACAAATTGTCCGCGACGAATTGTCACGCGACGAATTGCCCGCGACGAATTGACGTGGATCCAAGACCATCTATGCCAAATCCTTGCTACTTCGCGTTAATTTACATTGTACGACGTTGGTTTTTTTAAATTTTTAATTTTACTTTAATTTTAATATGGTAAAATCAATAAAAGGAACAAATTAAGTATAATAATTTTTAATTTTAATTTTTTATAGTTAGGTAATTAAATAAATTTTTTTTTAATTAAATAATTTTTAATTAGAATAAAAAGCTTATCTTTTGATATTCTAATATGTTATTTTTAGTAACTACTTATCTAAATTTTTATCTACTGAATTTTGAATTCCTTAATCCGTCATATCAAAATATGTGATTTTTTTATTGAAATAGCTTATCAATAAATCGAGGGGAATAAAGTTTACCGTCAGCGATGAGTTCAAGTTATACAAAATCTTGTAATAATTTATGACGAAATTTTAAGTCTAAGAGACGTACCTACAGACTGCTAATGTGAGAGGTAATGAACAACAGCAAAAACAACTGGCGTTTAAAGATGAAAAGTAGGACTAATACATCGATGAAATGGAGGTTTAAAAAAAGTATATATGTTACGGAAAATGACCTAAATTGAGCATTAACGTCAATGGCCGGACAATGACGTCAATGTCCATTTGCGTTGGTCATTAACATCATTGACCGGCCATTGACGTCAACGCCCGTTAACGGTAGGCAATGATGTAAATATTTTCATATGATTGTAATATTTTCGTCTTTGGCCGATCAATGACGTTAATAGCCAAAATGGATTGGACAATGACGATATTATAGAATAATTACTATAAGGAGCAGCAAAATGGCGATGCACTTCAACTAGGGACAGTTATTTGTCGTGTACGCATTTTTCCGTGTAAATGACAGCAACTCGGCTCTTTTCAAGGCCTCATAAGTGTACAGAAATTTATTTTTAATTTAGACAAACGATCATTTACAACGAAAACTTAATTGTGTAATTTTTGTAGTTAATCGCCTGAAGATGCAATAAAATTGCGAAACCGGTTGCGAATTAGTAAATTTGTTTTATTGCGAGATAGTACCTAAATTAAGAAATTGAAAATGGAGATCATTTTAGGGTGGATCCATGATTTGTCGTGTTTGCGTCAAGCAAAGCGGCCCAAATTAAATTTAATTAATTCATTTTACGGTGGATCCGTGATTTGCTGTAGTTGCGCCAGCCAAAACTGAAAGAGTGATAGAATATAGAATCTGTAGAATAGTAATTTCATCATTGTCCACCTTGTATTGGACATTAACGTCATTGCTCGGGCAATGATGTAAAAACCACATATACAATTTTAAATGTCAACATTGCCCAAAATACATGGGCATTGACGTTATTGTCCGGCCATTGACGTGAATGGCCGAATTATCAACATTGACCGTAACATATACATTTTTTAATAATTTACGTGCAATTTACGTAGCGTTATTGGATAATAATAGCACTTGCAATACCTCTATGCATGCATCTACATACCTTTAAGATACCCTGTATTACATGTATATAAGCTAAGTAAATATCAAAAACGGTGCCATAGAAAAATAACCACGCCATACTTGGAACCCACCTTTATTTCAATCCGCTTCGATAGATTACAAGAATTTTGCTAAAAATTCCAAAGGAAATTTAAAATTTAACTTGGCACTTAGTAATTCTAACATCTAATTGGCTTCAATTTTTAACAATTTTTTCCTATAGTTTTCAGTTTTTATTGTAAAATTCGTATGTGAAACTATTCTCAATTTTATCCATCAACCTATAATTCTGAAGTGTGAGGCACCAATATATTTAATTTCATGTGGAGAAAAAATGAAATAGGCTAGAAAGTTTAACAGTTTTATAAATATGGTTTTCCAAAATTCCATAATTTTTGATGAAAATTTGAAATTTATTTTTTATTTTATTTTTTTATCTACGACTAATATTTAACATCACAATAAATGAATCATTTTCTTTAAAACCCCGCAATTATAAATATTTCTTCGCAGAGGTAAGATTTAAAGAAATATCTTGAACTGGAGTTCAACTTACTGTTATTTTAGGTGGCGCTAGTTATTGGTATAAGGGGTGCATGTCACAAACACTAATTATCTCAAATAAAAATCGATAATATTCAAAATTTAGGAAATGTAGTATTCGTAAACATTAATGATACAAAAATAGTGGAAAATTTTATTCGCATATAAAAAATATACTCACTCCTTCGGCCCCCCAAACATCAGTGAGTACCAGTTTTTGTTATTAAATTATCAAAATGAAAAATGCATCGGTACGTATTAATAAGTTCGGAAATACACCGAAACAAATAGCCTACTACTCAAATTTAAAAAATCCAGAACACTACATGGATCATTACTACTGCAGATCATCGCCCACGATACTGATCGATGCAGGTGGAGACATCACCGCTCAGCTCTTAAACGCCAATGAGGGTGCAAAACTTTGTTAAATAAAATATAAATTTATTGTTAAAATAAAAATTTATTTTTTATGATCGTAGGAAAAATAGTGCACATATAACTCACAGAAAAGTGCCTTTCATGCATATTTGTAATTTATGCACTCGGCTATCAAAATTTGACTGCTACGCTAGAAATATAATATACTATTAAGTCTTACCTCCGTGGGGTAAAAAAAAGTAATTCATTTCTGGTGATGATAAAATTTTAAACATAGAAAAAAAAAGAACAATAAAAAATTAATCTTACAATTTGCATAAAAAATTAGGTAATTTTGGAAAACCATATTTCTAAGTGTTTATGTATTATGAAGTTCAATGCAAGTTTTTCATGTTTTGGTGCGACTGACAGTCTCCTTTGGCTTTACAAATGTGACAGATCCACTTTGGGTAAGTTTTCTATATCAGAAAGGGAGTGTCACATTGTTGGACAACTCGGTTTCCAACAATGCGACACCAAAAAAAATCTCCCTTCATTCTTATAAGGGATAGAATTTTGTTAAAACATGACATTCGAAAGATGAGATGAGACAGATTATTACTAGATTTATTGGGAGAATATACAGGCTACTAATTATAAAGATTAATTTAACTTTTTAAAACAAATACAATACCTTTTCCCCATTTTGGAAGAGCTTATTTTATTTTAACTTTTAAGATGCTTGCTATTTTATTACTAAACAAACAATCAAAACCAAAAATTGGTCATACTTAATTGGCATTAAACAATTTCAGCCCCATTTTTGTGATACAATACGTAGGTTTAACTGCAAATTCAAAATGTTTCAATTTATTTGCATATATAGTAGTGCCCATACTGAATTAACAAACTTCGTAATATGAAACAAAATTGATTAAAATTACAAATAGTTACTTAGTTGCAATTAATTCCGTTATTAAAACGAACTGAAAATTGATGGTACAGCAAATTTTCATTAGGGGCAATAAATTCTTACCTAGAAAGCTGTCCATTTTCTTCAATTTTTAGATAAAATTGTTATTCTCAACTTAAAAACTACGTCTCCGTTAGTTCAGTGGACAACAATCGATAAGCGTGACTTGGTATTTAGGTTACTACCCCTACTGCATTACAACTGTAAAAACATTAATGTTATGTTATCGTTTAAATTTAATAGCCATAATCAATTTTTTTTGTAATTTTTTTCCTAAATTAAAATGTTAGGTTGTGCAAATGAATATTTGTGGTATTTGCCACTTGGTGCCCTTAAAGCTTGATTTTTCAAACTGGTAGTTGACACCTTTACAACATTTTTTTTACATTTATTGGCAGTAAATGTCAAAACAATAACCAAAGTTTTTACTGCCCAAGCTGTAAAGTGCTATTTTACAACCTAGTAGTAAAGTGGCATTTCGGTGCGGGTCAGTTCGCAAAATCAAACCTTTATTTTTATTTAATTTAATAAAAATACAACTACATTCTACCTTATAACAATGATTAATTTTAACAACAATACTTAATACAAAAACTTTAGTAATTTTTAAAAATAGTTGAAAAATTAGTTAGTAAACTCGACAGAAAAGCAGTTTTTTCTGCTTTGGTTTATATACTCTGCTCTGCTACAGCTATCAAACGCCTCAGGAAAATTGTGACTTTACTAATTAAACTTCCTTTTTCATTATTTTCAAGTTAATAGAGTTATAAAATTATTCCGACATTTTAAGTTTTTGAACGAATCTTTTCATTCTTAAGGGACAAATACAGGTAGGTACGAAAAAGGGCTAATTATTTTGAACTCTTTATTACGTATTAAATAGAATTATATGAACTACACTACATAAGTTAGTGAACTTTTCTTCGATTGAAAAATAAATAATTTTAAAATCAATAATAAAGCAACATATTAAACAAAACTCGATACAAAAATTTAGTTTGCTATTTTATTTTTAAAAAACAATATAAAGTTGCTGTGACACTAATTTAGGTTATCGTGTAATAACGTAAATTTAGATAACTATTTTTAACTAGAAATTTTTCTTCACCCCAAAATGTTTCATGCGATTAGCGGAATTGTAAGATTACAAATTCATGTAAATTACGCATTATCGTACGTTTAACGTAATTTGATATTTTAGTCGATATTGTAATTGAGTAAAACTAAAATAAAAAAATATTTGCTAAGTGGTTTTTCATATAATTAACTAAGTTTCCATAAAAAATAATTGTTTGTAAAATGGCATAATGTCAAAGGTAAAAAATTCATCAAATGAAAAAGTAAAATATTATTAAATTAATAAAGAACGCTTGCGTGCTAGTTCGACGCCGACGCTCGTCGTCGCCAAATTGTATGTGTATCAACTGTGTGGCATACAACCACAGTGAGCTTCAAACGTAATTGATGCACGACTTTTACAACCATAAATACATTTATTTAAAGACATTTATATATTTTTATGTAAACTAGGTACTTAGGTAAGTTATATTTACTGTACTTTAATTTTTAAACAATCCAGTTTCAAAATACAATATTAACAAAATTAAAGTAACTTCGGATATTTTAATATAGTTTCGGTTATTAAACCAAAATTTGAATAGAAAAAAATTTGAATTTTTAAAAACGGCATCGATTTTCTTAAATAAATTTAGAACGTCATCAAATTGTATATACGTAATATTGATTGTAGGTTGAATATATTTATTTTAATACAAAGCTAATTGATAATAGCTGGAAACTTGTTCTTCGTACCTTTCAGGTCACACCTTGAAAATTGATAATACATCGAGATAAATATTTCTTAACGAAGAAAATTAATAGGATGCTTTTTATCCTTACTTTTCGCTAAGCTACTTATTAAAAGTATCCAAGTACTAATGGGTTTTATTTTAGGTATTTAAAAATGAAAGCAAATAGAAAAACAAGAGGATGCGGATGCATTTCGTTTCAAAAGAAAAGCATAAGTAGTTACGAAGATGAATCTACTTCAAGTTGTCGTTCATCTGAAACAGAAATTGATAAGACTTATGGCCATCGTAAAATAAAATCGGAAGGTGGACTGTTCCGTATTTTCTTTTCGAGAAACTTTTTTAAAGGATGGAGGAGAGACGATAATCTTAGCATGACAAAAGTTGAGAGAAGTAAGTTGAAACATTGATTATAAATGTTAGAAAACACATATATATCTTTGCAACATTTTGTGCTGTAATTTATTTACAAACTTAAACGTTCAAACTGAAAATGTTCAAACAATTACCGTAAATAAATAACTTTTTGTGTAAACGGTAAGTTGATCGCATAATTGTATAACTGAATTTAATTGATTGTAAGAATGTAACAAGATATTAAACAAACTGGGGATGGGATCCAATTTATCAATTTCCAGCTACCCCTAATGAATGGAATTTTCGAGGAAACTCCATGAAAACTTCCATCCGCTGCAGATAATTCAATACCTACTGAAAATTTTAGCCATTTAGGCTTAAAACTATTGCATTAAATTAAACAAACTATTGCATATCTTTATCAAATTTAAAATTATTGATTGACTTAGCAACTAGTTTAATCAGTAATGCAGATTAAAGCATCTCTTTTGGAAAGCCATTCTGCATCGATTGGCAAAAAAAAGATCCAAATGAAACAGTATTCCATTATTTCATGCAACTATGTAAAGTGTTCCTAGAACAAATTCGGTCAATTTTTGCTTTCGTAAATACAATCTACAATTTAAATAAAACATTTTCAATTACATAGATAATCTGATGCCAGATTTCGAGATTGCCCGTGTCTCTAAGATTGCCCGTGTCTATTAGATAAATTAACCAAGTAACCAATCAGACAGCAGTAGTTCAAATTCACGGTAACAAATCTTAGAGATATCTCGAGGTGAAGAAATCGGGCACGATGCAATTACCCCACTAACTTCAATTTTATTTTTTTCAATATTTAGCAATGAAAGCAGCACTTCTTATTCAACGATGGTATAGACGTTATTTAGCTAGAATGGAAGTTCGGCGTAGGTATACTTGGACCATTTTCCAAAGCATTGAATATGCAGGAGAACAAGACCAAATGAAAGTAAGAAAATTGACTTTTTAATTTAAAAAAATTATGTCTTTTTTTCAAGTTGTACAATTTCTTTAATGCTCTTCTGACTCATATTCCTGAAAGTACAGTACGCCCGACAAGCTCAACTGCAACTTCAAATAGTTCGTCAATCGGTAAGAGCAAAGAAGAAAATCTATTATCAAATTATGATCTGGATATTTTAGATACTTTATACACACGTTTTGAAGATGAATCTGATGAAGCAGAAGAAGATGATGAAATGCAAAAAGTAAATGTAACAGATCATGGTATACATATCAATTCTCCTTTGGAAAGATCAGATCTGGATACCTTAATTAATGCTTTCAGAAAGAAAAAGGTATACAACCAAATTTTGATTTTATCTAGATTATGTAGATAAGTATAAAATAATTTATATTATTTAATAATAATTCATATTGTATTACAGCACCATCGTCTACATGCGCGTTATGTGGCTGGTATTTTAAAAGAATCTACTTTGCTATTAAAAAAATTACCCAATTTACATCAAGCTTCCACTGCGATTTCCAAACAAATCACTATTTGTGGGGACTTACACGGAAAAATGGATGATCTTCTTGTGGTTTTTCATAAGGTGGGTAATACCATAAATTTGATTTTTTACTTGATTAGAGATACAGTTAAATTTGAATTAATCTATTTAATTACTTATACAATCAAGAATCAAACCTAATTCAACGCGATTAATTCGTATCGAGTTTTAAAAAAAAACTTGGAATTAGTATAAATCACATTAATTTGTACTGCGTGATAAGGAAACCTCACAAATATCTCTTTATTTTAACAAAATATTTTTAAAAATAGCGGTTCCAACATCTAATTAAAAACTTTTTTAAGCAAAACTTCATTATAAAGAAGCGGGTCCTGGTTTATCAAGTACCGAGGCACAAAAGTTGAATTTTTGTGAGCGACACTCCCTTATTTATGAGAACCGTAATAAATCTTAACCGTAAAGTAACATTTCTGTGGTTACATGCTAGAACGGTATAAGTACAAATAGCTGACTTTACAGGAGAAGCAAAAAACGTTTTTTTAATTTTAACTTTAAATGTTACTAGCTTTAACCACTCAACTTTCACTTCGAAAATTTAATTGCTATCTCACAAATGTGTCAAAAATTCCCTTATAGCAGAAGCAAATAAAAATTAAATAAACAATTTCTGATTTTTTGATTGATTTTTAAAAAAATTCGCAATATTTCAATTATTTATTGACATAGACTTTTCTCCTTATACCAGAAGTTGACACTTATTATTAATCTATCTAATGTATCTATGTAATGCATCTAATTCTACAAAAAATGGATTTGGGCATAAGTGAACTTATTCCCTAATAGCATGTGACATTTGTTTGCATGCATAGGTCCCAAAATGGTAGGCGTACTAGTGTCTGCAGTAACATTTTTATCCAAAATTTCAAGTGCAGCGCATTCGATGCCAATTTATTCATTTCAATATTTCTTTCAATTTCCAAATGTCAAAATTTAATCGATGTTTTTATTCATTGGGATATTATTATTATTAGTTTTTACATTCTAAGGGTCAGTTTTACAATAGTAAAGTTATAAACTTGGTATAACGTTATTCCCAGTGTAACGATTTATTGTTGCCAATAATGGTTATACTAAGTATAAATTTATTCCAGGTTCATCCCACAATTGTAAAATCGGCCCTAAGTAATATTGCTATATTATTTCCATAAGGGTAGCCCCCATCCATGGTTTAATTTTATTTTATACAAGTATTTTTGGGTAAAGTTTTCATTTAAATCTACTTATCAGTAGCAAGTAGTATCATCTACTTATACAGTGAAATTTTGAGCCGCTCCTGTCATTAAAAACATCTCCAAAGTGTTCCAAACTTGAAAATTACAGATCTATAAAGACGAAATTTTAAATTAAATTCAGCTATAATAATTAACAAAATCTTGTTTTAAATATATTCAGAATAATCGATCTTGTCATTAACCTTCAAAATTTTCAAAATTGAGTTATACATTGAGCACCAGCAATGTAGTATCTCGTAAAGTCTACACCAGCCGACTAGAAAGCAGGGTGAGATCTAAAGCCCAAGATGAACCTGTCGACTATGGGAAACGCAACGAGAAACCCTATTAATTAAAATCCCTATACGTCACCTTGGCTTCAGCGAAGTGTTCGCCAATGCACTACATAGTGTATGGCACTTAAAGAATAAGAATAAAAATTGCACATTTCTTAGTTCTAAATAATTTTTAATATTTTAATCATTTGCGTAACTTGAAATATGAATTGAATGCATAAAATATTATACAAAATAAATGCCAAATTGAATAATTTACGGCTCCAAAGCATGTGTGGAACAATTACACGAACGCTAGGAAAACGATGTAAACGAGAAATACAATTGAAGTTCTACAAGGTAATGGCGGTTCCCACCCTACTTTACGGCAGCAAGACTTGGATAACAACAACCTGACAGAAATCCCAAATATATGTAGCAGAAATGAAGTTCCAGAGAGCAGTAAATAGCTGCATATTTTTGGACATGAGACCAAACACACATATCAAAGAAGAATTGCAGATCTTCTCTATAAACGAGAGAATGATAGACTATAAACGCTAATGGAAGGAGCATGTGGAAAGGATGGCTGTAAAATGTGCCATGGAGTACTGCCCGAAAGAAAAGCATCGCGACAGGTCTGACGAAGACTCTCTGAAAAAAAGTAAAATTACGGTTACGCCTAGTGGCCTATGAACACTTTAAATAAGCCACAGATAGTCTCAATAAACGACGAGTATGGAAATGAAATACAATATAGACTACACATATTGGAACTATATACATCAAAAGCTAAAAAACCAGAAGCAATTGAAGAAAAGCTAAAACAAAAGATAACAAATGTCAACTCCAAAGATATAGAAAGAAGAAATAGAAACCGCCATGAAAGAAATGAAAAGCGACAAAGCCCTGACGAAAGATGACATTGCAAAAGAAATGCTCCAAGAAGGTGGAAATAGGTTGACACAGGGGTGATATTCAACAAGTGCCTAGACGACGGGCCTATACCAAATGATTGGAAAAATGCATTAACAATTTTAATACATAAAAAAAGGTGATAGACGTAATTTGATAAACTATAGCCCCCATAACACTGCTCTCACAAATATATTATAAGCTGTTCACAAAAATGATCACCAAGAGAATTAACAACAAACTTGAACTATACCAATCCAGTGAATAAGCAGGTTTTAGAAGAGGATTCAGCACATGTGACCATTTGCTGGCAATTCGAACCCTCTTGGAAAGGGCAACGGAATACCATCTACCTATATACTTGGGATTTATAGATTACGAAAGAGCCTTCGATACAATACAAATATGGGCAATAGATGAGTCATTTTGGAATAGCAGAATCGATCATCGATACATGATGCTAATACTCAATATATACCAGGAATCCAAAATGACAATCAACGTATATGCAGAAACAGATCCAATACTCTTAAAATGAGGAAAACTCCAAAACTCTTCATCACTGCCTTGGAAGATGTTTTCAAACAATTAAATTGGGAGAAAAAAGGCATAAACGTAAACGGTAATCGTCTCGGCTACCTCAGATATGCAGATGATATTATCATCTTCGCCGAGAGCAAAGAAGAACTGCAGATTATGATAAATGACCTCGACATAAGCTCCAACAACATTGGCCTGAACATTAACAAAAATAAAATAAAGGTCATGACAAACACAGAAGATATACTAAATATCACGATTGACGAAGAAAAACTGGAACAACTCACAGAGTATACATATATACCTGGAACAAATCATCATGCCAAACAAAGAAAAGCAGAAGAGTGAGACTGGGATGGGTTACGTTCGGAAAACTGAGCTACATACTCGGGAACAAAACAATCCCCTAGAAACTAAAAACCAAAGTTTACGACCAATGCATACTAATTACCACAATTTCCATATAGGTCACAAACCTGGACACTTACAAAAAAGAATATGGGCAAGGTCATAAAATTCTAAAGAGAAATGAAAAGGTAAATGCTCGGGATCTCCCTAAGAGATAGAAAGAGAAATGAGTGGATCAGCGGGAAGACCAAAGTAAAGGATATACGAGAGATGGTAGCAACATTAAAGTAGTTATTTGTGGGACACAATGCAACACAAACCGAAAATAGATGGAATGCTGTTCTGTTATGCTTGAATAAAGGCCGAAAGAAGCAGAAGTAAGTTTTAGTAAGTTATCAAGAACAATATATTGTCATGATATTTTTGATATGAGGGAGGGTGTTAACAAAAGTAAGAAATATTTGTTTTAAGAAATATTTAATTTCTAATAATAATTAATTGCAAGTAATTTTGAAAATTTTGTAATTGCCGCAAGTTGAATACTGATGGGAAGTTATCAACTTGATTTGAACTTTCCCATTTTGCACTTTTCATCATCATCCCTTAATTTTGCAATTTATTTCAGTAAAATTTTAATTTATATCAACAAATTATTTAAAAATTTATTAAATTCAAAAAATTTAAAAAAGAGACAATTAACACAAAACACATAATGAATTTTGATTTTCTACGTATTGTATTATTCTTATATTTTTTTGAATTTAACCATAAATACATACTAAAAACCACAAATTTACTTAAAATTTTTTATTTTGAGTTCTTTTTCTAAAAATTTATTATTTGATTCATTTGGAAATTTAGGAAAACGAAAATATGTCGTCACAATATGGGGCTATACTCGATTGTATCCCTGAACTTACTTTTTGATTGTGAAAATAAGTTTTTTTATTAGTGGTAACATGGAGGTTGGCCTATTATGGGTAAGGAACTTAAGTTGATATGGAAATAAATGGAAGAAAATTCTGATGATATATTTAAAAAATTGGCGATGTAAACATTGCATAACTTTCCCCATCAAATTTGGGTACAAAAATTATCGTTCAACCTCCTCTTTCCGGGTACCATTTGATGAGAAAGACCGCGAGGAAGCTACAGTTCGCATCAAAAAGTTGAAAACTTTGAAAACCCGTTAAATTAAAGGTGCTGATTTACTTCTTTGCACACATAATTAGAGGGTAAATTTTCGTCCGCCACCCTCTTGCCGGGTACCGTTCGACCCGGAAGATTTTAACGAAGCGACAGGTCGCATCTGCGAAGCTCAAAAATCACGCTACGTGGGACGCGGGGAGTAAAACCCGAAAACATGTCGAAATTTAATAAACGTTAAACTTGAATTAATTACCGAAAATTTTTGGAATCGAGTCTAATTCAATATACGTGCTTTAAGCACCCCCCCCCCCTAAACGTACGTTTAAGTTTATCTGACTTTTTTGTACATACAAATTGCAGATTCAAGATTTAAACCTACACTGTACATCTTTGAAACAAATATATCAACAAATACAAGTTTGTGCAAACTTGCCTTCATGTGTAGGTATACGATTTGATGAATAAGTCGACTTCCATGTTTGACATACAAATTGTTCGCCTAGATGCAACAACAAATCTGTACTACTAAATTTTACCGAAGGTTTGCTCAAATATGTTTGAATTGTAAACCCTTGATTTACTAATAACTAAAGTTGGGGGAGTGATGTCGTAAAATTTGTGATATGAGGGAGAATATTAACAAAATTAATAATTATATACGACTATAAAATATATAAGTAATTTTCATTTGTATAAATTTCAAAAGATTTAATTACAGAACGGTTTACCTTCGGCTGAAAATCCCTATGTGTTTAATGGAGATTTTGTCGATCGTGGAAAAAAAGGATTAGAAGTGCTTTTATTGCTATTGTCCTGTATGATTATATTTCCCGGAGGTGTATTCTTAAACAGAGGAAACCATGAAGATTACATTATGAATTCTAGGTAAGTACCATATATATTAAAAAATCGGTTCTTCAGCTAATTATCAGTATACCTAATTGTTTTACAGGTATGGTTTTGTAAAAGAAGTTCAATCAAAATATAAGGTCAGTTTGAAAAATTAGTAAACTATTTTATTCGAATTGAAAGGTCAACTTTTTTGTTTAGCAAGTTTATCATTTTCGTGCCGTGGTGTATAAGTGAAAGTAAGTCTATTAACTTTTGTGCCCCAGGCATTAAAGTAAATTGCGCTCTTTTCGCTTAGACTCCACACCTTCGTCAATCCTACTTGCTACAACAAATCTGACATTAGCACCTTATAAAACAAATTCGTACTATTAAAACTCATTGAGAATTAATCAAAATTAAAGGATATACTTTCCTCAATTATACTTTTGTTTTTATTTAATAGACTAGTTTATACTGGTGCCAGTCTTCAACATATTAAAGAAAATGTTGAAGAAGACTGTTACCAGTCAGAACTACTACAAGGTATGGCGTAGTTTAATGTAAAAATTTTACTTTATATGTCAATCACTTGCCAGACTCACAATAAATTTTCCTGACGAATTTGATTTTTATTTTCAGCACAACTCGGATAAACTATTAAAGTTGATAGAGGGAGTATACCGCTGGTTACCATTAGGTACAATCGTTAATAACAAAGTTTTGATAGTTCATGGTGGAATATCGGATGCAACTGACTTGGATATCATAAGAAGTTTGGACAGAGGAAAGGTAATCGTTGCCATTTTTTCTTATGTTAAATGTACAAAAAGAAAGACAAAAATAAAATGTACAAAACCCAAAAACATCCAACTTGAATAATATTGCAGCAAAAACCCGACTAGTATTAACTTACCTTTTCCATTGTTTCAGTACATTTCACTTTTGCGACCACCTTTAACAGATAGTACGGCACCTGGAGCAGAATTGATTGACAAAGCGGAATGGAAACAAGTAAGTGATTTAAAAAAACAACCTATTAATGCAAATTATTAAACTAAGTTATATAGGTATTTGACATATTATGGAGTGATCCTCAACCTGGAGACGGTTGCATTCCAAATGGATTACGTGGAGCTGGTACATATTACGGACCCGACGTTAGCAAAAAGTTTTTAAAAAAAAACAACATGTTATTTTTGATACGTTCACACGAATGTAAACCAGACGGATATGAAGTAACACATAATAAC
Source organism: Cantharis flavilabris (assembly GCA_949152465.1). Taxonomy (NCBI): domain Eukaryota; kingdom Metazoa; phylum Arthropoda; class Insecta; order Coleoptera; family Cantharidae; genus Cantharis; species Cantharis flavilabris. Next base: position 25,350,941 of record OX424439.1, read on the forward strand.
AAAGTAAGAATTATTTTATTCCATCTACAATAAAGTAATTTATAATTTGTAAAAACTTGATTGTCCAATTATAATTTACCTATTCAATTTCAAAATTTGAACGAAGGCACATTTTTAATTAAACAAATTGTGTTCGGTCATTCTATTATCTTAAATTAAAAAATTATTTGCCAATTTTACTTAAAGGACTGGGTCTCCAAATGATTCTAGCAATTTTTGTCGACAAAATTTGTTCGACTAACAGTTATATTCGACTGCATTTGTTCGACTAAAAATTTATACGACCGAATATTTGTTCGAATCGGAATTTTATGCGACATACATAATTTAATTCTTATTCACATCATCAACATTTTTGTATTTTACTTTTAGGTAATAACCATATTTTCTGCTTCAAATTATTATGAATTGGGATCAAACAAAGGGGCGTATTTAAAATTAGTAGGTCCACAGTTAGACACACACTTTGTGCAATATACGGCTGCTACGGGTAAAACAAAGAGACTCACTTTTCGACAACGAATCGGTCTTGTGGAGTCATCGGCGATTAGAGAACTCCGCGGTCATATTATATCCAATAGAAATCTTTTGGAGATGGAGTTCCTTAAAGCAGACACACGCAACAGTGGTAAGTGTAAATTTATAAATTTAACCCAAGCAATAATTTGAACTATATTGCAATGCAAATTTTAGGGTACATTACTGTTAACGAATGGTGTAACGCCATGGAAACAGCAACAGGGTTAGGATTGCCCTGGAGAATGTTGAGAGACAAATTGGTAACAGTTGGTGCAGATCCTCAATTGGTTAATTATTCTTCCACTTTTGACAGAGTTATTGATAGTGATATTACTGTATGTTAGTTGTGACGATAATTAATTAAAACTAAATTTAATAATTTTAGACCGTCCATGGAGCAAATACAGTAGTCGAAACATTATATCGCAATAAAAGCAGTTTAGAAGCAATATTTAGAATAATAGATAAAGACAATTCGGGTGAGATAAATCGAGTACTAATAGTAAATTTATAAAACTTGGAATTATTCCAAATTTTAGGTTTTATCAGTTTAGAGGAATTTTCTGATGCATGTCATTTAATTCGTGAACACATGTCTCATCCTATAAGCCATGACCAATTATTAGATATGTGTAAACTAATGGACATGAACAAAGACGGTTTGGTAGATCTTAACGAATTTTTAGAAACTTTTAGAATGGTTGACCCGGAACAAAATAAGGATCCAAAATGTATTCCATACGATTTTAAACCACAGAATTCATCGTCTACCGTCAATGGTCTTCCAGAAAACGACAAACAAATAACCAAAGAAATTGAAAAGGACAAGACAAATCTTGAAACATCAATATTTGGTTCGCCAATACACAATTCCAATTCTTCTAATATAGATTCTCTTCCTTTCTTGTCTTCTCCTAAAATGGCTTCTACTGTCAATGTAACTATCACTAATACATTTCCGCTTTCTCCACCTTCGTCACCTCATATTGAGGTGTTGCATAATAAAAACAATTGAAGCATTTATCTGTGGTAGTATATAGTAAAATTATTAAAAGAAAATCGGCAAAACAAGCGCAAAGGTATAAGGAAATATATTTTTTGAGTCAATTTTTCGATACCTGTACTGTCTCAACAAAAAAACATATGCAATGCTCAATTTTACTGTAATAATATAAAAACAATTGATTTCAGAACTGATTTCGCGAATTTATTGTAAAGGCTGTTTACGAACGCCATCCCACGCAATATTATATCGAACAGATTTGAACGAAACAATTTATTGCTGGCTTCATGTAGAACAAAATGTAGCACAGCAGTTTTAAACGGTTGACCAAGTTTTTTACTCAATATTGCCGTAGTTGAATTTATGCGTAATTTTTGCCGATAAATATATTAACTAAATTTAAATATTAATATTATATTGTATATCTGAATAAAAAAATGTGTTGAGTACGTACGTTAATGCCTACAAAATTAAGAGTTTTTGTTAGTCCTAAGTTACAAAGTAAATGGGGCCATAAGGGAGCTGCAAAGCAACCAAGTTAATATTTCAATATTGAAGAAATACTGTAACTTACAACTTAAACGTTGATTACTTAATCCATTCAGAGAGCTCAATAAAGAGATCTATTATAATTTTTCTATTAGAACTTGGAACATTTAAAATGTTATGATTTATAATTGAAATTAAATCCCGGGGAGATGATGACCATCATTGGTACCGTGGCAGCAAGGAATAGTTTTGATATGGGACGCAACGTGAGTGAATACCCTGACTCCAGGTACTTGGGAATTTTATGTCAATTGACGGTTCGGCAGTCAATAATGTATATTGTATATACCCTGAACCCTTAGAGTAGCGATGTAAAGGATATAGTCGCTTAGACGATCTTTAGGAGATAGATGGGCCCAAAAATTCTAAAGCAAAGAATCAGCTTGTGCATCCAAAAAGGAAATTCAATTCAGATTTTACAGGGTTTCTAGTAAAGTCTACAGCTGTATTGTAATAAGACAGCTTTTTGTAGTAAGAAATTCAATTTTTGACAAATAAAAACCTTCCAATTGGTGGCTATCTATGCTCTTACATTTTCATTTGCAATGTACGAATTTTAATAGAAAAATACATAAATATAATTTGTAGCACGGTAATTTGGTAATTTTGTCGGCATAACGAACACAATATGACATAAATAATATATTATATCTAAATAAATATTCCAAATGCAATAATGAATTAATATTGTAGTTTGATTCGACACTTTCAAATACCACCTTATTGTAGCCTTTTCTACAGGGGATTAAAAAATGTTCTTATAGTGGGGAGGGGTCAGACCAGTGTTTCCCAAATGTCTCGCCCCAAAATTAAACCCTAGTATCATGGGACCACCAGAAACAGTTTCGTTCCAAAAATAAAAAATAAAGCCATGGCATGTCTTTATGTGTTAGCAGCGTTGCCAGATCAAACATTAATTCTTAAAATTTCATTGTTAACGTATTTTTGTCTATTCTTCTATTATTTTTTTTATGTCGTGGGTTTGCGGACCCCTAATAAACATGCCGCGGACCCCCGGAAATCTATTTAGAAAACACTGAACTAGACGACTGTGCCAAAAAGAAATTTTTTTGGGAGTTTGGGGTCATTTTTTAAGCAAATCAAAAAAAATATAATAAAAAAGAAAAATAATAAGTGTTAATTATTATCATTAACGAAACTAATACTTGGCCACATATCTTGTTGGTCTGACCCCCTCGGTGGGGGGGGGGGGTCTAAATATTTTATTATTGCAATTTTAATTATCCTAAATTTTTTAGGTTGCTTTAGTGTTTCTGGAGCTTGTCATTTAGCATTTTCTGCCTGTAGTATTTGTCAATCATTTAATTTAACAGGTGGGCAGATATCTCTTCTTATAAGAAAATCGGTTCATACTTCATAGATACAGTATACTCTCTAATACTCTATAGAGTAAAGGTTACAAGAACCGATTTTGTTACATTGACCTTTATGTGCCATTTCTTTAGCCAGTCTTCGATAGCAGTTAAGCAGGCTTGGAGGTTCCAGGAAGCAGTTATTGGATCGGAATGAGAAGCCAGGATGGTGGTGTCATCCGCAAAGGTAGCAACTGTTGTGGATTCTGTCATTGATAGGTCATATGTATATATAAAATATAAGACTGGACACAGGACGCATCCTTGTGATACTCTTGTAACCAAAAAGTATCTGTAGCTTAAGTATGATCTGATCATCAGGTAAAACTGGTATGATAGTTTTTTTCAGCTTGTATGCAGGGCCGGCAACAGTTGTGTTGCTTGAGTGCTCGGGCACCACACCACGGATTGTGAGCAAAATTACAAAACAGTAAATAATTTTACGTAAAATTGCCAACGATTTTGTTCTTCGCAATATGCCAATGAGCTTTTTTTTTTAGCTTTTTCGCGTTGTTTCTAGAGAATGCCATAATTTTAACTGTTAACATCACATAATATTATGTGAGCACCATACGGCAAATTTAAAAGTTGCCGGCCCTGCTTGTATGTAGAATAATTCTAGATGCCATACCTTTTCGAATGCCTGGCTCACATCTAGAAAAGTTGCTGAGCAGAATCGCTTGTTTCCGAAGTCTTCGTTGATTTTTTAACCATACGATGGACTTGCTCTACTGGTCCATGCCAGTTACGAAAACCAAATTGATGGTTGAGAATCATTCTTCAATAATATGTTTCAATCGATCAAGTAACAACTTTCCAAAAACTTTAGATAATATGAGGAGTAGGCTAATCCGTCTATATGATTGGGCTTCCTCCGGTTTTTTCCTCGGGTTTGGAATCATTATCACTTATGATAGCATTGAAGATTTGAGTAAAAGCTTTGATACACCTATAAGTTGATTGTTGTGTAGTAATTATAATTCTTCCAGTAATTATAATTTCTTCGGATGAAGTTTTTAAATGGTTCTTCTGATATCCCTTACTTTGAAGTATTCGATGGGGAGATCCATTTGAAAAGGGGCTTCAAGATATTCTTCCATTTGTTTTTCTTCTTCAGGTGGGTTGGGCCAAAAAACATTAGCCAGATGCTCGGCAAAGATGTCAGCCTATTCTCCATCACATCGCTTCTAGCCCTTTATTGTTATTCTGTCTGAAGATTGGTATTGGTTGTTGTGGCCTTTTTAACTTTCGTGTTGCCCTCCGCAAGGAATAATCACACTCGGGGGTTGCATTTAGGCTTTCTAGGTATTCTTGTATATCTTGATTTTTTATTTAGGTGATCAATTCTTTTAATTCCCGGGCTGTTTTGTTAAGTTTTGCTGTATCAGATGGACGTTTAGTTTGTTGCCATCTACTTCTCAATGCCCGTTTTCAGCAATTTTTTGCTTTAGTACTTTTGGTATCTCTTCTTTAATTTTGCAGAGATGTAGTAGGTCCGAGGTTGCTCTCCATGCACCTTGTTGTATAGCAGAAATAAGTCAATTAACGGCTTCATCCAAATCATGATCGTTCTTCAAGGGAATCTCAAGTGTAATCAGCTTGTGAAGCTCTCAATTTTAAAATTAAAATATTAAATAGTTAATTTCCGGCAGAGTACAGGTCACATCTCTGTCGATATAAAATGATTTATGTGACAGGGTAGATATGAAAGAGTTAACAAGATAAAGTGATTTATTGCTTTTATTTAAATAATGAATTAACATTTTTTAATGGTAACTGGAATTGTTCAATATCAATAAAATCTTTAACTCCTTTCCCTTTAACCCTCAGCTTAATTAACGGTATTTCACCTCTCTCGTTCCAAATAACTGAAACCAATACAGTACTACCTTTTCCTATTAAACCCTTCTCGTGAGCAGCTGCCAGTTGATTAACTAATCGTCTTTCAACTTCGTATTTAATGGAACGAGCACCATAACTAACATCATATCCATCAGCTAAAGCAGACTCAACGCTTCGATCCCACTTTAAATCTATTTTATGTTTATCTTTTGCCTACAATAACATATGTTTATACAATAACATAAAAAATATTAAATTATTATACCCGTTTTGCCCAAACAGAAAGTTCTCTAGTGACCAATTGCATTAATTCGGCACGAGAAAATGGTAAAAAGTAAATAATTTCATTTATTCTTCCAAGAAATTCATCTCTTCTAAAATGCTTCTTTAAAATTGGTTTTACTACTTGATCTTTAAATTTTTTTGATATTGTAATGTTTTCGTTCACACCTTTACTACCTTAATATTAAAATAGTACAAGTAATATAAGTTATTCATATCGTCACTCCCATGCAGGAACGACAAATGGAAAATTGTAATTTTGAGATAAAGCAATTTGAATATTCATATTTTCACTAAAGATCTGGATTTAAAGTTATGAAAACTATTTTAGGCTTACTATTAGTTATGGTTATAGATAGATCAATGTTTTATCAAATTTCAGATTTGTAATCAAATTACGAAAAAGTATATGTAATTCAAAAATTACAAATTTACACATTTTTTGTTCGTGCACGGGGATGGTATTATATATAACTGACCTGCATCTGTGTCATTTAAACGTTTCTCTTTAAGTTTTTCAATTTCTTTTCTTAATTCTATTGCATGATGGGCAATTTCATTACTTGCCAAGTTGGATGTCATAATAAAAACGGCATCCTTACATTCAATGGTTTTACCTTTACCATCAGTTAAACGACCTTCATCAAATAACTGAAGAAGTGCAGTCAAAACATCGGTATGAGCTTTATCAACTTCATCAAACAATACAACTGCATTTGGACAGTTTTTCAACCTCTTGGTTAATTGCCCACCATCATCATGACCAACATAACCAGGTGGAGCTCCAATTAATTTGGCAACCTAATACATTTCGTTAACTTTATTAAATTTAAAAACATATACAGTTACTACAGAAAATATCCGGACACTCCTACGTTAACAATGTAAATTACACATTTTGAAACCGTTTTTGACATAAAAATTGCTTTTACAGCAAAACTTTTTGAACAGTTTTTGTTAAAAAAAAATATATAGGTACAAAATTGAAAACAATGAAATTTTTAACAAAAAAATGTGCAATTTACATTGTTAACATAGGAGTGTCCAGATATTTTCTGTAGTAACTGTATATACGAGAAGGGATATTGGGTATGAACGGACAGCAATAAAACACCAAACACCATTTTTGGTGTTTTATTGCTGTTCGTTCATACCCAATATCCCTTCTCATATCCATTCATCTGACGAGAATTTAGTTTTATTGTAACTGTATATGTCTATGTATATAAAAATTTAATGAAAACACACCTCATGTTTTTCCTGATATTCAGACATATCCAGGCGTATAAAAGAAGTTGGTTTATCTCTGTGTATATAATTAGCCAACTGTTTAGCTAGTTCAGTTTTACCTATTCCCGATGATCCAAGGAAAAGAAATACTAAGGGATGATCTTCATCCACCCAACCATTCTCTTTTCTTCTTACAGCTATTTAAAAAATTTATAAGAAAAAGAATAAATAAAATAAGAAATTACTACTTGCAGCCACAGTTGTTATCGCAGCTTCTTGACCAACAATAACTTGTTTAAAACGCTCCTCGAGTGGAAACCTTAAACGCTCTTGTAATTCTTTTTCTTTCAACAATTCTTGATGCTTTTATAAAAAAAAAGTATCAATATATTACAATCCATGTGAAAAGTTTAGCCATACTTTTACGGTATACTCTTCCAATATCTGCTTTACTTCGCTACCATCTTTGGCATACTCGATTGGTTTATGACCTGCTTCATTTTCCAAAATTGGATTAGCACCATTGTTAATTAAAACTTTAACAACGTCAAGACTATCTGCTAAAACTGCATAATGCAATGAAGTACAGCCAAGAAATGTTGCCTTGTTATTTAATCTATTGCAAAATTCATCGTCTCTTAACATAAGCACTAAAAAAAAATTGTTGCAAAATCTTGATAAGTTTAATCATTTTAACGACACCTTCAATAGAATGCATTCCCTTATCGTATGCAGTTCGTGAAGGATTGATGTACTCATCTGGTAAGTTAGGATCAGCACCCGCATGTAATAATATCTTACAAGCATCGGCTCTTCCATTAGCTGATGCGATCATAAGTGCAGTCCATCCCAATTGATGACGTGCATTAACATCAACAATGCCAGCATCTAATATTCTATAAAAAACTAAATCAATATACTAATAATAAATATAATTTAGTAATTACTTTTTAATATCATAATCAGATCCAAATAATGCAGCACGAAACAACTTCTTTTCATTTGAACCATTACGTGAATCACAATAAACAACAGCTAAACTTAATGGAAATACTACAAAATTAATACCGTTTTTTTCAAACCACCACTTTCCATTTTTATTGTAATTAGTATTCGATTTTTCTAGAACTGCAATTGAAGTTTTTAGGTTAGAATTGTTCCGAATCACACAAATGGCTCTAACACAATCCTGAAAGTGTTTTAATGATTTATAAACTTTAAAAGTACGATGAAGTTTTATCATTATGGAAAAACTAATGATAATTTACACAAATAATTTTAAAATTTTTGCTGTCAGACATGCAACATTATGAAGGTGGGTTTACACAGGGCAGGGGTATAAAACCTACAGGTAGATTTACACAGTATAATATATTGTGGTGTTTCAAACATCAAATTTGATTTTTTATATAATTGTTAAGATTTTGTTTTATTTATTTTTACACTTTTTAATTTTGTAAATGATTATTGTAAATTTTGAATTTTGTGCACTTTTGATGTTGGGATTTTTATGTTGGCACCGAGAAGGTAGAGAAAACTCCAGCCGTGTCCGTGGGACGGAGCGGACGTATTTTTGCGAGTCTTGAGAATTTTTGATTTGCGTCTCAAGTTTGATATTTATTTGGATATAATTTGAAAATAAAGTAGCGTGAGTAATAATTTTGGTTTTATTTGGTTAATTTTGTCCAAGATTTGGACGGAATTTGAAGCTGTATTTTTGGATGTATTATTTTGGAAGATTAGAGTTTTGATCTGCTCATTAATTATTATTGAATGGGATTTGGATTGATTTGGATGATCGGAAAGTGGTGAAATTGACATTTGAATATTAGAAAATTTGTAAAACTTGGAAAGGAAAAGCATAATTTGTATGTGCACGTCGCATCTGTGACGATAAGCCGTGCTCGCAATCAACGTTACCTTTTATTTAGAACTTAAAAATTTATTTTAAAGTTAATTTGAATTTAAATTTAATTGGGAATAATTGAATGGAACATTTTTGCAAATTTTGGACATTTTTGTAATAGAAAATTGAATCACACCGCAACGCAAAAACACGAACCCAACCCTGAGGAGTCTGGCTCTCCGGTTTGGAAGCCGTAGAGATTGTTTTTGATATTTACACAAAAATATCATTACAATATATAACGCACCGCTGCCACTGTCCATTTTCGACTATTATTAAATCAAGTCGAGGGGAACCGGAGCAAGGTAAATTTTTCTATAATAATCCTTTTAATGATTATTGAAAGATCTCAATGTGGAACTAGATAAATATTCTTGTGACCCACTGCACATAAGTTAAATTTTATTCGAGGTAATTTCTCGGGGAATTACACGACGTGTGAATTATCTCTGTATTTCCCCATTAAATTGATGTGTTTTTTACCTACCGTGACTCGCAAAAGAACTCGGACACTCCTATGTTACCTTGTTACCAATATGAATTGAACATTTTGAAACCGTTTTTACATGCAAAAACCAATTTTACAGCAAAACTTTTGAGAAAGTTTTTGTTGCAAATTTCATTGCCTTCAATTTTACTAATATACATTTTTTTATTTTGTTGCATCATTTCTGACTGACAGCGACAAAAATATTTTTATCTATATCTCGAGATTAATGCAAGAAAATTAGTACTTTTTTTTAGTACTTTATAAATTATAGTACTTTTATATGTAAAATAAGTTAGTTTACTATAGGAAACCGCAAAATAGTTTATTGTTTACTGAGAGAGCTAATTGAATAATTTTCTACCTCAACGCAGGTTTGCCAATCGTACTTAGTATAAGTAAGATCAGAAATCTATATCGGGAAAAAACACACTTTGCTTCTGAGCAATACATTCAGATTTTCATCCAATGGAGAGACGGTTATAAGCTTTGCCGGTTAGCCGAACAACTGCTGACTTTAAGATACTACTCGGTTCGACTCCATTGAAAATTTTGTTAAGAACTCAGATGAGGTTTATTTGATAATGGAAGTAAGTGGTTAAATTCCCACATATCAGATTTGGGTTAATTTTATTGAAGTAAATTGTAGACTGTAGAAGTCTTGGTGTTGTGATGGAGGATTCTTTGGTTGACATTTTGATTATATTTAGAAAAAGTAGCAAATGACTTGTATTTTCTTTTAAATTAGACAGAATATGTCAGTGTTTTATGCTGTAAAAATTTTCAATATTATACTGAGATGCTTGGAATAGATGACATTTAAGATCTGCGATCAGTTATACTTATTACTGAAAATTCCCAACGGGGAATTCCCCCGAAACGTCAAAAACCAAGATGCAGCGTAGTTTTACCTTCATCGATGAAGCATTAGATCTGTTGAATTATTTTAGGAAATATATTACTCTGCAACCATCTACGTCAAAAATTAATTATAAAAATAGTAAATGTTTTTTACAAGTCTCCGGGGAGCTTTTTTTCAAGTTTTTTATAAGCATTCCCAAAAACTCGCAGATTTTTTCAAATTATAACAATAATATACGAGCCATTGCTTACGGAGAACATCTGCATCACTTTTAATTGAAAGTGGAAGTGATTTAATAGGCCTAAAGCTCCATAGAGGAGGAAAGTCTTCTGCAATTGCCCAAAGCTATATAGAATATTCCATCACAACAAAAAACAAAAATGCTTAATTAATTTTAGTTGGAAATAGAGGTGAACAACGGCAAGGAAGTTCATCAACTTCAACTATTTGTAACAATAGTACTATCAACATTTCGTCGGAAAATGTGCCAACGGGTATTATACCTTTCATAATTGTGCAAACGTTACAATAAATTATTAATCATTAATATACATAATTTATACTCGTATTATGTAATAAGAAAATTGTAAAAAATTCTACTAAAAATTTAGGTTTGGTGTGGTCGCGTTGGTGAAGGGAAAAAATTAATTTTTTCGGCCGATTTACAATAATTTATAAATTAATAACTCTAACTAAAATTAGTTACAATGAACCATCCAATAAGATGAAAAAATTCTTTACTGCCCAGTCAGTATCATGTTAATGTTAACGTAATGTTAACGAACGGGAGCTTTGGATTGGTAGATCAGCTTCTGCTGATGTGGCTTTTGATTAGAGCAATCCAAATATTTATCAGAGTTTCTTTCATATTAAACAAAATGTTTTCATTACAACTTATTTTTCTGAATATCAATAGCCATATTATACTCGTATCAGTAAAAATCAGTAAAGTAGGTAGGCACCCATATTTATTTTATCAAATTTATTAATGTATTGAGATGAAACGTGAACCAAGTTTGAAGACAATGAACGTGCGAGACTTCCACGACCCTGCAAAATTGGGCATCATCATAAATCATTACTTTTCTTTAACAATTTGTATCTCAAAAACCACCTGGGATATTTACACTTCAGTATTTTGGAATTTTAGTCTTTCTTGGTCCAGCGCACAGCAAGGTATCGTAAGAAACCCACTCCTCCCCCTGATATTTGGCCGACAACCTATATGAGCGTAGGATTGGTACGAATTTCATCCGAAACAATTTTTATGGTCATCGTTAGGATTTCCAGCGTCCAGCGTCGGTGATGGTTTGGTAGGTTGTCTTTAAGTAAAATAGAACAATGTAACGGAAATAGTCATTAACCTAGTATGTCAGTCTAATAACTGATAAGTGATAACACTAAGGTACCCGGTTCGAATCCGGAAAAGTCTAAATTTTCTTATGATTATTACAGGGTTACGGGCACATTTGAGATGCGTCTAGCGGTCCACCTTAGATATAAAATAATTTAATATGATTTATATGATACCAGCAGTAGTTATGGCATAAAGCCTACACTGGCCGACTGGAAAGAGGGCAACCGCGGTTCAAATTCCGATCCGAATATACTGCTGTGGTCTAAAGCCCAAAATATATATGTGGGCTATGAGGAAGGCAACGGGAAATCACCCCATTAATTAAATTCCCAAGTACGTCATCTTGGCTTTAGCCAAGTTTCGACCACGACTCCTCTGCAAAGAGGAAAAACGAAGAAGAAGAAATTAGAAGAAAATTTGATCACAGCACTAATAGTGACTTCGGAACACCCAACACTACCGAGGTTGCTATTAGTATAAACACAAGTCGCAGACCTAAAGGAAGGCGAAGAGGAAAAGGAGCAATATCAAATTGGTTTTAGATTAAAGAATAAAATAGCCAAAATAAAGAAATAATTGTTATAATAACATATACAATTTTTTAAATACAAATAGCTAGAGGACTAGCCTGAAAATATATCAAACCGTATACAATCTGGATGTTTTATTATAAATAAATTATAGTAGATACCTGCATCAAGTTGAATTGGGAAACAAAATTTACCAAGCGGAAAAATCATTACTAAATTTAAAAATCAATAAATTATTTCAAGCTTTAGGCAATTTCTTTGGGTAAAATAAATTTTTTTCAAATATTTAGCTTATTTATCATTTTGCTTTTATTATTTTGTGGTAATTTATAATTTTTCCGATCGGTATTATTTTAAGAATTTAAAAATTCTTACAAATTTTTAAAAATGACAGAATGATTGTCTAAATACGTAAAGGACATCTTGTAGTTACAGAGCAATTTTTATATCTTATATTGTTTGACCATTTAAATTCAATAGTTTATTTGTCTTTCGTCATAATTATGTTATTTTGACTCATGACATTTATGTAGGGTGTCCCAAGGCAAATGGTTATGGTTCGTCATTCCGTATATTTATTTAAAAATTTAAACATTTAACATTCATACATCACATTAATAGACACTTTCATTTTTAAATAAAAGTGGCCAACATATTTACCATTTCTCTGCGGGCACCCTGTACATTTTAATAATAATACTGCATAAATTCGTATATACCTGTGATCCGCATATCAATTTTAACCTACATAATACAATACATTAGTAATTTTATATTAACAAATATAAAAATATTCCCTCTGTTTAAATTAATTGACCGATAATAGATGTGTTGCCCAAATTAAACATCACCGCTTACAACTTAAAGCTAAAAAATTAAACAATCATTTACTAGTTATTATGTATAATATCGCCGTTTTGTTCGTTAAATAGAAATATAAGTAGCAGAATCTACTTGACAGATTTTAATAAAATAGGCCTAATAAACATTAGGAGAAACAATTATTTCAATAAATCACAAGAAATTTTGCCGAACCAAGCGGTTACGTGAACATAGTACGGACTAGTTACTAAGATTTGTACTACATTTCCATTAAATTCATATTACTTTTACCATAACATGGAATAATTAGGAACAGCAATAAAAAATTCAATTGGTAGAACAGAATACAAAACTATTTGATTTTCATACGAAAATTATATAAATTTAAGAGTAGTTGGGCTTAAACTTGATCAAATTGTTATGGCAAAGTTTTCAGATATTCAGTACATATTCTAAAATACAAAATAGTTATACAATATAGTAAATAACATTCTTCGGTAAATAACTTTCATTTTTAGGCATAAAATACAAATTTTAATTATCATTTGACATCAACATCAATATTTTATTATATCTTTACTTGAAGCGTATAAATATTGTGGTACGATATCATTATTTGAATTATGATATTTTCTAACAGAGGATCCAGACTACCCCCAGCTCAAAAACCCCATAAGACGAGCAATACGAACAAGACACTCTTACTGAACAGGTGGATAACTGGATCTTACACATTACAATTATTGAGCTGTAATCAAATTTTTAACGTAAGGTGTGCCAACAGGCAATTGCCTTTCTCGGACTCTGCATCATATTTTGCCAATGATCTCGTTCTGGTCCAGCCTCCCTAGATCCAATTAAGCAGCAACCTATTATAGGATTGTTCGATATTAATTCGCTCCCATGATCAACTACGCAAATCTGAAAAAATTTATTTATTACTGTTTAATTTTTTTTATCAAAACCATATTTTTGTACAGCGATGGGAAGATGAAATTTTTTAAACATCTGTTTTTATCTTACACAATTAGTTAAACAATGTATCTTTGAGTCGCTTTACTCATTAAAAACATCCCTGATGCGGCGCCAACTCGAAAATTAGTATAAGTAAATCATATTATTAAAATCTTTCCTAAAGTCGCTCCAACTTAAAATTATGGATTTTGAAAGAAACGGATCTTTGTTTTTAAGTGAAATTTGGTCAATAAGTTTCTTCTCAAATTTCAGAAATTTGGCTGTAATTGATGAAATCCAAATTAAAATAAATGTACTAAATGATGTTGAGAGCTGCACGGTTAATAGTCAAGTCTGGCCGGTTCTGCTCACTAAAACACACTGGTATGAATGAAGCACACTAAGATAGAGTTATATAAAGAAGATCATGCAGATCAGTCCGGGGCCAACTCGAAAAATTGATTTCCGCGATTTTTCGCGTTATATTTTTAATTCGTAAAAAAATATTTTGGAAGAATATAGAACAAACATGGAACAACTTACAAAAATTATTTTTATACAAAGTACGAGGCTAACTTCACACACGTTTCCCAAGGCAAATTTTTGTACACTAGATTTTTTTTACAAGATCTTTGAAACGGATTTCCTCCTGAATTGATTTCCTTTCCAAAATGTAAAAACAAATGGTTGTCTGTAGTTAGTATTCCCAAAATTTCCTGATGTTTTAAAAATTCCTTGAATTTCCTGAATTTTCTAAGATTATATACGATTTCCTAAGATTTCTCTTCACTTGTACATCTTATAATACTTTTTTTCAAGTCCAGGTTATATTAAAGATGTATAGCATCTACAATATCTTGTTATAATAATATTGTCTCAAATTTTTTTTAGATATTTTGGAAGGGTGCGCCATAGTCAAAAATGGCAAAAACCATAATTTGAAATAGTTCTTAAGGCTTGTACACATATGAGGCGAGGCCGAACGAATGATCAGATCTGGACGTTGAGCCGAGGCGAGGCACACTGCCTCGGTGTGTTCGGCGAACTACCTGAAGCCGTATGAACACTATCCGAGAGGAGTCGGTACATCAAAGAGAATTCGTTTAAGTGTGGACGATATAATAGTTATATATAATGAGTGGATCGCTGCCTGGTTCGCCGCCTCGGTTGCCTCGTTCGGCAACACAAAAGTACACGAACGAAACATTCGGACCTCCTCGCTTTGCTTCGTTCGCATTTTGCCTCATATGTGTACGAGCCTTTAGATTTCAATTATCTCTCTACATTTTTGTAATATTAATAATGTAAAATTAATTAAAAATTTGTTTTCTAAAACTACACAGGGACAAAAAACGACATCAACAATAAAATATTATTTGATCTAACAAATGAATTAGTTGATTAAACAAAACTTTTATTTTCTAGTGTAAAAAATTTAGTTATAATAGCAAGAAAAACTTTGTTGGTGCCATTTCCAATAAAAAATTAACTTTCAATTTTTAGATTAAAAACAAAAAGAAATTTTTTAAATGAAGAAAAATGAAAAAAATAATTGAAAAATTAAATCTATACCTATACGGAGGGGGGGATAAATTTTTAATTTTTCTCATGGTCTTTAACTTTATTTTATTAAACATATTGCAGAATATTTAGATTTTTAGAGCAATTTTGTATCAAATAGTTAAAAAGGTATAAGTCGTTTTTAATCATTTTGAGATAATTGCATATAAGTAATATGCAATTATTATAATAACAATTATTATTATACACTTAACAAACTTACTCTATTCAAAGATTTGATTTTTTAGATAATACTTATTTTTACCCACTTCTTTCAAATTTTGGCTTACTTTGCTAGTCCTACCCAGAAAGTACTCTAAACATCGATGAATGTCGAAAATCAATAGTCTAAATACGTAATCGCTTAATTAAAAAATCTTTCATCCTATGGAAACTTAGATGTTTTCCAATAAGGCGAAGAGGCAAATAGAAGAGAAATAATCCTTTGCTTTGTTCTTGTTCTATTGATATTGATATTTAATAAAATAATCATATAATTAAAAAATATTAAAATATAATTTTGTAATAAAATTATTCGATAAAATGACCTATGTATCTAAAAGCATAGCCCGAAACTGACTCCAATAAAAAAACTTAATTGCGGGTAGTTTTTCGGAAAATTATCTATTTATAGATAACTCAAAATTGGTAAAAGTAACATTTTGAAATATAAATAAATTAACCCCGAATTTAAAAGAAACATTAAATGGTTTGCCAGTGTATCAAATTAAAAGTTATATAAGTTACTCAAATTAAAATCACTGTATGAGCCAATTAAAAGTTTCTCGAAAAGTTAAGCCGAAACTTGTTTGAAAGAATAACATTTTTATACAGAAAATTCACATTTCAACAAAATTGGATCAAATTCTGTTACCGTATTTCTGGAATAATGAGTATAATACCTATGTAATATAAGTAAGTATTATAATAAATTAATACCTCAATTGCTGCATTGGAAAGGTTTGAAGAAGATAGACTGAAGCTTAAAGCTTCGTTCCAAACAGGACTCCTGGTATTTTTTCTTATAGCAGTTTTCTTCTTTTTAACTCGTTTTCCGCTAACAAGTAAATAAACTTTTACGACAGGATCTATAAAAGTAAATATTTAAATATAATTTCAGCGGTGAAAAAGTTTACTTACCCACACTTTCTTTTTCTTGTGGCAAGAATAAATTTCTAGCTTTCAATAATACTACCGTCAATCTTTCTGCGGACGGAAGATAACTTAGCGATAAAAGAACTTCTTGTATTTCTTCAGGTGGTTTTTTATTTTTCATTATTTCTCCCCACACTTCAATATCGGACGTGACATTATATTCACTCATACCCATTTGAACTTCTCCAATAACGTCATTACGTGAAAAGCGATCGTAATCAAAAACTTGCAATATTAACGTTTTGTGCTGCAAATCATCATGGGACACGGGAAATTTAAAATGTTGATCAAATAGTGGATTTGCGTTATTTCGATGAATTGATGTTTGGCGTTTCCTATTATCGACGTCCGGCGTTAGATACAACTTTACATATGGATCGTTAAATCCACCCTGATCGCTACCAGTTAAATTGTGTGCTGTAATAGAGAAATGAAGAAACTTTGCAGATGGTTTAAAAAAAGATGAGAAATCTTTTTAAATAATACAGAAATAAAAATAAGTTAAATATATTACAGAATCAGGCCATCGTCGGTATACAAGAAATTACTTCTTTTATTTTGACAATAAAAATAGATTGCACGGTAGTTTCGTGTCAGTAATAATTGCAGACCTGCAATTTGACCTGTTAATCCAAAAATATCCATCGGTTTCTACCCCTGACTCTCTTATAAACAAAATTTTTTTACCTTCTATTAAATGAACAGTTAAATCGCTTCTATCAAAGTCGTACTTGACTCTGAAGTGTAGTCTTCCCATGCTTATACCGGATCTAGAATTGCATCCTAAAAATAATGGACCATCTTGACGTGTATATAGATCAGGTTGTATAGCTCCTAGTGGACTGGCAGGTGGTGCGGGTCCGGTTGTTTCAGGTAGACCATGTCCTCTTGGTGGAATTAACAATGGGGATAAACACCGGCTTATACTTGAATTTCGGGGCGATGCAAGAGCTGGTGAATTACACGATGAACTGACTGAACCTCCGGTTAAAGAAGTTAGACTAGATTGCGAAGGCGATGGAGTTCTAAGATCGCTGCTAAGTACCGCAGTTGCAGGAGATGAGCATCTGTTATCTAAAGAAGCAGCACGTAGTGGCGAAGGAGATCTACTGGTAGCATGTAATGGATAACTAGAGGAGTGCGTAGCTTCTGGATGTTGAAATGTTTTTGCTTTACCATCTGGAGCGTATGTACGGATTTGAGGGGACGAACCGCGATGACCCTACAAATGAATCTTGAAATTCTTTCTTCGTAGTGATTATTTTTATTTTACCTGTCTGGATGCGCTACTTTCTAAACTACTCTGAGAAGAAACGCTGGGCGTTCTACAAAGTGGCGATTGGCCTCCTGGATATGATTTTGATTGATGTTGTAAAGATGGAATATTTGAAAAATTTTGACATAATTCTAATGGTGTCTTTTGGAGTAGCTCTTCTGTTAGTGCATGTGCTGATGTATTTTGGGGAGGTTGAATTTTATGGTGCTCTTTGACAACGTTGAATTCCTTTAGAAAATTATAAAGTTATTTTTAGATACTAATTAAAGCTTTCATTTATTTAACTTGTAATTAAAAGGATTTTAAGAGAATTGTCTCATTTTTCACATCCCGAAATTGAGTAATCGAAATTTATAGTTAAAATTTGTCTAATAGCAAATTTCTTCCGTAATTGATACATAATTATCACAAAACAAGGCAACATTGTTAGTAAGTTTTAGAATTAATAGTAAAATATGAGATGAAGGTTTGTGAGTTGATAACTTACAGGATGTTCATTATTTCAGATGAGCGGCAAGTGACCCACAGAAAATTGTGAAAAGCTGAAGGAAAATATCGATTGGTTCAAGACCAAGAGTGACGTCACGGGGAGCGGTGGATTAGATTTATTTCTACAATTTAATTGTAGCTGCAATTTATTAGTTATGTCGATCGTTTTGATTTGTGTTTGTTTGTATCTACGATAAATTTTGACAAATTATATATTAATATGAATAGAATACAAACTAAATGCGTAGGAGTATACAATAACACAAGCACAAAATGTAAACAACGTGTTCCCGTCTAACTTACCTCAACACTATTATTGCTGCTTGTGCTATTGCTTCCATTATCTGTACTTTTAGAAGAAGATGATCCTAAAGCTCGTTCTTTAGCTGCTCGAGCCCACGACTCGAGTCGTTTGTGAGTAACCCAACAACTAGCGGGACCCATCCCGGACATACTTTAGTTTTATTAATTAATTAAGATATGATTCGATTAACAATATGAATATTAAGAACACATTTTGAGACTGCTCACATTTAACATTTTAATTAAACTAATTTATAAATTATAGCCATTGCAATTGAGCAAAAATTAAATTTTTGGTTTATACATCTAATTATTATTAAAAATAAAAATATTTTATCAGAGCGATCGACGTCATTCGAGTTCAAAATATACTACTGAGTTCGTCGCGGTGCTTGAGTCTCTCCCGGGCTCAACAGGTTGGGGGGTTGGGGAAGAACCAAAAGCTTCGACGCACGTCTTTGCATCCTTTAGAGTAAAATCGAAATGTAAACGCTTAAGCATGTCGTTGGTAGTTACAAATTAAACACGATTTTCACACTCAAAATATTATTTATCGTTACCACTTCATGAACCACCTTTTAATAAAAATTAATCAACCTTGACAAGTTCATATTATGAAATATTATTTAACGATTATGTGTACCTATATACTTATTGTATAATATCGATTTGTCTTATTTCCGCAATGTTTAGTACGTTTCGACCAACCGTTTTCAGACCTACACCTAGAGTAGTATGGTAAAATATTTACATCATCTTCTACTTTCAAAATTTTAAAGTTGTTTCTTGTCACAAATACCTTATTGCTATCGAAAACAAAAAAAAGATTGCTTCAAACAGAGCACCAGATGAACATAATTTATCAAAGTATAATAGAATAAAAATAATATTAATAGAATCAATTTCAAGTATTGTAGTATTTTAATAAATTTGATCTATAAAAATTATTGAATTTTTCATATTTATTCAATATCCTTTTTGCAAAATTAAAAGTTTACGATTATTGTAGTTAATAAAATCGTATCTAGAGAACAAATGTCGATGTGTTTTGTTTGGAAATAAAAAAATAATACCATTACGTAATAGTTCACTTTCTACACTGATTTGAATTACATAATGAGCCATATTCACGCACTAGTGCACAAGATTAGTATGTATTTACTTTTAACACAGGTGTCAAAAACTGTAAACTTGTAAGCACTCGCACCTTTCACATTTACAATTTTTGGTATACTACTTGTATTATACTACCAGTAATCCAGTAATGAGTAATCGTAATCCTTCGAGAGGCAGACCACCTGTGTAATATCTTATACTTTTCACTTATAATTAGTTGGAATCTTTCCGTAGTCATCAATAGCACAGTGTTACAAAATTGAACTTTTGCCAGCTTCTAGAATGGGTGGAGGTGATTTTAATAGATTTTTTTGCGCTGAAAACGAATCTGACTTTGAAATTGCTCCATCACGTCAGGTTTTTTTAAAATTGTAGCTTAAATAGTCAAAAAATGGCGATGTTAACCATTTTCATGATTTTTTTTAGGGAACCTCTTTTTTTTTTCAATTTTTAATAAGTGCATCACGTAGTACTACTACTTAGCTTTAAAATCCTTTTTTCAAAATCGTTCTACGATTTTTTAAAGTGAAGATATACCATTCTTAGGTCAAGAGGTTTAGTCATGCAAAATCACCCGTTTTACCGTTTTTAAAATTACCCGTGATTAATTATTTAGCGACCTCAAGAACCCCTGTGTAGGCACAGAATACTAAAGAACTTGTCATAAAGTAAGTTCAGCGCGGTAAAACGGGTTACTTTGCATGACTAAACCTCTTGACTTAAAAATGAGATATCTTCACTTTAAAAAATCGCAGAACGATTTTGAAAAAAGAATTTTAAAGCTAAGTAGTAGTACCACGCGATTCACTTGTGGAAAATTGAAACAAAAAATTGAGGTTCCCTGAAAAAAATTATGAAAATGGTTAAAATAGCCATTTTTTGACTATTTAAGCTACAATTATAAAAAAAACCTGAAGTGATGGAGCAATTTCAAAGTCAGATTCGTTTTCAACGTAAAAAAATCTATTAGAATCACCTCCACTCATTTTAGAAGCTGGCGAAAGTTCAATTTTGTAACACTGTGTAATCTTTGTATTCTACTGTAATACCAGGAATCCATTGTATTTCGTATATATAATTATCTGTATTCAAGCATAATCTTTAGTAGGTAATGTAGGTATTGTAATCTTTAGTAGCTAAAAATTCCATTTATTTGCGCTTATCGAGAGTTAGACACTTGAAAAAAAGGTAATACCGATTATAGTAATCATAGATTACACTGATTATAATAGAACTTACAGATTACTAGCGATGATGTAACTGACAATAGAATACACAAGAAAATCGAAAATTTCCGTGGATTACTAGTGATTACAAAGATTACCAGTGATTACAGGAATTATAAGTGATTAGAAAGATTACAAGTGATTACAGAGTATACAAGTGATTGCAAAGATTACAAGCGGTTACACAGATTACAAGTGATGAGGAAGATTACTAGTGATTACAAAACTTACTAGAGATTATAAGGATTACTAGTGATTACAAAAATTACTATTAAAAAACATGCCAATTAGAGGTATAGGAGCTAAATACTGGTTCCCTATCACTTATAAAATACTAATCATAGCAAAAACTTTTGTTGGTATTTGGAAGATGTTGGCGACGTTCCAATACCGATGATGGAGAAATACATTATAAATATATTATAATTTTGTAATCAATACAGATGATTATAAAATTTTTACTGCAAAATTTTAAATTTTATCCACTGATCTGCTTTAACCCTAAACTTGGCAAGCACAAATTTTTCGACATAAAATTCTTTCTGTCGGAGATTATATCTTTCGAAGTTTTTCAACCCTACCTGATTTAAGGGTTAATGGTTTTTATAGGTTGCATTCTTAGTATACAACAAAAAAATAGTGTACAAATTAATATTAGAAATTTAAAATATTATTTTAATTTAATTTAATTAGTATACAAAATTTAAGGTGACCGGATACTTCGCTCCGGGACATTTCGCACCCGGACATTTCGCACCCGGTCATTTCGCACCCGGACACTTCGCATCCAGAACATTTCCCTACCGGGGACATTTTGCTACCGGGGACATTTCGCACCCGGTTATTTCGCACCCGGTCATTTCGCTACCACTTTTAGCATATTATTCATTACTTGAATTATTTTTTATTATTTACAATTTTTTCATTTTTTCAATTTAGCCACCCCTTAGTAGTAGCACCTATTCGAGTTCTTGGTTAACATTCAAAATAATGAATAATAATATGCAAAAAAGGGTATAAAAAACAACAGGGATCAGGTCCGTATTCAGTATCATTTGGTTTAGCAAAATAGCAAATTTTATTTTAATAGTAGGTATAATTAAATAAAACAAAATTAACTAATAAAAAATTAATAACTATTAAAATAATTTAAAAATTGTTTATTTTTCAGAAGATGCTATAAGTGATGCAAATGGCAGCAAATGTCAATTCTGTCTTTTTATCTCTTTTTATCATAAAATAATTGCAGCCAAAGAAGCTGTTGGTTCTCTGGCCTCAACCTGACCCCTGTTGTTGATACCCCTTTTTGCATATTATTATTCATTATTTTTTAATGAATGTTAATCAAGAACTCGAATAGGTGTTACTAGCAAGGGGTGGTTAAATTGAAAAATTGAAAAAATTTTAAATAATAACAATAATTCAAATTATTTGCGAAATGTCCGGGTGCGAAATGTCTCCGGTAGCAAATATCCGGGTGCGAAATGTCTGGGTGCAAAATGTCCCCGGTAGCGAAATGTCTGGGTGCAAAATGTCCCCGGTAGCGAAATGTCCTGGGTGCGAAGTGTCCGGTTGCGAAATATCCCGGAGCGAAGTGTCCTAGAACCAAAATTTAAACATAAACATCCTGTATCATGGTTTTATATATATAATTTAACTTAGGTAAAAATGTGCAAATGTTAGGCATGCAGGTCTTATAGCAGAACATTTTCATCGCACTATCAGCAAGTGATAACAACAGATACAAATAATTAGTAAATGATATTAAATTGTTGAGTTTAGTGATTAATTAGTAATAAAACAACCTGGAGGACAATTCTTCCTTTTAAGATACTAGGTTCTCACAGCAGCGAATTGTAAATTTTTTGCAAGTGAAAAATGATTAGTGTTTAGAACTTTTTTCACATTTTAGGAACTTTCAAAGAATTAACCCAACGAATTTCACTTTCTTCTGTATACCATTAGAAAGAAGACAAATTTTTAAGCATATTAAAATTTCTTTTGCGGATTATCCATTAGTTTTCCACAATCCACAATCGCATATGTATCACAGAGGAGCCTATAATTGCTAATTAATTTAATTTAGTTATTTTAGGGTGGATCCGTGATTTGCCGTGGTTGCGCCAGCCAAAACGGCCCCTGAGCGCCCGTAGCGCAGCTTTTAGCTTACTCGCTTAAGACATTCCTGAAATCAATCCACCTTGCCAGGGAGGCTCGAACTCGCCATGGAAGCTCCAACTTAGCGAAGTACAAAACTCGTGTGCGTAGCGTAGCTGATTGGCATGCGAAGCGTATAGTGTCGGGGCACTTTGATCTTCTTCGTCTGGTGATGGAATGTTGGCATTGAAATTTTTTGGAATTGCGATAACTTAGTTTTACCACGTCGATCAAGATGTGGTGAAACAGATGTGAAGGCATTCACTAAGACTAGTTTCATAAGACTATAATATTAGGACACACGTACCGTCAACATAAAACTCGTGACTTGCAATTTCTGTACCCCCATGTTAAACATATACTATAGAAAATTTCGATTTTCAAATGCCGTTCAAATTTTCCGTTTTAAATTCCAATAGCATTATGTATAGGAAAAAGTTAAATGTTTGTGGTTAATTAAACAATAACTAACAATTTTTTCCAATTAGACAAAATCTTCAACTATGGATATAGCTAAAAGGTACTTTTAGTTTGTTTTTGAATGAAACAATCGCGCGACGCACGATCGAGTTCGTTTGACGTAACTTTCGTTCGTTTGAAAAAACCGTATTTCTGACTTATTAGCCGTCCTCAGTAACATATTGTCATGATTTTTAATATACCAAATTGGGAGTTAATTTTAAATTTTAATAACTTGTATTTGCGGGCCAAACATTGATCAGAGCTGTTCGCGCTCCAATAAATTATAAAATTGTAATAATAATAATAAAATACTAAATAAAATTTGTTAAAAGTATTAAATTATTTATGAAGTCGAAAGTTATGTGATTGGTAGTAGTGCATATAAAAAGTCAAAAAGTAAAAAAAGAATCAGAAGCTGTTTTTTTTAAATTAAAAATTAAAATAGAAAGTAAGCAAAAAAAATTATAATTATAAATTTAAAATTGGAAATTGGAAAAAAGTAATAATAAAATTGCAAATCATAACTGATACACGAAGAACATAGAAGTTGAATTTTAAAATTCCATTACAAATAAATATATCAGTGCGCAAAATTGTTTTTGAAGTACACACAAATAGTTAAAAAAATAGTTAAAAAATAGTCCATTTAAACAAACAAATAAAAATTATTAATTTTTTATAAAAAATAAAAAGATCATAGCAATATATATGTTACGGTCAATGTTGATAATTCGGCCATTAACGTCAATGGCCGGACAATAACGTCAATGCCCAGCTTAGTTGGGCATTAACGTCATTGACCGGCCAATGACGTCAATGACCATGCATTTTGGGCAATGTTGACATTTAAAATTGTATATGTGGTTTTTACATCATTGCCCGGGCAATGACGTTAATGTCCAATACATAGTGGACAATGATGAAATTACTATTCTACAGATTCTATATTCTATCACTCTTTCAGTTTTGGTTGGTGCAACTACAGCAAATCACGGATCTACCGTAAAATGAATAAATAAAATTTAATTAATTTTTTCCTCCGGGCCGCTTTGGTTGACGCAAACACAACAAATCATGGATCCACCCTAAAATGATCGTTTGTCTAAATTAAATAAAAATCTCTGTACACTTATGTTATGAGGCCTTGAAAAGGGCCGAGTTGCTGTTATTTACACGAAAAAATGCGTTCACGACAAATAATCGTCCCTAGTTGAAGAGCATCGCCATTTTGCTGTTCCTTATAGTAATTATTCTATAATATCATCATTGTCCAATCCATTTTGGCCATTAACGTCATTGACCGGTCAAAGACGTAAATATTACAATCATATGAAAATATTTACATCATTGCACACCGTTAACGGGCGTTGGCGTCAATGGCCGGTCAATGACGTTAATGGCCAGCGTAAATAGGCATTGACGTCATTGTCCGGCCGTTGACGTCAATGCCCAATTTACGTCATTGACCGTAACATATATATATGCTATTAAGCCTAAATTACGCGCTGTTGCACTCACTGCCTCATGTCTTCAGCACAACATTGCATAATTAAAAATTAATAACATGTATATGGTCTAAGAACGGCTAATATGCCAGAAATACGGTGTCTATCGCTCATTCCTTAATTATGTAAACATTATTGAAATGAATGCATTAATCTAAATGCGAAAACTTTCATAAGGTGTTTTTCTGAAGGTGGATTTAAAAGAAATTTACATATTATGAAGATCAAATTTGAATTGAAATAAAGCTACTAAACAGAAGAAAAAGGCAAACCCAAACTGTATTTTGTACAAATTATAAATTTTAAAGATAACGAACTTCAAAACAACAACATTTTTTAACTTTGTATTTTAACACTAATTTTTAAACATTGAAATCGCGTTGCAACTAACGTTTATACCACGCTAGGTTATTCGTGTATGCTTAAACAAAAGGTGTGCTGTCCTAACATAATTTTTTAGTATCTATAGCCTTAACAGAGTTTTTCCAACTAGTTTTCTGCTGCCATAACGAAGTTTTTTCTATTCAGAACAAAAAAATTTGTTAAATCAAATAATATTTTATTCTGAATAAAAAAAACTTTGTTATGGCAACAGAAAATTTGTTGTAGCAGCCAAGTATTTGTTACAGCAGCAGCAAACAAAACTCAGTTGAGGCTATAATAATTATGTAGCTACTAATAACTCTGTTCTCTGTTAGAGTGACAAATTCTTTTTCACACTGTATAAAAGATGTTCTTAATCGAATTAGTAGAGTTTCTGGTATTTAATTATTTAAAATTAACTGATATATTATTTAAGTAACTCTGTAGAACAGCATAAGATCAGCGCGATTCAACAATTTGTTTTGTGTATTGTTAATTATATATAGGTATTGTCGGAATATACCGACTTTCCTTAGAGAGTTAATTAATCTAGTGTAAGGTGAATTGCTCCTTTTTTATTTTACAATTATTAAATACAAATAAAAAAAACAGTACACACAAATATTTGCTTATAATTATTATGGTTAAACATAAAAAATGTATTAAAAAAATTTATAAAACATGTACTTTGTTGCAAACCTTTTTGTAGCAATAATAACTTTTGCATTGTATTATTCTATGTAAATTTGTCAATCGGTTGCATTAAATTAGGTAAAAGCATTTATAAGCATTTTGTCTTTAAAGATGTCTACAATAATTAACAATGTTTTGTTCCTATTTATCGTTTAAATTAAATGTCGTATTGGATTAAAATTGTGAATCTGACCAAGTCACTTTAAAGACCTGATTTAACCTTTGAGTTGCTAGAAGTAGTAAGTAAATGCCCCACGATTTTAAAAATTTCTTAATAACATTATGGTAGTTGAAAGTGTAAATTACAAATATAAACATTAAATTATGAAGATCATTTAAAAATCCGTGTAAAAAAGCTTAAAACTGAAAGCGTGTATTCGTTTGGCTATTTTCATAGAGATTTGGTGGCAAAAATTACTTCGACAGTAAATCTTGAGGCTAATCCTGTTATTAAAAACATCCCTGAAGCGGCCAAAACTTGAAAATTACAGATCTACGAAGACGGAACTTTCGAGTAGCTCAGATCATTAAAAGATTCGTTGTGGTCTCCAGAACTCGAACATTATGGATATAGAAGATCTTCGTTCTTAACTTAAGTTTCGCTATAATTAACGAAATTCTACTTTAAATAAAATATTATGTTGTTACGTTGAGCACACACATCGCCAAAACATAATGACAACAAAATTCAATATTTGATATTCGATTGTCTAACGCTTCATTTTACATTTCAAATTTTGCAACAAAATTGGTGGTAACTCTAAAATCCAGTGGGGGCAGTTAACGTATTACATCTGACCTGATTTGCAACATGTTTTGGATCAATATTCTGCAGAAATATCCAGATGCTTGATATTTCATTCTTACCTGTCGATATGCATTATTCGATCTTTAATACTTTAATTAAATGTTACGATGTTTCATGTTTCAATAAAAATAAATGATGAAAAATAGTTATTATTTTGTTATTAAATTTATTTATAAATTTATAAATTTTTTCTACCTCGCTTCTTCTGTTTAAGTTACTGTTTAATTAGATCCATAATTTTTGAGTGCAATTAATATAATTACACTCTGATTATTAAATTATAATTAAATTACAAATTGAAAAGACTCAAAATCAAAAGTTTTACAAACATGAATTGCATAGATGAAAATTCTGCAAAATTAATTCATCGACATAAACTTGAATTCAGGCATAGAATTACGACAGAAAGGTCATAAAGTTGAATTACTCGAAGCACTCGAAATTTACAGACTTGATCATAAAATTAAAAACTGATCTGAAAACAAAATTCAACTTAACTAATAGTTAAGAGCATGTCATCGAAACCACTATTTGAATCAGTTACTAACATGTTAGACTAACAATTTTATGTTATGCTATGCATATATGTAGTATGTACAAAAGTTTATCTGTCGCTGTCTTTATCATTTACATGATTTAGGTATGTAAATTATTTAAAGCATTTTATTTGGTTCTTAATTGCTTAAAAATTTTTTTCAAGTCAAATAATTTAAATTTATTATTTTGATATTGAGCCCATCAAGAGCTTAAATATATATTTATTCTCGACGAAAGTGTCCTATATTTTATTTTTTTCTAATTTATAAGTTTATATCATAATTTAATTTATTTTATTTTATTTTATTTTATTACAATATTACTATTACTTAATTTTAATATTTATTTATTTCAATATTTATATAAAAAAATATATAAAATTTTAACTTGTGAAATAATATAATAAATTAATACCTGATTTCATAAAACTTTTAACAAGCCGTTAAAGTTAACGGATGATTTCTATTGGTTTGTTAACACTAAGGAATAATTTCAATTGGTTAGTTAAATTTAACGGCCCGTTAAAAGTTTTATGAAATCAGGCATAAAGGTTCAATATAATAATTTAATTAAACATTAATGAAAAACAATTCTTTTTAGAAAACCAAAGAAAAAAAATTAATTTATATTAATATTTTCTATTAAATATTCTTTATTCTTTTATGATAATTTATATTCTTTAATATTCACTGTGGATCACATTCTTTCTTGAAACTCGATATTTCACCCCATAAGAAGTTTCTGACTTCTGACACGCAGACGGATGAAGTTCAAACATTAAATTTCTATAGCAGCCGTTTATGTGCGTATTAAACCTTCATCCGCTTGTGTAGTTTCTTCCATACCCTCATGGAAAGACTGGGAGGGGGTTGTATTCCTCTATGACTATCTTCCCCACTGTACCATGACAACCGTATGACTATCCAACCTCTCTCTGCAGTTCGGTATAGCAACAAAAAGTCAAGGGTGATGCAGCGGGCAAATTGCCGCCCAGCGCGACAAAAAGAAGAAGATGTTTTTGTTCAAACCTTCGTATGCTAAGTTTTCTGTATTTCATTTTAATAAAACTTGTTGGCTAAAAATGTACTTTGTATTGTTATGTCAGAGATCATTCATCCTACAAAAATCCAATCGTGCACTTTGAATGAAGAAAACTCATTAAAATGTATAAAAAATCTGGGCTGCCAATCTGCAGCCTATGCGAGCGGAAGTGTAATTTTTTTATGCGCGAGCGGATGAAGGTTAAATGCGCCCGGTTCGTACGGTGCGTGCGTCGGCGATTGACATAAACCAACATAAACGCTTCTACAGAAATTCAATGTTTGAACTTGATCCGTCTGCGTTCAGTGCGTGCGGTGCTTTTGACATAAATCAACTTTTAGCTTTAAATTTCATCTTTTCACTCTCCGAAAATGATTTTTTCACAAAGAAAACATTGCCAACGTTCAGCTTTTGATAGTAGTTTGCAATAAACTACTTTAAACAAACTTATTAAATCGTCGATTGCTAATGGTCTGCGTTTATTTGAAAACTTGTTTGTTTGAAAACTTGTTTTTTTATAAGATTTGTATCTTTTTCTTTTGAGCTACCATACCACTTATCATTTATTTTCCATTAATCCACATGACGTAAGACTTACAGTATTTCGGTCGTTCGTACTGAAGTATATTTCTAATTTTGTTTTTAAATTGTAGAAAAATGCAAGAAAGGCTGTGTAATCAAGTTTTTCAAAACTACTTGCTTGTATAATGATTTGGGTATGCTAATAAAATTGAATATTTATTGTTTTTTCGTCAGATCTGGAACGGTCTTGCAGTCTTCCAGAGGTACCTACTAGATACAACTGCACTGACTTCAGGATAGCTGGTAAACGCCGGTTTTCAAATAATTATGAGTTTAATAATATTAATAAATTGTAAACCAACCAATAGAAATTATCTGCAGAACTTTATAATTATGCTTATAATTAAGCTTCTTTTAATTGTAAAGCTTTAAAGCTTCTTGAAGATTTTAACAATCTCTCCTATTCCCAAATTTCACAATAGAATTTCGTAATCAATATTTAAAATGCAAAATTTCTTTTATTTGTCTCGAGTTTTTTAATTTATTTTTCAAAGCTTCTTTTTAAATCGTTCAGATTATTAGCTAAATGAAATTAATCTAAAAAAGTGAAAATTTCGGTCTATCGCTCGATACTTACCTGCCTAATCTACTTTTAGATAAACATTTTCCGTAATTGTAAAATCAACAAAAAACTATCATTTTTAGCTTGGCGTCCTAATTCTACCCCCATACAAAATATCCATAAAATATAAATTGAGTTGTTTTCAAATACCTTGCGGTTTTTCAGTTATTTTTCTCACAACAGATTACTTTTTCTTTTAAATTACTAATTGACTCATTAGTTTTAAATGGCTCAATCTGAAATTTTAACACGTAAAACCAGACACTGCATTCCATAATGAAATATGATGCTTAATCTCGAAACTCTCAAAATGTAGTAAGTAAATTTCCATACCGGTAAAATTACTTGGATACATTTAAATCAATTAATAAGTACAATGTAAATATACCTTTTCAGAAACAGCTGCATAAATTGGTTTAGTATTCTTCGGCACATAAGTTTTATCTAATGAGCTCCATAGTTTTTCTTTACGTTTAAGAACGTAATAACGATAGAAAATAATTGTCATTCCAACGACTAATGCCATTGCAGTTCCTGTTGCAGCTCCTAAAACTGCCGATGCAACCATTTTTCTGGAACTGACATAAAAATCATTTCTACTTTTGAAGTGCTTTTTCCCAAAAAGACCAAAATGAAAAATGTGATTTATGGATACCAATTTTATTAGAGTCATAAAGAAAACTGACGTAGTTTCAGAAAATAAGACTATTTTTATATTACAAAATAAAAAAAGAAAATAAATTATTTTTTAAATTTAATTTAAATTTTATTTCGGAAAATTGTTCACGAATGCAATCTTAAAATCTTAAATTTTGTTTGCTGAGATTTGAGCACGGTTAATATATTGCAAGTTATATTAAAAATGTTGTTTCTCTCAATTCGCACGCAGTCTGCATGGCACCAATTGTTTTGCAAGTATATATTTAATTTAGAGAACGAAAACAAGAAATAAATTTGTACAGTAAATTCTCCTTGAAAGATTATTAGGTACTAATAATAATTCAATTATTATTTATTATACTTATATAACTTTACTTTTAATTTTTTATTGATATACAATATTATTATATTTAAAATATTAATAATAACAAAAAACATTACAATTTAATGGTCAATATGTTTTGTTTTGTAATTTAATTTAACGAAATTATTTTAGCAATTTTGAACAAATCGAAATAATTTTTGATTATTCATATATTTATACATACCTTATCAGCGATAATAACTCCCAAATTTATTTCTCTCGGTGCCCCTTTATTGAAATATATAACAGCTGTTATGCAGGGCAACGCAGCTTTTAAAGCGACTAAAGTTGACACTCGAAATAAACTTTTCAGAAGCTCTTCAATGCTGAGGATGTTTTCGTATCCTGTCGGATATATTCGCGGATCGTGCTTTAAATGATAACAGATAAACCAGATAATATTTGTCGATTATTATAAAACTAACAATATGGTACTTTGATAACGAAAACTAAATTCTATATAAATTTTAAAAGTTTTGGATTAAATTGAATATTTGGGGCATTAGGATATAACATAGCTCATAAAGTAAATTTTCGTTGTTGCTTGTTGATTTGGTACTATATATTTAATATTTATTAGAAATTTGTTTCTGAATGATATTTATGTATATTAACCCTAATTAGTTTTTCATCGATCTGCTAGCTTTGCTATAAACTATCAATAGAATTATAGCAGAAAAATTGATATTACGCGATTAAACATGATTTTAAATCTAAAATCAGCATTTACAAGAAGATCTACTAAATAAATACCTACTTAAACAATTTTCACGAATCTACTAATCGAGCGTTTTTCAGTGTTTTTAAATAAGCTTTTAAATTTAATCTGTTTTCACTTAAATGAAAATCTCTTACACTAATTTCATATTTTGGTAGTACGCGAAAGTCAACTTTTCCGAATCTAGGACGAAAACATGCTACTTTACCTCACTCAAACAACAATATAGAAATATAGTAGTACTTTTGTAGTATTTTTTTTATTTTAATGTTTATTATTTTAGTTTTATTAAAATGTAATTAATATTTCGAGAAATATTTTTTTACGATGTTTCACTCTTTCGTCAATTTTTACTAAACCAACGATACAGCTAATAAAATAAATAAAACATCTTATTTTCTTCAAATAATACTTTTTAATGGGGACTATTTTCGAAGCTTGAGCTCAAAGAAAATACTGAATATTGGGCTCAAGATAAGGCTACTCCCTCAACTAACGATATTTTATTGCTTAGAAATTCTGAAAAATATATTTCAAAATATAAAAAAACACGAATTTTTGTTTTCACTTTTCAGGGCTTCTATAAATTCCCTAAATCAAATCAAAAAACCCAAGAAGTACTGGGTATACAAGAATATCAACTGGGATATTCGCTTTTCAGAAACTAATAAAATCAGCAAACGCGTAAATTATAAGTTACAAACCTGATGATTACATGCTTACTTGTTAACCTATGTATATTCGGATGTTTTAAACAAAATAATCCCAATTATTCCCCAAGTCAATCTCTCTGCAGAGCAAGCCCGTTACTCTTTATTGTAAATTACAAGATATACTATATTACCAGATACATTGCAAACGTTTATGGAATTATGCCGAAGGCTATTTCGGAATTCTATGAGAATTCAATAAATTTACGTTACAGTTTTTGAGAGTTATTTACTCGTTTCTAAATAATATGTGCTTCATTTTAAAATTAAGCTGTACAGAATTGATGTTTCAATATCGATGTTTCCCATTTTCTCTAAAAATTATTTTACACTAACCATATAAATTTTTTTCCTCCAAACTTCACAAAACCGGGGAACGGCCCGAATCGGCGCAGCCGTTTCCCCGCAGCCGTTTCGGCGAGGGTCTAGTTCGGCGAGGGTCTAGTTCGGCGCAAGTATAGTTCGGCGCGACTACAGATCGGCGTGAGTACAGTTCGACGCGAGTACAGTTCGACGCGAGTACAGTTCGGCGCGAGTTCAGTTCGGCGCGAGTACAGTTCGGCGCGAGTACAGTTCAGCCTTTTACACCTGCCTTTTAATTATAGTAAATTTTTTACTATACCGGGTGCTGAATGAGTATTTATACAAATTCATTAACGGATTTAATGTTCATCTACACGAACCTTCAGCATTCAAAATTGTTGTTAGTCAAGCTGTCACACATATTAAAAAACGAGCAGCAACTAGTATGGAAGGAACAGCACAAGTAGTCAATGAGTGTATAGACGGACTTCCTATAGGTGCGCAGGGATTATTGCCAAGTTATCAAGCCTTGAAGAAAGTTGTACGAAGAACGCGCAACGCGAGAAACATAACCCCACCAAATCCTGATTCATTAACGGATTTAATAGTACCAGATGAATATCGTACATATACGCAAAATGGAATTGAAGAAAATTTTCTTTTGGTGGATTCAGGAGACAATAATGAACGCATATTAATTTTTTAGAATTAGAACAAGATTAAAAATATAGTAACTGTACCCGCGCCGATCTGGGCTCACGCCGAAAGGGGTTTGAGCCGAACTGAACTCGCGCCAAATCGGGTTTGCGCCAAATAGTAATTGCACCGAACTGTACTTTCGCCGAACTGTATTTGCGCCGAACTATACTTGTGCCGAACCGGTTTTGCGTCGAAACGGCTGCGCCAAATAGTACCAAACCCCAAAACCGAGCTGTTTTAGTAGTTAGTATCCATTTTAAACGGAATATGACAATAATTTCATGAATTTGACAAATTTTAGTATCTACCTCTTTTAAAAAATTTTTTTTTAAGTTTACCTATGAAGATTAAGGCAAAATTTTTTTACCAGGCTGAGTTTACCAACGAGATTAGTGCCCAATTCTACTAAGCGGCCGAGTTTACCAGCGCCCATCTTGGAACCCACTTCCCGTTTTCCGATTGAGCTGAAATTTTGGATACAAGTATAGTTTAGAAAACAATACATGGTTAGCTATGTAACGATCTCCTATCGACATTACTATTCAAAGTAATTTTTAAATTGAATTCGCAACTGTCAACTTCAATTGTGACATTTATTAAAATTTTTTAGGTTAAGATAAAAAAAATATTATAGTTTTAAAAAACCAAAAAACACGCTTTTATGATGTACCTACTAAAAATTAAAAAATAATTAAATTTAACGCTTTCGGACACCTTGCAGTCAATTGACAATAGGTGACTGAAAGGGTTAATAAACTAATTCAAAAAGCGTGGAGCGCTTTGTCTAAATTAATTAAAAGACACATAATCAAATTTTTGAATTAGTTTATTAACCCTTTCAGTCACCAATTGTCAATTATGTGTCAGAATTAGATCGCAATCGCGATATAAATCGCGGTGTGTGCAGTCACTTAATCGCCACCGCGATCGCTACCGCTACCGCCACCGTGATCGCTGTGGTGTGTTCGACGCTTTAACCTATAAAAAAGTATTAGTTGTCATAATTAAAACTGGAATTCAATTTAAATATTATCTAAATCAGTTTGGTTGACAATGATGTTGTAACAATCTAGTTTTCCATTAGCTCTGCACGTTCCACTTGCCTTGCATCTGTAAAGCATGCTAGGCAAGTAAAGTTAATTTTTCTATACTGAAAAAATTAATTCATCATATTGATGAAAAATTCATAATTTTTACGTTGATGAACAAAATTCATCTTCTTAATGAACAAAATTCATCAATATAATTATTTTTTATCAGTACTATGAAATGTTCATCAATATGATGAATTTTGTTCATCGGCGCAAAAATAATAAATTTTTGATGTACTACTTCTAACTCCTAACTGAATTTAGTTGTTATAATAGAAAATCCCATGCTATTTTCTACCATAACCTATGGTAGACCATCTATTATCTATACAAAAATGTATGCTAATAAATAATAAATTCATGTAGGTAACAATGCGGTGGAAGTAAAGTTTTTATAATCAATGCTGGCTTATTCTGCTTGGACCTTAAATAAAAATCTTTTAAAAAAGGGCTACTAAATAATTTTTAAGAGCGCTATTTGTTAATTTTATAGTTGAGCTTTTAACAATAACTAGAAAGCAAAATATTAAGTGTTGGGTGTCTTTAGAAGCGGAAAAAAATATTTTTGAATTGATGAATTTTTAATTCTTATCTCTGGTAATGGGAAACGGGAATTCAAAAATGTTAAATTTCCCGTATTATTTTTCTATAATCGGGTGTGAGGTTGGTCACCCGATATACATGGGTTTCTAAAGTTCCCATATTTATATGCAATTCATTTCATCAATTTATTGTTTATAATCCAGATTTATATTAAATATGTATCTAAAATGTACTTTAAAGGTAAACCCACATTACATTAATTTGGTGCAACGAGTTTTTACAGTTTTCTTGAATAGCAAATAGAAAATCAATATTTAATTTAATATTGTAATTCTTAAAATTTTAGGTTGGAAATGCGTGGAAAAGCACGTGTTTTGGACAAATTGATTTTGGAACATTTCTTAAACTCTTTTTACGTAATGTACGTGCGCACAATAAAATCTGCATTTGACAAAGTTGATTCTATACAAAAGTACGGAAAAACTAAAAACATAATTTTTGCTGTTTAAAAAAAATCTTATTTTTATAAAATAAAATCTATTACACGGTTTAATCTTATAAAAATTTTATAAAATTATATCCCTATTTTGTAAGTAAGAACAGACGAACAGAGTGTGTTACAGTCTGTGATGGTCTGTTCATCCAACCTCAGTTCTTACAACTCCAAAAATTAATCTTGGATCATAATCTTGGTTATTAAAAAATGAAATTTTACAAAAAACAATAAAAACTGTATAAACAAAATTTCTATTATTGAATGGCATTAAAAACCTTATTAGCGCAAAAAGTGAAGTTAGCAGTTTAACACTTTTAACCGACGATATAGGAAAAGTGCACTCACATTGGTACAGGTGTACCCGGGATTATTGACCCTCTTATATTTTACCCCCGGTAAAAATTACCTAGAGAAATTTTACCTTTAGTAATAAAAAATAAGAAAGTAAAATTTCCCTAGTGAATTTTTAACGAGGGGATAAATAACCTAAAAATATCCTCAGTGAATTTTTACCCCTTTATGAAGTTTTACAGGAATAAGAATTTTTATTACTGTTTATGTATCAGTAAAACTTTATTATCAAGTGCTAAAATACCCTTTATAGATTTTTGAAGAAATTTAAAATTTTATAATTTTATAAAATTAATTTAATACATTTTTTATACACTTTGTCATTTGTCATTCCCGCATAGTTATCGTCTTACAAAGTTGACAACACCGATAAAGTGAGCGTCACGCAATATTATTATCACCGCAGTGTTTCTAGTTTTTTCAATTCATCAACTCCAATAAATTAATTTCGTAGTTTGAGGAGACCGAAGAACAATTTGTGGGATTCTGATAGTGATATTTCTGAACCTACACCTAAGCATTAGTACACAACAATCAAATAATCTGCAAACATCTCGTAGGAGAATAGCACAAAATTATTTATAGTATACATACAAAATATAATTTACATTTTTAATAAATAGTAAAAATCTGTATATTTCTCTGTACGATTGGACGTTCTAAGATCTAAGTTGATCGAGCAATTAATAATGATATAAAAATAACGTGTGAGCGCATCGCTCACAGTGTACCAATCACGTTGAGATATTTAGTACACCAACGATTCGAAGGGTCAAACTTGACTTTCCTTCCTTCCTTTTACTTCCTTTTATATTTTTGGCGGTGTGGTCAAATATACTCTTTTGAATTTGTAAGACATTTTCAAGATTTTTTTCAAAAGTGAGTAAAAAAGTTTTTGTTCTCGTTCTGGCTTTGGTTGTGGTTGCTCGTCTTGATTCTGATTTAAAAGGTTAGAGGTAGTCATTGGCGTGAAAAAAACGAGCATTTTAAAGAATTTTTTTAACAGTAGTTAAACATATGTTTCGGCCGACAAAGATACTTTTGTGAGAAATTAAAAAAAATTTGAACTGTAGTTCGAGAACCCAAAAAGAAAGGTTGATTTTTGTTACTATTTTGCTAACTACGAAAAGAACATCAAGGGTTCCACGTCAAAACGCCGTCCCCAAAGACACCGTTTTAAGAACGCCGTGGGCAAGACGCCGTCCCCAAAAACGCCGTTGCAATAACGCCGTGGAAAATACGCCGTCACAAAATGGCCGTTGCCCAATAATGCCGTATGGCAATAACACCGTCGCAATATGGCCGTATCCAATTACGCTGTTTTTATAAAGCCGTGAGGTAAAGGGACGTCTTTATACCTCGCTCAGGGCTTAATTCTAGATTAAGTATTACATTATGAATAGGGTCTGGATTTATAGGCACTAAAAACACTGGTATAAGGATTACTTTTCTACTGGTGAGCAGGGCCGTATCTGAGGGAGGGTATTGGGGGTTCAAACCTCCCCCTCCCCGAAATAAAGACCTTGTTCTGAAGTCTCTGCAGAATTTCGATGTTAGAATTGGCTGATGAACCCTATAATTATATGCCGTAGGTCCATTTTGGCTTGAAGATTGCTTTGTAGAGTATTAATTTGCTTTCTAAAGTAAACTATGATTTTCTGCCAATCAGCCAGTACATTTGGCTTAACTTGATGCCGAGCTGCTTCCGTTTAGTGAGTATGTGCTTTTTCCACGTAAGACGCCTTTCCAAATGAATGCCAAGATATTTGACATCCTCAGCCTGGGGAAGTTGTTGGTTGTTTAACTTAACTGATGGGCATGTTGGCCTGTTTAAGATGAAGGTAATATGAACTAATTTGGTTTCATTTGCCTTAATGCGCCATTTTCGCAACCATATTTGTATTTTGTTCAGGCTGGATTGGAGATTTCTGGAGGTCTTGTTTGGATTCGAGTGTGATGCCAATATCGCTGTATCGTCCGCGAATGTGTCTACCGTTGTTAAACGAGTAGTTGGTAGATCGTATGTGTAGATTAGATAAAGTAGTGGCCCCAATATGATACCCTAGGGTACTCCTGATGTGATGGGATATAGATCTGTGTAGTCGTTCTGCTGCTTTACCAGGAAGTACCAGGAAGAATTAGATTCATAATAATAGGTGTCAACTTCTGGTACAGGGAAAGAAGTTTATGTCAATAAATAATTGGAAATTTACGAATTTTTTTCAATCAAAAAATCAGTAATTTTTAATTTAATTTTTTTTGTACTTCTGTTATAAAGGAATTTGTGATACATTTGTGAGAAGTATCAAAAAAACGTTTTTGCGTCTCCTGTAAAGTTGGCTATTTGTACTTATAGCCTTCTAGCATGTGACTACAGAGTTGTAAGTGTTTTAGGGGTAAAGACGTGATACTCCTCAAAAAATTACAAATATTACCTATGGCCGCAAAAGTGTTTCTCGTGCCTCAAATTTCACATGTGAAGCAGTTACTATTCGCACTGCTAAAATTACTCCTAATCGCTACCTACTCTTTTTTCAGGAAGTCGTCAAAGCGATTCCAAAGAGATGATAAAAAGGAAATGATTTTGATTTTAGAATTCAACCCTGGTTAAACAATCAAACCCAGGAGGGTAAATGTTATTAAGTATTTACTCAAACACACTATTTTTATTCATATTAACATAAATTTACACAGTTACAATAATTACACAATTATACACTCGGCGTCACAGTCCTATTGACTCCTTTTACTTGCACCGTCCTTTTGATATATCCCTTTTTATTGTCCTTAGGTTGGCAGTGTATCAGTTTAAGTTAACAAATACACCGTACATTAACGGTTTGCATACTCCCCCCCCCCCGGCTTCTAGATACACTACATTCTCCCTAATGTTGAGCCGTCTCGGTGGACGTGATATCCGGCTACTCCTTCTGATTTGAACTGCTGCCGGTGATCCTGGCGTTTGCGGAATGACTTCCCGCGTTGGCTGTTTTTCTAATATCTCCTGGTGAGCTTTGCTGTTTCCTGTTGTAGCGGCTTCTTGATTTTGTTGAGGTACCATGGTCGCATTTTCTGTTACGGTGGTCTCCTGACTTCCTTGGAGTTCAAACTTGTTCTTTTCTGATAATGCAACTTCTCTTTCATATAGTTGTTGCCCCTGTGGTGACTATATACTTAAGATCGATTTTGGAGTACTTCGTAACAAGTCTTTATGAACATGTTTTATGATGCCGTCTACTGTAACCAGGTACGTGTTGAAACTTATTACTCTCATAATTTTTCCTTTATTGTATCCAATGATGTACCTGTATCCCGATAGAATGATTGCTCATCTTTGGAGGCGGTTTGCCGATGTGACTGGAATTCTTGAATTAGTGACGAATATATATTGCAGTGGTTGATGATCGGTGACTAGCGTAAATTGGCGCCCGAATAAAAACTGTTGAAATGTTTTCACCGCGAACATTATTGCCAATGCTTCCTATTCGATCTGTGAGTACCCTTTTTCATCCGAAACCGTTAATGACGCAAACATAATTGGTTTGTCTTGACCTTCTATTCTATATGATTTAAAACTGCTCCTACCCCATATCAGCTTGCATCGCATGTTACTATATTAGGGGTGCCTCTGGGTCGTATACAGGGGAATCACAAAAAAGTTGTTTTCGTTATAGAAGAAAACACGACCCATCTAATTGTCCAGCCATTAACTGGGAATGTTTTGTATGCAAAAAGAAAGGGCACACCAAATATTGGTGCTCATAAAGAAGAAAAAATTTGAATTTCTAAGTCGATACAGGAGCTTGTCGTTCGGTATTACACATATGGGATTTCAGTCTGTTGCAGGAATTATGCGAAATTAAACCAGTCCAGTTCAAACTCAGGGTAGTCACAGGAGAACTTGTCAAGATAATAGGTGAGTCGCGAGTGAACGCATGGATAAAAGGTAACTATTACAAAGGGTTACCATTAGTACTAATCGATAGCACGAACAAATTCACGCCGCTATTGGGTAGAAATTGGTTAGCAGCAATAAATCCCGATTGGAGAAAATTAATGGGGCAAGTATCGGAAGAAACAAAATTCAACCTATTATCAGAAATTGCTACAGACATCGGAGAAATTGAGAAGTTAAGAAGGAAGTTATTAGACTCATTTAAAGACGTATTCGATGAAGATTTGTCACATCCAATGAAGGGATTTAAAGCCAGCATTCGACTTAATAGGCCCTATACACCTGCCAACAAATTGCGCAACGGAGTTTGTTGTGCAAACAGTTGTATAGTGTATAGGGTTGTTTGACGTTCTGTGCAACTATGGGCATATATGGGTAACCTTGTTACAACATGTTTGTGCAAACAACCTATTTGCGCAATTTGTTTGCAGGTCTATGGGGCCTATAAGGAAAACGCAAAACCGGTATTTCATAGAGCCTATGATATGCCTTATGCACTGAAGGCAAGAGTAGAAGAAGAACTAAACCGAATGTCCGAATGGTTAAATCAAAAGTTTCGGTAAAAGTAGATCACAGCGCATAGGCAAGCCCCATAGTGGTGGTACCCAAAAAGGAAAACAAAGACGTGAGAATATGCGTAACTAGGTTTTAAGCGCACGGTAAACCCAAATTTGGAGCCTAAACAACTTTTGTGTGATTCTCCTGTATATACGAGTTTACTTGCCGCCGTCTTTGGAGATTCTTCCTGTATAATTGATTGACCTGCGCTTCTCCGTGGATCATTTGTCTTTGCTTCTCTGTTGCCTCATCGTTTACCGCGATTTCGCACGCTCTGCCAAATGTTAAATATTCTGTTTCACCAAATAGTTTTTTTTGAGTGTCCGCATTAGAGAGACCACACCAACGGATCCCGCAAAGCTTGATCAAAGAATTGTTCAAACTTACAATCACGAGCCAAATCTTTCAATACCGAAACGAAT
Organism: Cantharis flavilabris; assembly: GCA_949152465.1. Taxonomy (NCBI): domain Eukaryota; kingdom Metazoa; phylum Arthropoda; class Insecta; order Coleoptera; family Cantharidae; genus Cantharis; species Cantharis flavilabris. The sequence continues at coordinate 25,391,362 of OX424439.1, forward strand.
GGATTCTACTTCTTCGGCCCCATCTTGTTTTCGATTATAAAAATGGAAACATTTTACAAAAATGCTCGTTACTGACCTGTACTTTTCTTTCAAAATTTTTATTAAATCGGAATACTTTTTTCCTTCGATCTGGTTTGGGTATAGTGCGTTCTTTAAAACTTTATAACTTTTTGCTCCTAAGCATGCAATTAAATGTACTACCTGAATCTTTGCTTTGACTTCGTTGACCAAAAAATGACTCCGAAAACGTTTTTCCCACGACTCAAAATCTTCGATATTTTCATGGAATTCTTCAATTTTCACCATTTTAACCTGTTTTTGACTCTTTTGATCACTGATTGCTTCAGTATTTTCGATAAAACCTTCGCGCACGTGTTCACTACCATTGTTTCTTAGGTCGGATTTTCCAAATTTAACCATGGGTTTACTCCGTTTCTCGTCGCCAATATTAAGTATTCACTAAAACACACTACACTCGACGTCACTGTCCTACTGTCTCAATTATCTCTCTTACCTATGTACTGACTCCTTTTACTTGCACCGTCTTTTTAGTATATCCGTTTTCTATTGTCCTTAGGTTGGTAGTGTATCAGCTTAAAGGTAACGAATACACCGTACATTAACGGTTAGCATACCCCCCCCCCCTCCCCGCAGTACCGTCTTCTGGATACACTACAGTTGTGTTCTAAAATCCAAACAATTTTGGATAATATTAAGTTTAATGATCGATTTGTGAATTTTAAATAACAGATAAACCGACAAACTAAACCCTTTTTTTAGGATGGGGGTTAATAAAGAGAAGGAAAAATAAATAATTTAACATAGATGGTGTTTATTGTAAGAATTTGGTATAGCCATTTTGTTGATTACGAATAAAGAAATTACATTTTAAAATAATGTATTTTTATTACATTAAATTTAAAATTACATGGCCACAAAACATATAATTACTATCCTAAAATTACTAGACTAATAAATTTTAAAATGTATGACAAATAACGACATCATCTTAGGGTAAAGTACAGAAAATATGAAACGTCAAACATATATCTCATACTCTTTTTAAAACAATCTAGGCTATTCATATAAAGGATAGAATTATTAATATTTATTTTTGTGTTTAGAAGAAATGTTTCACATTTAAAATAAGATGCTTTAAGAGATATGGCAAAAACCGCTTTTTTTTCGAGTATGATACAAGTTTTTTGATATGAATTTTAAAGATAATTTGAGACCAATTAAATGATGAATACTTTGTATTTCGTTCTTTTTGCAATATGCTTTGATATCCATGATTTTAAATTTAAAATAATAACGATGATGATAATAATAATCGACAATGCAACGCACAAACACTTTGCTTTTACATATAAAACACACCCATTGTTTAAAGAAAGATATACAAGTATTCAGATACTGTTGTGCTTGCATAAAATTAAAATATCAAAATATAAAATATGGCCCGTGTTAGAACAAGCAATGTTAGTTATTCTTCTTTTTATATAATAAATGAAAAACGACTTTGTACAAAAAGCATCTTTTAGATTATACATGCAATACATAATCTAAATTATTTTATGGAGGGTCTACATTAGGTATAATATACCATACATCTACCTACGCCTTTTATTTCAGATTTTATAATGATATATGTTAATCTTTTTTTCTAAACTATCTACTCAATGATTTACATCTTGTTTACATGTATCGTTACAAAATCCTCTTAAAGTTAGAATTAGTATTTATTACAGCTATGCAAAGATGGACTCTCATATGCAATAGTTTTTTCTTTTAAAGCTTAAGACAACATATTATTATGTCGCTTGATAAGACTAAAGTTATCAATCTTTCAAAAAATACTTAAATAACGCCGTAATTTTTTATGTGTAAAGTTACAATTCTATCAATTATTATCAAGTTACTTTTAAATACAATTAAGTACAACGTAACAAAAATTAAAATACTTCACGAATATCGCACATCAATAATAATAATAATAATAATAATTAAAAATATTAATATCGTCTGGAATGATTCCATTAAAGCAAAATCAATTATTATAATATCAAAAATTAACACTTAATAAAATCATACTATATCAAAAATACTGTTACGAATAATAAGTCAGTTCAAATTTATACAATATCATTATACAAAAGGCTGCCAAGCAAAAAAACAATTTATTGTAACAATACAATTAAATTAAATAGTTCAATTTTTGATTGAATTATTAAATTATTCTTTAACTTCAAAGTATTTATACGTGGGATTTTCATAACCGTTTATTTGCATATTGGTAACGTGTCTCTCTTCCGGGGTAGCTGCTTGATCCACTTCAACAAATCCTTGACTTTGGGGGGAACGGGCCGATCTACGTCGTGCAACTGCAATACCTACCACTATAGCTGCCATTAACGCCATACCCGCAAACGCAAGTGTGAAGTACACGCTCTTTCCGTCTCTTCTTCCATACACCTCACGACGTACGGAATATGTCTAAAACATTTTAATTTACAATTCCACCTATAAAAGTTAAAATCAAAAGCTTACAGGTTCTCCGTGACTAATATCATGAGTCATAGCATGTGCAACCCTAATTACGTCTTGCTGGTGAGCAACAGCAGCGACTTCTTCAACTGCTTGCTGAACGGCAGCGTCATCAACTTCTCTATGCTGTTCGGAGGTCGTTATGGCGTTACTTATAATATCGGACACTACATTTTCGGGCGATGTTGTTGTGGTCTAAAAATGCAAATTATAATCACAATAAAGCAAATGCATTTTTATCTTACAATTTCGTCTGCCAAAGTCTCATCTTCCATATCTTCAGCATCGAAATTATCGATCTTTTTCCCTAAAACGGCTTCGACGCGCTTCTTCTCATCTCGTAATTCCATTCTTTCCTTTTTTCTTTGTTCTTTTCGTGCTTTCTCTTGTAATCGCTGCCTTTCACGCTCGGCTTGTTTATTGGCAACGTCAGTTTTATATTTATCTAAAATAGCTGCTTCGGCGTTAGTCGTCATAGATAAAAGCGAACCGGGAGTTTCATCTTTTGATCGTAAAGCTTGAATATAATCATCCATTAACTGACCGATTTTAGCGGATAAATCTGGATATCGTTTCAACATTTGCATGCTTTGATTGACAGTTCTATCAATATCGGTCAAACGTTCTAAAGTTCTAGGTTGTTCGCGATTAGCTGCTTCCAAACTGCTTTGCAACAAATGACGGTAGTGGGTGATTGCGTGAGCGCGATCTTTATGAAGAGCTCTTAAAAGTTTTTGTAAGCATTTTTGAACTCTATGAGTCTGAAATGTTTTGGTTATATTAATGTAAAAAAAACGTTATGAATAACTTACATTTGGTGGTTGATCGTTCAAAGCTTGTGTATAACACGTCATGGCTTCCTTCTTCCTTTGATTAATATGTGCAAGAACTCTTTGTTGGTGCATGGCAGCTAGCTGGTGCTTTTCCGCGTCGCCTTCTTCTTCTAACGCTTGAACCGTCTGTTGAAACCTTTGTGTCATTCTTTGTTTGAAATTATCGGCTCCCCGCGGGTCTCCCGATCTCATATCTTGATAACGTTCTTCTAAATCTGACCAATCTTTCATTACTCGAGTTACTTTCTCACGATGTGCTTCTTCCAAACGTTCCTACATTACCAAATTAAAAATTAATAAAATAAACCTTAGTTTCTTATAAAATATATATACCTGAGCTTCTTTATAGCTTTGGTGTTCATTTCTTGGATCAAAATGTGTAAAGTACGGATCTGGTGTTGGAATAGGAGTTATTTTTGCAGTTGTACTTGTGGACGTTGGTGGTGAAGTAACTTTTGAAGTATAAGTTGCACCGGACGGCGTTGTATCCCAATCTTGATCCGAATCATCATAGTCATCATCGTCATCTTCGTCTTCATCTATAGAAGGATCGTCAGATAATTCAGTATCATCTGCAAGATCGTTCAATTCGTCTTTTTCATCATCGTCATCATCTTCATCTGAATCTAAAGATTCATCGTCCGTGTCTAAAAGTTCTTGTTGATCTGATTTCAAAATAGTGAGATCAATTGGTTTCTTGGGTTTGGTACTATCTGTTAAAAAATAAAAACATTTATGTTATAAATAAAGCAAATAATATTAACAAAATCAAAATGCAGTGCCACAGATGACAAAGGGAGTACTAGATCAAGAAAAGCTCATCTATCTGATGTATCAGGTTTTGCTGATATTTTGCAAAATATCCCTAAATGAACAGAAAGCGATCATGAATAGCAAAAATTTTCTAAATCAATTAGTTTTAAAAAATAAATTAAATTTATAATAAACAATGTGGAATTAGAAAATGATCGTTGGGAATAAATCATATTAGAGAAGATATTTGTATTTGTGATGCAAATTAAACAATGTTTGTATGTTTTTAGGCTGATGAGTCTCTTTGGTCTAATGAAGCTACTCTAGCATAATTGTATCACAGAAAGATAACATCTAACTATCTAATTTTAGCATAATATGATCATCACGATTATTCAATTTATTGCTGCAATGAGAATAACCTTTGAAATGGTTTATTTTACCAACAGTAAGTATTTTACACGTTCAACAATTAAAGTTTAAATTGTATATTTACTTAAATTTAATGTAAAATTTAAAACTTTGTTTCTTAATTAAACTCAAAATTTTTTGTGCTCGCTGCGTCTTAACTAAACATAAGCTAATGTTTCTAAACAAACTCTGAAACTTTAAATTATAGAAAACTATTTGAAAATTCGACTTTTACGGAAAGTTTAATGGGTAAACTTGACGCTAAATTTATTTCTCGATGTAACGTTGAACCCATCTAATAGCGAAATTGAAGTTTACGTCTAACTTTAGTTTTACATTTTCCTATTTTAACTTAAATATTATCAAAAAATTCAAATTGTTAATAAAATTTTCTCCTCAGTATAAAGGAATATTCTTAGTTAAAATACATTTCCGACTTTCCGAAAAGAAATACTTTTTTCCTCGAATATCGTTAAAACATTTAACCTCACTGAAAAACGAAAAATTTAAAATTGGTAAATTTTATCGATTTATATTAAGCGAACGCCACCACGCGGAAAAATATTAAGTTAATCTAATACGTATAGTTGGTATAGAAAGTTTTGCTTATAAATCAAACTCTTGCATTCTTTCGATGTTCTATTTTGTGAATTATCATTTCACCACCGCGGTTTTGCGATAACATAATTCAGAATTTAATTCAGAATAACATCAAGTATACGTAATAGATCCGCCATGTTGTTGAAATTTGGTAGCGTCACGAGCGCCACCAGCAACGGTAAGGTAAATCGTAAATAGGATGAAAAGAAGTTCCGATTTGATGACAAGTTCCACATTAAATTTTTCAATTTTTTCTTTCACACAGATAAAAAAATTTTTGGCCAGGACTGTAGTTCTCGTCTTTGGCTGTAATTGTTTCCACGCCCCGCTGGCGAAAAGCGGCTACTTACAACATTGGTTCATAAACAACTATTGTTAGATGTACGAAAATATAAAATATTCGTAATTTTAAAAAGAATGTTAAGTCAGAGTAAAAATTATATATTCATCTCAGCAAAAATTGAGTTTTACTGCTTTGCAGTGGTTCATAGTTTTACTGCCAAGTTAAATAACTATTTTATGAGATAAAAAGACCAGCAGTGTGGCGTAAAACATACACCGGCCGACTGGGAAGCGGGCAACCGCTGTTCAAATCCTGGTCGCGTCGAATAAACTGCTGTGATCTAAAGCCCGAGATATATCTGTGGGCTATGGGAAAGGCAACGGGAAACCACCCCATTAATTAAATTCCCAAGTACGTCATCTTGGCTTAAGCCATTGAGATCACGACTCCTCTGTCAAGAGGAAACCGAAGAAGAAGAGATAAAATAGCAGTTTAAGATACCAGTGTTGAAAGAACACGCAGGATCGATAATGATAGATTTCGGAGTCTGTTTTATAAAAAATTGTATTTTCTACTAAATATTTTACAATATTCTTGATTTACTTATTTAAAATAAACGAGAAATGTAATAACTGAATTCAATTATTTGATTTGATACATTTAATTTAAACGCCTATTTCACTATGTCAGCAATACATAGGATTTCGCTTTATTAATATTTATTTAAAATAAAACACATTTTATCAATAAATGACAGATCTACCCTTAAAAGTTTTAGAATAAAATTGGTAAGTACCTACATCTTATAAAATGACAGCACGTTCACGAAATTTTGGCAATACTAGCATAAAGTTGAATTTACGCGTGTCGAGAAGTTTTATTGACAATCATACTTTATAAGCGAAAAAAAACCGCTGAGAAAACTGAGCTAGCAGCAACAATTTCTGCAATTAAGTCTGTTGCGAGTTACTATTTATTTGAATCTTTTAGATTCTACAGCGTACAATCAACAAACCTAGTAGGTCGAATTACTATAATAAAAATAGGCTATATTGACCTTTCAGATTTCATGTACAGTTACGATAATAAATTAACTAATTAGTATCCCACGTTTCGATATTCTTTAATGGCCATTATCATTATCATCAGTGATTTTTAGTCAAGAAAACAAGTGCAATCAACAACGATGCAGAAAAGCACGTTCCATTTCATCAGTTGTGCGTTTCCACCTACGTGACTGTTGACTGGTTTCGTATTTTTTTATCCCCAAAATTGATATTCTCTGGAAAGTCTTGATAATAGGCCAATCAAGAATCCGAAACGTTGAACACTGTAATAATTAGTTGTTTTCATTGACCATTAGTATTGATCTATTATGGAAGGTCAAATCAAATTTATTTAGTAGGTCTTCGATTGCATATTATAAACTCATTGTCATGAAATTCGAAAAATTGAGTGTTCAATCGACGAATTTAGGACTATGGACAAATCCCACAGTTAACCTGCTGACTGGAGTTTAAAAATTAGTAATTAAAATTTATAAGTAAGTTTTACAATGCGTATTTATGTAGAATAAAAATCTAAATGTTCTTAGAAAAATTAAATTTTATGGATTTTGCTTTAAAAAATTATCAAATAAGCCAAGAAATTCTGGTACGGATCCAATAGTTAAGACAAAACAATATAATGCAATAAAATAGAAAAGCAGTTGTAAAAGTGACAGATGTTTAAAGAAGTTTTAAATCTTCGACTGTTTTCTTTCCCCTCATCCGTTAAAAAGATCCTGTGACGCTCTCGTTTGGGACATTTATTGTTCAAGTTATGTGAAATCCAAAAAATTGACTGTACGACTAATTGCAGGCTTAAAATATTAAACATGTCCAATACGAGTCCATATTACGAATATCTATTTATACCGGTAGTGTGGAAAAAAGTGAACAATAAAAGCGTGAATTATGTACATGATTGGCCAATGTAAATTGGGTTAACTCCGATCACTTATCGCGATTATAAAAACGTTGATTCAAAGTTTACAGGAGGCACTCAGGAAATTTATGGGAAATGAACGTTTTATTATCACGATAACTAGGGATCTACTCCCGAAAACTTGTGTTTTGAAAACATTGTTGTGGGTGATTTCAAACAATGGAAACCATGGAAATCAGATAATAATTTTCGCATAATCGTATTTATTCGTAATTTTTTCGTAATCGTCATTTTCATTTTTTTTTGTAAATAAATTGAAAGTAAACGTTAGCAAAACGTTAATACGGAATTTGTCAACTTACCTTTAAGGTGTTTCGGACAGCAAACAAACTCAACTCCACTGAAGAGGGAAATTCCACATGGCAGTAACATAGCAAAAGAACGAAGCTGAAGTCCTCTTTCTTGGCAAGCGTTTGCAGCAGTAGCATTCCATCGGCCAAAGGTCCAGCAGTTACTTTGATTGTGAATGTGATCAAAAAGGCAGTTTTCTGGTACTAAAAGAGCATCAGATTGGAATGGTCCTTCTGTAAATAATTTCAGTAGGTATATTAACAGATTATTATGAAAAGCGAAATTACATCAAATAAAAGAAAATAAAAAGAAATAGCCAATTTTAGTGAAACATGTTATTAGAAATTAACATTTAAAAATTTCTAAAACTACCTCTTTGGATAGTTTCAATAACTTTTGCATAATTAAGAAATTAGCGATAGACACTGCGATTATTGCTTAATAGCCATCCTCAGTACCGCATACATTTTATTAACAGGCGGCTGCAGTTTTCGTGTATGTGTAGACATAATATTTCGGTCTTTCCACAACACTCGACCATGCCTACGTGCTATCGAGCTATCTACTCCATAGAAAAACGACTAGATAACCATATCATAAAAAAGTTTCATTTATTCTATTACTTGTATTTAAACCCTCCATTGTTGAGCCATGTCTGAATTTAATATGATTATCTTCATATGATCATAAAAATGATTCGTTAATCTTTATGAAACATTGCATAATTAAATTTTAATAACGCCAATACCAACGTTAATAACACAGTGCTTATTGCTCAATATATGGATAGTATTTGGATATAGAAAAGCAATGGATACTTATTTATATTTTTGAAAATATTTTTTAAGACATATCGAGAATCAAAAATCGTTCGGGGTGGACTTCCTTTCTAAACAATGCATTCTTTCGTTTTACTCCTTCGGGAGTTTTGGCCTAAATTGACAATAAAAGTTTTCCTCAAACCAGGTTCTCGAATCAACGACACAGTATGCTTAAATATGAAAAGAATAATCCATCGGGACCTATTGCTACCCTCATGATAAAGTTTGTTAACCTGAGTTTTTTTTTTAACAAACTAACAAACTTAAAGACAATAATTATTCCTACTTGTCAGTAATTTCATATAATATATTTTATGAATTTTGCGATAAAGTGGTGATTCTGAATAAGTATCCAGATTTGCTCCGATGACTTGATCTTAAATTAACTCTCAAAGTTACGCTTCACAGACTTTACACTCGGTAAATCGGTCGAGACTACCCTTAACTTTTTATCAAAAATGTTAAATATAACAGCCCTGTTAATTCAAGGTGAAATTTTATGCTCTTTTATCTTGATTTAACGAGTAACAATCAGTGAACTTTCTTGTCCACAACAGACGCAGTGTCCGTTTAATAGAGATATCCGTTGAAGCGAAGATTTTATTAGGAAAACTGGTTTTTGGTTCATAAAGTGTCCGCTCAATAGAAGGAAAGTCCGCTTTTATCCGGTCCCCTAAAAGTGAGTTCACCGAATTTAACATTTTGGTTACAAAATTGAAATTTGAGATGTTACAAAGTTAAGATGTTATTTTCACTAAAACATTATACCTGCCAAAAATTTAAAAAAAAATGGTTTGCTTGTATTTCGGAAGCAAATAAAAAATAGTATATTCCATTTGCGAATTAACTGCCTCGATAAAATAATATTACGTTTCCATATTGTTGATTACATATTATATGCCCACATCATAGGCATAACGAATGTCTGATTTAAAAATGAAATTAAAAAGTTTTATTAAGGACTCTTCTTCGTGAAGGAATTTAAGTATGTGTGCAGATTTTACAACATATCCGATAAAATATTTTACAAGCTATTTGGCAATTTATTTTTATTGGTTGTTTTGGAATTTTAAAGTTTTAATAAATTCTCGTTAAAACTCTTTAGCGACGAATTTATCTTTTTTGAATAAATCGATTTGATAAAATGGGTTTAAATATAGGTCAGTGAAGGATGACGAGAAGGCGGAATTGATCGTCACCAACTTTTAATTCTCTGCATTCAATATAAAAATCAGCAAGGGTTGACTGCATCCAATCATTGTTCTTCAAAGAACTTTTTTATTTATTGCGTCACACAAGGCTCTCAAAATAAATAAAAATAAAGTGTTTTATCAATATTTGCTTTAAAAATTAAAAAAAAATTCAGGTTAATTTCACATTTTATATTACCATGTGTTGGTTTATGAGTTTCAACATTAAGTTAGTAAACTATTATATAAAGTTATAAAGAGAGTTGAAATGGCAAACACAGGTCCAATTGGTTTTTTGTCTCAGGTTGAGAGAAAGAAACATCACTAGTTGTACATTAATCCTAAGGGAAAAACGATATAAACCGAGCGTAACAAGTCAAGAAAAAACTTCTTTATTCAACTTAGAAATAGGATGGGTATCCAATTTGTTTTTGTTTATTTAGCATTTCTATACTTTTAAAAATTACAAATAAAGTTTTATTTGTCTACTCAAAGTTGCTTTCTAATTTTCTGATTTAAACATATTTTTTTATTATATTTTAATAATTTATTAACTTTCTCATACCCAAATGTTATTGGGCTATCAACAGGAAAGAACCTGGTTAGTTCTAAAATTATTTGTTTAGAATGGCCTCGCATGAAAAAAATCTCATCTGTAGTTAGTGCGTAAACAGGTGAGTGCAAGTTGAGATTTTCTCGGGAGGTTAAATATTTAAAATAAATACATAATTTAGAGTAAATAGCTCGAAAACATTAAAAGCAAACAATGTACAATTATAAAAAGGAAATCGATACTTTACCCAAACATCGGAACGGTTTAACCCATCTGGCAGTTTTACATTTTCCTCTTGCTTGAGATCCCGGCGTCGCACCCGATCTGCACCAACTGCCAATTTTTAAATAATGACTGCTTTCTACGATATTTGTGATATCCCTTTTTGGATACATCTATAACAATAAAACATAATTAAAGGTCACTTTAGATTTTTTACTTTAACACTCAAAAATTCGTATTCAAACTGTTGTTTTTGTTAAATAATAGAAGTACTTGTATTGTTTTACTAGAAACAAAAGTAACACCTTTCGTGGCGAATCTGTAGGGTTGCGATACAAAAGGGTACTTGTGCGCAAAATAAAATAAATTATTTTTTGTTTAAAGGTAAAAAAACAAAAAGAAGCAGGCGGCACTAAAGTACAGAAGTTCAATAATTTCACTCAAAAATTCATCTTTCAGTTTTATTGTCAATTGCAGAACAAAATTTTTTTAACCTTTTGGAATAAGGTTCTAAATTTTCAGGTTCAGCTTCAAAATAGTTACATGGAAAATGCAATTTTTTCATAAAACGTATTACCGAGAAATATTTCTGCAATGTGCGATATTGCTTTGAATATAAAGCAATAATAATATCGAAAACGTGATAAATAGACTGATAACCTTTCTGAATTTCAACTGCAGAATTACCGCTGAATAAGTGTACTGGAAAAGTGGACACGGTAAACAAAATCTCCTGAGAATCCCCAATAAAAGGTTAAAAACAATCGTAAATATTCTATTTCCCTCTATTGAATAGATTTTACGAAACAACAATCATGTACAGAAGTAATATTACACTGCAACATCTCATTGATAAAAAAAGATGGAAAGCATTAAATTGCGAAAATCATTTTTCGAATTAACCATCAAAAACGATATTTTGCACAAAGCACCGGTAAAATGCAGATTATTGCATTGGAATTTGCGCAAAGTGAGCAAAGTTGATAAGTTCGTTAACCTTTTTTCACGAGTTGTGTACAACGTTTTATCTAAATTAAAAATTGATTTAGAGTAATCAATAATCGATTTCTGAATCTAATTTAACAATAGCTCAGTTTCAATACGGCTTCTGTTGCTCAAACAGACATCTTTTTCCAAGAAATTGTACACAACTGCGTTGTTTTTTCTATTTTATATGCACATATAGATAAATAAGATAAAAAACATAAAAACAATAAAATAAAAAATATTAACATAGATATCCAAAATTCTCAATAATTGTCCATGAATGGATACTAAATTTACTATTTAAATTCTGCAAAAGCTTGGTTACATGAGCAACATGTAAAGTTATATGCAAGACATGTGAAGGAAGCTACATGAATTTTTTAAGAAGCATCAATTTTTGATTTCTTGCAAATCATAATTCAATAAAGAATTTCTATAATAAATGTTTGCTTTTATTCTATTTTCTTAAAAGAAAGAATTAAACAGACTTAAGTGTACAGTCGGAATCCTGATAATGTTAATGTAATGTTAACGAATGGGAGCTTTGGTAGATCAGCAGAAACATGGCTTTTGATTGGAGCATTTGTTAACATTGCGTTAACGTTAACATGATTCTGACAGGGCACTAAGACTGAAGTTAATGCTAGAAGAGCCCCAAAACAAAATTTTCTAGAACCCCCAAAAATGCTTTATCCAGCTCTGACAAATTCATGTTATTTCATATTATGGTAAGTATATAGTATAGAATTCTTTTTATATCAGTATAATTTATTAATTGTTTTAAAAGAAAAATTCTTAGTTATGTTATTATAATCATTTATATTTTTGGATGAGATTTTATGTTGGTTTCAGAGAAAGTCTGAAAAATCAGTGTTTCAAATAGTCAGTTTGATTGGAAACACCAGTGCAGATAAAATAATTGCAACAATGAAAACCGGCCCTTAGAGTACTCACCAAAGAGAAACAGAACCGTCAATCATCGTAGGTCATACCTCCAAAATATCTCCAACCACTTAAAGAACAATAAGTCACTCAGTAGCGCACCGTGAATTTCTTGCAAATGTTACGAATTGTTTTAGTTTGGTACGCCAGTGTTCAGATAAATACTACACATGTGTTGTTTTTAAAAACAATTGACATGATGAATTTTAAACACCTTTTCATCTCAAATTCGCGACTACTAAACTGGTTGACTATATGGTAGGTTACATGGTTACTTCGAACCATCGTATATTAAGCGGCAATGCAACTCTCTCGCTTATATGTATTATGTATGCACTCATAGAAAATTCTTTTTTCTTAGAAAAGTCTTTTAAAAATAATATTACCAACTATGTATAATGATTGACGGTTCTGTTTCTATTTGACGAGTACTCTAGGTTTAACCTCGATGGATGACTTCAGTTGCGAAATTGGCAATTCTAATTTGTTTATCTTAACATGGGCATCAATTATTATTATTGTTGTTAGAAATTCACAGACATGAACTCAAAGAATCCGCTTCTTAAAGCAGATCAATCATTGCTATAGCCAATATGATAGATATAATGTGTTTCCTAGATTAGGATCTGACTGTCAATTTTGAGAAATTTAAATATACACCAGTGAACGACGGAAGTTCAGCAAACAACAGAAAGGTATGCAGAACATATAATTTGCTGATGCTATCAAATCGGTATTCTTTATCTTTACTCGGTAGCCAAATGAAAAGTGCGGAAAAATTGAAGTGTTTGAAGACTTGGAGTAACATAAACAAAGAACTCTTTTATTGGGTTAGCGAAAACAACGGAGGTTTCACGATGTGAAGATTTTTCGACAGTAGTAGTTTGAGTTTTTACAGTTTAATCTCTAGATTGCTCGACACATAAGATATCGCCGGGTTGGTCTTGTAATCCTGATATAGGATTTGCATGTTGTGTTGCACAACTTCAAAATTGACCTCTCGATCAGAATCTGATATAAGAAAGTCATCAGGTCTCAGCCAAGACCCCTTTTGCAATGCTGGTCTATTAAATTAATTTCAATGCGAATTAAATCCGCATAGATGTAGAGATTCATTTAAAAAAAAGACTTTTAAGTAAAGCTGTTGGGAATAGACCGTAAGGTTTTAAGATTTCAACATCACCGCATCTTAGATATGATGAACGCAATTCTTAGCAGTTTGGTATAAAGAGGTAAAGAGGTAAAAGTCAGAAACCATAGTTTTGAGTAAAACGCAATTTAAATTATATATTCCCTATATAATTATATATTGACTGTAAAAAAATGATTGTAATTGTAAAATTAATTTCCGTTCTGTAAATTTAAGAAAATTTTGTAAAATAACAATGATATAACTAGTATTTTTACAGTTCCCATATGAGTACATATTACTTGGGTATGTAAAATTACATCCTTATGTATATTTAGATAGATTACCATAGGTCACAAAGTTGCCAAAGATTTTTTATGTAAATTTACATAAAAATTTTTTACATTGTATACTCTCTGTGTATTTCTATATCTTTACATCTCTATATCTCGTGAATGAAAAGAAGTACAGCTAAGCATTCAAAATAGATTTAACTTCAGCAATAAAAAAAATTGTCAATTTTTGACTTAATCTCCTCATTGAATTAGTTAGTACTTCTGTAAATAATAAATTTCATCTTTTATTTCTTAGACGTTGATTTCAATTGCCAACAAGCCTAGCTTCCGCATTTTAACAGACAGTTAAAAATTTGGCGTTAAAAAAGTAAAAACACGTACATACTAGACAAAACCACGAAAGCTTTTATATTGATATATTATTATTATTATATAATATTTGAGTATTTAATAAATAAAACTGTTAGTCAAAAAATGACAATGATAGTGCAAGAATGCGTAAATTTTTCCGATTTTCATGCGTAAAATTATTATTTCCCATTGCCATCGACTACTGCTACTAAAAATTACACTACCCAAATAAAAGATTTAAAATAAGCTTAGGAAAAGAACGAAGAAATAAAAGGGTCTTTCAGTAAAGTACTATCACCATTCACCAATACAGTTATTTTTTCACATTTACACCTATGATACGCTTGTAGTTCCTATTCAAGTCTGCGATTTCTTAAAAATATAAATTTTTTTTCTCAGATTATCATTTTTATAAATACCGGTATCCCACTAGGGTCTTATTTAAGCATCATTGCAGAAATTATAAATATCAATTTCTTTCGTACTATCAGAATAAAACTGGTTTTAAATAAAAATTATTGTAGATATGATTATACCGAGTTGTACTACAACTACCTCGACATAAACATCATCATAATGCCCTTGATACATAAATAACTATTGTGGCTTCAGTCAAACGATCTAACTTTTCTAAGATAGATACTTCCTTCACAACTACATAAAGTCTTGTTCTAAGTTAACACGATCCTTGTTATTGTCAACCATCTGCATTTGCATCTCATACAGAGGTGCCAACTGCTACTGTTTGTAGCCAAAAAGCTTTGTCCGGGTTAATGAAGGTAGTATCTATCCAAAAAAAAAGATAGATCGTTCGACTGAAGCTACAAACACTTTTTTGATATAAAATATTGAATCATTTTCAAAACTTATTTTTTACTTCCTTGTAAAACAAGGAAGTATTGTGATACCGATTTTTTTCGATTTCCAGATTTTGACGGAAATATCCGTTTTGACCTTCCCTGAATCCATTTTGACTATTTTCGTTCGACTATGTACGGACGTCTGTATGTCGCATAACTCAAATACGGTAGGTCGTAGAAAGTTGAAATTTTGGATTTGAGACACTTATAGCATCTAGTTGTGCACCTCCTATTTTTGGTTGCGATTGTCCGTGCCAAAAGTTGTAATTAATGACGCGCATGAATAGATTAACGAGATTTCTGTCCAATTATTATAAAAATTACAAGGAAGTTATGTGGTGTCCACATCAGATTTTTTATTTTTCGGATTTGAAACTTTTTATAAATTTGTGAATTTTTGTGAAAAACAAAAATGTTTTGATTCAGTTAATCTCATTAGGGTGGTTTACTAATTAAAGCTTAAAAATGCTCTAATCAAAACTGAAATAATATAAAATTAAAAGCTTTGAGTTTACTCTTTACTCTGTATTAAAAATAAAATTTTGACTTTCGGCGAAATTAAACTTACTAAGGAAAGCCTTATTAAAAAAAACAACGTGTGCACTCTGAATATACCCTAATATACGAAAAAAAAAATTTCGAGACAAATAAATTCTACTCATCAAATTAAGGATACTAAATCTGCATGAGATAAGTGGACTACCCCATCGATATTTCTGCATGCATTTCATTCACATTCAAGTAATTCCCTAAAAGCATATTTAATCCTCTGCTGCGGTTAAACTGAATATCAAGGCAGAAATCATTTGTGTGTCCGTGTTAGATTCATGCAATATTTGCTACTCTACTCTTCGTCTAAAAACAGAGTTATATGATATGCATTACCCAATCAAGTTTAAGCAGCCGTATTAAATCGAATTTCGAAAGAGAAAGAAGCTTACGTCTGACGATGATATAGTTATTGAAGATGATGGTGAACATACCAGTTGGTATATCCCAACATTGCCTAGCTTGTAAATAAATGCAGAACGATTGTATCAGGTCTCAATGTGCACAATGTTAACTACGGCCACATTTCTACAACCTCCTCTTTCACATATATCGCCAGTAACTCAGCGACAGTGTCGACCCAAACGATGAGAAAAAACGTCATAGTTTGGTACCCCAGACCCAAAAATTCTGAATTGTTTTCTCTAATGAAAAAAGGATAAAGACAACCGATGAATCATTGAAGCTCAAGCAATGCTTCAACTTCGACACCAATTTCAGATCAGGAGCAGGATTATTAAAGAAGCATAATATTATAAGAGGTAAAATACAAAATATAAGAGATTAACTAATTAAAGAATAAAATTTAAAAAAACGACTCACCCTTGAGAGATTTATATTATTGTATTATAGTATTATATACAATTGGCTCTCAAAGAAATTATTACAATATAATTATAATAGGCTAAGAGAAAGATGTATTGGCCGCCGTCATTGAATGAGGTGGAACGACCAGTAGATATAAGTAAAAAATGTAATTAAATCAGGTAAATAAACTAGATTTCAAGATTTCTGTTTAATTTCATTAGATATTCCACATTCCAGTCGAAATCCAAAAAGTGACATTTATTTTGAATGCTTTTCAAATGCTTTCAAAGATAATGTAAGTATTTTGGGGTTATCTGGAGTCAGTAGGTGGCTTGAACGAGAGAGCGATGTTACGTCACGAGATTCGAACTCATGAAACTTCCAACGAGAAGCTATCGCTCCTTAAGCACTCGGCCATTCGTTCACCTTTTATTG
Source organism: Cantharis flavilabris (assembly GCA_949152465.1). Lineage (NCBI taxonomy): Eukaryota > Metazoa > Arthropoda > Insecta > Coleoptera > Cantharidae > Cantharis > Cantharis flavilabris. Next base: position 25,408,208 of record OX424439.1, read on the forward strand.
TCAAATTTTTATTATTTTAACTTCAAATTACTAACGTGACGTTAAAACGTACTTAACCACATCGATTTTAATTTAGATGCCGAATGACGGCTTCTACTCTAAAGTCATATAACATAATATGGCAAACTTCATTTTTACTCATCATTCCTTTATCAAAAAGTTTTATTATACTCAAAATGTAAATTTTTTATACTTAAATCTCCTCACTAAACATTTAACCCTTTCAATGCCTCCGGTATGCCCTTATTTATTCAGCAGAATTTAAATCTTATTGAAATTATCCAAATTTTATGTGGCCTATATTTCTAGCAGTATTTACTTGGGAGGATTAGGAATGTTATTATCCAGGTTCCTTAAAGAAAATATGTGCATACTTGAGAACATCGCTTCCTTTAGTTGGGTTCACGATTTTATTTAATACAATTACAAATGTCAACGTGATATGACAATGACAGATCTTCTCACTTTTGCAAATCCCTGTAATTATACTGGTAAAAGCAATTTCTACTCCTATAATCCTTCTTAATGTCTATTGAAGTAGGTAGTTGCTAAGTATGCTTATGTTCTAACAACATTAAACGAAATATGTGACATCTATAAATTAATCTATTTGAACTTCTAATTAAATTTACAATATATTATTTGAAATTACAAATTACATCCGAAATAAATTTAGCGAACACACTAGAGTACTGTAATAATTATGATATTTGGAACTTGGAAGAATGATGGCAAGGCACGTACGTTATTCCAGAGGCAACAAGTATCTCCATTTTGATAAAGAGTCACGTGAAGCTTTGGATCGGGGTCGACAACTTTTTTAGAGAATTGCAAATAAGATGGAATGAACGTAGCCTTCTTTCTGTTGAATTTCCTGAAAGGATATGCACCTAAAAATTTTTTTCCTCGTAGAGAATTTACATAGTAAGCCTCAAGGTGTAAGACCTCGCCAATTTGGTGTACGAATAAAACTTGGCAGAAAATACCTCGTATTTTATTATAATCTGGGGTTGAAAAGTTGGACAAGCAGCTTTCTTGGAAAAAAAAACTTTTACGCTTGAAATATAATGACACAATTTGTTTCGTGCTATAGCTTTGTCAACGCTTAGTCATTACAATATAACTAAAATAATGTGAATAATTTTATGTAATAGCGAATTTTTTTTAAATAATTTCTGTTTTGCATTTATCCGAGTCAGTGCATTCTAGTGGGAGTATTGGATCAGCGTCAAGATGTATTGTTCCTGACGCTGACGCGACGCTGCCACTCAGAATAGGTACTTTAGGTAATTGGTACACGATTAAATCAGTAGTCGAGTACAGGCCTAATGTGGTTAATAAATTGCTTTAAAATTTAAATATCTATTGGCTTTGTATCCTTTGACATCAATAACTAAATTAGTTTCCTAAATTATCTATTTAAAACCTCAGACTAGAAATAAAATCTGTTTACACAGCGATACACAGCGATGTATTTCACTTTATTTCTAATAAAATAACTTCAAAGCCTAACGTAAAATAGAATGTCAAGTTTCAATTTTCACAAAATATAAAACTCTAAAATTTGCATTTTAAAGTAATAAAAAAGCTGAAATTAATATAAACCTGCATGAAGTATTCCGATATTTAAAAATTTAGTTTACATTAAGATTAAAACATTGCTGAAAAGTTAATGTTTTAAAAATGTGTCAATAGAATTGAATAACTAAATGTAAGGCTTAAAATTAAATTACTTTCCTCTTAACAAAAGTACTAAAATGGTTCTAAAATTGTCTATCTATGCCCCTTAATTGCTTTCACTCGCATTAACACAACCTCATTTTACAATTAAAACGGAAAAATTTTATTATACCAAACTGCATTAAAAATTTATTTCATTTTTTAATTTACCGCATCCTCAATTTAAAATTAGAATAATTACTAAATAAAGAAAACACATGAAGACATAAAAACTACATTTTTATGAGGTGTGAGGTGTTAATAAAAAAAATGGTCAACTGTTCACAAAAGGACGCCAATAAAAATGCGTTTAACATTCCGCCATATGTATAAAGCTGAACTATAAAATCAGGTCCTGCGGATAAATCATTGTTCTGCTGAAGTTAAATAAAATGCGTTATTTGAAAAATATGCAGAATTGATACCGATTTTTCGCAAGAATTTTGTACTAAGTTTGAGAATTTATTTAAGTTTATAATATTTTTTTAAATTCTTCAAAATCAGAAGTCGAAGAAAATAAATCGAATCTAAATCTAAATTCCAAGTCTTAACTCGGATTATCTGTGAGAGAAACTTCGTGCAGATGAACCAATAACTACCAGCAGGAAATCTATTATTTAACAGCGTTGCTAGTCTGTCAAATACTTCTGCTTAAGTGCAATTCCAACATTGTTAAAGTTGTCGTTCCGAAAACAAAAGCTTGATATCGCGATTTCTCTTGCACACACGGGACGGAACGCAGCCCTTTGAAAAATTTTTACCAAAGTTATATCAAACTTTTTTGTGGTGAGAGAGAAGATGCGATATAAATCGCCTGTCTCTTAAATGGCATCCTTAAGGACTGTTCTATATGATTTCAAACCCAAATATTATATAGAGATTTAAAGCATATTACATACCTTTTTACAATAATCTAAAATATCCATCTTGTCTTTAATACATGTGGCTTTAGAAGATAAATCAGTCTGCCACCGACCTTGTTCTGTCATATATTGAGGGTGATACACTTCTTGGCCATGAATTCCGGTATCACAAAGAAGTGCCACTTGAGGTTCAAAGTGAGAAACGGCACTGGTTGCTAGTCCTCCATCCTGAAGAGCCTGTAATAAATAAAAGTAATTAAATTTAAATAAAAGAGGTTTTTTACAAAATTCAAATTACTGTAAATATGCAATCAAAAAGAGAAGATTCTGAACTAAACTGCTCTTTCATTTCAAAAATTAAAATGTCCTGTCATTTTGCAATTATCTACACAAAACAGAAAGTTAATTAAAACCAGTTATTACTGAAAACACTTTTGTAAATTTGAAATTGGTCCTCATGGCAAACACGCGTTGTGCGACCCCTTGACTATTGAGTTTTGATTATACTTGGTCGTCATAATAACATTTTGTAGCTAAATTCTCAATTAATTTTTATAATAATTAAAAAACCCTATCCAATTACTTACTATTGTCAAATAATGTAAAAAATATTAAGAATCTTTTATATTATTTTCTCAATGCACCGCTAAGTAATATCTTTTCAAATTTTAAATTTGATTACCTATATGAATACTGACATTTGCTGTTTTTCTAGATGGAAAATTGATTATCCCTATTGGAAGAAAATTTAATTATTAGCCCATCCGTAGTCTGGAAATATGATTGCTATTCATGAAATATGGACGGCATTAATTTATACATATATACCGTTCGTATATAACTATATCCTAGATATCATTTATCTTGATAGAATAGTATATTCTGTAACGAGTTAGGAATTGGCACATTCTGCACGAGGGGAAAGTTTGTCACTCGAGCCGTAAGGCGAGGGTTACGATCCACGAGTGCAGAATAGCCATTCCAAACGATTTCCAGACTATACTTTCGATACGACTGATGCGCAGCGCTAATATATTTCTTGTAATACGCGAACACAAATTTGATAGTTGGCGTTATAAAATCGGAAAAACAACTTGTTAATAGTTGTCACTACCAAATTTTGATATTTCTAGATGTGAGAACATAGTCATTCTGTAGCGAGTGTTACAGAATGAAATATTATGTAACAGGTAGGAAGAATGTGTATTTTCTGAACTAAAAATTGAGCCAGAATGTTCGTATTCTGAAATAGTTGTATAGAAAAGAATTTAAGGTACTGTTACAAAAATTCTGAATTTAGAGATTTTTCATGCTAATATCTATTCGGGAAATATGTTTTCTGAAAAACAAACAATGCTTCGCATGTGTAGAAAACATGAAAGTTTTTTTTCTATACTTCTTAAAAAAACACTATTATTTTTTAGCGTTAAATTAGCGGAATTCGCACTTTTCATTATTAAACCCTCTAGTACATTGTTAGAATAACAATTTTTTTCACGCGTACATAAATAACTAATTTCAAACCCTAGTTTGAAAGTTTTTTTTAAATTTTTCTGTTATACAAGTATATTACAAAATAAAATTTGTGGTTAGTTTTTCAGAATTTGTCGACTTCTGTCCCTCGCGCCTATTCTCTTCATCCATTCAGAAAGCATCACTTTCCGAACTTGTTACGAAATACCTATTTATTTTTAATTCATTCAAGTTAACGTTGTAACAACTGACAAAAATCATTGAAATTTCATTTAACACCAAATAAAATAAATAACTATAACTCCGACCCTGATTACCTTAGGACGATGGAATTAATATTAACAACACTACTGCCGCCTTTACTCATAACTAGTTAATTAACTTTAATTTGGCTAATTCCACTAGAATTTGAGGTAGGTATCCGAGTACTTCAATCGCAAACAACACATTATTAAAATGTTTTGGATGTTTGACTAATTAGCAGTTGATTAGTGGTAGATAGCAGCGGCTATTGTAGAGTAACTATAACATTTTCAAAAAAGTCAACAGTGGATTTTCGATCGTAAGAACTTTTACAATATAAATGTTCCTTCCACAATATATTATGTTCAAAAAGTTAAGTAGTAAGGCTACTGTTTAGTCATCACACGAACCGTAAGGTTTCACTATGCTATTGATGGGTTTTAGATTACTACGACGATATTTCTTATCATCAGGCACAGATTAACCCCTAGTGACTATGCATCGACTGAAACCTCCGCATAAATATATGGTGCATAAGTGCAATTTGTAACGTCCTAGCTCTTAATGGTGAATTGAGCATCATCTTCTTTGCATCAGCATAGCTAAGGTGGGTTACACACCTGCATTGTACTTGATGATTAGCCTCATTCAATAAAAAAACAAGCCGCCGCTGGTAAATAGTAAAACGCAGCATGTTATCATCATTCAGCTCCATCATGTTATTATCAAGAATTTTAAACAGTTTTATACAGGCACGGACTGGCAGTATTTTTTCAGGGGTGCTAATATTTTTTTGCAGGGGCCCTCTGCAATGACAAGTTTGAAAACACTTACTTCTAGATAAACAGCTTTTTTTCGAGCTGTTTTGAACTTTTCTTTCTATATGCTCTAGCAACCAGCACCCCTGGCCAGTCCTCGCCTGGTTTCGTACAAACGCATTTATAGATATTTTCCAGACATTTGATTAGTAATTGAATAGTGGCCTATAGAATAGAATCTTTTAAGATATATAAAAAACTGGAAATACACCAGTTCATCTACCAACAACAAATTTGACGACTGCCACGTTTGTAGATAACTTAAGTGTTTTTGACCTTTCATAAAATTCTAAAACTAACCAAGAAGATTAAGCAATGTTACACAAAGGACGGCATTAAAGCACTTTAGTGCCGGCCATCGCCGCAGCGGCAAGTCAAATAATTACTCTTATAACAAAGTGAATCACTATAGCTGTGGATTGGTGTAATTGCTTGTTGAGTTATCTATTCTATCTATATGTAATTAATAATGAAGTTAATTCTGGCTAATATACAAACAGCTCTTTGATTATTCTAATAATAAACTTTCTTCCATTGAAAACACAAAATAAAGGCTAAAACACAGGAGAGCCGTAAATATCAAAAAGAGATTGATTAATTAGAAGGAAATCTCTTCAGCTCTCTTGCTCTTGAGCGCTCATAATAATACAAATTTGGTAAGGTGGTCCTGGTAAACCGCAATAAACTTGAACTCTCGATTAGCTTAAGATTGCATTTCAATTAAATTTCACTGGCAGCGACTGTTCATTTGCGAATGAAAAATTGACTTAGAAATTAAAGCTTTCCTTTCCTTATTTTTCATAATTTATAAACAATTATTATTTATAATTATGTATATAAAAAATTTATAATTTTTTTTTATAGTTTTTTAATTAAATTTAGAATTTACTAACAGCAGTCAGTTAATTCTAGTTTTAACTAATTTTATACTATAGTTACTAGTTAATTCTAGTTTTAACGAAATTTATACTAGTTAAAAGTATAATTTAACTAAAGAAGTTTGGAATTACAATTTCCTAATTAGATCTGGTTTTAACTGCTTTCAGGTTTTAACTGTCAAGTTAACCGTAAATCACAGACAGTCGTCCTTATAATGCGGTTAATTCGTACCGCATCATATGAAAACCGCATTATAATTAGCATTATGGGTTAGTTAATTTATACGAATTAACGTGATTTGTAATGCTAATTTCGGGTTTCTTATAATGCGGTTTTCATATAATGCGGTAAAAATAAATTTATTGTCATTTTAATTTAAATTAAATGCTATGATTTTGCAATGCAGGATTTTGTAGAATAAAAATTAAGTGCCGACCACAGAAATACAATAAATTATTTTGTTACTAAAAAAATATTAAAAATTTCCATAACACATTTATTATTATTTTGTATAAAATAAGAAACATAAAATTAATATCTCCCATTTGAATCGAACAGAACCAATTTTTGACTATGAGTAGGTAGTACTTTTGAGGAATATAATGTTGCTTTTAAAAATGCAACTTTTACGAATATAATGTAAATATTTCTGTAAAATAACCAAGAGGAAAAATGGAATAATCTTTATATTAGTTTATATTGAAAATGGAAATCGGGATCGTGAAACGCTCAAGAAAACAAACGAACTGTGGGTCGACGTTTCGGCTATATATTACGCCATCTTCAGGACTAAAATACAGAGAAATTGAGACATGATCTCACGGGGACCCGATCTCACATAGGGGTAGGGCTCTACACTCACCTCACAGTGAAAAATGGAGGGTGTTTTCAACGTTAAACTTTCTATTATTCTAATAACGATTCTGGGGGCCTACGTAATATCCTAATATCCGAGTAGCAATCTGATTTTTTTTGAGTTTTGGCCATTTTGGCGTATGTGCAGTCGTATGTGTAAAACACAGTGTTTTCCAAAAATATTGTTTAAACACTTGCTGAATCAATATTCCAAAAAATTCTGTAGCATATGTAATTTGTAATTAATAATAATAATTTATTTACTCTCAATTTTCATTATAAGTAATCATCTGGTGCATCATCTCAAAACATGTAAAGCTATCATCGGATACATAATACTATCATTTATGGCAGTACCCTTAACAGATAAGGCATTCGCTTTTAAAAGGGAATCCAAAAGAGTAGTACCTACTACATTGCTTGCATAAAATGCAAAAATTGGAAAAAATAAACATTGGCTATTTTCGATCTAAACTACATTATGCATATACATGTGTATAATAAATATTATTTCCATATAGCAAATATTAATTCTATATAGCAAACTTTATTTTATAAATAAATAAACAATAGTTATTAGCTTATGTTTGGTATACTGCACTAAGTATTAAGTATATATTAAGTATATATAGTATTAATATACTAAGTATATTACAGGCTATTCTCTTTCGCTAACCAAAAATTGCAATTTTTGCATCACAAAGAAATCAAAAGTTGGAAGCTAATTCACAAAATTAATAGCAGTTACTAACCTTGGGGTTACAGTTATATTTTTACCTAACCCTTACCAAACCAATTAAAACAAAAAACGCCCATTAATTTTGATAAACGTTCAAAATTCTATATTGCCAGGATTACAGAATTTACTATTTATTACCAATAAAATAATATCAAAATTTGACTAATGGAAATTTAGTAATAACTCGTAATTATTATTGCTATAGATTTTTGCTGCTTAAATATTAAAAATTAAAAGTCTTAAATGCAATGTTATATAACAAAAACAATTTTTTATTTTTTAAATTTATACACCGATTTATTTTTACAAACGTTGTGCACTCTTGTAGTTAAAGGTTAAATTCGATATTTAATGGACCTTAACACATGCACACCCTTCTCAGTGAAGTTAAATTGCACCCGAGTTAATTAAAGTCCCTGATCGATGTTTATACAAACTCCACTTTCTATGAAACAGATTTACAGTTCACTATATTTTGAATTTCAACCACTGCTATTAACCAATAATAAAGGGTTAAGTAAAGACGATGTAAATAAACTCTATGTAATAGAAGATAATTCTCACCTAATTTTCATTTTCGAAAATTCTAATATCTGCAATTTTATAAAAAAAAACCAAACAATCTGTAAATGCAAAGCGTCTCCATAACTAGAGTAAAAGGTTTTTCATTTACATACATAAATATTCTGTTTATCGACGAATCTTTACTCAAGACTTGGATGAATAAAAAAGGTCAATACATTCTAGAAAGCCATAGTCAAAGTAAAGCGCTATTTTCGCAATTTATCGAAAATATTCTATAAAAAATTCTTTGTGCTAAAAAATTTATAGTATACTCGAATATACATAATAGTATAGGTACTTATTTATATGAAATCGGAATATCTGAAAGCCTTAATCAAAATTTCTTTTCAAAAAACCACTTGAACCTTTTCGGTAAGACTTCGAACATAATTAATTGATATTTCAAATTGGTCCAAGTGAAAAAATTGAATAACTTGAAATATAAATTATTAATAATATTATGTAATCAAGTTAAATTAATGTAAAAATGTATTTTTAACTTTGGTGATCTCGTTAATCCAGTCACCCTGCATCGATATTCCTCTCTTTCTTGAGCTAATTTAAAATTATATTGAATGAGGAGTAATAATTAATTTATTCTTTTCAGCTAGAAACAATTTGGAAATAATGGTACCTATATTAAAACAAATTAAATGTACAAGCGTCTTTAAACCAGGAAAGTATACGTCCTTTTTATTACGGTGTTTACGACTTTCATCCAAAAGAAATTTTTAGTTTCACATAAGCAATTTTAACTTTACGATGCAACAAAAATAAGTTTTATCCATATTTAAAAGTAAGTATTTTACATTGTGCAGAATTTTACAGTTGGAATAAAAATTCTAAAAACATCCAAACAAAATATTTAGGTGCCAAATTAATATCGATCGATTGGTGGATTGAGGTAGTAGAGACGAAGAAATTTGATCAAAAAGTGGAACTAAATGGCGCATAATAATCGATTTTACGATTAAGTTGGATGAGTAATTTAAGTAGAAATGAAAATGTATTGATTGATTGAGTGAAGGAAAAACGAATGTGGTTTATTTTAACTTATCTGAAAAGAAACCAAATGCGGTGTAAAAATATTTTTCAAATAGCGGAATATCCTTTTAAAGGTATAGTTTTTTGTTAGTAGAGATAATGGATATGAGACAAAGACAACATAGTACACTTTACACAACACTGATTAACATCAAAGGCAAGGACTTCAATATTCATACTCAGCGACCTGTAGCGCGTTCACTAATTAGGGCACATCTAATATCAAATTTTCAACCCATCTTAAAACTACTTATAAATGTCAAAGGTGTTTACTTAACTAATTAATAAGTTTTACGAAACATAAAAGAAAAGTTAAGCCTCTCGTAATATATTTTCAACTAATAGGCTGGATCATTAAATAATGAAACATGTTTGCCACTTGATGTGAGTGTCGAAATTAATCCAATTGAATAAAACTTATACCTAGCAAAGCACTTTTGGATATTATGCTTAATCGAATTATATGCCTCATGACTTGAGAAGATGCAGGATATCCGGAAGCGAAGCATATGATATGGAATCATTTTCAAGCTAAATATAATAGTGGCAATATCGACATTTTGTCAAACTGCTTGGTTGGAAGTATACATCGGAGGCACATTTCATTACCATCATTAGACTCGGTGCGAGTTGCCGAGATGAGAAATGTGTAAAATGTATTATGTATGACTAAAATGAATTTAAATTGATTTATTCGTGTTTCGCAGGAAGATGTACAAATTTAATATGAATTTTGATATGATTGTAAAAATTGCAAATTAAAATTACACCTATTTTTCCCGAGCCGCATTTATATGTTACATTAAATGAGATTATGTAAAAATAATAAAAAAACTTCCATTATTTTCCAACAGTTTTCAAATACTAACCCATGTTTATGTACATACATCACGTTCGACATATTTTTCATATTTCCACTCACGTTCAGATGTATAACCGCTTAGTTGGGAATAAATTTAGGTTTTTTAATATTTTCAAATATATCAAACATATTTAAATTTAAAGGAGTAATATAAATGCATGCAGTTATTCTATGTTTCTTGAACTATTGTATGAATTATTAACTTGCTTTCGAAGCCAACAAATTCTATATCCACAATGATATTGCAGACAAATTTTTATGCGTTTTGCGATGTTTTTCATTGTTGGGTACAATGCCGGGGGAAGAATTTGCTCATCCGGCATATAATTGAGAGCAGCCCAAAATTATGTGAAAAGTTTTCTCGAGTCAGATTTCAATTTTGTTTCAAGAAATTATGACTATCAAAAATTAAAACGTGTCGGAATATTTTAAACAAAATAATACCAAGTTTCGAAAATTTTTTAACATTGGAATATCGGAAAATGTAATAAACTCACTCTAAAGCAGTTAAACAGTGTGTAAAAATGTATTTTATGAAAAAGACGCCGTTATTTGAAAACCATTCGGGTCGGGTCAATGTATAGATTAAAATCTAAAGTTAATGGAGTATAATGCGCAGGAATAAGATATATATTAAAGATTTTTAGGAAATATTGGCGAGCGTCGCAAGATGGGGATGGGATTTAGGGTTTGTAGGAGGTGGGAAAAGGCATACTGAAAGCCGCCAGCGTGAGTCATACGCCGGAGCCATCCAACTATTGATTTCTCCGTCAGCGGTTAGAACGTGGATTTTAGATGTTTAATGTTGAAGCTATTGGGACTCTTGTTAATGAAATCATAGTGGTAATCAAGGAAAACAAAAAAAATTTCGTTATTAATTATTATAGCGAAAAGATTATAAATTAACTAAATTAGTAGGCACATGGTATTAGTTTTAGTAGGTAACATCCTGAACAGTTGATGCAGGCTGCAGATACGGCTAATATAATTCTGCAATATTCTGAGCTTGACGGAAATAAACGGAAATTGTTACCAACTCGCATGAGCTCTGAACCGGAAAAATTGAGATTACTCAGAAGGTCATTACAGTGAATTTCAAATTTATCTATGTGTATAAAAGAAAATTTATTGCTAATTAAAAAATCTGATGACATACTCGAACCTATTTTAATGAATAATTTCAAATATTTAGAAATATATAAGAAAAATTTCCATCATAAAACATTTCTGAAAGAAAATTCCGCTTTGAAAGAAATAAAATCTTAAAAACTTGTCGCAAGTACCAAATCGAAATAATTATGGATAATTAAAATAAACAGTAATTTTACTGTTTGAAGTTGCTTTTCTTACTACAAAATCTAATACGAGTAAACCAATAAATGTTACACAATTTCAGCATTGTGTTGTAAAAGCTCGAATTGGTTTAGCCTCTAACTTGTTCTTGCTCTGAGTATTAATTAAATTTTGAAGAGCTACGTAAAAAGAACATTAAAACGTTTTATTAAATGCAAATGTACCACTCAAATCGAAATTTACTTAATTAATTCGGGCGTAACTTTCAACATATTCGGCTGGCTCTCTACTTATTTGAAGAAGAATTCATGTAGAAATATGTAATAACCAAAACAATTAACTTCCTCACGTAATAATTACTGTAATAATAATAATAATAATGCAAAGAGTGTGAAATTTGTTGTTAAACTGAAATATTAATACATAGTATACCCGATGTTCAATATTTGGTACATCGACACGATAACACTTGAGGGTATTTGAAAGTAATTTTGAACACACCCTTAAGTAACAACAGGGGGAAAACTATTAAGAATCGATGAACAAATTTTGTCAGCACTTCAATCGAGTTTGTTCAAATTTACTTGATGTGCACTTATATAAATGGTTGCTTAATAAGCTGCACTTCGCTTGTAGTTACATTTAATTTTGAGTTAAATATCACGATTAAATTGCTAGCTCCATTTGCATATTTATGGAAATGTCAGATTCATATTCAATACCACGAAACTCCTATGCTCTTCCATAAAAAGCATTAAACAGCATTATTTCTCATTTTATGTTTGGTTTTTAGTCTGAATGCAAATGGATATTTTAGATGAAAATGAAACTATGTAGCAATCTGTCGCAATGGTATCCATTATCAGTTTGAAGTTTATAGTGGTTACCATATTCTCAAAAGTTTGAAGACCTCCGCTTTATATCGATCAAAGTTTACAAAATTTGCTTAAAAAATTAAATTTGCAAAACAAATAACTTGTAATGTTAAGATACAGATGAGATTACAGAAATAGAATTTACTGTGATTTGCTTCTTTAGTGGAAATTTATGCTTCCGTAACAATTTCAATTTAATGAATTTAGAATGCAGCCTCGAGCTTTCTTATTTTACAAGCTTGAGAATATATCCGTATAATCCTTGTATAATGGAAAATTTCTTTTTTTATTGAACTTCGTCAAATTCTCGTCAAAATCAAAGTAACCAAATTGCGATTCTGCATGTTTAATGACACAAATAATTGCAAATCGATTTATTTCTTTAAAAGCAATTTTTTATAGGATTATTTGCGAAATTTTTGCTTGAAAATCAATTTATAAAAATATTAAGTTTGAAGTCGTTTCATGGGAAATTCCAGTTAAACACATTTTTAAGAAGCCAACGTAATAATAGAAAATTATATTATTCAATAATAAAACTTTTTATATAAAATTAATGAACTCAAATTAGCCAAAATTAAAACAATAAATATTATGTACTATGTATAAATAGTTTTTCAAATTGCAAAAATATATTTGAATATTTGGATTTGGATAAACTCAAAATGTCCTGTAATATTTTTAAATTGCAGTAAATTAATGTAATAGCTATCGCTTATCTAAAATAATAATATTTGCATTGTTTACTTTTGAGAAATTTTAGAATTTTGTACTCTAAAACCACAGATTTTCCTATTAAGCATTTGAGACGCTTTTAGGATCAACGCCCTTAGAAAGCGGGAATTAGGAAAACGTATTCAAGAATTAGTGAAACATAACGACTTTAAAATTCAGACCTTAAGTAGAAAAAGAAATTGTGAAACTCGTTTTTAATTTTAACTAATTTAAATAACAGAAACCCAGAGGTAATATTAAAATTTAAAAAAATATATAAACAAATAGAATTAAAAACAATTAATTAAGATGAGTATTAGGTACAATTCCTGAAATATAAATCCAGATTACTAATAAAATTCTTTTGCTAAATTTAAGTATGTAAATTTGATATTCAGCATTTTAAACAGTAAGAGCCGCCATTATCGCTTTGTATTTTATTCACAACTTCTTTTGTGAAATAAACTCAATTAAAAACCAATTCTGAAGTACCTATAGTTATATTTTAATCTCGTTACGGTATTTATAAATTATTAATAAATATTTTAAACTTTATACAAGCTAAAACAAAGCCAGTTTTGATTGTATCAATAGTATATTCGTATGCTAGGACCCAAAGTCACTTTTTATTTTAATGTAAATATTTAAATTATTACATAATTTCGAAATAATCTTTACCACACATTTCCTCAATTAATTATGGTTTTTCTAAGGCCTTTTCTCAAATTTATTCCAAATAAATCATTCGTTTAATCTTTAAAGAAACAACTTGGTTACCAATTATCCAAAATACCTATATATAGAGTATCTACTATATTTTTTATGACACCATTTCCCCAAATTATTTGTTATTTTTTGGTATATAATATGTCATTAGTCCAAGTCCCTAAAAAACGTCTATTTATTTGTTTTCTTAATTTAGAACAAAAAATACCTTTTAATAGAATGCTATCATTGGAAAATAGCCGTGAGAAGCGGAACGAGGAGATAGTCGTCTCCTAAATATGATTTAAAATTTTGTAAGAATAAGAGTAAGAATGAAAATAAATATAACTTAATAGTTTTGGATTTTCCAATTATTTTTGGAATTTAAATTTTTATAAATTGTTTAATAAATTCTGTGAACTGGAAATTTTTAAAAGATTATCCAAACAGTCGGAACAGTCCCTTTTTGACCCTGAAAAAAATAATCCTATATTGCAGCAGCTATAGGTGGTAACTAACTTTTGTTCCCATAAATATAGTTATGACTTATGAGTTTCTATATTTCGCACTTGTCCTTGTGCATTAAAATTTATTGAACGCATCTTTTAGAATAAATGCAATTGATAGCAACTCTTGGTTCAATTATAATTTTATTGTGAAAGTTAAAGTTTGTAATTTTGTTCTCCATCTAACGGCTGCAGTGTAGATTTAAATATTTATGGAATGGTTATAGGTATGTATGTGTTTTACGATGAATATTGTGATTTGAACCTGCAGATAAAATTCAAAAAATATAAGAATAATACAATACGTAGAAAATCAAAATTCAAAAAATTTAAAAAGGAGACAATTAACACATAACAGGTCTGGATTAAGAAAATTTGAAAAAATGAAAATTTCGTAATACGAAGTACAATATAACGTTATTTCATGGTTATTGCCATTCTTCAGTTGCACATATTGTATTATTCTTATATTTTTTGAATTTAACCATAAATACATACTAAAAACCACAAATTTACTTAAAATTTTTTATTTTGAGTTCTTTTTCTGCAGATAAATTTTATTTTGATTCTCTTGAGATTTTATAAGATTTTCCATTTTAACCCTTACCATGCTGTCTTTCCATTTGTGGTATTTTATTGTTCGCGTGAATATAACGTCTTCGGTCAATGACGTTGCATTTGTTATCAGACTTTGGTGGATAATATCGAACATCTAATGAATGTGGTACCAGGTGTTTTGTTTCACACACCTGCTTTTTTATAAACCTGATTTTAGAACACCGAAGTATCAGACTTTTATTGGAAAATTATGATTTCGGGGATGGTTAGAATGGATGTCACATGATAGTTGGTTTTTTCTTCGGCAAACGAGTCGATGGAAGATTGTATGGTACGTGACTCTCCGTATAATCTGGACTGGACTGATTTTGTGGTGTTTGGATGAAGCTCAATCGGATCTAGTTTTTCCTTTGGGTTGAAAATTGCCATTCGTTGTCAATATCGAAATACCATTCGAGATGACTTTTTAAGAATTTGTAATGCGAGTCTGAACGGATGTCTGTTATCACCAAGATCTGCAGGACTACATATTTAAGACACAATTATTTGCGTAATAATTGTAATTATTGCGTAATCTTTGTTTGATTACTTTTTGTTTTGCTTTGAAGTATTAGTAATTTTTATTCGAAGCACGAGGAGAGGAAAACAAGATTCAAATTTCTTGTGGAGTGGAACATTGAATTATGAAATGAAACGGTGGAAGTAGTAAAATTATTATTATTATATCACTGCAAGGAAGAATGATTGTGAATGGAAGGGATTTACTTATAAAATAATTGTTCTCCTTCAGAGAATCTTAGCTAGGTATTTTTTATTAGGTTGGTTGGGTGGTGATATGTAGTACTATCACTATTAGCTTGCTATCTTAGATTCGAGCAGTTTGGAAGCTTGGGTTTTCAATTCAAACCTTCGGTTTTTATTTGCTCTTTATGTTTTGTGTTCTATGTTTTCTTGTCTCCTAGCTGGATTTAATTATAACACGTCATCCATGGTTTTTAACGATAAATAAATTATCTTTGGTGTAATTTTTTTTATTTATCTGCGATTTTGGAATAGATTGCTGAGACGGACAACGATTCTTGCTCATCGTCTGAGTTTAACCATGGAAGGCAAGGGGTTTTTAAAGGTTTTTTTTTAAACAAGTGGAAACACCACTTGGTTTTAGTTTTTGCACCCCGAAGTTTTTCTAAAAGAGCAAAATTGTAACAAGCTTTCATTGCATTTCTTGTTGATCCTGTATAAGAGCTTTAATGTCTTAACAAAAAATTATTTTTGTTACGCTTCTTCGTTAAACATATTAACTTTTTGTTTACAAATGATTGAAAAATGATATTTGTCAAAATAATTGAATTCAGATAAAAGGTTACCCTACACTTATTACTTATCAAATATACAAAATGTTATTACAGAAATTACGTGATTTGAATTGTGTATGCGAATATAGCCAAGATTATTTTTCGAATGACACATCACAATTGATTATTGAACACAAACAAGATAAAATAATAACTATTTCAATCTACTATATTTATAAATGGTATATTGTAATATAAGTGATCAAACAAAATATTTCTTATTGGCGTGAAGTTTGCAGAATAACCCGAAGGTGAGTTTTGCAATCAAGTCAATAAAAATACATTTTTATTTACACACGTAATTCAAATATCATATAGGAGTACTATTTTCTATTAATGCCATAAAAAAGGATCATTACAAACGAATTCCAATTGTGATAAAAATAAAATTGAAAAAACACACAACCGCAAATCAAAAATGATCCTCTTTTTTTATTTAATCAACAAGTGGTCACAAAATAAATGCATAAATACAGCTCGTGGTAAAATGGTGCAGTAATAAACCCATTGGAAAATAGGTAGTAGGCATGTAGCCACCGAAAGTTACGACACCATCATATCCAATCAAGATTAAAGTAAACTTACTATTAGAATATCAGAATTTATTTTTAAATTTTAGTTTATTCTGCACGAATACCGCATCATTAAATTGAAAACAAATCCTCCTGAGCTCAGCAATTTATTTTTAATCATAATTTGACTAAATAACAATATACATAATATTCTGTTAGAACATATTATATCGTATAACAAGTAAATAAAAATACAGAACCAAAATAATATTATTTTAAACATTTTATGTTATTAAAACCCAAAATTTATGTAGTATACTATATTTACATATAATCAAGAAAACGGGTCAAACAGTCTTCATACTTATTCGTATTTATAATAGTTAATTCTTTTGAAAGAGCAAAACATAAGAAAGTTTTAATTTGAAAGGCCAAGAACAGATTTTTGGCTAATGCCAGAATAAATAAAATATTACGGTAATGCAGGCAATTCTAAGTCAAACACCATCATCACTTGCTTTAAAGGCTGCTATTATTATGTCGGTTTAAGCTCAAGACAGTTTAAGTCTAAGCCAAGTGAAAACTATGTTTGCCTAATTTTTTGCGATTGTAAATAATAAATGTAACGTTTAGCAATACAGCAAAAGATTTCAAACTAGAATTTAAATCCCTAGTTTCAGTCTCCAGTATGGAATATCTCCCATTTATAATTAAATAGTAGACTTGATTAAAAAGTACAATTTTTAAATAAACATCCATTAAGAACTAAGTATACACATACAACGTTAATTCAACGTCAAATAGTCGTCAAATTAACGTCGCCTTTTCATTATTACAAATTTTTAGTTGTAAAACGGAGTTAGGCTCCTTTTGTTGCGTTTATATTAAAAGTTTTTGAATTTTTCATTTAAACGGCCAAACTAAATTAGTGCTTACTCTATAAATTCTATATTTAAGCTGTAACAGTTTCTATTGATCTACTACAGTGTAATTTAAGGAAATAATACAAAATTTCTGTTGAAGCATTATACTGTTTATAATAATTGTAATTTCAGTTCAACTTTACTGAGGCAAACCCATCAGATTGCACGTATCAACTTCAAAATTTATACTGGCGAGCTTTAGAAAGTTATCCTAACCTAACTATTTTGTTTTTTATACTTCTTCCATTTCAATGAACAACAATGCCCAGATTAACAACTGTACTATGTCCATTATTCAAAACTAATCTCTTTGCAACGAATGCTATCCATCAGAGTTAGGATTGTAATGGTTTTGAGTTCTCATTTCTGATTGGTTAGCAATAGTCTTTGGAAGTCGTCTTCATTATTAAACGATTAAGAACGCGTCGTCTGTCTGTGTGTCGAAACTTACTTCCTTTCTACAAATTCTACACCTTGTTTGGTTCTAACAATGTTGATAATTTCATCCATCACCAAGTTAAACAACATTAGACTATTACAAACTGTTTGTTTGGGTTACACAGCGGAATACAGAATAGTCCCAATTGTCTACACAGTAGATAGCAGTGATCGCATTCTCGACAATGTCTTTTTAAATATTTTGATTAAAATTCCATTCAGGTTTTCATAATTTACTCCATATCAATTTATTAATTATTATGTACATTTTAATTATATGCTCTGTTGTACGTTGATACAGATGATGGTTTTATTGAGTTATCTGTCTGATGTAGGTACATAATACATCAAAATTAATATTCAAGGATTAGTTAGCTCATTTATGGGTAAAAATGAAGTCCATTTAGATTAATTAACAGAAATATCGTTTAAATTACTACTACTATTTTGCAAAACCTCCATTTTACACATTAGCATTATTAACATCGAAACACGGAAGTAGATTAGAACTAAACTCAACACTTGCAAACTAAACGTAAACATAATCTGTCACTATCAGTGCCGATCTTATTAATAATTAGAATCATCTATTATGGAAATTTGTTTTAGATTATATTATGTAAGTAACGAACTGATATTAAGATTGCGAAAACCTTCTAAGATGAGAAAGCACTAAGAACTTCAACCCGATTAATAAGATGTATCTTGATAGAATTATTAATATCATTTTTAGACAAAATAAAACAAAAACAAACTAAATTTAAAAAAGCTTTATATTATTTTAGTTTAAATTATATTTTATTTCTGAAAGTAATATAAAAAGTTTACTTTATGTCTAACAATAATAATTGTCCAAGTTTTTGTGTCACTTCTTTAGAATTTAATTGTTTTTAAAGCAAAAAACGGCGTAAGCACTTCAGTGCCGCTCGTCGTCTGTAGTAAAGTACTTTAGTGCTTAGGAGCTAAAATAAAGATGTTGTAATGTAGGTACTATAATTTCTTACGATGAAAGTACGAAAACAGAGATTTCATAAGATTTTAAATTAATTAACACAATTAAGGTAAAGAGCAATAGACACATGTACTGCTTCTTCGACTTCCAAGTCATCACACCTCACAACATGTGTTTCTGACTTATTAGTCGTCATCGAGATTTTAAAGTTAAACTTAGTTGATCCTACTTTAACTAGTAATTTTAGAGAATCACTTAACCCTTAGTAAGACAAAATGCCAAGTATATCAAAGTTTGTGGTAAATAAAAAATGAAAAACTATTCATTTCTAAATGACAAATTTCAGTAAAATTAGGTATTCTAAATTTATGGTGGGTTTTATTATACAATTATTATTCGTGCATTATAGTAATTATGTAGAGCAACTAGTGATTTTCTGCATTTCCTAAGAAATCAGAGAATTTATTATTTCTTAATGCTCCATTTTTTACTTTCACTAATTTCATTAGTGAATGTGTAAAATCACTAGTAAATACATACAACCACTGAATTTTCTACATTCACTGTAACATAATGAATATAAAATATAATTATATTTTTACGTATTCAGAAATATAATTTTGGTTTATTCGGAGATAACGTACTTTTTGTGGCTCCGCAGAAAGTAAAATAATATACATTAATAATTGATGTCTGTTAATGAATAGTATATTGTTTGGCTAGGGATGAAACAAAACGATTTCAGACCAGGGTGAAGATTGCTTGCCCGAGCGACAGCAAGTCGCTCGGGCAAGCAATCCTCGCCCTGGTCTGAAATCGTGTTTCATCCCGTGCCATACACACTATTTTACATATTACCTGCAATGAATCTGAGAGTTTCATTAACTGATCTAACCTTCATAAAATATAAAAACTGTCACTGTCAGATAAATTGACGGTTAAAACGATAGATTTAAAATTGAGTAGGTGGGAAGAAACTTGACGGTTTCTGTCCTAGGGAAGAAACCAATTGGTTTCTGACCAGCAGTCGCGTTGATCTGCAGTTGTCGTGTTTCGACTGTCTCAACAAGCAATGAAACTCGCAGTTTCATAGTAGGTAATATGTAAAATAATACGCATGTTCGTACAGTTTTTAGTTTCCTTTTTGATTTTTTTGGTTTCATATTCTAAGCGTCAGGCGCTATATGTGTTATTTTAAGCATGCATAAATATTTTGATGTGAAAACATTATTCGAAGTTTGTTTATTAAATTTATTAGAAATTTTAGCTATTTAGACATTTTAATTTTAGAAATATCATTTTCATACGCTCATTACAAATTCATTGACAGGTAGCCCACTTCACTTTATTGAAATTATTTACAATTACGGCTGAATACTTGATTGAAAGCTCTATTCCAGTTTAGTATTAATTTTGTTTTCATATAGTTCGCGCGCATATACAATTCGCATACAGAAAACGTTTGGCAAAACTAACATAGAACGTTTTGAAATATGATTTTTAAAAAACGAATAAGGTAGAAATTTTCTCTAAATTTTCGTAAATTTTGGTGTAGCTACTTCTTCATTATCGAAAATAAGTTATTGGTGAATCAAGGTACATATGAATAAATGAACAAAATCTTGTTCTTTGTTGAGACAAAATATATATAAGAAGCGCAAGAATGGATTTAAAAATATTTCGAAGAGATACAATGAATTTTTAATAGTCACAATGATACAAAACGCTTTTATTTCTCACTTATAATCAGTAAACTGGTGTACACTAGTGCAGCATAAAATAGACTTTTAGATACATGAATATATAGATAGGTTAACAATTATAAATTATATTCCACTCTTTCTTTGTATTTTATAATTTTTTTTCGTTATCACAAATTTAGTTTTCAAATTTTCATGTTCTAAACAATTTATGTTTAAGTCCTTACTTATCATCTTTAATCCTATCAACTTAATTTCATAAAAAAAATTTCATTAAGTAGGATAACGCAAATATATGTAAATTATTATGACTGTATACTACGATAAATTTAAAATAATAAAAGCTTTATTTTAAAAAATCCATCGATAATAATTTATTCAATATAAAATTAAATAGGCACAAGCAGGATAAAACCTATTCGTTTTAGGACGCCCCATTTGAAGGGCGTCATATTTACATAGTGCGTGAGGAAATGTCATGTAAAGCGAGGTATTAGTTACTCGCTTTTCTAGGGGTAAAATGTACTTGAAAATGATGGCAGAATTAATTTTACCAACTTACTTGTTCTTCTAAATTTCAACAGAGTTTATTACGTATGTACACAATTTATAACAAGTCCCAGAATTCATAATTTTTTAAGACTGGAGACATTAATTTAATGAAAATTGATATAAAATTTAATAAAGTTGTACTTTTATGTTCATAAAATGTAAATATACCAATATTATCTGTGGGTATTATTTGAAATACACAAAGCGAACTGTTTGATTAATATGACATGTATGTACCTCCCTTTAAAGTCAGAATCTACCACCATCACGCTATATGTAATGGCGTTGTCGATATGACAAAATTCGATAAATAACATTTTCACAAAAAGGTTGCCGATGTTGAAACGACATACACTTTTAACCATATATTCAGTCAAAATTTACAATAAATTTCATCAAAGCAATTTTACTTTATTACGTTAAAGCTACCATATACACGATTATCGGTCGTCGGAGTACGAAGTTACTGTCAAACATGTGGTTGTATATAGTATTTCATGGTTTACAACACACATCGATAAGAACGACAATTTGTATTTAAAACTGGCCATACACGATACGATCAGTAGACAGGCAAACTCGACAAATAAAACTGTTTGCGTCCTACCTCACGTCACTCTACCGGTTGTCGAACCTGCCGTACAGTTATGTCGACAAAGATTGATTTCGGTTTCATAAACAGATACGAAATATCAAAAACAAACAAAAACTATAGCAAATACTTACTTATAACAACATTGTTTTCATTTCATTATACGAAATGTGATTATCTAAAAACATAGCTTTCCCGTTTAGTAGGTACAACGAATATCTATTAGATTAATTGCATCTATTGATTCTTAAGAATTTCAAAACATAAATACACTATTCGGGCAAAAATAAAGAAACCTTCCAATCTCTTAAATTTCCTGTAACTTTCATCATTTCATTTTATTCTTTTAGAGTTGGTATTACTCTTTTGATAGTTTACATTCTTGGTTTCTCCGAATAATTCCTTTGTACAGTGCATCTTGTCATTTTTCATTTGCCCTTTACTTTTCATCTTTCCCTGTTTCACCTTTTATCTATAATAATAATGCATATATGTATATGTATGTAGGCACTTCATTTTTATTACTAAGAATTAAGATATCTTGGAATATTGCAAACAGAAAGACTTCATTCTGGATTAGAAAATCTCAAAGTAAGCATAGCCGTCGTTTTCTCAAATTTAATTTAAGAGATATTGAAATCGGCTTGTCAGTTGTCACCACATTTGAAATATAAATCAAACGGATTGATAGATGATTGGATTGACCTTAATACCTATTCTAACCAAGATATGTGTAAATTGATCAAAACTCTAACTCCTTTTTAACTAATTTCAGTCAAAATTTACAATACAATATACAGGATGTTTTTAAAAATTACCAATGCTATAATATAGGATCAAATAAACGCAATTTATTTATATCCAAAAGTGCACTCTTTCAGAGAGAGAATCCTTAAAACTTCACGATTTCAAAACTTAATTTTTTTTATATTGGCAGAATCGCTTGAGAACAATAATTCTTCAAATATAGAACAGGCTTATCGCTCATGGGAAGCTGTAATTTTACAAAATTTTGAGAAAAAATACACATTTAAAACAGAGCAACTACAGATCATAAAATCTTGGTTCTGAAAATACCAAATTTGACCGAATAAATTAATGTAGTCTAACCTTCGACATTTCGTTTAATTCTAGAAAGAAAGAAACAATGAGATTGAATTACGTAAAATGAGAAAAAGTATACCTAATTAGAAGAAAAATGGGTTGGGCCTTTTCTACGTAGATCATATTTTCAGAAAGAAAAGCAATTTAGGCCTTGTTTGGCTTTGGAAGTTAGTTAAAACCCTTCAGTTTCAAACAATACTTTTCAATTAATTTTTATTTTAGTTGAATTTGTGCATAATCTAATAAATAATACAGTAATCAAATCATTTACAAACTTAAAAAAACAAAATATAAGCAATAATTATATTAGAATTCACAACAACAAAATTTACAAAAGGATTCAAAAATAATTACAGCTTCAAATCTATCATAATATTTAAATATTATAATATGAACTAGTAGAGACGTAATATTGAGAGATAGATAGTTGGTTTTAATTTGAAACAATTTATGTTTTATCTCTATTATTTGTTTTCCTCGTTCCTAAAGAAAAACCCATTGCCCTTATATTTGATGGGCTTCCAACACCTCTATTGGCCTTGTAGAGAAAACATAAATTGTCCAAATGCATATTTTCATTGATTATCTCCCAACAATAGCAAAATTTATATTGTGAAACAGTCAAAAATGGTTTTTTCAAAGTTGCGATTTACCTGTTTTGATAAACCGTCATCTAAATTGGAAGATTGTTACAAAAACAATCCATCCACGTCAGACCCATCAATCCACCAATCATATGAAAACCTATTAGGCTCAAATGTTGAAGTTTCAGAAGATATTAACAATACCCAGCAAGAAGTGAGGACATCTTTAGGAACCGAAAAATACTTATAAGGCTTAAGGCAAACTCCTAGAAATTTGATTCAAAAACAAAGATATATATATGTTACGGTCAATGATGACAATTCGGCCATTGACGTCAATGACCATGCATTTTGGGCAATGTTGACATTTAAAATTACATGTGTGGTTTTTACATCATTGTCCGGGCAATGGCGTCAATGCCCAATACAGGGTGGGAAATGATGAAATTATTATTCTATACATTCCATCTGAAAGTAATATTTATTAAATGTGCTTTGCAATTAATACTAGCTGTTAAGAAATACTGAAAAATTAATTTTGTTAGAAAATATTAGTGATACGACCAAAGAAAATGAGAATACTCTTAGACAAGCAGAAGCTGAAAGCAGTGTTTTAGGAAGTCACGGTTACAAGCGTTGTCATTGCAAGGGTGGATGTAAAAATAATAAATTTGCGTGTCGTGCCAGCAAACAAATTTGGAATTCTAAGTGCCATGGGTCACTCCCGTGCCAGAATAAAAATAATTAATTTAATTAAAAAAATTTATTTAATTATTTTTTAATTTTTATTATTTTTGTTAATAAATGTTTATAATATTATATTATAATACAATGAATACAACATAGGTACGTAAATATCACTTGCCAGTTGGCTGTCAAAATTTAATTGCCGTTTTGCTGTTCTTTATATTAGTTATTCCATAATATCATCATTGCCCAATCCATTTTGGCCATTAACGTCATTGACCGGCCAAAGACGTAAATATTATAGTCAAATGAAAATATTTACATCATTGCCCACCGTTAACGGGCGTTGACGTCAATGGCCGGTCAATGACGTTAATGGCCAGGGTAAATGGGCATTGACGTCATGGCCCGACCATTGACGTCAATGCCCAATTTACGTCATTGACTGTAACATATATATATCCTGGAGCCGAGATCATAACGCCTTCTGAAATAATCCAGAAATTATCGGAAAAAAGAAAAAATTAGACCAGAAAAGAAAAGACAAGAAAGCCTTTGATTTAAAAGTCTTCGCACACCAGGGCAATGCTTATAAAGTATATCTTTTTATTATATTGTCTGATAAATAAAATTATATTCTTAAATGTTGTAAAGAATTCTTTTATTTGCACCTACCCTGGTATCATTTGTAGGCAGTTATATGAATAAATCAGGGCTAGGTCCCACTTTTCTATCAACTGGGTTCTACATTACAGGACAAATGAACTTAAAACGTAAATTTTTATCAACTAAAATTTACTTTTTAAAGTTAGTATTTTAACTCTTAACTTAACTATCAAAGGATAAAAAAAATTAACATATTTTTGAACTTTAAACCCTAACTAATGGTATTCTGGATTCCACTTGCCCCGCTGTGCTTTATACCAAAAGTAAAACTAAATTTTACATTTTCTACATTTATCAAATTTTACTATCAAATACTGTTACTAGCTACCAAATGATAGTTTTAGTAAGTATCAAAGAACTTTTGTGTTTTATTATAAAAAGAAGCAAATTATTTCGTAGAAGTTCGAGTTAGAGTTAGTGCTTAATTGGTACTTTTAAACAAACATTTTTCTATCTTTATATATAATGTACATATCATTAAATGTTCCATTTTCGCAAATGTAGTAATAAAACCAAATAATATAATATTTATATAATAATCCTTCTCCATGAATATTTGAGTGTCTGGATGTGACGTAATAAAATAAATCAAAGGTAATATTTATTATTAAGTATAAATTTGGAATCTATAAAAACTTCTTTCAGATAACTCTCAAGCTATGATGGGTAACTTTTCCTATAATATGTTCATAGGATAATCGTCAACTTAAATTTTGACAGGATATTTAAAATCCAAAACTGAAACATCAAAATTAAATAACCGAGCAAAGTTATTTATAACTATTGATAAGTTATTTATTGGTTAACAGTGGTAGCTCGTGATTTAAAAATGTGTGAGTTGCAATTTATCAATTTTATTATAATATAGGTTATTTATAATATAAAATTAAAATTTCAATGTAACAAGTTAATTAAACTAATAAAAATCAATATTGTTTTTAAAGCTTTCGGCGAAGGTTATCACTGTCGTCAGGAAATTTATTTATAAATAACTTTAATTTGTTTAAGTTTAATTAACTTGTTATATTGAAGTTTTAATTTATTAATTTTCACAAGTTAAAAATTTAAATATTGAAATATTTATATTATGCATACTGATTCAGATAATAAAAAAATATAAAAAAAAATTGAAAATTAAATATTCGAAATTGAAAATTGCAGGTATATTCCGAAATACAATTTGATATCAGCGCATATGAGCGAGTTATCACTTGATTTTACTTTAACATTTAATATTGGGATTAATAAAATTTGGTTTTTTGATGATTAATTTTATTAGCTTACATTAAATAATTGGAAATTTTATCTTCTTGTTTAACTCAACAGCGAAGTAAATTCAAATGCAAAATTAGTAAACTAACTGAAAAACCGAATGTAGCTAAGTAACAGCAGTTTTGTGTAACATGTTTTTTTTATTTTACGTTACGGTTGGAGGGTTTTCCTTACCATCTCAACCCATTATTTTAAATCATAATCAGACCTTTTATTTTAGAAATAAAAGCATAAAAAAACGGCAAGCAATTTTTGTTTTAACTTATAGTAAGGATAAAATTGAAATTTATCATGTTTACTTAGCTGTTAACTTTTGATTCGGTAATTTTCACAAGCTAATAATTTATGTTTTCAGAAATCAAAAACTGAAAATCGTAAACTGGTTTACAAAGAGGTACAAGGAAATGGCATACATATGTAATTTGCTATAAAAATAACACGTAACCTATCTGATGTGATAATAAAAAAGAATTTAACACAAAAGGATATCTGAATATAAAGTGAAATAATGACACACAACTAACTCCAGTATAAAGTGCATAATATGAATAACGCGATTATTCTTTGTGCTTTATTGTTCTTTTCAAAAGGTACTTTTAAAAATAAATGAAGTTTAAAACTTGAAATTGAGCGCGTTCTTAGTAACAGGGATATACCTACATAGACGTGCACGCAAATACATTGCATGTATAATTTAAATATAATAAACACGAACATGTAATTGAAAGTAAACTCTTCACGCAAACTCATATCGAATTTTAAACGAGGTTATCTTTTTAATTGTTACAATTTAGAAGGAATAATTTTTAAAATTCATATTTTTATTCTTTCAGTAGGTAATATGTAAAAACTTGTAATTTAAAAACATGAAGTAATAGCTATGTATAAATAAGTAAGTAATGCATGCAGCTCGAGGCAAAAATGTAATAAGTTTCATAAGAATATATTAATTTAACTTCGTCATTTTCTTCTAACCCAAAAATGTCCATTTTTCGATGTCTAACAAAAATTTGATATTGGGCCCCCACCCCTACTGCTGTTTCATTGTTTTACCCTTCAATTGCGTTCTAAAGAGCTTTTTGTAAATTAGCTGTTTTATCCGCCATTGATACTTAACGAAGTATATTACTAAACTGCGGTTGAATCCAATTTTCTTATATTCTTGTAAGACAGTTGTTTCTTTCCTGATTGTAAGCTATGTGAGCAAGAACTAGAAGCCAAGTAAGGGTGTAGATTTTATTACTGTAGAAATCAGTCGCATTGTGCAATTTAGCATTGAATCAGCATAACGAATGTGAGAGCTTTGTACCCGAACTAGAGTACTACTGTACCCTGCTGCGGAATATGCTAAAAATGCCAAAGCTGATAGCTGTTGAAACAAACGCACCAGTTAATTTCTGAATAATGTTATTTCTTGTTTTCAGTTTCATGCGCAAATTCATTCGGTTTGTAAGTAGAACAGTACTTCCACCGAGTTTAATATTTACAGAATTACCACAATCCTTGTTTGATAGATGAAAGATACATAGTTATCACTTCTTCTGATAATACAAAAGGTACTTCCATGAAAAAAATCTTACAATTACTATTATGTATTTTAAACAATATATTTTGCCGGATTGCCGGACTTGAATTTGGGAAAGGAATATCTAAAACACTGATTATTTTAAAACTTTGATGCCTAATGACTCCAAACTTTATATTAAATCTAAACTAGGTACCTAGCTACCCGAGATATATTAAAATGATTTGAATAGAATGTAAAACTAATCCACCAGGGTTTACGGCCTTTAAGTGGGTAGTAGAAAAAATAACAATTTAACGCAAACAACAAAAACTAAAAGCTTGTGCTTTTCACACTTAATTATATTGTCAAAATAGCCTAAATAAATTCAGGACAAATGACTGTCCACAAAGACTTCAAGCTTATTCCCAGACCGCTAGGATCAGATATTGTATCATTTACGAATAAACCGCTTTTATATTACATATAAACTAGCCAGACCGAATTACAAGGCAGTAGTAGTTACTTACTGACTAAAGATAAACAACGACCTGCTGGAATTCGTTTACATGGAATTCAAACCACGGCACATAAGCACCACTAACTTGACAGCAACTGGGAATGGAACTGATGTCTCTAGACTAGAGTATGAAGCACAAATCCCTATACACTACAGAAACTACTGTATATTAGCCACATCAGATAGGACCAACCTGTACCTTCTGTAATCGATATCAATTATGTTTAAAACTATAATCCACACTTGTTATACAATAATTAATATAGTTTGCTAGTTGCTACACATACCCCAAACCAACTAGAAGTATTTATAACTATCGCATTTGTAGTAATACCCACCTGAAACAAATAAATAAAATTAATACAGGATATTATCAAATATAGATTTTCTAAAAGTATTAAAACAATTATAGCCATCAACCAACCAGTATATTTTTGCTTTATTAAAATAAAAAGTTTAGTTTAACTTGAAAAGCATATAAAATATGTCGGTATGTTGAACAGATATGTTTGATATACATCTGGGTGCGTGAAGCACTTGCGTTTACTGGCAAAGGTTGTCCAGAAAACTTAATCAAGTTATGTTTCTAATTGTTTTAAAAAAATAAGTCAGAACCTTTCCGTAAAGCAACTACTTCGTTAACGGCGAGCGAGGGACAATGAGTTTTATTACAAGGTACAAGATAAAATATTAAAAATCATAAAATAAAAAATTGTATTTCCATTTTATGTGCACGAACATTTTAGTTACTAGCACGATTAGTTAAATTATCTGGTTTTTGATTGAATGAAACAAATAAAATTTAACATACGATAAAATCATCTAAGAAGCTCTTAATCTTAAAATTATGGTATTAAATACAAAATTTGTTTCAAAGTTCCTATTAGTTTGTGAAGTATCGCGGACACAAAGTTTGGCCTATTTTGCAGAGAGTAATTTTAGCCCTAGGAACTTCAAAATGTAGATTTTCATTAAAACCTCAACTTTTCTCTGCACGATTGCAATACACTTCATTGCAATTCCAAATATAAAAATAATCACAAAGACCTCCTACCGTAAATAGAATGTCAACAAAGTTCTTTGCTTTTTGTACAAAAATACTCAGAAACTTTGCAGTAAGATAAACAAGAAAAATAAACAAACAAAATCTACCTTACATATATATAGATTTGATATTATTGAAATCCAACTGTAAATCGTGATCCCGATGTTAATAATTTGATTTGTTCCACTAGAACGTTCATTAAGAAAAGTCGATGTAATTTCACTTATGACCTACACAGACCCCTTTGGGTAAATTTTACAATTTCGCAAAAATTCTACCCTACACTTGAAGATAATATAACAGCCCAGGACTGTGGTTGCCGAAAAGTAAGTATAAAGATCTGAAGCTTTCTGAAACTGCTTTAAAGAAAACTGTTTTAATGAAAATTAAAAATTATTTTTAATTTTAAAATTATTAAAAAATAAACAAAAACTATTTTGCAGATATAAACATTCTAAATTTTAACTTATTCGAATTCGCCCCATCTGGCGTTGCAAAATTACAAAATTTTCACGTAATAGTTTGGAACTTCTTGAAATTTTAAACAAATTTAGCTAGAGTATTATGTACATTAAATTATGACGCCACTTTTCCAGTTAGACTTTTGATGTTAAATTCTATAACAGCATTTCAACTAATTAATAAACTATGTTAAATAAACCTTTTCAACAACTTCTGCTTCTGTACAATGATTTTATGAAGTCGTCCATATATTTTATGTATTTTCTCCTGTTCTAGGTAACTCTACTTTACAATCTATGGAATTTTGTAGCCTTTTAGTAAGGCTGCCTTACCTATACATTATATCAATACATATAGTCGATACTTCACTCCATCTCATGCTGAAGTAGTTTTCAAGTATTGGATACTTGAGAGTTACTAATAATTAAGTATGTGAATCATTGCAATAATATTATCTGAAATATTGTTTATTTCAATATTATATTCAACAACATATAATATTGAATATAAATTTCAAATAAAATTGAAGAATCAATTTCGTATGTCTCTTTAAACTCTTAATGCACGTGCCCGTGTCAGACACGAGCGCGTCTTGCTGGCAATTTTGTATCCGCTCGACTGAGATACAAGGAACCATTATATACATACCTACTGAAGTACCAATAAAGGCGAAAGGTGCTTACCCAACTTCTACCATTTGGGTGAGCTTCCCCTGTGTACGCCACTGCTTGGAAGATTTATTAATAATAAATTTATTGTTATTTTTAAAGCTAAATTTTTGATTCTACTTCTATTTCCTGTAGCAGCTTGCATGTTTTTAATATCATTTAATTTTGTAGTTGACTGAATTGTAGCCCTGTAATATACGAGATCCCTATGTTAAGCCACAGAAAACAAAGCATACTCTACTATGTGGTTTAAAAGGTTTTTGCAATTAATTGCATTTGGTGCAAATGAATGTAGCTTGCCATGTTGTTTTTAAGGTCCAACCATGTGTCTGGTTATTTAACCCTACAAGGTAAATTACACCGTAATGTATTCTAAATTAAAACATAACGAATACGGTAGCTGCAGTCATAGGTCTGTCAAGAAGACTGTTTTTATATTTTAGTTAATTGAATAGTTTATCTAACGTAAGTACAATAATTAGAACTTTAAACACCTTCGGGATTACCCTGTGTATTATAGCCAGCCACTTTAAATCTAGTAGAATTCAGACGACCGCATTTATTTTATTCGAGCATGATATTCTAAAACGTGCATTTTCGTGAAAACCTCCTAATAGAGAAAAACCACAAATCCTCGAGTTATCAGAACTAAATGTGTAAACTCACGTATAATAAATAATTCATCATTAAATTTTAAATAAAAATCTCCCTAATATGGTAACTAATTTATTATTGACGATATGTTTATATATCCAACAATTAAATTAATTTAATTCGGATTGTGGGTAAAGTTCAGCATTAAATAGTACTAAGGAATTATTCCTAGTGAGATGTAAGTAAGCATGTCGCATCATTACGAAAGCAATACCAATATAATACATCTACATCAAATCACACTCACGACAAAATCAATTAAATTGATTTGCTATCTAATTCCCCTTATTTAAATGCTTCACAAATTAAATTGTACTGTTCTCATTATACGTAGTTTACTAAACTAACATAAACGGTTTAATTAAAATTTCAAAACGAAATTTATTAATTTACAAGGTAGCGAAGAATTTTTCTTCAATTGAACAATCTTCATATTGTCCAGTAGTCAGACTCAAGTTGTAAAGACAAACTTTATGGTGGACGATAGTCGTAAAAATCAAATTCGGGAAAAACGAATTATTTTTACAACAAATAAAATATAAAACCAGTTAATTAAACATTATTAAAAATCAAATGTAATTTTAAGCTTTCGGTTATTGCCAGAAAATTTAATTAACTTGTATTGAAATTTTACTTTATTATATTTTACAAGTTAAGAATTTATATGTTCAAGTAAAATATAAAGTAACGGTGTTGACAAAATTAATGGTGAAGATTGTAGCAAAATATATATAGGACAAACTGTTACGAGAATGGCATGTACTTTAGAATGCTATGAAATATTGCAGTCTGTTACTGGAGTTTGGCCAAATTAGAAAAGTTTTTATGCATATTGCATATGCATATTACATTAGTACATGCATGTTTGCGTTATGATAGCTTCGAAACGGTGAAGAACTATCACGATCGTACTTGGCATGGAACAGCCTTGCCCCGAAAAAGGGTTTTTGGCAAGAAAAGCAAAAACAACTAGCAAAATAAAATAATTCCTTAGAAGAGATTTTTTTCGTTTAAATATTTGTGACAAGAGCATATTATTTAGACCCTAATATAAAATAATAAATTACTACATAATTTATTATTTGTGGAAAAATAAAAAATTTCGTTTAAAAAATAAATGATTCGTTCTCAATATTTTAGATTTAAATAAAAATGGAAATCAGTTTGGTTTTATTAAAATGAAAATGGGAAATCGTTTGTACAAATCTACCATTTTTAAATATAAATTATTTTCCATTGTCAAGAGCATCTAAAAATTCTGAAACGTCACAATTTCCTATATAATTAATTTCATGAATTTACGATAGCTACGAGTACTTATATTATTTCTAAAAGCTTGTTTACATACTCATTTCCTTGACTACAGCCTTATACTGCACCAAGCACAATACTATAATCAATAGGATTCCTTATGTTTACAATGCGCAGTCGTCCTTTGAAATAATACTACATTAATTTAATTTACAGTAGAAAACAAAGGCATTAAAAGAACCAGAAGAAAAAGCAAATTCTAAGAATATTTAGTAGTGCTGGTATAAATTTTTCTGATGAAATCCTCGAAATGTATAGAGAAATAAATCCAGTGTGGGGTGCAAATGAAGAGACATACTGAGCAAATCAAATAATACGAGGATAGGAAATGCGTTCCTGTAACTCAGAGATAATACTCGAACGACCGACCACTCAACAATTGAAAAGCAACGTGTACTGAATTAACTGCTGATATAACTACTTTCATGATTTGAATAGTAAATATGTACTTCTGCTATTAATTTCAGTAACAACAAAAATCGATGCGGTGGCAAGCGACAAATAGAAGCCCACAAAAACTTCGAGTTTTAATAAAAATAATATACAGTGTGATTCAAAATCGATTTCGTAAAAGATAAAATTATATTATCCAAAAATCATCAAATAACATTTTCTTGTTATATA
Source organism: Cantharis flavilabris (assembly GCA_949152465.1). Taxonomy (NCBI): domain Eukaryota; kingdom Metazoa; phylum Arthropoda; class Insecta; order Coleoptera; family Cantharidae; genus Cantharis; species Cantharis flavilabris. The sequence continues at coordinate 25,441,043 of OX424439.1, forward strand.
ATTTTGTTTACTTGGCGTTTTCAGTTGCAAAAATGCTGTTTTAATTAATATTTTAAAACATTTTTAATTAATTCTAAAAATAGGGTTGCTCCGTGAAATTCTAAGCCATATATTCTTTTCAATTTCCAAATAAGTTAATTTTACTTAAACTTTTGATGTTTTTACAAAAAAAAAACAAAATAAAACATTTAGTTCACGTACAAAATATACTAATAGAATAATAAATTGATGGGGAATTGGCAAAAATTAACGTAAAATTACATTATATACTATGTAATTTTACATTAGTTATCTATATAAATGTTGCGGTTATTATTTACGTGCATAGGCTAACGTTAACTTTCGTGATTACTAATTACATAATGTAAATTTACAATAACTTTTTTCAGTGTACGGTAGGTACATAGCATTCGATAATATTGCATTAACGTCAGATATTTGTCTAAAGACTTGAGATACCAACCGCCACGCTATGCTGTATTACATTTTTATTCTTATAATGAATTTTAATAACGTAAATCGTACACATTTAAATCGTATTTAAATCGTATTGTACACTGATTCACTATAAAAATAAATATTGATTATTATTTAAATGATATGACAATACAATAAGAATAAATATGATGTTTCATAATGCAAATTAGCTTTGGGTGTACTAACTACTTAATAGAAATAATAGCATTGTGATTTTAACGTTTTAACTTTTAAAATGTACCGCATTAAAAAAAATATGTATTTTGCTTCTCTTCTTTCTTTTATTAAAATCTTTATTATCATTAAAATATTTCTATTTTTTTCTATTAAATTCCTTATTAAAATATTTAATTTTCTAAAGCAATTATGAATTTAAAAACGAGGAAAACCAACTAATTAATAAAACAGCCTAAACACCGACTATTACAATTTTATTGAATTAAATAATGTATTTCGGTATACCCCTTTTTTACGAGGAAACTATTAAATTATTCAATCTATCAATCAATGATTTGTCAAAAATTCGTAACATTACATTTTTCTTGTTTCAAATTATTGGTTAACTAATGGAGTTTGCAATACCGATATTGAGCAATGATAATTGACACAGAGGACAAATCTTTGCGTAGATTTATTCACTGGTCAAGTTTCCAATGCCAGGATTTTAGCATTGTTCGATAGCTTAGTTACCGATATTACACGAACTTTCTACTGGTATTGAAATCTCGTATTAGCTATACATGAGAGTCCATCTCTCGAGAGTCGGGAGAATTCCCTTGATAACGTACAAATAATGCGCATAATTGGATTAACAAGATTCTTTTGACTCTCTCTACATTTCAGTTAATAACTTAGTATAAGTTTTGCGATTCTTCTCGTTCTCTTTTAGCTGTTTTTTTTTAACTTTAATCGAGTTTTATATTAGCGTTTCCTGGATAAAATCCACTTAAGAGCCCTTCACACTATACGATTCTCGTGCGAGTTGTCGTAAGCAAATATTTTGTTCAGAACTTGTAAACCAAATCGTAAAAAATCTTACAATTAGGAAGGTTAACATCTAAAACCTTCTTCATCTACATTATTTAAATTGACATTTAAAATTTGAAATTTTATTGGATTAATAAATAATAATAATTAATTTTCTTCCTCCTCTTTTACTCAATCAAAGTTGGTTTTTTCTTGTACAAAATTCTGACAAACAGGTCGGCATTGGAGATGTTTGCTAAACAATTCACAAGTAACTGCTCATACGTTTTCAACAACCTTAACGAAAAGAGAACACTCTGCTTCAGGTCAATTAACGAAATTTTCTGCACTTCGTTTGCCTGACTGCAAGTTTAAACACAACAGCATTCAACGTCTAGCAAAAATTTAATTTGCAGTGTACTTCCTGTAAAAACGTAGACAATCAACTTTGAATTAGTTCCAGGAAGAAATTATTGATCAACAAAGTCACTAGTCAGTTTTGCATTGGAACACAGGCTTGGGGTATTCCCCGCAATTGGGTTTCTTTGAATCCAAAAAAATATAAAGTATGTTAGAAAAATAATCATCCATGAATAAATAAAAAATTATTTTATTTATGGAATTAATATTTGTTATATAAGAAATACTGTTTGTTATATATTTTAATTGTATGTTTGTTTTATATAAAAATAAAAATGTTCAATAGATATCATTTTTAATGTAATTAAACAGATTATATGATATTCCTATATGAAATAATTTTTACTTAAAACTTAATCAGTTTTTAACTAGTGAAAAACCACAAATATGAATATCATAATTTCAAAAATAGAATAAAACTATTTATATGGGAAAATAAAACATTAAAAAAACGAAACTTTGTACTGAAACACTAATAGAACTCGGATAATTCGAGTTAATATGGGGGGCAAAGAAGGTACATCGAATAATCAAATTATTATTGGGACAAAACGGTGAGGGTTACATACGCAAGAAAAGATTACGTAGTCGGCAGGATTATATTGGTGCATCGAATAATACGGAGATTATTTTAAGGTTCGGCTCGGTTGGCGCGGAAGATCAGATAACCAACCTTCAACCCTCGGATAATCTGGTTTCTACTGTATACTTTCCTCTACCACGTTAATGGGAAAGTAATTACTTTTCCTACCTAGTGAAAAACTACTGAACAACTAGCAAATATTTTGAAATCATTTATTATAAATGTTTGTCTAAAAATTCTTTTCAAAGTACCATTTCCAACCAGGAAATTTTCAAAAAATTTCTATTTTTGGTTTTGTAGAATTATGTAAATTGTTATCATAGCTTGTAATAACGAATTTGAAAAATATTTACAAATTTAATAATTTTAATTATTTTACAATAAACTGTAGTAAAACAATTTAGCATGGCAAATAGCATAGCAAATTTAATAAATTTGAAAAAAAAATAAATTTGATGCAATTTAAGTACTTCTTCCTACTTCTATCAAGTTTTTTAGGCGAAAAATATAAAACTATTAATTTTTTAGAGAATTGTCGAAAAACCAAATTTATTTAACAAGAAAATAGTAATATTATGATAAATATAAAAAGATATCACGGCAAAGCCATCATCTGAAAAGACGCCAACATTTGGTTTGAAAATTGTCTGCTGTTTTTCTTCTTTACTTTAGAGAACTATGTCTTCTATATCTGGTGGTACAAACTGCCATTATGGTGTAGCAAAAATATCTTTTTGGTGAACATTTTTTGCATTAATCTTACATTGTTAGTTTCAACTCTCTTAAAAAATTGAAATGAGTAGATAAATAACTTACACGTTTTATATTCTAATTCAAAAATTTGGAATTATAAAATAGGAAAAATATAATGTAAAAATGTTAAATATGGGCCCAATAATATAAACCTATGTTAATTTAATTGGCGTCGAGGGTCCATTAACCTTTTGGAGTTGAAGTGAGCTTAACAAATTAGGATCTTTTATCTACTTCCAGGGCTTAATTAACCTACAGGGTGCTACGTAACAAATTTAGAGAACCATTTTAATCTATAAGTTACTATTGCGACAAATTATATCAACCGACACTTCTTGACAAAAACAGATAATATTCATTAAATTTAGAAAATTTAAGATGAAATCGTCTTTTGTAGCAAATAAGTACACAGATAAAAAATATCTAATTTTATCGGCATTGTCGGATTACACAGTATGCTCTTCTTCAATTTAATTAAGTTGAGTGTTAATCCGTAATTTTTAATTAAGCTTCCTTATCTCTTCATTGAACAATGAAGCTTCTAAATTAAAAAAAATTTGACATTAAATTCTTTTAATATAATCACAATATAAATTAAAAGAACGAATTATAGCAATAAAATTCTCTTTTTAAGCTGCTGGCTCGAGTTCTTTACAAACTTCTTAATAAAATTCTAAGTAAGTACGTTTTATAAATGAAAAGGATCTTCTAATAATAATTTTTACACTATGAAACTTATCTAGTATAGAAAAAATTTGTAATTTATTGTAATTCATTTTTGGACATAAGTGGGTACATAAAGTAATGTATTCTCATTAATAACATTAAACATAAATGAATCGGTGAGAATCAGAGTGGTAAGTCGATAATTTTTGTAAGAAAAATTTATTTATACAGTCTAAGAAACCCTTAAAAATCTTAAATCGAAAAAAAATTGACTTACGCCACTCTGATTCTCACCGGCTCAAATAATTCCTCCTCATCTTTGTCACCATTTGAAAACCTCGTAAAAAATTGCAACTTATCGAAAAACCTTATTTTCCTATTTGACTTGAAAGCAACTTTTTTAATTTGACAAAGATTTTCACAAAGATTCTAAAAATATAAACTACTTAATGTCCACAACAGCAATAATAAATAATAGTAATATTACTACTTATTATTCAATTTGCAAAGCTTAAGTTTTCCGGCGTTCACTTGTTAAATTGATGATAAATACTTTTCAGTACTTTCGAAAGGAAATTCCATTTTAACAACAAAAGTTGGAAGAAAAGCCCCTGCAAAATAATAAAAGAAAGTGATTTATGCTCACTGCGATAGCATGCACGTTCATTGACCGAACCCCTTTACATTTATCAGTGTAACTCCGGAGTCCGGGACTGTTTGCTAGTGGTGTAGCTACACAAACATGCCTTCACTTTAATCCAGCACCTAGAATGTCAATGCACAAACTGTGTTTTCTATAAATAGTAGGTAGGGTATTATCATGCATGAGGCGGTCAGCACAAGTGGTTTAGTGAAGCAAAAATAAAATTTAAGTTTAGTCAAACTGACTGTCCATTGATCAAGAATGCGGCGAAGGAAATTACTTTTCATCCCTTATATGGGGTGTTCCGCAACTTAGTAATACGTTTTATTACAACTTTTGCATTCCCTAAGTTCTATCGCCGGTTGATGTGCACCCCTTGCCTACTAACTTGCAACTTTGGATATTACAACCAAACTTAAGGATAGGGGATGCCCCCTCCATATAAAAATGGTATTTTAAAAAATGAGGGAGATTTGCAAACTCTACATATAAGTTTGCGGTTTTGCAGTGTTTCATTAGAAACTATCCAGCTTAAAAAAAAAGTTGAACGTAATTAGGATGCTCAAGCATAAATTTTAGTTTAGTAAACCGAGAGAGATATCGTAGCTTAAAGTGGCGTCGCCCTATCGGTCAAGTTAAACATAACTGAGATGTCCGAGCATAAATGGTAGTTTAGTAATACGCAACTGGCGTATAGAAATTTAATTTAATCATACGAAAACATTTTGAAATAAATATTATGCTTCCCAATTTTTCTGTAATAACGTACTTATTAAAGTCGCCCTTCAAATTAGTCGTAATTCCATTAATTTGAACTCACACAATTACAAATTAATCAAGAAAATTGTGTAATATTTTTAGAACCACGTTATTATATAAAATTTTCTATTTGACCTTTTCAGAATCGATATTATCAATAAATTAATGTTCAGGAAGCATCTGCCCAACTTCAAAGGTATATTTTTCACGTAATTTTAAGCTGAAAACATGGGCGCTATTTACAAAATGTTTCATTTTATATTTTTATGGTTCTAATCTTTTTGAAGCGTTAAACGAAGTTGTCGATGAATTTGATTCAAGTTCATTAAATTGCTCCTATGGTTCCTTCATCAAACCTTGATATCACCCTCTATGAGAGCTTCGTAATCTCGTTTAACTCATCAAAGAAAGCTGCGAATTTAATTCTGTATTTATCCTACAAATTGTATTTCTTCTTCATTTGCCTCTTTTTAAGATTGCGTTTTTTGTTTTACATTTAAAAGAGATATGGGTTGTTTGGACTTTAATTTGAATTATTTTTCCAATAAAACGATTTTAAAATAAACATTTGTGTATTTTATTGGGTTATCGCCGTTCATCTAACTGCAAACGCAAATTGGAGATGAATTTCATCCTAAATATTTTAAACGGTAAGGGATGTCTAAATAATACCATTAGAAGTTAAATGAATTCGATTTACGTAAGTGTTTCAAATTTTCATATTATTCGATTGTAACTTTATAAAACGTGCGATTCAAAAACAAAAAAAAACCTAAACAGGTTAGTGGTGATATCGGCATTAAATTAAATTCTAGTTAATTTTAATAAATTTTCTCGAAAAACCTGTTTATCGACGGCGACGTTACATGAAATCATAAGTAGTATATCGTAAGGGAAAATTCTGAGCTTACGATTTTACTTTGAAAAATCGAAACTTTGCTCGCGGCGCTATTTGAGGTTCAACTACAAATATTTAAAATGTTCTTTACTCTCGATTTGATTTTGCTAATTTGGTTCTGTAGCCTTGGGAGAGCTTTGTTTAGATCGAGAACTTACAATTGGATTTCAAAAATTAAAACGCCATTATAAAACGTATACGTCAGTTGATCTAAATTCTAAAATATTAATATGCCCACAATACCAATTGACTTTGGAATTCTTCAGAAATTATTCGTATCCCGAATTTTGTTCGACTTAGAATTTTATTCGACATACATTTGTTCGACAGTATTTTAAATTAGAATGGTATATTAATAAATTGTATAAATTATAAGTACTAGTACAACGTAATTTATTTACAAGAAATATTTTTTATTCTAAAAATCCCTTTCCTTTTTAAGACTTTTACAGACGTAAATACATGTTCAAGGATTTATAAGTGTAATTAAGTTAATGAGCTTAAAATGAAATTTTAAAATTTTGGAAATTCAATTTCTGAATAAACAAATCAGATTCAGCTAGCAAGATTTGTAAAAAGATTACCATAAGATTATTCTAAATATGGTTCTCGTCTTAGCATGTTTCCTATAGAAATGTAATAAATAAATTACCAGTATGCCAATATAATTTAAAATACCGTCGAACAAATATACGTCGTATAAAATTCCGTGTCGAACATACATATGCAGTCGATTAACTGTTTGTCGAACAAATTTTGACGAACAAAATTCCTAGAATCAAAATTATTGTTGGAAAAAAAGACACTATGACTAAAATTAGAGAAAAAAAAATTTGTGAGAATTTCATAATATGTAGGTAGTACATTATATCTTTTGATAATCTTTTAAATTACAAATCATTTAAAAATTTTAAACTGAAATTATTCACTTCCAGGTTGAGATTACTGTTAAAGGCGGGTTCACAATTATTGATCTGTGACAGTAACAAGAGCAGAATTTCGCAAGCCTAAACAGTCAGAAAAAGAAAGTGTTTTAAAAATTTTAATTTAGATAATAGCTGTCGTTAACGGTTTTATTGTGAACCGGTGATTCATTTTGTTCTTGCTCCCGTTCCAGTTTCTGTTCTCGTTACTGGAGGACATACCAATTGTGAACCTACCTTAAGTAAACGAGAAATTAGTAATCAAAAATATGTATACCTTGAAATAAGATCTAACTGAGTGTTCGTTTTTCGAAAAATTATATTAAATGCGAAACCACACGTTTAGAACGAATTGAAATGTATTGATACAATAATTTTTATCGATTGGGCAAAAAGTTTAAAAAAATTGTTAATGACGTATTGGTATGTTGTTTTGGTTTACGAGCAATGTAAGATGAGCAAGACAACGGGTTATATGCAAGTTGCAATAAAATCTGTGTTTTTGTTTGGTAAAATATGTTTACTTCTGTATGCAAGAGATTATTGATGCAGTGGGTGAGTGACCTTATCGTTGACCATGTGGTCGGTCAATAAGACTGCCTTTAGCTAATGCAACACCAACACACAACTTAAGTAACACTGCTATTTACTCTGTCAACTTCAATTTGAAAAACAGTTTTCTAAGCATACAATTACAGCCCTCAGCCTAACGCTTGCTTTCTTACCACTCATTAGCAGCCGGCAACATTTTGTTATTATATTTTTAATCATAAATGAATTTTATGTTTCTCAAGTTTATGCTTCAAGTTGCTAATTTTTGTGATTACTTTATTTGAATTTTATAAAAGCACTACAAATTATAATAAATATGCTTTATCTAGCCCTAGTCACAACTCGTAAACTTAAAGAAAAAATCGGATGTGGCCATGCCCATAACTTTATCATACTTTTAAATAACAAAAATATAAAGAAATAGGATATTTACACGATTTTTGATTAATACTTTTTGATTATTATTATGGAGCAGAATATAATAAAAAAATAAAATTAAAAAAAAAAATTTTTAAATTAAAAATAAAAAATTTGAAAATAGAATATATGTATTTACAAAAATATGATATTTACACGATAATTGATTAATACTTTTTTAATATTATTACAGAGAAGAATTTAATAAAAAAATAAAATTTGAAAAAAAGAAAAAAATTATTTTTTAATTTACAAAATATTTTTTTTGCGTTTCCGTGTACCGATTTTAACCAAAATCTAATCAGTTCTAAGTCTCAATATATATGTACTAAATACGAAATTTTGATAAAAAAATTCCTGTTACTTTTTGAGGTAGACCGCACACAAAATTTGACCACATGATGATTTTCCGATTCTGGGACCCTAATATGCCTAAATTCATCAAAATCTCAATTTTTGTTTCTGCACGATAATTTTTTCATACTTTGTATGATAAAGTAAAAAGCCAAATACAAAACTAAAAGTTTTATTTCAAATTGGTTGCGAAAAATTTTGAAAATCTAAAAAGTTCTATAAAATTTAGAATTTATGTACGTTGTCTACGGTAAGCATATCGTATTAAATTTAAAGCTGGTAAAGTAAACGCAAAATAATAATGAAATTATTCGGATCCAAATGCTTTTGACTCGAAGGTTTGTATTGTATTCAATGCTCGGTTTATCAACTTTTAATTTAATAACAGCGTGAATTGGTGATTCGTAAGTATGCTTCCAAACAGGGCCGGTGAAACCGTGAATTTTTACCCTCGTGATATTTTACCCCGGGGTAAATTTTCACTAGGGTATATTTATCAATGAGGTAAAATTTCACAGACGTCAAAAATTATTCTGAATCAAAAACCAAAGCAAAAACTTAAATTAGGTGGACTATTAAGAATATTTTTTAATAAATTAAAAAAAAAATTGTTCAAATAAAATTATTCATATCAATTGAAGATCAACTCTCCTCTTTGTGTCTTTTCATGTGGTCCTTTATCTTTGGCTAGTTGTTTACCTTAACTACGATCTCAAAATGATTTCCATTTTTATGGTTTAAATACAAAGCTGGCTTCTGGTAATCGGGTTCGTTTAATAATTGCAGTATACTGGGAAAACGTATCCAACCGAAATATTTATTATTATTTGTGGAAGTGTATGAATACAAATCCGATCCAATAAATAGCTCAACTTCTGTTGCCCATACTGTATCACTTCTCATTCGACTGTTTTCTAAGTAGTAATTGGTAGTTTCAGAAAAATTATCAACTTCAGTTTTTCTTTCCGCCATAAAACTTGTAATTTTTTGTCTCATTTTCACTATATATTTCACTAGGGAATTTTTACCCCCTAAAGAATTTTTACAGGGGTAAAATTTATCTAGGGATATTTTACCGGGGGTAAAATTTCGCTAGGGATATTTTACCGGGAATAATATTTTACTAGGGATATATTACCCCCTAAAGAATTTTTAAAAGGGGTAAAATTTCTAGGGGTAAATTAATTCACGTTGACACCGGCATCTTTTCGATTTGCCGTATGGTGCTCACATAATATTATGTAATGTTAACAGTTAAAATTATGGCATTCCCTAGAAAAAACGCGAAAAAGCTAAAAAAAAAATGTCGTCACGTATGCCGCAATACCTCCAATCATCGGTACACCAAATTTTAACGGAAGTGGCCATGTGGCCGAAGGCTTTTTTCACACAATTCCCAATGTCTCCGTACTTAAGGTTTTTCACCAATACCACATAATTTTTTTGTTTTTGAAAAAAGAGTTCTTCGTTTTTATCTTCACAAAAAAGGTTCTAAGTACCGCCCGACAAAAGTAAATTCTTCTGTAATGTACTATGTTAAAAAAAGCTACTGCCAAACTTGCGAAGTGAATGTCACGTCATATAATAATTATTAAAATTTTCGAATTAGGTATGTCATATTTTACAAGCCATCTAACAAATTTTCGCAAAAAATAAATAAATTAAGGTTTCAGTTAATATTTTATGTAATTTTCTTTCTTTTACATTTGGCTTAATTGTTTTCTCACCAATACTTGTATTTTAAAACCTCGATCACCTCACAAAATTTGATCTTAATTTATTATACAGTTCCGGAGATAAGATAACATTTTCATTTTTTTAAATTTATTTTATTGTGGTAGCCCTGGCAAAGATTTCTCTGGCAAAAACTTATTTTCACAGCTAAAGCCCGCCTGCCATATGTCCAAAAAGTTTGATTGCCATCGACGCAGAAATGCCGAAAAAAATCGAGGGACAACGACTTTTTTCAAGATTTCGCAAAAAAAAGTAATCTTTTTTTTTCATGTTGAATTCCTGGTTTTTATCAAATGGTTCTATATGCTGCCAAGTTCTGTGGAAGCAATGTTCTGTGGAAGCAATGTTCCTACATACAAAATTTGATTGAAATCCCAGTACTTGATGAGTTATTCACTCTTGTAGTTTCAACTTTGACAGCTTACAATTTTTGACAGATGACAGACAGAAAGTTAATTTTACCTATTCTGGATAAAACTTTTCAAGGTCTTTAAAATAACCTATCACAAGTAAAATTTGTTTTTAAAAATCTTGTGTTATTTTCTTGTAGTGGTACTCCTGATTGACAAATCGCGACGAAAACCTTATTTTCACCTTTCTACCGTGAACCCTACTACCATACCAAATTTGGTCGTGATTGGTTGAACGGTTTAGGAATAAAGCGAGAGACAAAATTTGACCACCGACAGACCCACAAAAAATTTTTTTTAATTTTTTGCAAATCTTTACGTTTCTGAACACGGTGATCTCGAAAATGTAAAAAAAAAATTTGAAATTTTTTTTCGATTACCTTACCTCCAAAAAAAATTTTTTTTTTTTATTGGAGGTAAAAAAAAAGCTCATTGGCAAATTGCGAGGAACAAAATCGTTGGCAATTTCACGTAAAATTATTTACTGTTTTGTAATTTCCCGTGTCGTGCTCACAATCCGTGGTGTGGTGCCCGAGCACTCAAGCAACACAACTAAATTTACTTAAGCAAATAAGAAACTCCTGTTTATAAATTTTTTTACTGATTTTGACGCGAGGTAAAATTTTGAATACAGATTATGAAATACTGTCTCCCAGAAAATGTATGTATTGATCGGCGCCATATTTGTTCATGTCAACAAAAATTTCTGTCAAAACTTTCGGAACCTTATAAATTATAATTAACAATTTTTTATTATTGGAAAAAAACACTTCATTACAGGACCCTGTCAGAACAAAAAATAAATATCTTTAATAAAAATGTTTGCAATACCCAGGGGTCTTTTTTTATAGTGGAAACTTATTTTGTCACGCCAAAATTAGAAAAATATACTAAAGAAACGAATGTGAGAAAGCTAGTAATAATAATATATAGAACTCTAAATATTATTTCTTGTAATTTTTATATATTTCGTGGTGTGCTGTAATACTGCTTACCATCCAAACTTATTACTTTCTTTGCTTTCCTTACACGAAAGGACACTAACAAAGAAAATAAAAAACTTGACAATTTTATCACAGAACTCAAATTAAGTCTATTTTATATAATGTATAGCATATCAATATATATCGTGCTCTTCGGCTGGGCTAATCTTTTAGTATATAAATCAACTAAGAACTATTTTCAGTACGTTGTGAACAAGATACTTTGAATTCCATTTTCCATCCAACTGCAACGTTTAGTAATCTATTTAATTAAAATTCTTGAATCATCTAAATTTTAGCAGCAGATAGGTATTATCGTCTAGGTATTTCGTATCTGGATCCTTTAGAGATTTCCCAACCAGAGTCGTACTACTATTAGTGTGTAACGTAATAACAATATTTAAATAATGATTTTTTTTAATTCTACGCACCTTCAACTTCAAATCCTACTAACGAGGAGAAACCCTAAAGTGAAACTCTAAGATCAGGACAAGCTTCGGTAGTTGAAATTAAGTGAAATTAACTGAAATTAAGTGAACACCTGTTTTTTAATATACAGCAATAGTTTATTCTTGCAGTATGCCATGATGTAAAGGTAGCAAAATATAGCATGTTTAGCATCATATTCGGGAAGGTATAAAAAATCCGGAGAAAAAAGCAATGCACTTGGGGACGCGTTACCTATAGAAAAGCGGCAAACTTCAAGACGATTGAAGCACCGACAATTTTTGTCATTTTTTGGCTAGTGAATGTCGTTGAACATTGTGCTACAAACTGGGTGTGTTCTTACAATAGTAAGTAAGATTCCTAAATTATACATCTTTAATTACCTATTTGTGTTTAACGCAAATTAGTGCACCATTACGAGACACAGATCATTTTATTTGCAAATATTATTTGTTAGTAAATTTGTTAAGCTGAAACTGTATACTATTGTAAACTCTCTACTTTAAAAGCGCACTGCTTTGGAGTTGTGAACAAATTCAAGCGGTATTAATCAAGTATTGCATGTAGTTACATATTTTTTTTGTAGGTATATTAAATCGTGATTGGCAATTACTAGCAAATCAAGGATATTATACAATACCAATCACAAAAATATGTTACATGTCATGCACTTAAATATGATGTATGATCCGAAGTGTTAGGCGTATAACCATTCTGTTTGTTTGTGAAGTTTCGTTTACATCTCAAATTTCCTATAACTTTTCGAAACAAAAAAAAAGCGGAACTTTGCAGTAAGGCCAAATCTGAGTATGTACTTATTTTATTTTGGCGAGTTATTATTTTAATCCCGCGCCAGTATGAAAACTCTATTTTACTCTATTTTGAACCCCAAGGTTTAAATGATTACAAAAGTAACCATCTAGTATTTGCGTTAGTAATATTTTCATTTCAAGAATATACCAATCTTTTATTTTGTATGTGGTTGTAACGTACATTCAGTTCCTCCTTAACACTCACTCGTTTAATCTACGCTCGGTTGCAATTCGAGATATCATCGAAGAATAATCATACCACTTGTTATACTATAGCTCAAAATTATTTCTATTCACTTCATAAGTTTGTATACAATACTTCAATGAAAAGAAATAACGAATACTTTCTTCAATAGCGGACTTTTTTAAACGTACTTTTACAGAAATTATATATTAGATTTTTAAATAAATATGTTTTAAACTTGAAAAAACACTTTTGAGTAACAAAGTTATCGACCATCTTTTTATTAAGTAAATGAAGTGCCTATTCAATTATTTTGCAACAATAAAAATTTAAGTATATGCTACAAATTTGATCAATCTAAAAAATTATTATTATAAATAACCGTTTTCATCCATCTCAATTATTATTAAATTCAATTACATTATATATTATTATTTTATAAAATTTGGAATTTGTACTCTTGAACCGAAACTTGATTCATAACATAAAGAGTTTTGAAAATGTTTTTAATAAATTTAAGTTTATTTAAAAAAAGAATTATATAATAAATCAACTTCCAGTCCTGACGAGGCTTAAAGTTGAACGTAGACAATACACAATTCAGTTTTATTAACCAAAAGTCCAAATAAAAAAAAATGTTTTGAAAACCAATAAATTTAATAATATTTTCAATTATTCCTGATGAAACTGCAAATCCTGCAAGCACTGTGTTTCCATATGAAGCACCTCTTCTAAATTATACACATTTTTAGAAGCACTAGAAAAATAATCAATTAGGATAGATAATTGTAGTCCAATAAAGGCCTAATCTGATTCTTATGAATTATGAAATAAATAATTTCCTGTCCGTTTTTAATATTTCAAATAATAGTAAATAATTTTATAATTGTTAATGTTTGCACATTAACTGGTCAGCTTTTTATACAACAATTTGAATTGTAAAGGTTACATTTTACTACGTTTAAAGTAAACCTCACTCTAAAATTATGTTCTGTTAGTTAGACTTTTTATACTGGCGGTAGGCTCCTTGAACTTTTGAAGTCCTAACATTAAGCCCCCACAAAAGTAGGCAAACTTACGTTGTCATTAAAAATTTTTTAACATAATGTCGAAGTTCACAATGCCAAGTTGTAAAATCTAACATGGTAGTGTATAACAATTGAACCATTTATATATTAGCTAAACATTTATTTTAATAAAACTCACAAGTTTTGTGTACATACTGTGCACATCTTCAGGGCAACATCTTATGTTACACCAAAATGAACAATGTCACTCTACATTATTAAACTCAGCAAAAACTAAATATCAAAATGAAATAGATGTAAATGCATTTTTGGGTCGTAGAGATCTAAATTATGCAGATCTATCATGAACGAGAGATACTTCTCTCACAATTTGTTATTAAAAAGGTAACACTGGGCTACTGCAGAATTAGCATCCCCAGTCAAAACCATACATACAGATGGCCTAGCCATAGGTAGTAACCCCGCGTTACTCATTTGATAACGTATTTTGTAAAGAGTATCTATCTTTCATGATAGATCTTTACAACCGAAAATCCGAAACATGCTTGTTCGAATTAAATATCAAAAGTTGTCCAACTATTATAGACAAATCCAAATTACCAAAAATTCAAAATAGTAGATTACGTATCTAGTTTAGGAAAGTGTCATTTTACTGCTGCATGAGTAGGCATGTTTCATCGCGAGCCGTAAGGCGAGCGATGAAAGCCTACGAGTTCAGTAAAATCACTTTCTTAAACATATTGCGTACACTATTTTTTCGCATCTTAGACAGAAATGTGAAAAAAATTAAAAAATTGTTATTTTAAAATTGTGTTTGTCAAAAATATTATGTATGACAACTCTAAAAAATAATTAATTTTATTTAAAAAAAAATTTAGAAGGTTGCTTAACATAGCAACATAAAACAATATTATATTGTTTAGTAAATAAACATCACAAATAATAATTTTTAATTTTGCAAACATGAATACAGTTTATGTAAATGAAGAATATTCAGATATTTTAAAAGCAGCTTTAGAGGCATCTTCAAACTTACTCCCTGCAAAATCAAGGGATAGGTACGAGAAGCTATACGATATTTTGCGAATGGAGAATAAATAAGCAAGCACATGGAGTTGATGAAAATGTTATGCTAGCTTACTTTTTTGAAAAGGTTAGTCTTAAAATAAGTTATTGCATATGTTCCATACTTATATGTCGTATTATTACAGTCCAAGTCTCTAAAAGCTTCTACATTGTGGGCTCTTTATTCCATGATTAAGAGTACAGTACAAATAAATGAAAATGTGGATATTTCAAAATATGCAAAGCTAATTGCATTTTTGAAACGACAAAATGATGGATATTATGCCAAAAAATCAAAGATTTTGACAATGGAGAACGTAATTAAACCAATTTGTAACTTCATTTTCTGATTTGCAGTCAGTGGCACCTGGTAATTTACAATCAAGCGGTATATTGTTTACTAACATGAACAATTGTACATTCAACATTTATCATAAAAATTTCAAAGAATAATTGTAACGTTGTGTACCAATGTATTTGAAGAAAATAAAATTTATTATGCAGTAATGTGTTTCTGTGCAGTAATGTGTTGCTATGCAGGAATCTACCACATTTCTGAATGATTTAACTTTCAGTAACGTACTACATTTCTGTCTAGTATGCGAAAAACTATTTTTCACTATTGTTTTTGTTTTTGTTCGGAAAGAAGTTTTTACTTCGTATATTATTATAAATTCAGGTTTTCCTTACTTCTTATTCAAACTAATGAGCAAACATAATAGTCGTACTAAACGATTTAAGCATCGCTTAAAAATTTAAATATAAGTGCTGCAAATTGAGATTAATAATAATTTAAATAACACTGGTAAACAAAATTGTAACTTTGTCGTGCCACATGGATTTTTATGCTATTTTTTACTTGAATAGGTGGTTGGCAGTAAAAACAAACATAAAAAAAATTTTGTTTACCAAGAATTTTATTCTCTTAAGTAATTTAAATTATTTTAAAAAACAAAAATGTAAAAAAGTTTTATTAGATTTTCTAGCTCCTGGTTGATTCCTTTTGATAACGTTTTTCCAGCTCAGAAATGTTCTGATGGACCTTTCTCCGTGCTCATCGCTCACAGCCCCCAAATTCTGAGGAACAAAATCCAAGTGTGACTGTAAAAAACTAATCTTGAGTGACATGTTGCAACAACATTCTCAAAACATTTCCATGCTGGTTTTTCTAAATCTCTCAATTTTTCTTCGAATACCGGATCTTTTATTAACTTCCTAATTTGAGGTCCTAAGAAAATATCCTCTTTTATCTTTGAATTACTTATTTTGGGGAATTTCTCTTTTAGATACAAAAATCCACTCTCATTGCGATCCATTGCCTTTACAAAATTTTTGATCAGGCCTAATTTGATATGTAATGGCGAAAGAAGTACTTTGGATGGCTCTACAAGAGGTAAATACTACACATATTTTTGTCCAGGAATTGTTCATATTTTTTTATAATAGTGGTTTGTTCTGTCTCGATTGTCCCATTCACATAAAATGCAGCAAAATTTAGTATAACCGGGGCCGTATATAACGGGGTGGTTTTGGGGGTTCAAACCCCTCCCATGGGTTAAGTAATTATATATAATTACTACATTACAAGAATTAATTTAAAATACGGGCATATGCCAACCTTTTTTAATTCCATACCCCCCTCCCCCGTCAATGACCAATGACAAACTACGGTCCTGAGCATAGCCCAGCTAAAGTCCGAATAATATGGCAACAACTATTAAATCGCCACAGATTTTGAAAGAATATACGAGTAGTAGGTATGTACTGTACTTGATTTTTTCAAGTAATAAATTCATGTTTTCATAAGTTTCTTTCATATTAGCGCATAGGGCCAGATGCACAGAATGAAGTATATTTTCGTTATGCGGTAACAATGCTTTTAGACTTGTTTTAGAAGAGTCAATGAATAAACGCCACTATAATTTATTTTAGAAAAAATACAGCGTTTTATCGTGAAATTTATTTTGTGCCTTCAATTTTGTAAGTCAGTGTAAGTATTACCATATCACAAGAAAACAAAACAACTGCAGTTTAATAATGAAGGTAGGTAGCTAAAACAGTATTAGCTATCAAACTTCGTGTGGCATGACTAGTGTTGACCAGTGTAATCATTAAATAAATAGAGTAACGTGAGCACTTTTAACGCTACCGTTAGGGTGATCTTGGTTAGGTCAGAGGTGTGTTTGAAGCTTGAAGATATCGGGCAAGCCCTGTAGTGTGCGGAAAATTAAGAAGATCTTAACAAGTCTAACGCTTTGCCAAATTGCCAAAATTTTACATTGCCATGAATTCTTAAAATGAAAATAATCTACATTTGTCAGTTGAGTTATATTGTGTTTAAAGTATATAGTTCAAGAGAGGTTGAAAAAAGATCCAATTTTAAAATTCTTAAGCTTAAATATTGATAATAGACTGTTTCTCTTATTGGTCGTTTTGAGAGGTGATATTGACATCGATGCATTTCTCTTATCTATGGACAAATATTTTCTAGACTATCCTACGATATCTGTTTTTGGGGTTCTTCTACAATGCTGAAAGATGATTTCATTGTACAGAAGAGAATTGTTAGGTGTATTATGAGTCCAGATAGTCATGACTCGTGTAGACCAATGTAGGGTTAAAAGTGCTTTTTTTAGGCGGGGCGTTGGAGCTTTTTTCCGAAATTAATTCTTTATTAAAGATTTAGAAAATATTTATCAGTTTACTTTTTTATTTTGGAAAGATGTCAAGATGTATTTTCCATCTTTTCTGTTTATAATAAAAACGATTTTCTTAAATTTTTTTTAAACTTTTCTTAAAATTGTGGATTAACTTAAATTACTTCTGAATACCATCACAATTATACCTAAATAAAATAGTTATTTAAGTTACTAGAGATGTAAGTAAGCTATTGCCTTCCAATAGATAAATACAGATAGCCATTACCTACAGTGTTGCTTATTTAAAATTAATTTTTGTTTTCGTTATTTTTACTTTTTAAGATTGTTGCTTAATACCAACAATAAATGATACTTATTGTTATTATTTTATAATATTATATATTTACATTCATATAAACTAAAATGAAACTATAGATAGACATAATCATTAATGGATGAAATATTCAACGAAAACTTCATTGGGGCTATTAAATTCCGTCATCAAAATAATTTGACAAACAAATACTATGAATAACTTACAGACGTTGTAGGATAAACTATGGTTAAATTACGTTAATTGCAATTTGCGAACATAACTTCCCTAATAATTACATTATGCAAATCACTCTCTTTCTTGGCGTGATGTTATTTAATTTAATCGTACCAGAACGAACCCAAGCTGTAACATGTATTTAGGTTTTTTTCGTCTTGCAGGATTGAATATTACAAACAAGCCACAAAAAGCACTTTTCCCCCAAATAAAGCATGCATTTGTAATTCATGTTTACTACAAAAAAAGAATTATTATATTACTTCTTCTTCTTCTTTTTTCTAGGATTATTATCTTGTTTTCAACCAATGTTTTATTATTGTATAAGCTATCTCGCCATCTTTTCCTGGGAAAAGATAATAATTATTATAAAAAAATAATAATTAACATTACCTTCATTACTAAATAATTTTGGTTTTTAACATTTGTTATATTATGTAACATACAGTCGTGCTCAAATGTAGTCGGCCACCCTAAGATTTTGTCATAAGTATTAAGCCGTTCCGAATTTATAAAGGAATGCTACATATACATATACCTGACACCCTTTAATGAGATTAAAATTTAATTTCCACCAAAGGGCGGTAAAATAAGGTACATTTTTGAAATAATGTAAATTTTTAATATTACGGTTTACATGTACCTGTCGATAACGGTATTGTTATTTAATCTAAAGGGTGAAATTTTTAGAAATTTAACTTTTAGTTTAATATTGTGAAGTGATAGCAACAACATCATGCCAAAACGGCCGCATTTAAGTGTTGCTCTTCGGAGTCAGATTGTCTTTTTGGATTCGACAGGTATGTCTTCAAAAGATTTAACACGTGATCTAAGGGCGCAATGTGGGGTCGAGATATCGTCTCAAACAGTTAGACGGCGGTTGAAGGAAAAGGGGCTACACGGTCGCAAAGCTCGAAAGAAGCCCCTTTTGACTGAGCAGCACATTAAAAAACGACTTCAATTTGCAAGAAATTACAAAAAGTGGAATGTTGCCGACTGGGCAAAGGTAATTTGGTCAGACGAAAGCAACATAGAGGTACGTATTTTATAATGTTTTTACATAATATTTTTGTATAATTGGACCTTAAACACTTATTTTAGTTATTTTTATTAATCATTAATATTTAATATTAATTTTGATTGTTACTTTCCAGCTTTTTCGTCAGCCTGGATCCACCTATGTAAGGAGAAGGTTGGGGGAAGAGTTTGACCCTGCTTGCGTTGTGCCCACTGTTAAATTTGGGGGCGGCAGTATTATGATTTGGGGCTCAATGTCGGCCAGGGGCGTCGGCGAAGTGAAAATCTGCGAAGGGAGGATGAACTCGGACACCTACATCGAGACTTTACAGGACCATTTAGAGGCTACAATAGTAAAATTATTTGAGGAAGATAACCCAAAATATATTTTTCAGCAGGACAATGCACCATGCCATTCTTCAAAAAAAAACAAAGCGATGGTTTACAGAAAATCAAATTCCCATTTTGGATTGGCCGCCACAAAGTCTTGACCTGTCCCCCATTGAAAATTTATAGGAGATATTGAAGAAGAGGGTTGCCCGTTATAAAACTCCAACAAAAGAGGCATTAAAGCAGGCAATATTTGAAGAATGGGCAAAAATTACCCCTGATGTGTGCTACAAATTAGTAGCTACAATGCCTAATCGCATTAAAAGCGTCCTTAAGGCAAAAGGTGGTGCCACCAAATATTAAAAATGATTAATAAAAACATATTTTCAATTTATATTCGTAATTAGTTTTATTAAAGAGCCTTCCAAATTCATAAAACTTAAAAATCTATAGGTGGCCGACTACATTTGAGCACGACTCGACTGTACATTTATATTAATAAAAATTAATATAAATTTATATAGTAGTAATTATCATAATGATGCAATGGGATTGAGTTTTTTTTGTGATAGATTCTGCCTATTATGTCATGAATTGAGATATAATTTACGATTTAATTTCTTTTCAATGTAATTGCAATGGAAAATTTGTAGCATGAAAACTGTTTATAAATCAAAATTTAAACTGAAAACGCACAGCTAAACATTTTATGCGTAATAGGTCTCCTGCTAATAATTACTGTACTGAATATTTAAATAGTTATGTTTCATTACAGAAAGTAATGAACTTCAACAAAGAACAAATTGCTATATCATTTATTCAAAATTTTGCTAATTCAAAATAAAAGCAAAAAGCTATGAAAGCAAAAATATAACGCTCATTAGTTATTCTTGAAATAGGAAATTTATAATAAAAAATAAAACACAAAATAATAAAATGAGAGTTAATTTGGATTTTGTACAAAACAATAAATGCTAATGCATAGAGGCTAGTCGGACTACATTTTAATTCTAATTAATTGTGTGGGAATCCTCCAATAAAACAAGCCTCTTCTAATTTAAACTCCATATTATGACCGATTTTATCGATAATGTACTAATAATTTATAATGTAACTAATTTATAATCAGAAATCTTATATATTACACCTTTGCATTGTTCTTGTGATAAGTCAGCATCGTCATTAAACTATTTTCAATAGAGAGATCTGATGAGCTAGATTTTTTAGGTTACTCGGCTGTCAAATGTCTGGTTTAGTATTCCATACACAAAAAATATAAAACCTAAATCGCCACGTTTTCTAATAAAAAGCTAGTGCTAATTCATACCAAGCGTTGCACAAAAGTAATATGAGATAAACGAATTTTTGGTCTAAACAAATATTTGTATCGATTTGATTGCACCAAGTGACAACTATTTTGTTGCAGACTATCAGCTCTCTCTGCTCTATTAGCAATAAAACCAATAAGTTAAAAAAAACTAAGGAATTGAAAATATTTTTCACAAATAATCCATTTTTATATAAAACCTTTTTCAGTGGACTCTGTCAAGTTGAGAGAACATTTGACCTAGACAGTGATAGTGCAAGTGGCAGACGAATTTTAATGTTAAATATGTTTTGCAATAGAATATTTAATAGAAACAACGACAGTTAGTAAGTGACAACTTAATTTGGTCGACGTAGGTACAACCAGTAAAAAATCTGATGTGACAACACATGACTTTCTCGTTTACTAGGTTTAACTTACGGACCAATTTGGATTAGTTAGAATCATGTTTGACCAAATTATTCATAAATCAACGGGTAAAATAGAGTTATCGACCAAAATTTAATTAACTCTTTACACGGCTGCTTAAAGCTAGTGTGCGAAATTTCATGTCAATCGGTGCACGCGTTTCTCCTAAATTATTAACATTAAATTTTGACACACTACATATACATCATTCCAAAAATAGTCTCGAGCGATTCGGATGAACTGAAAGCCAAGGGAAAAGGTTTTCAACCTTCATTAGCAAATAAATTGTATCTTGTTGAAGTAGCAAAAGTAACTTTTGCAAAAGCAAAAAAGTAAAAATGCAATAAATTAATCTAGTTGCAGAAATATTATCATAATAACAATAAATATTAATCGAATTTCGATGAGTTAACTAAGACGTAAATGTGAATTTATAATTTTTAAATTAATATTTTAATTATTTAAATAATAACCAGTTCTTTTGAATTCATATAATATATGCAATCGATTTATAATGAGGAAATTTCGTTTTTCTTAAATGTACGGACCCAAACTTATATTTATAGTTGAACGACTATTGATTTTTTAGGAAACTAACCAACCCTGTACATTATATTTAAAAAAGATAGCATGATCGTTTCCCGACATTAATAAATCATAATACAATGTTTCGCTTTTAATATTCTTAGACAGTGATTAACGGTGACTTAGCTAATCACTTATATATTCAATAAATTTCAGTATTATCCTGAAAGAATGACATTAAAAAATAGAATTTAAAAAAAAGAAAAACCAATCCAAATTTTACTTGAAAACTAATTTAAATATTAACAAATTAATTTTAAATATTATGTAAATCATGCAGTTTATCACAATCATAATTAAGCAAAGTAAACCATCAGGAACCAGTTTTTGGCAATTTCACTAGACCCATTCTTTTAGATTTAAATCTAATTTGTTATATCCAACATTTTTATTTTCCAGTTATACTCCGATGGTCAAGCCAATCTTTTCGATCTCGGACAACTTTCCGTTGAGCACGTGCTATATGTCTAAATATTAATCAATATTGATTATTTATCAGGTTTTTGCTTTTGTGGTAAGCATAATATAACATCTGTAATTTGTATTTTGTAAGTTTTAATTTTCTAATTTAGTAAATTATATTATAAAATGGCAATAAATTATACCGGGTGACCGATCGTTCTGCCGAACATAGCGAAATATTATGGAAAATTGATATTTTTAAATTCCTGCTTCCCATTACAACTCTAATAAGAATCACAACACTTGATATTTTGTTCTTTAATTATTGTTCAAATCTCAACAATAAAATGAAGTTTTAGTGCATTTAATAAAACTTTAGGAACCTGGCTTGAATTTAATTGACATTCTTCGGCATTGTTTGGAAAATGTTATTTCCCTATGTTTGAATGAACAGTCGGTCACCCTGTATAATAATATTAAAAATTCTGGTCTGAATAGGACGTCCAAAGTCTATCAAATCACTAAAAGAAAACATTAATTCAAAATAGACTAGGAGATTGTGCTTCCGGTACACATAATATATTACGATGTAGTAATGGAAAATTAAAAATAAAAGAAAAGCAAAATAAATACAAACGACTTGCATATTACCTGCAAATTATTATTAGTTGCAACCTAGGCAAACAGAGAGGTTTTGTGTTCGAACTACATATATTATTTACGTGTGGTTGACGTTAACTTTAATATAAATTTGAAAACGTGAAATACAAACCAAATGCAAGGAACTGTAAATTTGAGGTCTATGAGCTGATCTCACTAAGAAAAAACACGAGTTTAAACCCTAAACACATTGAGAGCTGAAGAGAGTAAGTTTCAGCTGATATACATAAATAAAAATAATTATTATAAATTGTAAATTCGTTATTGCAAACCCATTCGCTTAATGATAATTTGTCTATATTGCGGTGTAATTTGGGAGGTGAAAAATAAAATAAAATTCTCTTAACTTCCAAACCAAACTACTGCACTGTGAGCGAAAGACTCCTCTTAATTTCAAGAAATTAAACAATCAAAATGCAATCCAAAATTATTTAAACCAAAATTTTTAATCTAAATAGGATCACAAACGCAAAAAAAGACAAATTTTATTTCACTATTGAAACGAACTTAGTTAACATTTCCGAATTCTCATCAGAAACACTAAAATTTATGTCCAACTTTGCTACAAATTTAATCCAAAATAATTAATGAAAATCACTAAAGCAAAAATTTCACCCAAACACAAAAATCTCAAATCAAAACGCAACTTAACTCAATATCGGTCTCTGACCTGATTGTTCCACCTAGCTAAAAGAAGCTGAACAGCTTAAAATACGAAATATGAAATCACAGTCATACAATGTCCAAAGAATTTCAATAGTTGTTAATGACAACTGATAGTAAATATCAAAAAATATTCATAATGATAACCAATTCAGCCAATCTGTTGAAGTATTTTGGGGATAAGTTTTAGAAGATATTTAAAATCCGGTTACACCAGGCAAAACCAAACCAAATTTAAGCTAAACTTGAATTAGTTAAGTATATGTTACCAAGGCAATTAACTCAAGTTTAGCTTTAACTTGTTTCGTTTTAGCCTAGTGCAACCGAAAATCAACTTTTTAAATGCTAGTATTCATCTAGAAAAAACACAGAAAATAATAATTTTCGAGGAGGGAGCTCGATGTAGTCTTAATCTAACTAAAAGATTGGGCGATTAAAAAAGACATTATTAAGGTTTCGTTAGTCCATCAAGTAGATGGACTATAATATCAGAATATTTCAGTATTTCTTGGAAAATATAAAAGACATCTGCCGTTTCTCCACATTAAAATCCTAATTCCTATTTAACAAGTTTAAAGTAGAATCGTTAGATGAGAACAACCTTTTCAAGAGTTTGGCAATTGTTCAGTACATACAACATCGGTTATCCAACCAAATTTGTTAATAAATGATTCAGATAACAGATGAATTGGATAATGGAATTCAAGAAATAATATATTTTATGATAAAGATTTGATTTTCAAAATATTCATATGTATCATATGGCATCATTTCTTCTAAACGTATTTTTTTGAGGCTTCGGCGAGTAACTCTATAATTACGAAAGTGTAAGAAAACCTATAAAAATGTTTAAAAATGAAGTCGGTATTTCAAATTAAAATTAAAAATTTAATTAGTTGTGTAATTTAAGAAATATTATATATTATTTTGGTTTTTTCACATGGTAACTACATGACTAATACCATATCGTTGAAATAAAAATTTTATATTTTTGCAAAGGGATAATCAACGAAAATAAATCTAATAAAATAATCAAGCCCGCTGGAATCTAGTATATCCCAATATTTGTGCAACTTTGTTCCAAGTGCAAAGTTTTATTTAATTACACTGGTCCCCGATATATGAAGATATATGAACGCGTTCTCCCGATCCTTAAGTTTTTTATTTAAATAAATATATATAAAATAATAAACTTTTAAATTTTATGGCCGGATATTTTATACCGTACCATACCATACGTACATAATTTTAGAAAAGTATTTTCAAATTAAATTAAAATCAAAATCATTTTTAAATTTCTTTGTTGTTTTCATAAATAGCACCATAATATCTAATATCTAATTTGTTGTCCAGTGTTGTCCATCAGCAACAACATCAACGAACCCTGCACAAAATTTGGGGCCGTTTCAACGTTTCAATTCGAAATAAGTAGAAGATTTTATGATGAATAAGTGAGAACCTTTTAATTTCTTGTATTATGAAACATATAATATTAAAATAGATTTAGCCTGCAAATTTCCGGATTTCTATTTTATAATCTCGGGAATTTATGAAAAATAAATATTCGAAGTCAGAGTAGTATTAAAAATTAAATACTATCGACGAGTATGATGTATTAGAACGAGATTTATTCATTTTTGAACAAAAAAGTTATAATAATGTAATATAACACAGGTAAAATTTTATCAGACGAACCTCCAAAATACACAGTAAAAAAACTACAATGCATAGAAAAACTGTGATATGGAAAAATGAAAAGCTCGGCCAAAATTTCTTCACAATTTTTTCCACATTGTTAATTTTTTTATTAATAGATAAAGCTATTAAATTCCAAATTTTTACTGTGCAACTGAATGACGGATAAAGAACTAAGAATAAAATTTCTCTCGTGAAAACTATGCAAGATGGAACAACATTGTCAATATTAGCAAATTCCATCAGCATTATTAAACAATACATATAATGCCTCAGCAACCACCTCGGAAAGAGAGCTTTACCAGCTATTCGTATATTATCTAAATTACATATTTTCTAATGTCAAAAATAATGATTTGTTACATTTATTTTCTTGTGTTTTACTAGTTTTGTAATTTCTTATTTAACTTTGTCTCCGTTATATACTTTCAAGTTTTGTTATTTTTTATTAATTACTTATAGTTTAGTAATCAATTAATTTGCATTATCGGTTTTGCCTTTCCACCATCCTAATTCCAACAAGTTTTCATATAAAATTTTTTTCTCGAGTGCAAATATTGTAGAAAGAAAACTATCACATTTAATATTACATTATAAGTTGTTTTCTAGCAGAGAAAAAACATCAATGAAAACCAAGAGTATCGACTATTATACTAATAGAAACAATAAATTTAATTGAAATAGATTCGCCAACAATAACAAATCCTTTACAATGAACATATTTGAGGAAATCAGTTCAATTCCATGAATATAAAAAGTTCAACTGACTCCAAGGAGAAACAATAGATATTTATATTGAAAGAGAAGAAAAAATAAAAATAAAAAACCCAAAAGAATTTAGGAAAATAGAATAAAATGTGATTCCTGCATGGAAAAGTATACAAAGACAGAGAAAACAGGATTCAATTCCTGAGTTGTAAATTGTAGTGCCATGTAGATTGAGATGATTTACACAGAAAAAAATTGTTACTACCGTTTGATTCTATAGATTATAGAATATTGACAACAGCAATAAATTATATTAACGTATAAATTGACTTGGAAGCGTTTCAGGCAACATTTTTTTATTGCATGCTTTCTTTTTTGGGAAAATCGGCTATAACTATTTGTGCAACAACTAATGAAAAGCGACATTTTCCGTACGGGGTGGAAATTTTTTATCTAGACTTTAGTCGAAATAAAAAACACGCCC
Source organism: Cantharis flavilabris (assembly GCA_949152465.1). Lineage (NCBI taxonomy): Eukaryota > Metazoa > Arthropoda > Insecta > Coleoptera > Cantharidae > Cantharis > Cantharis flavilabris. The sequence continues at coordinate 25,467,585 of OX424439.1, forward strand.
TTAAAGGAACAATAAGTTTTTTCTACTAATGTTTGAAAAAGTGTAACTTTTCAATATTCGTTTTTTACGCACTAGTGCGTTTTACTTTTCCGCACATGCGCATTCAAGTTACAACAATTTTTGTATTTTATTTATTATATAGCAGTTTCTGCGTTGACGCAGACGTATTTTTTACATTAATAATATTTGTTCGATTGTTTTTAAACCGGGACAGCGCGTACGCAGTCCCGACTACCAAAAATAACGCGCCCGAGTTATCCACATTAGGGATAATCGCAGGGGTCAGCCCAATCGTAGTGCAATGAAAGGGCCTCACCCTGGGGGAACCGCCTTGTTGATCACGGTAAACCCCTACGCCAGGTAAGTATGCTTTCCAGCTGCCAAGTCAAAACTTATGTGTACCCCATGCCAAAAGTTTTTCTATATCAGACAACTGCGGCGCCATCTATTCGTAATTATTTAAATGATAAATTTTTTTGTTTCTTATTCAAACAATAGTAGAAAAAATATTGTGTGAAGCACGTATGAAAAGTTTCATTTTCCGTACACGGCTTGCTTTTTATCTCGGCTAAAGCATCGATAAAAAATCTCACGCCTAGTACAGAAAAATAACACTTTTCATTACTCGTTGCACAAATAGTTATTTCATACGCGTTTCACACAATATTTTTTCTGCTATTATTTGAATGAAACACAAAAAATTTAGAGTCTTGGTTTGTAAATTTTTTTTGTTTTATTAAGCCGTTATACGTACATTAGGATAGGTAGCCGTCCTATCTACCTACCTACCTTATAACAGGTAAGCCTCGAGAATATTTGTAATAGTTTCTCGTTGCACTTGTATGCGCATGTGTTTAGAAAAGTAAAAAGCACTAGTAGCTGAAAACACTATTTTTCGGCGACGCTTTTACTCAAACGAATATCAAAAAGTTTTACTTTTCCAACCAGCATTAGCTTAAGTAAGAGCTTAAGTGCCCAGCTCAATTTAACAAAATTTCAAAATAAATTTTAGAAATTTTAACAACGAATGAAATAGACCACGATATATACCATACTTTGGATACTGATACTAATGAGTAAACATCCAATTTGTAGACGGCTTTAAAAAACAATTTTTTACCATCTTTGAAGCGTCGTAGAATATCACACGTATACATTTCATAATACCTATATATTCCTATTATTTATGACGAAGCAATACAATTGTATACAATAATTCACCCACATTGTCGTTGTATCAAGTCAAACGAATCAAAATATTTAATATATTTCATTCTACTTATGACCGCTACTGTACGTCAATAAATTAACTTATCAAAACATATTAAATACAGTAAATTCTCTTTTCCACTTTTCCTAATCTTTAAATCCTTAAACTAATCCTTAAATACAAAGGTTTTTTAAATTATTGATTTAACTTCAACAATGTAAACTATGAAAATACAATGTATTTTATTTGCTAATAAGCATTTTGTAAAACTTTTAACTGCTATTAGTATAGTTAGTCTAGAAATTCGATAACTTTGTTAATAACGATTAATATGTAAATTGGACCACTTCAAATAGTTTCGAGATACCCTAAACTATGAACATGTTATCCCTTGAAAACTTTTTATTGATTTTGCGTTTCGTGCCAAATTAAGTCATAAGAAAAGAAATTGTTCTGACAATATAATAGTAAATTACAGTATGTAGAACTAAATACTTTATGTGAATGTTAATTATTTTCAAAAATATACCCAATTATGCAGTATATTTTATTTTAACATATTGTTTATTTATAATATGAATTTCAATAGTAGTAAGGAATTTTCAAAATTTTAAAGAATAGGTTTGTCGAATATTGGATAAAAGCGGCATATAGATCCGCACTCGGCTATCAATTCATCTGACCGTTTTTATCGAAAATACCATTTTTCTCTTTACCAAAGCATTTGCAAAACTGATTGACATTCTTTATCAAAATTTCCTTTTTCTCATTAATTATTTAACTTTTTACAATTAATTTCTGAAGCTACTTGCAAAATCAGACTTATCTTATAATAACTTCGTTATTGTTTAGGGTCTAGTACAACGTTAACTGTCCTCACTGGTTTTCATAGTTATCATAAAATTGTTGTAGAATTTGATAACTGACAATGAAATGCAGCGATTAAACAGAAGACCTACATAAATTTTTTCCATAAAATTTCGAAATAATTGTATTTGAAATGTCGATTTTTCACATAAGAGTTGGCGATTTGCAACAAAAATAGTTGTAGCATTTTAGTAGACGGCGCCATCCTCAGTTCACTGCTAGCCGTGCTACTTCTAACAATATATTATAAATTTATTTAATGGTTAATTATAGCCGAATTTAATGTAAAAACCAAGATGTTGTAATTTTGGAGTTGGAGCCGCTTCAGAATTGTTTTTAATAAGTGGATCGACTCAGAGATTCACTGTCTAACTAGTTCTGCTTTTGAAGTGCAGTTTATACTTTAAAAAAATTCTTGTATAAAATAAAAGCACGCCATGGGCAACCCTTATGAAAACAGCCAATCTAATTCATGCATTTAGTTTTTGGCCATTTTTAGAATTATTTTTGAGTGATCATCAAAATTAGCATAATTATCATTATGAAATTTTTAAAATCGTGAGGGCATATCAATGTTTTAAATGTTCTCATCTCACTCGCTAGTTCGCATTAAGCGAACAAATACAAATACTCAAACAAAATTAAAATACAATAAAAATATACGACAATATTTACAATATCGTCGTTCTAGAGATAAAAGTCACTAATTACATAGCAAATCTTATGCATTTACCGGGTTTTGCCTTTAAATCTAACGATATTATAATATATTGTTATTTTAAATGTCAGTTAGCATGAAAAGCAACGTTAGGGAGTTATTGAAATTTTGCGATAAAATTTGAAACTGAACTAAAAAAATCTTATCGAAAATTAAGAATTCAAATGATGGTAAAATAAGTCGTTAAAAATACATTAATAAACCAGATATATCTATGTAGCATCAAACATCGATTAGATTGAATCAACAAACTTCTTCTCATTAAATCAAAAACTCATACAACTAAATACTTTTTATGTTTTGAAAATGCATAATTAGAAAAAATAACAAATTAGTTATAACTAACAAAAAATTTGCGCAACCAATTTCTCATATTTTTGCTGATATTCACAAACTATAATAGCAGATAGTATAATACGCAGTATATTACTCGATATTCTATATAGATTTTATTTTAATGTTGATTAGGTATAATACAGTTATTGGTTTATAATTATATTCTATTTTTTTGGTGAAATTCAATAAAATTAGATGATTATTCTATTAAAGAATTGTATGATTAACAAAAAATGCATATATTTAAAAAACTCCGATGGTTGAACTTTATTTTAAAAAATATCCTTTGGTTCGGTAGACCCTAAAAGGTTTGCGCAACAATACGTTACGCTCATTTAAATAGCCACTGTTTAGTTGTTTATAGCCATTATTTTACGAACTGTATTTTTCTTCTTTATTTGGCGAATTTTCTATACCGGATCGAACTATATTATTTTATTATTTATTAAGTAGATTCCGATGTCATCAACTTGAGCCTTGACAGGTTACATCTTATTGAAATTATGATTGCTACCATAAAATACTGTTTCTCTCATATGGATAATAAACTATTAAGTAGGTACGTGCGTGAAAAATCCCTTATTCCATACATCAAAAGAGGAAGCCATCTTATTTCAAATCGTTTATTTCCTCAACTTTATCTTGACTAATGATACCTATTTATAAAATAAAAACTACCTGATCCGATTACCGATATTAATCGAGGGCAAAAAACTTATTTTAGAATAGAAAATGTCAAATGTATAATATTATTAACATAAATAATAACACCGCAAGTTTTTTTGTTAAAATTTAACTTATTCCGGTATCCCTAAATACGTAAAAACATGACCGAAGTATATTCATTACTCATTAACTCTTTTTGTGGGTTAAATATAAATAATTATGACTTTTATTATTTCTAAACAGGTGCGCCCTTTACTTTTGTATACAAATATTTTAAAACAAGTTATGTCATGTAAGTTGCTTTTATATCATGGATAATAGTTTAAATTGTGGTCAAAAAATAACCCAAAGTAACCTTTTCTTCTACGCCAGGTGTTTTCCGTCTTTTACAAAAATTGATACTATTCTGCAATTAATAATAAACAATGATAAAAGCATCTTTAGACGCAATTTCTGCACATTACACCTACAAAAAACAGAATCAAATCTTAAAAATCAATGAGGCCTCCGCATGGCATGTTAAGTTAATATTTAAACCGCGACTGTAAGAATATTAAAGCCTTTTTTCGGATACTTACCATAGCAGTGCTTAAAATTCCATTGAAAAGACAAACTACAAGAATAAATGTCGGTAAACGCAGCATTTTGGGTGATAAATTCACCGAAACGCACTACACTTCACACGACTTTATTCCACTTGGGTGTAAACGAAACTGAACCCAGCTCCACCTACAAGGAAGTATGCGCGCAAACGCCAGATTAGTCATCAACTACTCTTTTCTGTCTCACGGAATCCCGTTTGAAAGTAAAAGACAGATCATTATGACATAGTAAAGGCAGTAAAGGCATATCTTAAGCATTGACGGACAGATGCAAAGTGCGTGTCTGGTAGTAGTTCACTAAATAGAGTCTGCTAATCTTAACACTAATCTTGAAAAAGTTACTACCAGTTTACGTTTCTAACTGTTCTTATTATGATTAAATATTAAGCACAATTGAAAGAACGATAAGCTAAGGTTGAGTCGTCAATTGACAATTAATCATACCATACCTCGATTTGTTCATTATACTAGGTATCCGTAAAATATAGGGCAAAAATTAAATAATAAAATGTTTATCAAATATAGAAAACCCGAAAGAGAAAATTGAAATTTTATATTATAGTATGTTCAGTATATCATAATATGATATATCTATAGTATATTGATATTATCATTATATTGATATTAAGGTGAGAGTATATTATATCAATATGTAGTATAATATGGTACATTATTGGCACAGCTATACACGGAAAAAAAAGGATTTCTTAAATGAAGAATAAATATTTTTTTGAAATTATTTATTTCATTTAAAAATATAATTTCTTCGCGCAATAAAATATGCTTGTATTAAAAATATCATATTTCTTCCAGCAAAAATATTTTCTAAATACATCAATATTAATATATTCTTAATCTAAGCAACTTAATTTCTTTAAAAAAAAATTATAAATGTGAATCTTATATTACGAACTTGTACACACTTAATAGTTCGACTAGTATAGCAAAATGGTAATTATACTGATCCCACGATTTCGCAGCTGGGAAACCTAAGTTCGAACCTCACACCGGACGAAGTTTTATATAAAATATATAATACCCATCAGAAGTCCAACAGATGACGCCTTATACTTGGACACATCCACTCTTCGGATACAACATAATATAAAAAAAAACCAAATATTTCGGAGTAATTTAGTGAAGAGAACTTCTTTATTCAAAAAGATTTTTTTTAAATCAAATAAATTTTTAACTTCTTCATTTAAGAATATACCTACTTGTATGATCCAAGAAAACATAATTAAGAATATTTTTTTCTTACAAAAATAAAATATTTGCGTACGGCTATTGAAAACAGAGAATTTCTTGATTCAAATGGTACTTATTTGAACCAAGTAATTTTTTCTTTCCATGTAGGACTTGTTGATAGAGCCTTAAAACTAACCCATGGCGACTACAGGAAAGAAACCTTAAAAATTGCCCAAAAAACTTTATTCAAGAATGGTTATCCCGGACCTCTGGTGAAGAGAATTATCAAGGATCGTGTTAACAAACTAAATAATGGTAACACAATGAAGAAAGAAGTTTGCAACTTTGCAGTTATGCCATATGTAAAAGGTTTAAGCGAAAAAATCAAGAGAATATTAAAACCTTACAAGACCAATGTAACCTTCAAGTCCACTAATAACCTTGGTCAACTTTATACTAAATTGAAAGACACCGTACCTCCTGAGAAGAGGTCACATTTAATATACAAGGTCCAATGCAATAACTGCAATTTGGTATATATTGGACAAACAAACCAATGGCTTCAAAAAAGAATGAGTGGACACATTTCAAGTATACGCTATAATAAGCCCGAATCCACAGCTATTGTCAAACACATTCTAGTCGATGGACATGATGCAGATGTTATGAAAGCCAAGATACTCAAATCTGTTACCAACTACAAAGATCGACTTCTTCATCAAATGATATGTATCACAAGAGAGAAGAACGCCATGAATAGGAAGACAGATATAGACGGATTAAGCAACATCTACAGCCATTTACTCGTCTAGTTCGCCCTACACACATTGGAGTTAAGTTTTTCCTATTTGACGGAAACTCATCATGAAACTCCTTAACTCACGATCTTTTTGGATCTTAGGTCGTATCAAATGACAATGTGTTTTGTTCTCGGTTTCCATGTATTTTATTTTGTTTATATTAAATAAAATTCTGAAGAAGACGACAAAAATCGTCGAAAGCTTAAGATATATTTGATTATATTATTGAATTTAACTTGTTATTTATAGTTTAATTGTTTATTTTTATGGTATGCTATATGGTATTCGATATTATTTATAATAAGTTGTTCTATCTGCTTTCAATCCGTCTACTCTATCGTAAGGTCAACTTGTTCTTTCTATGATATTTCTCTCACCTTTTTCCATAAGTTGAGATGTTATAATTTCACTGATAAGAACACACTTACTTTCCGTAACAAATAAGATAAAGATGTACAGTCAACTGACGAAATTCAATTTAAAAGAAAAGAAGGCAAAAGTAGGAGACATGATTTTCTTTGAAACGAAGTGTTTTCATTCTCGAGGAATGGATCCGTGGTTGCTTTCATCTTAACAAAAATAAAAAACCTGTGTCAATTCTCTTAATAGATTATTTTAAAATGTAGAATAAAAAAATTAAAAAAGCTGTTGTTGGTGTATTTTATTTTTAGAATAAAAGTATAATCACGTTATGTCACTAAATAAAAAATATGTATAATGAAAAATTTATATTATACACGCAAATTTATTATGTGTAGTTCCTAATAGCAAAAAAATGCAAGGGTAGTTTATTGGTTTTTTTCTGCTTTTTAATTTGCGAAAAGTTTAGGGATTCATATAATACGATTAACTACAATATCGAAACAATTGAATTCAAAAGCAGTTAATACTTTTTTAATAATAGAACGCTAGTCATTACTATCACTAAACCTTTTCTGTAGTATCGTGTTAGGCCATGGTCGTCGCGACGCTCGGTTTAGTCGTGATAGTACAACGTTGCCAAGCGACGCGATCGATTGACTAATATGACGACTACTGCGGCCATTGCGTCGTACCAAGTCCTTATTTTGTATTCCTAAATTTTTTAAATTTTATATTTCTAATTATTACAAATACATATTCAATTATTATGCCATATTACATTTATAATAATTATATTGCCATTAGTATTACAGTTTATACAAATGGGCCAACAATATTTTTTTTAAATTACAGAAAAATTTGCTTTGGAAGGTTTACGATGTTTTGAAAGTTACATGAGTCATCAGAATTACTCTAACCAGGATTGCAGTAATGATATTCATCGAATAGTAACTACAGTGATTCAACAAGGGGCATTAAAATGTTGAATTAATAATTATGTCGTTGTTTCCTTTCTGCCCTAATTAATTTACATATATTTACTAGTGGTATATTAATACAACTGTGTCCAACTACCTTTGGAAGTCTAAATGGCATTCAAGTATATGTGGCTATTCTCCATACTGCATCATATACCATCATAGCAACAATGGTTGAATAAAAAAACGTGCTTACTAAACTGCAATTCTTCGTACTAGTTTGTGCTCTACGAACAAAGTAGATTCTACTTTTCTAGAGTACTTACTTCACATCTGTAAATGAAAACTACTATTGGGAGCACCAAATATTTCCTTTAGCAGAAATCAGGCTCGATGTTGTTTTTATTATTTTGGAAATAACAGAGTGCCAAATGTTAGTATCGATTCCAACTCTTTCTTGAAAACCAACATCACTTAAATTTAGCACAATTTGTCATAATATTACAATAATGAATTATTAAGTTAACATTTAAATTGAAAGGGTTTTACAATACATATTGAATTTTTTTAAAGCTTTCGACAATGATTGTCCTAACGGAAACATTTTGACTTTTATTGTTTACTTAACCATAATTTTTTTAATTTTGCGATTTGCGAAAAAATATATTTGGTGTTCTTAATTTAATGTTTAGGAATTACTTTTATATCTTATAAAGTAATGCTTTGTTATCGTTATCAAAACCGGTGTTTAAAAACAATAAGTATTGATTAACACTGCAGATGTAACGCCTCTCTTTTATCTATAGTTATCTATACTTATTATTTATTTACGCCAATTGGAAACGGTTTCATTTACCAGTCTATAAACTTGTTATAGTTAATAGTGTCCATTAATTAAAAGATATAATAACAAAAACCATAATATAATGCAAAGCATACACTAGTTCTTGGCGAAATGTGCTGCCGGCCATCTAGTCCTGCCAGGTAAGTAATAATAGCCGACGAATCGCACCGGTTTCAGTGGTGGTGATATCACTGCTTAGGGGACCGTGACCATAAGGGGCCCGGGACCGTAAAGGGTAGTAAATCCCAAAAAAAGAGACAGAAAGGAGAGCCGCTGCATTAAAGGTAGTACAATGAGCCTCATTTAGTTGCCTAAGTGCGCGTAGAGATATCTTCCTGCCCTCCCACCCAAAATCAAGAATCCAGAAGAGTGCACTGGGCGGTATTCCATATTCCATACCCCCCAGACCTCCCGGATTATACCAATTCTTTTGTGACGTAAATAATATGTTTAAACTTTTACTCCCTGATGAGCAAAAATAATAGGAATTGTAAAAAATTACTTTTAGACTTAGCAGCTAAACCTGTTTTTTCCGATTCCAAAGATATAAACATATTATTTAAGTCACAAAACTATTGGTGTAATCCGGAGTGCACTCTTCTGGATTCTGGATTTTAGGTAGGAGAGCATGGAGATATTCCTACGGGCACTTAGGCCACTAAATCGGGCCCATTACAGTGGCGGTGATATCAATAACCGAATGTAAGCCATGCTTAGCCATAAAGGGTAGTAAATCCCAAAAAAGAAATTTTGAAATAATATGCGCAATTCAAAAGTAATACATTGTTTCTTTAGGGGCCAACTTTGTATATTTGCTTACGGGCCCTAGGTACTCTTGCACCGCCAATGACCGGTTTTCTTTACTTTAGTGCCGCTCGTCATTTTCTGCTTTAAAACAATTGAATTTACGAAAAGTGAGACTTTAACTTTGACAATTGATTGATATAAAGTAAACTTTTATATGATTTACAGAAAAAAGTATTTCTTGACGTTATTATTTTGGCACAAAAAGTATATGAAAGACATAATATATTAAAAGAGTTTCTTAGCAATGTTCGCTGTTTTATATTGATAACAAAAAGCTGATTTTAAGACAGTTGAAGAAAAACACTTCTATCAAGATGTAATTATATTTTTGATCAATAATTTTTTTAACATTTCAGTACAATAAATTTATAATATAAAATAATAATAAGTAATAACTTGTGAAAAAATTATATAATTTTCTATATATCTTTTTTGTTGTCAAGTGTCAACTCAAGAATATTGCATTTGAAATGGATTTCCGTTGTCAAGACGTGCTAAAGGTCGTAATAGTCATAACATATCGATCTATTGAGATGGTAGTTCAAAAACCCCACATATTTTATTTGCAGGTAATGCTTTATCTGAAAAAATAAAATTTTATAGTAATATTACTAGAATTAGCCCTTAAAAAATTTAGTTGTAGGTAAGGAACACAGTCATAATAATCTACATAATAATTATATTATTATTATTATTATATTAGAGAGTTCTTATTGTATTAAGTTGTGATGATCCTTTAGTTTCAAGTCGCCTACTTACTTTCTCAGGTTAGATGTGAAATAAAATATCTTTGCAAGAAATAAAAATTTAATAAAGTAAATGTAATGGAAAATCAATTTGTAACAATTCTAACAATATAAATTTATATCAAATTTCCAATATTCTTCTAAAGTCTTTGTAGGTGTTAGTTTAAAATCGAACCACTCGAAATATTGTCGCAAAATGTACAAAATAAAACCTACACATGAAGAGTTATACCTACCCGCCGCGTAAAACAACACAACAATATGTACTTCCCGACTAAAAGAAACTTAAAACAAAGAAAATATTTAATCACAAAAAAAAATCAACAGATTTTCCCACCTACAGGCTACAGAATAATATGATTGTAACTGGCCTTTGCTTTTGTGATACCTAAATTTAAAAAAAATGCTGTTGTAAATTCTCGAAGATTGCTTAAATTTTGCTTTTTTTGTTTAGACCTCTTTTAGACAATCCCCGGATCTGTTCAGCATAGAATTTTTACAAATGGGAGTTTATTAAAAAAAAAGTTCTTTGAACATTCTGCTGTAAATTTTAGTCGAACGCAACTATTTTTATAATGAACTCCGCTCCATGGAAGAAGTGGAGTTATTAATGTTTTGAAGTTACATAATTACCTTATATATGTACAGTACAGCCTCGTTATTCCGGACAGATATAGTTTCGAGTTTGTTTGGATAACCGAGTTTTCCGGATTAACAAGATTTTTTTTTTACTTATTTTATTGATTAAAAACCGTTGATATGTATGTATTATTCAATTATTTTATTTTATATAGTTTACATTAGAAGACCTGAAAAAGTTAGGGATTTTGTTTTTGAAAGTTTGACAGAAAACATACGCAAGTTTTCAGTTTTTGAAACCGGGGGGTCTGGGGGGTGTGGAACACCCTCCAGTACACCTAAACAACATTGGTCCCAGAATCTAGCTTTATATAGATTTTTCTAAATGTTGTTTGTAACCTAGATCCGGTAATGCTCAGTGGAACTTTAAAACTGGAATCGAAATCTGTTTGCTATTTGTGTTTTTTAACACACTTAGGTATACTGGAGGGTGTTCCACACCCCCACACCCCCCGGTGGTAAAAACTGAAAACTTGCATATATGTACATGTTCTGTGTGATTGCTTTATTTTTGCTGAAATAAACAGCAAAAATGAGTGAAAACATTAAGCAGAAAAACGGAAAATTCGATCATCTTTAATGATTTTTTTACAATTTCGGGGGATAGATCTACTCCCAAATCAACTTTCTTGCTATAAATATTAACTTTTCACCTTTCTAGTTTATCAGAAAAAATGTAAAGGCTAAAATAATTGTTAAAAAAAAATAAAATAGATGGAGGGGAAGCATCCCCCGATAGCGGTGAATGATGGAGGAAAACGAAGGTCATATTCGAATTCAGGAGGTTAATTTACATAAGAATCAGGAGGAATGGTATCAGGACTCGAAAAAAAAAAATTTATTTGCAGACCTGTGTTATCATTAGGGGACGTTCGTTAATTACGTGAGCGTTTAAGGGAGGAAGAGATCAAGGAGTCTCGGTAAATATCATGTAATTAAAAAAAACAAATTTTACGATATCTCACTAGGAGCAGAGGGGGTCGAAAAATCACCTCACGTAATTAATGGTCACCCCCTACTTATTTAACTTTACCAATTAAATCAAAGAAAATATGAATTAAATCACAATTCGTGACTTCTCGTTTAGCGTTTTCTTCTTTTTATTCAAAATTTAATATTTTATAGAAAATTAAATTAAAAACGCTCAATTTTAGAGCCTTCTGAATTTTGGCGCTGGGTGCGGCCCTGAGTGATGTCATAGTTTAGTCTTATAAAAGAGTACTGATGAATTGCATTAATTTGAAATTGCAACTAGAAATTCGTCCGGATTGCAGAGATAAAAAATATTAAATGTCCGAAGAGCCGGAATGTCCGGATTACTGGAGTGTCCAGAATAAAGTGTGTCCGGATAAACGAGGCTGTACTGTATGTTGAAAGTAGATACGGTGAGAAAATACAGCAAAACGAATTTTAATTTTTAATAAAAGTTTTGCCTGAAAATCTTGAATTAATGTGAAAAAATTACAAATTGCAATATGTTTAGCAAGGGTTGTCGAACGCCTCTCAGCTTCCGGCGCCTTACGTCTACAGCCCTATTAGCCCATGGGTTTAGGGTGAGCCTACCACTCTTCCCTACCTGTAATGATTATTAAGGTATAACGCCGTTTTAAATTAGGCATATAGGAAACAATTAAAATAAAATTGCGGACGGTACTTTTAAACGTCACATCAGACTTGTTAATTTCTATTTATATTACAGTTTTAATAAGCTTCAAGTTTTCAACAACTGTTGCAAAACTTTTACATTGCGTACTTCAATAAAAGTACATTTTCATGTTTAAAACTTTAAACTTAAATTTTCAGATAAATTCCGTAAAATTTTAAACGAAACATATTTTAAAAATTAAATAAATCCAAGTAGAAAATTATATTTTATTAATTTTTTATTTCTAATTAATTAAATGGAAACTTTGAAAAAGAGAAGTTTGTTCTTCGTGGAGCTGAAATTCGAAAGTGCCGAAGTGTTCTATTTTGTGAGTTCATTAACGTCTTTATTATCCTTCGGTAATCTCATTAGTTTTAAATGTCCGTTGATCATAAACCCGATAAAATATTCCAACAACGTACATATAAATGATGATCGATTGCAGTAGAGCTAGCACTTAATTTGCTTCAATTTATTTCAAATCATGCGTTGTATTTAAGCAATTCTGCAAAAAATTGATATAGAAAAGAGCTTCAATAGGTTTTACTGATACACCAGCTGAAAGAATTGAAAGCAGCTAAATTTCCACAGGATGTTGTCTATTAGGTCAAGCGTGAAATAAGAAAAGTTACAAATTTTTATCACAAAAAAGTGGAAACTAATGATATTACAAAATAATTTAGCAATTTTAATATAAATAAAGTTGTTAGGCTAATAAACTTCCCCCTTGTACTTTACGCATTACACAAAATTCTTATTATACCAATTAAGGAATAAGAAGTAACAGCATTACTTTAGGATAATTCAATTATTTTAAATAAAATTTATGAGTTTAATTACTTTAATTTAATTTGATTTCACTAATAACAGTTGCTTTTTAGGTATTCCCTAACACCGTCGTTATTAAATTTTCTTGAAATAGTATTTCCATAACATGAAGCATAAATACAGTACATACAGGGTAAATAATAATAATTGTTAAATTCAAAAAATATAAGAATAATACAATACGTAGAAAATCAAAATTCAAAAAATTTAAAAAGGAGACAATTAACACATAACAGGTCTGGATTAAGAAAATTTGAAAAAATGAAAATTTCGTAATACGAAGTACAATATAACGTTATTTCATGGTTATTGCCATTCTTCAGTTGTACGCATCGATTACGATTACATTGTAAAATAAGAAGAAAAAATTTTTCAAACTAAACAAAATTATCGACTAAATTGTACAAAATTGACTTACCATAACCTCCAAAGATTATCAAAACTGAACTTGTTACACGAGGTATGAATAATTTAAAAATGATTTGAACTAAGAAATTCGTTTACCTAGCACTGCTAGTTTGAAATCCGAAGGCACTGCCCTCTTAATATGATTTCTAAAAACTTTGAAAAAATTCAAAATTCAAAAATTTACCACGTTTTTTAACCGTGAGGCGTAAAACTAGAAAAAGAACTCAAAATAAAAAATTTTAAGTAAATTTGTGGTTTTTAGTATGTATTTATGGTTAAATTCAAAAAATATAAGAATAATACAATACGTAGAAAATCAAAATTCAAAAAATTTAAAAAGGAGACAATTAACACATAACAGGTCTGGATTAAGAAAATTTGAAAAAATGAAAATTTCGTAATACGAAGTACAATATAACGTTATTTCATGGTTATTGCCATTCTTCAGTTGTACGCATCGATTACGATTACATCGATTAGTTCAAATCATTTTTAAATTATTCATACCTCGTGTAACAAGTTCAGTTTTGATAATCTTTGGAGGTTATGGTAAGTCAATTTTGTACAATTTAGTCGATAATTTTGTTTAGTTTGAAAAATTTTTTCTTCTTATTTTACAATGTAATCGTAATCGATGCGTACAACTGAAGAATGGCAATAACCATGAAATAACGTTATATTGTACTTCGTATTACGAAATTTTCATTTTTTCAAATTTTCTTAATCCAGACCTGTTATGTGTTAATTGTCTCCTTTTTAAATTTTTTGAATTTTGATTTTCTACGTATTGTATTATTCTTATATTTTTTGAATTTAACCATAAATACATACTAAAAACCACAAATTTACTTAAAATTTTTTATTTTGAGTTCTTTTTCTAGTTTTACGCCTCACGGTTAAAAAACGTGGTAAATTTTTGAATTTTGAATTTTTTCAAAGTTTTTAGAAATCATATTAAGAGGGCAGTGCCTTCGGATTTCAAACTAGCAGTGCTAGGTAAACGAATTTCTTAGTTCAAATCATTTTTAAATTATTCATACCTCGTGTAACAAGTTCAGTTTTGATAATCTTTGGAGGTTATGGTAAGTCAATTTTGTACAATTTAGTCGATAATTTTGTTTAGTTTGGAAAATTTTTTCTTCTTATTTTACAATGTAATCGTAATCGATGCGTACAACTGAAGAATGGCAATAACCATGAAATAACGTTATATTGTACTTCGTATTACGAAATTTTCATTTTTTCAAATTTTCTTAATCCAGACCTGTTATGTGTTAATTGTCTCCTTTTTAAATTTTTTGAATTTTGATTTTCTACGTATTGTATTATTCTTATATTTTTTGAATTTAACCATAAATACATACTAAAAACCACAAATTTACTTAAAATTTTTTATTTTGAGTTCTTTTTCTAGTTTTACGCCTCACGGTTAAAAAACGTGGTAAATTTTTGAATTTTGAATTTTTTCAAAGTTTTTAGAAATCATATTAAGAGGGCAGTGCCTTCGGATTTCAAACTAGCAGTGCTAGGTAAACGAATTTCTTAGTTCAAATCATTTTTAAATTATTCATACCTCGTGTAACAAGTTCAGTTTTGATAATCTTTGGAGGTTATGGTAAGTCAATTTTGTACAATTTAGTCGATAATTTTGTTTAGTTTGAAAAATTTTTTCTTCTTATTTTACAATGTAATCGTAATCGATGCGTACAACTGAAGAATGGCAATAACCATGAAATAACGTTATATTGTACTTCGTATTACGAAATTTTCATTTTTTCAAATTTTCTTAATCCAGACCTGTTATGTGTTAATTGTCTCCTTTTTAAATTTTTTGAATTTTGATTTTCTACGTATTGTATTATTCTTATATTTTTTGAATTTAACCATAAATACATACTAAAAACCACAAATTTACTTAAAATTTTTTATTTTGAGTTCTTTTTCTAGTTTTACGCCTCACGGTTAAAAAACGTGGTAAATTTTTGAATTTTGAATTTTTTCAAAGTTTTTAGAAATCATATTAAGAGGGCAGTGCCTTCGGATTTCAAACTAGCAGTGCTAGGTAAACGAATTTCTTAGTTCAAATCATTTTTAAATTATTCATACCTCGTGTAACAAGTTCAGTTTTGATAATCTTTGGAGGTTATGGTAAGTCAATTTTGTACAATTTAGTCGATAATTTTGTTTAGTTTGAAAAATTTTTTCTTCTTATTTTACAATGTAATCGTAATCGATGCGTACAACTGAAGAATGGCAATAACCATGAAATAACGTTATATTGTACTTCGTATTACGAAATTTTCATTTTTTCAAATTTTCTTAATCCAGACCTGTTATGTGTTAATTGTCTCCTTTTTAAATTTTTTGAATTTTGATTTTCTACGTATTGTATTATTCTTATATTTTTTGAATTTAACCATAAATACATACTAAAAACCACAAATTTACTTAAAATTTTTTATTTTGAGTTCTTTTTCTAATAATAATTGTAATTGAAACACAAAGATTATCACAAAATAAAACAATTTATTTAAAATGGTATTTCTCATTTCCTCATTTTCTCATTACAAATGCTTGTTTATATGCAGCAGCATTTTAGTGAGCCAAATCAAAATTAGCAATATATGATATACAGTGACTCAAAAAAGTCTCCGTACGGTACTAAATTCGCAATTTAAATTACAATTACTCTGTTTTTTTCCTATTTATTTGATTATGAAATTCGATAATTAGTAAATATATACAATTATACATAGTATTAAGAAACAAAATCAAGAAAAAATACCTATTAACAAGAAAAATTTAAGCAAACTAAAAAAAATCACATCGGGAATCGGGATCGGGAAAACTGTCGGCAAATGCAAGTCAAGTGTCCAATACATAATTAAAAATTATGGAGACACGGGTTCCTTGCATAATAAGCCTCGATCTGGACGCCCCAAGATACTAAGTGAAGTTACGAACCGCGCTATTTTACGCGAAGTGAAGAAAAATCCAAGAAAAGGTGCTACAAAAATTGGGGATGAAGTACGTAATAGATTTAATATTAGTGTTTCTGACCAGACAATAAGAAATGTGCTTAAGAAAAACAATTATAAGTGCCATGTTGCTAGACGCAAACCTCTAATATTGAAAGTGAATAAAAATAAAAGACTAAAGTTTGCATTAGAACACAGAAATAAAGACACGGAGTTCTGGAAACGGGAGATTTTTACAGACAAAAGTAAATTTAATATATTCGGTTCGGATGGAAGAGAAAAAGTATGGAGAAAGCCAAACGAAGCACTTAATATTAAAAATGTTATTCCTACAGTAAAGCATGGTGGAGGAAGTGTTCTGGTTTGGCGGTCTATGGCAGCGTCGGGTGTGGGAAAATTACATTTCATTGATTCGACAATGGACAAGTCGGTATATTTAAATATTTTACAAACTTATTTAAAAGATAGTGTTACCAAATTAAGCCTTCCAAACAATTTTATCTTTCAACAAGATCAACCCCCAAAGCATACTTCAATGATTGTTAAGAAATGGCTACTTTATCACGTGCCCAAACAAGTACATTCGCCCCCGCAAAGCCCCGACTTTGTTTTCCATACCCACATAATCTAGGAAAGTGGGTACTTTTCTGCTCTAGAATAGAAACATGTTTATCCTTAAATTCTCTTATAGATTTTTATACAAGGTGGTGCAAAAGTCGTCACTCTATTACAAAGAGCGTCGTAGTCATCGCAACTTTGACATTTGGAATTAATCACAAGCAGAATACACGTAGACAAACCATGGATCGCTGTACTCCCCAAGAAAGTGGAATAATTTTGAGTCAATATTTTTTACAACTGTAAAAAAAACTGAATTTCGTCATCCATTCTCTGGTCATGTGGCACCTACTTGGAAATACCCAGCCTTTTCGAGGCGACTGGCTCAACAACGGACAGTAACAGGTGGTACTGATGCCCAAGTGGACCCTGATGATTAGAACCATGAGGTTTGGGAAAAATTATTCTAGCAAAACTGTACAACTGCACATACAGCACAAACGACAGAGCATATCAAGGGTTTCCCAACCGCTTAATTTCTTATTTTGTCGATTTTCACTGATTATTTCATAAAATTTAAAATTGGATAGAGTTAATTTTAGCGGATTTTTACATAAAAATTGATGTCAGCTATTGAACACCCGTGATTTTCTAGATCCGTAGCTGCTGAGTGCGGGGATGTTTTTACGAAGTATGTGAGCTTAGAGATAGTGGGGATACCGCATTTCTGTTTTAAATTTTTTTTAAATTTTCTACCACTTAAAATATGTATTTTGAAGTTTGTATTTAACTCAAAAATTAAACAAAACAAACTATTATAAAAATTCCCTACATTTAATTAAAAATTTTAGACTATCTTTTGAAATTTTGATGTTGTTCAGCTATATTTCACTCCGCCTCGCATATTCAAAACTTGCATGTCAAGAAAATTTAATCCTTCAATCGTAATAAAATAATAAACTACAATACTGTATTTCAATTAGGAATTCTTAATGTTTAATTATTTGCTCCCGAAATTATTTTAAAGATAAACTGTAAAAAAGTTTTGCTTTGTGTGGAGAGTTATTGTTTGTAGCTTTTCTTTTTACTATCTGTCGTTCTGAGCAGATTTTATATCTGGGTATTGTTCTGAAAAATTAAACCAAGTTTGTTTATAGTTAAAATATGTACACCGCAAGTGGCTAATAACCCATTATAATTTTGAATAATGGAATGAAATAAAAAATTTTAAAGTTAAAATAATATTCTATGTAACACACGATTTGTAATATCGAGCTCATAAAGGTTTATTTTAAAAAACCTTTAACAATACAATCTTGTACCCGTGTTTAATATTTATATATAGTAATCTTTCTTATGTTATACTTTTTAAATTCATAATTTATTTGACTCGGAAAACAGTAAAAAATAACAAATCTGTCTGAAAAGTTTTATTATTTAATCAGAAAAGTTTTAATTACTTACCAATCATTTTAGGATAAGGCAAATTTAAGTTATCCATTATTTCAACAAATTCTCCTAAAGTTTTTGTAAGACGTGGATTTAATCTTTTCTCTTCGTCTACGGTTGTGACCGTCATACCTTTATAATCATGAGCAGGATATAATTTGGTAGCAGGTGGTAATGTAAAGATTTTTTCGTGTACGCTTTTATAAAGCTTAACCGAACTACCTTCCTGAAAATCTGTTCTCCCACAACCTCGAATTAAAAGAGTATCACCGGTGAAGGCTAAACCCTAAAATTAGATGAAAAATTTATTAGTTTTAGAATTGAAAATAATACAATTTTAATTTGAACAAGTTTAAATTTTATTTATCAATGGTTGGGATTCCAACCTAGACTCCATCTTTTTATTAAAAGACCTTATTCCAATTAAATCACTTCATAAATCTATTTATAACGTGTTCTTTTATTGAACTTTATGAATTGGAACTCATCAGTAGCACAAAATAAAATTGTAAGAAATACCCACGATGCAACTGATAGCTTCTTAAACAGCAACCTGAGAATTGGATTGGATCAGTGGATCATTGGATTGACAAGAGGTACTTATACGATTTTTAAGATGCAAATTCCGCATAACTTCAAAAAAAGTAAAGAGGGTATAACAAAAAGAATCACGTGTACATTCTTATTCTTTACTGGGAGTTTTATTAAGCAAGTGGATTGTGAATATGAAATAAAGGAAAATTTGAAGTAAGTACGTGGAGAAGTTTTTAAAAAGTTTCAGAGCAACACATTGCAATAAATTACAAATTATGAGATATTTTTCTAGAAATAAAAATTATTAAAACAATATAACTACGAGTAGATGGGATAGGTAGCCATTTCATCTTTTGAAAAAAAACAAACGCAACCATTTTTGGTTAGAAAAATCTTGATGAAAGCATTCTCTCGTAAGCTGCATACGTTATAAGGTTTACTAAAACGCAAATCCTTCTTCAAATGTGTCATTGCCACAAAAAGTAGGTTAAGAATGGATACTGACAGTATCACAATATCATACTGCAGCTAATACATGTTTTGTAAATATTTCTGGATGTAAAAGAAATGTGATGCATAAATTTGATAAGTGTGAAACTGTTAGGCGTTAGCGGCTTACGTGTTGGTGAATAAGCAGCAGACTTTTTATTGAAAATAACGCCATCTAATTAATTTTTATCGTATAATAGCGTATTCGTACTTGCGATAATGGCGGATAAACCAACGAATATATTGATTTTATAATACTGGCTTTCGAAATTAATTATTTTAGGCAAATTTTATAGCTTCAATTTTAAAACGGTTTCAATATTTTCCTTAAAATAAACAATATATTATATAGAATCAGTCCCACATAATTTTAAATTCAGCTAAATAGTATCAAACAATTGTGGTAATTTATTTTCCTGTAACTCTTACACTTTGTTCATTTTTAGGCCTCATAAATAATTGCAACACTCAACCGACCAATCCGCTTAAATAAACTTTAGAAAACACATTGCTCGTTTTACAGAAAACCCAAGTTTAACAAACCGTAAAAAATTGTAATGTGGTTTTAACATAAAATATTGCAGTGTTTGCAATTTAAATAGTAAAATAGGAAATAATCGAGAGTGATAAGAAGCCTGTTAAAGTAAAGACATCTAAATTTGTAAAATATTGCAATTTTTCAGGAGATCATTATTTAAAACTGTTTAATTTTTAGGAATATTAAGTAATTTAAAAAAACTCTAATGTATTATTTTGTTTTAACCCAAATACATACGTTCATCCTGCCGAATGCAAGACAATGCTTTTTGCTGAATCAGACTAAATTTGCTGATTCATTTGTTTTCCTGACTTTTTTGTATTTATTCCCTCGAATCGCTTTAGACATTTTTAATTTAAGAGGAAACCCAAAGAATGGATGAAAGGCATACACAGATTAATTAATTTATCGACTGATGGAGCGATACCGACCTGTGCTTCTAAAAAATATGTAATGCAGCCGTTGGTATGTCCAGGAGTAGATAAAATTTTCAAAGTATGACATCCAAATATAATTATATCACTTTCATCAACGCAAATATCAGCTTGAGCGCCACTGCTCCGAGAAATTACACTTTTGCAGCCGGAAAGCTGCTTTAAATGTCCTGTTCCTGTTATGTGATCCGCATGCACATGAGTATTCACTAAAAACGTAACTATTAAAATTCTTGCAATGTCGCAATTAATTAAAGTAATAAATAATAATTAAAAAAATAAATCTTTGAAAATCAATCTACTGAAAAAGCCAATTTATAAAAAAGCCTTTTTTTAAAGTTTTATAAATCAAGAATTGAAATTATTGTATAATATTAACTTTATCTATCGTTCACGGTTTTACAATTACAAAAACAAAGTATCATATTATTATGATTCAAAGTCGATACAATTCCGAGTTAATGACGCATGAATAAATGATTGAAAAATTGATTATCTACTAAGTATTATTAATAATAATTTTCAAAATTATTTAGTAAAATATTAAAAAAATCTTTAAATCTAAAGTAGCCCAAACACTGTAATCAGACCAATTAGATGTTAGCAGTGTAAATTTTACCTGCTCAAGATTTTTTTTCTTATATAAAAATGTATTTTGCAGTAATACATATTAAACATTATTTGTTGTAGCTCGGAAACAATTCAATGAAATAGAAAAATGTAAATAAATAAAATTGAAGAGAATGAAATGTTCAACAAAAAATGTCTAATAAGTATTGCTGTAAAAGCGATTTTTATAAGAGAAGAAAATTTTTGAAAAAGTACAATTTACATTGCTAACATAGGACTGTACGCTTACTTTTTTGAAGCCTACTATAAGAATAACAAAACATCTCCTGAATCTAATGTGCGCATCAGTTAAATGCTTAGAGTCAGACTTAAAAGAATCTCTGTAAAAATTTAATATAAAACCCATAAGAGCAATTCTAATTTTATTAAAATTTTTACAGAGGTTTTTTTAAGTAACTGTATCTCGGAAAGGGTGTGATAAAATAGAAAAATGTATATAAAGAAAAATAAAAAGAATGAAATTTTCAACAAAAAATGTTTAATAAGTTTTGCTGCAGAAGCGATTTTTATATGAGAAAACATGTCTTCAAAAGGCACAATTTACTTTACTAGCATAGGAGTGTACGTTCAATTTTATGTATGGGTGTATATCTTTCGGAGAAAATATTTGTGTGTAGTAGCGATTTTCAATTTTTTAACTTTTTATTAGAGCACTTGACCTTGAAAATTTGAAAAAAATTGCCTGATGCGCTATCAAATGCCTGGGATATAGCCCAGACCCTCTATTAGACTTGAGTTAAGCCCCCCCCTCCCATAGATACATCCTAGATCCGCGCCTGATTTAGATATATAGCTGGAAAGCCCGCCCACGGACAGGCAGCTAGACGGTGGATTTCTTTTTTAGCAGTATTAATTAAAAAATTCCTTCGTCTACACTGCTTGTGAACCTTGAATCAATTTCCCTTGTTCTTTTCTATCAATTATTTTTATCTTCAGATCTCCGTACTCTTGACATTAGTTGTATTCTTTTTACCTATTTTAAGTGAGATTGTACTGAGATACTCGGGTACTCTGTAAAATGGGTGTTCTTTTTGCCGTTTTGACTCAGTCATTTGACAAATGACTCATTCTGAGTCATGTTAACTGAGAAAATTACCTCCTTCTCTAACCCAACTGATCTTGATGTTTCAAAGTGTTACAACTGTTAATTGTGTTAATTTTTGTATTATGGTTTGGTAGTGTATTTGTGTTGTTCTTTTTACCTGATGTTTTTCTCATTTTGATTCAGTAAATCTCTGTTCGGCTCAGCTCACTTCGTCTCGGTTGCGTAACTGAGATGGAAATAAAATAGACAAAAAGAATACGCCTATTGCTAAGTGGACCGTGGTTAAACACAGGTTCAGGCAGATATATTCCTACTTTTTCTAACATCTGTCTCTGAACCTAGTTGATCGTAATGGAAAAGACAAGTTTAATTGGACACTGTCATCGTCTTAAAGCAAAAGGCAAACCTGTACTTGTTGAGGCGCTAAATAGAAGTAGAAAATATAATTCAACATAAAATATCCGATTATCCGCTTATCCGATTAACCGGTTATCCATTAAGATGTTGATATATCAACAATTTTGTATCATACATTTTCTGTTTTCGGCTTTTTTTTAACAAAGAAAAATGACACGCTGTAGGAGAATCAGCTTCCAGGCTTTTTTAAATTTTTATATACAGTATGTTCACGATAAGAGGTAACAGTAAATAATTCTGAATAAAATATTCTGTAACAGGTAAGAAGAATGTGTATTTTCTGAACTAAAAATTTAGCCAGAATGTTCGTATTCTGTAATAGTTGTATAGAAAGAAGTTTTTGTAATCTTAAGCTAATATAAACCGATTCAATTCAAAGCCTGATGTAATGTACCAAAAGTAGATTTTATTTAGTAACTAGAGAGAACTACAGACTAAAGCAGAAAATAGAGAATCACAATACACCTATAGAATTATGTTTTCTGTCAGCATTTATTATTTATCTGAATAAACAAATAAATGAATATTTTATCGTGAAATTATGCAAATGATCTCTTCATTTGTGGGGAAGAAAGTATTATATTCATACAATTTTTGAAATTGGTAAAAACAAAAATGAATCTAAATAAATTTTGTTTTGATATCCTGCCTGTTCGCTCCATGCCCTAAGTACTAAATTATGTACAAAATTATGTAAAATAAAATCAATTCTAAACATTTTTATGCAAACTTTATGAACTTGTATAAGTGATAACGCTAAACCTATATTTACTGTAACACCTGATCGATAAATTTTCTTATCTAAAATACATATGCTATAAAATTTCAAATACATAACGCAAGTAAATTGTTATTGAAAGAAAAGAGAATAGTTTTTTAATTTAAAAATAACGGAATTAATTTATAGTAAACTGATAAGCTGATATTGATATAAATTTGTTTCTCATATTATGTATTAGTTAGAAATTATAAAATATTACTGTGGAAAGTTGAAAGGAACGCTACTCTGGAAGGTAACATAATATATTTTATCAAAATATTTTTTTGAGGTTTATCTTATAAGTAATTTAATTTTATTAATTTGCTTGAATCGGATCATTACTTGAGTTTTTATCGTGTACACAGTGCAGACATGTTTTATCCCGACTACTCAAATAAATGTGACTTGGTATGTATGGTTTACATCTTTTATTTAAATTTTTTTTTAAATTGAAGGTTAAATGTAGATCAATTAGTACTACCCTTTTTACAAAAGTGAGTTAGTTAAAAATTCTACAAAATTGCTCGGTCAACTCTAAATAAGGACTCAAACTTGAATTACTCGAAGCATTTGAAATTTGGTAATAAGACTTGTTAATAAGATAAAAATCGGTTCCAAAAACGAAATACCATTAAACCAACAGTTGCCCAGAATTTTCAACGCCACTATGATGACCGGACATTTCACTATGGAACATTTCGCTCCCGGACAATTTGCTCCCTAACATTTTGCTATACTAGGATATTTCGCTACCACTTCTAAATTGTTATACTAAAGTTATACGTTAAGTTTTGAAATATTTAAGTTATTTACATAATTATTCCATTATTTTTATTCTGCCATTAGTCATTCTTAATTAATTCTCTATTTGTTATTAAAAGTTTGTTTAGTAACAAAGCAAAAATGGTAGCGAAATATCCTAGACCCAAATTAATAAGAGTCGAGTGAAAATATTTGCAAATATCAAAACAAAATTTTAAAATTTTCAAGTTAAAAATTTGAAAAAGTTATAAATGTGTTTTTGGAACTATTTGCGCTGGATAAAAAAATGGTCAAATTAAAAACGATCGGGTCAAAATCTGTTTATAAGTAAATTGGCATGGAATTACTCATCTTGTCCATATTATACGATTACATTACAGACATTATATTTAATGAATAAATTGTAATTATGATCTACCAAAAACAATCTTAATTGATTTTTTATATTATAATGACTACAACCTTTGCTACAACTTATAATGACTACTTAATACAATAAAGCATGATTGTCAAATTTCTATATCTGTAAAACCCAAAAAACAATAGCTATACCTATGCCTATAAAACTATCGATGTAACCCTTTCAATATTTTTAGTTTGTCAATCTGTTGTAATTTGTAAAAATTCCTCAAATATGGGAAGTATAAAAAATGAAAAAGTAGCAATAAATAGAACTTACTAGCATATTTTAAGGATAGATTTAAATCCTTGCATAATTGAAAATTGCTGTTTGCATGTTCCAACACAGGATCGATCACAACGGCCTCTCTGGAGTTGGTATCTCCCAACAGATATGTATACGTGCTGCTCGTAGTGTCGAATAACTATAATATTTAAAAATTGCGTAATGGTATTTACGTATATTTATTTATTCTGATAATTAATTATATTATAATTTACCTGTTTGAATATTAAATTTTTTGATAATATTGTTTGTTCGTCCATTTTACCCTTACAACTGTACGAATAATAATTAGTCTTTCTGCGAAAAAACGCTCTACCTGTTAAGGATACAATAAACAGTAATTATCTTTAGTTTTTATTGTAATTATTGTTTTGTAGAAAGGTTAAATTACAAATTATTTAGTTAATCTTTATAGTTTTCTGTAGCGGTTTATTTCAATTTTAAAATCTTTGCATCTAGATGTCACTAGTAAGCAGAAATGGCATTAATTTTGGTCAAATTGATCCATTTTACTGGATAAGTGGTACAATAACTGTTATGGGACATTATAGTAATATAGTTATTGGACAAACAATTTTAAGTTCTGAAAAATTTTATTTTTAGTGCCGTCAGCTTTTGAATAGCTTTATATTATTTGGAAAAACAA
This sequence comes from Cantharis flavilabris, assembly GCA_949152465.1. NCBI lineage: Eukaryota > Metazoa > Arthropoda > Insecta > Coleoptera > Cantharidae > Cantharis > Cantharis flavilabris. The sequence continues at coordinate 25,493,094 of OX424439.1, forward strand.
CAAAAAGTTTGTATCAAAAAAAGTTCGAAAATCTTTGTACAGTTCACCAAGGTTCTCCAAAAGAAAATACGATGTTGCAGTTTTTGGACCAATAAAACATTCTTGGCGGAAAACAGAACAAGAGTGCCAAGAAGAGCATTCAAGTGAAGTTATATCCAGAGTTAATCTTGTCTTTTTATTAAAAAAATCAACTTAATTGAGTGTTACACCAACAATTAATGGCTTCAGAACATGTGAATGAAAGAACTCGATTAATTTATTCACAGATTTGGGAGGAATTGATGATATTGTCAATATACCTCTACTAAATTAGTATAGTGTCTTTGTTGACTTGGTCGGAAACGATTAAATTAAATTGTTCAAAAATTTGAGTGAACATCTTCCTGACGATCTAAATGACAACTTTCTTAATCTTTTACAATTTTGGAGATACTTTAATGATAAAATCGAACCAAAAGAAACTGTTAGAAATATAAAAAAGACCTTTACAAAAATAACCTGTAGATGAAGATGTTCATAAATATTAATGGATGCAGAACTAGCCTATGTCACAAAAAGTGCAGTTTACAGTTTTTTTCTACTTTTAATTTTTTTTTACTTTAGAAAAGTAATTTTAAGCTTGTATTATATTAAATTATTCTACCACCTTAAAAATTCAATCGATAAGACAAAAAATAAAAACTAATTAGGTTAAGAGGAAACAAAATGTAAGTGTTTCCAAATCATTTGTTATTTATAATTAATCAAATTACTGATTAATTATTTGTCAAATTATACTTCTCAAAACGAATATTAAACTAGTAAAACAATTAATACTATATTATTATATCAAAACAAAAAATATTAAATATTAAACAAAAAATTAAATGTAAGTACAGTACAGCATCGCTTATCCGGACACTCCAGTAATCCGGACACTCCGCCTCTTCGGACATTTTATATTTTTTACCTCTGCAATCCGGACGAATTTCTAGTTGCAATTTCAAATTAATTCATCTAAGACTAAACTATGACATCGGGTCGGATAAACCATGGGTGCAATGGAGCAGCCGTATCCAGCGCCAAAATTCAGAAGGCTCTAAAATTGTGCGTTTTTAATTTAATTTTCTATAAAATATTAAATTTTGAATAAAAAGAATATCTGAACGGATTTAATTCATATTTTCTTTGATTTAATTGGTAAAGTTAAATAAATAGGGGGTGGCCTTTAATTACATGAGGCGATTTTTTGAGCCCCTCTTCCCCTGGTGAGATGTCCTAAGATTTGTTTTTTTTTAATTACGTGATATTTACCGAGTTGTTATCAACAAATGATAACACAGGTTTGCAAATCGAATTTTTTTTTCGAGCCCTGATACCATTCCTCCTGATTCTTATGTAAATTAACCTCCTGAATCCGAATATGACCTCCGCTTTTCCCTATTTTTTAACAATAACTATTTTAGTCTTTACATTTTTTCTGGTAAACTAGAAAGGTGAAAAGTTAATAATTGTAGTAAGAAAGTTGATTTGGGAGAAGATTTGTCCCCTGAAGTTGTAAAAAAAAATCATTAAAGATGATCGAATTTTCCGTTTTTCTGCTTGATTTTGTCACTTATTTTTGCTGTTTATTTCGGCAAAAAATAATGCAACCACACAGAACATGTACATATATGCAAGTTTTCAGTTTTTACAACTGAAACTGAACTGAGGGTGTGGAACACCATCTAGTATACCTGTAAGTGTGTTAAAAAACACAAATAGCACACAAATTTGGATTCCGGTTTTAACGTTGAGATTCCACTGGGCATTATTGGATCTAAGTTACAAAAGACATTTAGAAAAATCTATATAAAGCTAGATTCTGGGAATAATTTTGTTTAGGTGTACTGGAGAGTGTTCCACACCCCCCAGACCCCCCGGTTTCAAAAACTGAAAACTTGTGTATGTTTTCTTTCAAACTTTCAAAAACAAAATCCCTAACTTTTCCAAGTCTTCCCCTAGATCACATGCGGCTCTTTTGATGTCAAGTTCTCCAGGTACATGCACAAATATTACCTAATAATTAAAATACCATAATATTGAAATAAAAATGTTTAGTGGCTCTTTAAAAACTGGGAAATTTTGTAAATTGTACCTTTTGGCTCTTCCGTCTCAAAAGGTTGCCGACCCTGAACATTTTGCAAACCTTAGCTTTTAAAAATTGTAAATTTTTTATTTGTCGAATTTTCCGAAAATTTTTCCTGCTTTCAAGTTTTAATTTCCACGACTTTTCATTAAAAATAAAAAATTCCTTGACTTTCCCTGATCAAATTTGTGTAATTCTCAATTCCTTTACTTTTGCAAATAAAAATCCTGCTGAAACATTCGTCCTAATTTTTAATTTTTGCCCTCCTGGCCCCTTATAACAAACTACAACTCGCTGCTTAATCCATATTCGCTATCAGGGGCGGTTCCAGAATTTTTTCTGGAAGGGGCAAAAGGATCAGACGGGCAAAAAGTGTTTTCAGATTTGGGATTGTCTCCTTGTCTATTTTTAAACGTCTGGTGTTTATTAAATATCTTTCATATTCCTTTCTTGTACTTCGAAACCATGCAATAATTGTGATAAATTTGTTCCTCAATTAACAGTAACAATAAATAAAATTGATAATTCATGCTTACGATACATTGTCAATTTGCCTAGTTGACACTGACAATTGTCAATTTATTTACAATCCGAGGTTAAGCCAGTTCTTCAATTATTATAAAATGATACTAAAAATTTTCTATCGGAAACTTAATTTATTCAACATTAATAGGAATTACGTTAAACCTTTCACGATTTAGGAAGGAAGATATTTCCGAAGACCTTGATTTGATTTGATACCCCAGGTCAAATAGGAATTTTATGAAATAAATGAAACAAAAAAAATCATAATAAAAAGTATCGGCGCTTTTCCACTGGCCTATTTAGAATTGGTTAATTTTAAGTTACCAGCCTAAAAATATTAAGTGATTATGGGGGAGTGATAGATCAGTGCGGATGGATTCAGGCCGCACAACCTAGGCAATCAGACATCGTCAACTTTAATATAGATTTGTCAACTGCAATTCAGATTTGTTAACTGCTATTCAAAGATGGATAACTGTAAATTCAGCTTTGTTCAGAACACCCCCTAGACCACCCCCCCCCCGGTTTCACGAACTGAAAACTTGTGTGTATGTTCTGTGATTGATCTTATCTACTTAATAAGAGACTATCACTTTTTGAGAGTAAGTATGCATTTGTAGGTTTAGGAAATACGCACTGAGTAGTACCGAGTACCTCAGTATCCAACTGATTGTATAAAATTATTGCCAAAAATTTTCGCTAATCCGGAAAACTCGGTTATCCGAACAAACTCAAAACTATATCTGTCCGGAATAACGAGGCTGTACTATATATTCTTAATATGCGTTATTAATTATTAATATGTACTTACCTACACTACCGTCTATAAGTAAATAAATTGAAAATTTATAAGATTAAAAACAAAATAAGAAAACTTTTGATGAAGTATATTTAAAGTAGGTATATTACAAGACAAAATAAAAATAATAATATTTTTAAATTTTGAACTCGTCAATGTGTCCACCTTTGTTTTTTATAACAGCTTCACAATGATTCGCCATTGTAGTTAATGCCTGCCTCATTATGTCGACTGGTTTAACTCTTTGCAGATTTACTTGGAACTCAGAAATGATTTACATAGGTCAGACCAGAAGATCATTTAAAAAGAGGATTAAAGAACGTTTTTCTTACTGGCAGAACAAAAAATCAAATTTCTTTAACTGATTTTAATGGAAAATGATAAACCATAAATTTTTGGCATTTCTTTATTATTACATTCATATCTTATTTCACGTGCACAACGTGATTTTTGATTTTTGATAATAACAAAAAACATATATATTATAGAAGTTCCCCAAGGACTAGGACCTAAACTATTTAACTTTTTTATCAACGACATACCGACATTTCGATACCTTAAAAGAATAGTGTAACAATTCAAAAACTCATATTTGACGGCAATACTGTAACAACTCGAGTTTTTTGTTGTTTTTTTATACTAAAGTTCTAAAATTTTACATTATTATTATGTAGAAAAATGTGCCGCTTAGGACTGAAAAGCAAATTTTGTTTTTTTAAATAAAAAGCAACAAAAAACCAGAGTTGTTACAGTATTGCCGTCAAATATGAGTTTTTGAGTTATTACACTATTCTTTTAAGGTATCGATTTGCTAAAGCAAACAAGGCTCTGCACGCAGACGACACGGCAATATACGCTTATACGTACTAAAACACAGGTTTCAAATAAACTACTACAGATACATGTTGACAGACTCGAACCATTTTTTAACAACAAAATTTTTTAATCTTTAACAGTAGATGAACATATAACTAAAACAAAAATAACGTTAAATATTTAGGCATTAACCATTAAATTTTTGACAACACTTTATAAAAAAAAAATTTATTCACTTTTTATTTTATAAAAATGTATGTAACCTTAAATTACGAAAGTTTAACTTCATTTACATATTATTAATATATTAATGTATAATACAAGTTTTGTTACAAATTGATAATAAACTGTTGACACTTTTTATTGTTTTGTCCTTCCGCCATTTCACCATTTTAAATAGTAAGTATTTTAAGTCGGAAATGATGAATGAATAACATTTAAAGAAAAAAAGCGACAATACTACTAGGTACTAAAACACTAAAACCATTAGGGAAGCAATGTAATCATAGGATTGCTGAACTTTGACAGAACTCTAAAACTAGGGACCATTTTGTGGCATGATAACGCAAAACGTTAATTAAAGGGTTAATAAAAAGTTTGAATATTTCAAATTTATTTATATATTAATCAACAGTTCAAATAATTTTGAAATTATTAACTTCTAATGCTATATTATTAATCACTATCTCCGTTATAATTATTAATAATACATTATAAAAAAATTATAAAAATACAGTGGCATTAGCAACTAATGACATTTCAAATTTTTGGCATAATCATAAAAAAATTTTTGTGTTAATTAACGGTCACTTTTAATGGTGATCTTCATGAAATTTTGTTTAGAAAGTAGTGTTGGTAAGTGTTTATATTTTTAATAGAACTTATAACGATTTTTTTTAATTACCATGTACCTACGTTCACTTGCAATTATTTGGTTGTGTAGTAGTTATAGTTCATATTACATAAGAGTTTTTTAAAGAAGATTGCATAAGAATAATCGATTACTCTCAAATTAATTTCATTGCAGAGTAGCAGAAAATTTATTTATTTGTAGGCAGGATGATGTACCTTTTCGGTCCGTTCTTGTCACATAAATTTATTTAAAATTTTCCCCAAATGTTTTTCTCAACAAAAGATAGTAATATCCGAAGAAACTCCATGCAAGGAAAGACCTCCTTGATAAGATGTTTTGGAAACTACAATTTTCCGTAGTTTTTTTCAAAACAAGAAATGTTTCATTTAACCTTCGAATCTAAATTCTGGTATAGATTGGTCTTCGATCGATAGAATTATTAGCAGGTTACTCTGCATGAATCTATATTATTTTAATATAGTAACTTGCTAGACTTGATTTTTTGAGATATCAAGATTACCTACTAATAGTAGCTGAAATGTCAAGTGTGGTTCTTATCATCCTACGTTGATTATAGAATTGATTGGATTAAATACTTTTCGTCTTTCTCAGCATGATGACATGTACTACGATTTCAAATGCTTTGAATGCTGATTTACATTCCATTGAGAGAACGTTTGTAACAGGTGATCTAACTGTCGGTGAATGCCTCGATAGTATTTATAAAATTATTTATCTGCTATAGATAGATTCATGTTCTTACAGTAATTTGAAATTATTTTCCCTCGTAGTTTACCAGTAAGTATTATTCCATCGTTAATTTGGAAAGAAAATTGCTCACCAATTGTATTTATGCCCATTATCAATTGGATAATGACTGTACGAAGTTCTCTAATTTGAAGCGTAAAATAAAACGGAGTCAGTATTTTTGCAGTTTGGTGCGTATCCGTTTCGTATGCCTGTAGTCATTATGGCAATTTATTTGCAGTTTACCTACGGTAGCTCTAAAGAAGTGATATAAGTACTTCTCTGTTCTCTTGTTTTGTTCACCTTTCCCTGTAAGATCAATTTCAACTATTTGTATTGCTGACTGTTCCTCATAATACTATACGTCCCAGGTGTTTCAGTTTTCGTCCAGATCTGTGCATTTTTGCACTCTTTCTATTATGCTTGTTTACCTATACCATTACTTGGCTAGGGTAATTATTATTTTTTCTACTGCTGTTTATAGAAGTCCACCTTTTCGATATTCGTTTGAGTAAGGTAAAATAAGTTTTCTCTGTTAAAAACATTACTTGGAGACTAAAATCTTGGACATGAATGTGTTCTTCGCGTAGTCTAAAAATTCTTTAAATATATGCATGCTAAAGCAAAGCTTGAGTATACAATTCTAATATCCTAATATTTATTAAAAAATTTTCTTGTAAATCATTTTTAGGAATATTTTCAAGAGGTGACTCACGAGGCTTATGCTGCAGAAGTTACTATACACTGCTTGGTGTTTGGTTTCAACCACTTTTTGGTATCTCTCCGGTGGAGTAAATCTTCTTAAATATTTTCGTTATTCAGAAAATGCTCTCATCTTCAAATAACTCGAGGAATCTAGTGCATAGCATTCCCCTTCTTTGAGTTGTGCCTTGTGAGATTATTTTTCTGACCTTATCTGTAGATAAGATTGGTAAATCATCCAAACAGAAGTCCTCTTCTGTATGGTCTTCTCTATTATCTTGGAATAGTTCGGATATATTATAATACTTTCCAGGTATAGTTATATGTATTTTCTCTTGCTTGTTGATTATAATTTTATCGTCTGCATCTTGTAGTTTTCCTGTGGTGTTGAACCTGTATATCCGACCGCTTCTCTGATCTTTTTATACAATATCAAATTAAATAAATCGTAGTTTCTTTATAAGTAATTTATTTCCTCACATTACCAGATCCACTCCAGATCTTATCCTTTGTTATCCTTATTTATGCAGAAACGGAAAAATCTCTATAAATTGCTGCGATGGCTCTTTAAATAGCTCTACAACCCAGGAAGCATTACATATTCAAATACTTTTGAGATACTAGATGTTGGACTAAGGGCCAATAGTTAGGGAAGAAAGTCTGTTTTTCTTTATTATAAACTGGATACAACTGGAAGACAATTTCAACTGATTAAGAAAAGCCCCGTCAAAAAACGATAAATTAGTAAATGATAAGATAATGATTTACTTTTAAAACTGATATAATAATAATTTATTCATTAATTACTATTTTCGTTGGAATATACGACTTTTCATTAATTTAAAAAAGTGGTTATAATATAAAACTTTCACTGCATATTTGTATACACTTTTTTCACAATGAAATAGTAAATATAAAGAAGACTGAACACTTAAAATAAAATATTTTTATTCTAAAATTTAGGGCAAAATACTACAGTAATTAAAGCAACTTGCTGGACTGAAAAAATCTAAAATTTTGTTATGGAATTTTTTGGACTTTAAATTAAGTAGTATAAATTACGTGTTAAATTTCTTTAAATATAAAAATTTAAAAGATATACGAATGTGTATATGGAGTTCTAACCGGAAACTTAAATAGGAAATAATTTATTGTAATGCGGTACGGCGTGCTAATTTGATTTCTAGTCGGTATTAAATTATCTAAGTAGCTTACTTTCTACAACATTTACTATGCTATTTTGTGATTGAACTTATTCTTTATTTCATAATAATTAAGATAATAGTCACATGCACATTACTTTCAAATTCAGTAAGCGTATCGAATTATGCAATCGGCATTTAGGAAAATTTTAATTAAATAGGTTGGATTGTGCTATACCATCCAATATAGGTCAAGTCTCAAATGAGAACTATTTTTACACAAAAGTGTTGTGCAAGAATCTATTAATTGCAACCATAGTTCCATTTTGATGATCAATTTACGCAAAATAAAATGTCTTGGACTATTTTTAAAAGCTGATTATTTTTTCTGTCTTGGTGTTGGGTAATCACCCAACAGTATATGTATATTGTATAAGTGAATAACTCATTTTTTTTTTAGTTTTGCCCAAGTCCATTTTAAGTTATTATCCATTTTCTTATTATTATATTATTCTTTTATTTTTCTTATTCTCTTTAATTACTTTTCATTTGTTGCTAATTGTTATGTCTTCTTGGCTTTTCGAATTTAAATGGATTTTGGTTCAGGAAGCTCTTGAACCTCCAGTTTACTGGTGACTTCCTTAGTTTCGTAGTTCCTACGTTAATGACGTTGTTTACCTAATGGTTTACTTTTAAATTAACGTTCCAACTGGAATACCTATAGCATGAGGATTGTGTGTGCAGTAATTTTAGTTGGATATTGATTTTATATTTTTCTTCGTTCTTTGACCTAAAACTACCTTGGGAGAGAATGGTAGCCATACTCAAATGGAAAAGCTATTACGCGTTATGTTATCAAATACTAAATATAATTTGAGCATCGTAATTTGAACTACGTTTCTAAATTTTCGCGATCGAGAGCTATACCAGTACAAACAAGTTAATAGATTATGCGAGGCCACTGATTGCGAGGGAAGGGATCAGCTGTCGCAAGTATCCAACCAGCTGATTACAATAACAAACACTGCGTCGCGCATTCAGTCTACTTGCGACTACAATTTCAGTGTTATATCGCGAAAATTTTGAATAAAATTCTAGTTTTTATTACCTCGAAAATACTTCCAGTTTTTATGGAAATTGTGGGTTACTATCATAATTGTGGATATTTGAATACTTGGATATATAAATTGAATAATTTTGTAAGTAAATTTCTGCTACAATCCTTTGTTTTGATATAATCGTGTAACTCCGATTAATTTCGTTACATATCGCTGTTATGTATTACATAAAAAAAATGTAATTCCTATTTTATGTTTTTATATATCCTTGAAATTATAGTCAATAGATATTTAAATGTATATTTCATATTTAATAATTAGTATTATCAATTTTTACTAATCCTTTTTACAACATTAAGCGTTGTGATGTAATACAAAATTATTACTATTGGCAACTAAAATAGCAACTTTCGTTTTTATTAATAGCTGAAAATACGTATAACATCATAATAATTAATAAATTAAAGTATGTACCTATTCAAACGTGGATAATTGAATTAATAAAAATTACATAAATATTTATTTTCCGATTACATTATTTTCTAAATCTATTGGTATGAATCACAAACTGCTCGGTGTCTTTCAAGTTCAGAACCGTTTATTTTTAAAAATTTTGATAACCTGTTCCTGTTCAATCAATTCGATAGACACAAAAATTAGGAACAAAAAATTTTAAGAATAATATTGAAAATAAAAAATTATTCAAGTCAAAAGGGGTCAATTTTGCCAATAATTTGAAATCAATAAACAAATTTATAAATTATAATCATTAATTAAATAAGTAACCGGTTTCGACTTGACGTCGTCATCAGCACATAATTAAATTAACAATGAACAAAGATTATCAAACAAATCAAAATTGAGAACGAACAACAACATGATTATTTATTTATTATAAGTTACCTCAATGGGAAATCCCAAAATTATAATAAATAATTTAGATTTGTTGTTATGTTTACTTACATTATTGTAATTTAACTACTAAAAAGGCAAATTAGTAAAAATTTTATTATGAACAAAACTATTAGTTCATGTCTGAATGAACGGGATGGGTCCAACAAAGACTACAAAAATAAGGTACAAAAAGTTACTGTACCCCAAATAAAACATAATTTGTATGTTATCTTAATTAATATTATTTTTCTCTGGCCTATCGTCGGTACTAAAAATTATGATGTCAAACAAATAAATTCCCTTCTATCTTAAAATCAGTTCATTTTCAAAATAAAATCAAATAAAAATTGTTCAATATTAAATTCAATTAACAGCTCTAGTACCTATGTTTACTTCAATTTTTCATTTTTATATGTATGTAATATCTGCGATATAAGTTTTAAAGCTTTTATTGGAATTTGGAATTTATTGAATGTAGATATAATTATATTTATATAAAAAAAATAATAACAATAACTTCGAGAAAACACAAAATACATAATTAGATTCAGTTTTACTTTTATTTGTAAATGCTCAGCAGGAAGTTTTTATTACAAGGTAATGCCACAGTACTGAAAGTAACTTTTTTCCCATTTAGTATTTGTAATACTAATAACTATTCAGGTATTTTCTTTGTTTCTTTAATTAAGAAACTTCAATTTATTCTGCAATTTGTTTACATTGAAAATCTTATCGATGACATTTTGAATATATAAGATATCAAAAAAATAATAAGTCTAACTTATTGCGCCTCCCCCCAAATAGTCTCAGTTATTTTGATTTTTCGTATTCGGTTTTTCATAAATCAGTTATTATGATAAATATATATTTTATGTCACTAATTAATTAAACAAACATCACACCATTGCATAATTACTGTAATGCAGAAAATCTTGAAAGAAAAGTGTAGGTTGCCATTTTTTAAAATGGCAATAGTATCCTTGCGGAAGGGGTGGTGGCAATAAAATGTATGATCTTTAAATCCAAATTTTTGAACTACAGGAAAGCTTTTGATGTCATTAACTATGACCTGCTTAAGGCCAAGCTAAACTAGAATGGCTATAGCAACTTGACATTAAAACTACTATCGGAGTATCTTACGAACCGAACACAGAAGGTCAAACTCAATGGTAAAATATCCAGCGAACTTAAAATCAAGCTCGGAGTTCCTCAAGTAGCCCTTTGGACCTCTACTATTTATAATTTTCACTGCGAATCTTCCGAAAATCATACCCGATTTCTACAACTAAATCTGTTGACCTATACTTGACATCTAGGAATAGGGAATCGTTTCAAAAGAAGATGATACTATCCCATGGGGTTTAGGTGAAAAACAGCTCTACCGTCCCTTCACCCCTTTAAGTAATATTTATCAAAATGTAATATTGTTATGTAATATTCATACTACTGAATAAACTTATCTTTATCTATATGTAAAAAATATATTGTAGTTCGAGAGAGTTTAGGATAATGTTGAAATTTTAACTGGATTAATATACATAATATAAATTGGAAACATCGAAATTAAAATTTCATAAACTTGCTTACTATTTCACATTACTCAATTGACCAAGAGGATAAAAAAATCATTCTGTGGACATCGATTCTTAACGAATCAACATTTTTTTAACTTTTGGCCCGACTATCGCCTGACACATCGATAATTAGCAGATGACCGATACAGTCTACCAATTTCTTCGCATCGCTGCCCCAAAATTATTTCAAATTATTCTCCAATTTATTTTGTTTAGATTTGGCTGTTAATTTGCCTTTTCCATAAATAATGACCACTATAATTAATATAATACATATTATTATTATGTAAATAGCACAGAATATCTTTTTTGTAATTCTAATCGATTCTGTAATCGAGAATCGACAAAATTAAAATAACCCTTTTATTATTATGTATCCATTTGTTGGTAGTTTGGTAGATGATTATAAATTATATTAAGTAATCGGGGAAAAAATTATATATTCAACTTTTCGGCGTTGCGTTGCTTCATTTGCGGATCACCAGCAGCGGCATTTAGACTTTCAACCTGCAACGTTAGTGCACTTGCTACATAGACGTGTAGGCTATTATGTTCTTTATTTTTAACCTGATAAAATATTATGAAATATTTGATCTAACTTATACGGATGATTCAAACTAATCAAAATTGGTTAGGTAACTTTCCTAAAAAATACATAGGAAAGTCTTGTGTTGCATCAGATTGTTTTCCTTGGCGATTCGTTTTGAAAATACAGTGAAAGTTCTATATCACAACCTCGCTTCTAGTGACATTTCGTATGTATAACACAAAAAAATGAATTTAGAGTTGATTTTCCAAGTCAGTCGGGTATATAACGTCCACATTATTTCAGTCTCTTCACCGTCATAGGACAAATGATTTTTCACAAAATGTAGAGGATGTTCACACGTGACAAACTGTAATTGGGTTGTTAGAGTAAATAACAAACCTTGGACTTCAATTTTTTATATAATTGATAAACAAAATTATATTCCAAATGGTATTTACCTTTACGCGGATTGATCTCATCAAAAAAGGTTGATATGTTTTATTCAACTAGGAACTTATAAACAATATTTTTGTTTTGCGAAAAAAATCTTTATCAGTACAAGTAAACTAGGTGACCTTGGTGAAATTAGTTGAAACATAATATTATGTATGATAAAAATTGTTTTCTTTTTTTTCCCGAACTTTGTCCCAGCCACAATAGAGTAAGAAGGCTCTCTTAACATTAGTTATTTTATTGAATCCCACAATTATTTAAAATCGCAATGTTTTCTTTTGTGCATCGAATGAATAAATTAAATTAAGTGTGGGATTAAACTTTATTTACGTAGGAAACAAAATTCTTAACATGTTTTTACGTTTTTGCAATTCCAGGAATGTGCCCTATGTTTAAAACCGATTCAATCGGATATTTCTTCTTAAATACAAATATCTATACTATTTTTACTGTAATGTATATTTAATTTTATACAAAAAGTTAAATGCGTAGTGCAAATTTGTTGCATCATACACAAGAAAAGTCTGTAGGCTAAAATTAAACATCTAACGTAAATTTGGGTCGCATTATATGCTTATCTAAATTTTAATGTAGGTACATCTTTTAAACATTTGCTCAGTGTAATTGCTTCACTTAACTAAATCAAATTATCCATGGTAGTTATGCCAAGGTGAAATTTTTTTTACAAATTCCCATGACAATGACATTTGGATATTTAGGCCTCCATGTTTAACAGTATATTCTATATTGTTCAATACTATATTGTTCATAAACTGTCATTATCGATATCCGGTTCATTGAAAATTAAACTTCACTGATTGAATCGATCTATGTAAATACCAAACTTTACAAAAAAGTACTTTGATTACTTCATCAGTCCATCTCAGAACCGATGAAGGCGTAAACAAAACTATACAAAACGCACTAGTTTTCTTTTCATGTTTGAAAATTATTACATCGACTAATTTTCACTTTGTCGTCAATTATCAATATTTTTTTCGGTCGATTTTTCTTTTATTATTATTATTAATTAATTGAAAAATTTTTTCTCAACCGGTTGGAAAGAGGGTACTTTTCGTTCAATTTCTCTGCTGTATGAAATTGGTGCTTTTCTGGCCAAGGTCGAAAAGTATTTTACATTTATATTCTTATTATTATTTTTTCACGAAATTTAATGCAAACTTCAAGAGGATCTATTTGAAACCAAAAAATTGAAAATGGAAAAATCAACAAAAGTGCAGTAGAAAATAATACCAAGTGATTGAATGAAAAGTAATTGGTGCAAATGGCCCCTCTTATATAACATTTGAATTTCCAGTACCTTTTATTCTATTTACATACAGGATAAAAGTGATAATGGTAGTATTTTTATATGCTTTGTTTACAAATGCTCCTACATCGTTTGAAATTGTTTTAAAAATAAAGCGTCTGCGTCTGGCTATTCTAACGGAATATAGATTTTACTGCCTCGCCGAAAGCTTAATTTCGCATATCGAAAACTAGAAGCATCCTCATTGAATTCAAATAAAATTAAAAAGATAATATATGTTTAATAATATTCAATATTTTTGAAAAGTTTAGAATACCGCTTTTGTCGTTAGCAAGGATGAAGAAACACAGACATGCATTTTTTCGTTTATACCTACATAACAGTAACACCTCCACATTAAACTAGTTTGCTAGTTGTTGACCTTTTGCAAAAGGCTTCGAGGTGTGCTCATTCATGACCTAAAGTAACCGTCTTTGTCTGATTCTGATATCCTGACTGTCGAATACAACGCAAATCTATTGAATCAGTTGTTTGAACTTTAAAGCTGCATATTAAACAGGGTGTTCCAGGAACATGTCGAAAGCTCTCAGCACATAATTTTTGACTCTAACCTTCATAACTTCATACAAATTCCCTTTCGGATTATTTTATTTTTTCACATGCGCCTGTTGGATAACCCTTTAGTAACTCTAAAATGAAATTGAGAAAGTAATTGACCGAATTGCTATTTTTTACTAATTTGCTTTGATAATCGCGATCTCCTTTTTACACAATGACTTTCATGATTTGTTTTTTTTATTGCTGTCACAATCGAATTTTTATACCCATACTTATGTTACGTACTTTTTACGTTTAGATTAACGATGACATCCTTGTTGGAAGCCTTGGAACAAAAGTACGGTGAAAGTAGTACGGATTCTGATGGATCTGAAGAAGATGAAGGAATATCGGTTTCTATATTTTTGCCAAGAAAACATCCACGCATGGTAATTCCATCGTTGTTAGTCCTGAATGACTGCGACATTGCATCTGCTGGAGATAAACAAACGTTAGTTGATAAATGTGCGGGAGTGGAAGAATTGGATCTCGCTAAGAATAAACTTCAACATTGGCAAGAAGTAAGTTAGGTATATTTGAACGTGAAAATTTATATTCTATTTTTTTTCATCGACATTGAATATAATTTTCACAATACATTTAATTTTGCAAACAGTTCAAATATATGATTGCTATTTTTTGTAGGTTTTTACAATTTTAAAGCATATGCCAAGACTTAAATTTGTTAACTTAAGTTTTAATTGTTTATCGTCTCCGTTAGAAGAAGTAGAATTAACGGATGACTTAAAATGGCAAAACTTACGAAATCTTGTAATGAATTCCACCCAGGTTCCATGGAAAAATGTTCAATGTATTTTGGATCATTTGCCAAGTCTTGAAGAGTTGCACTTAAGTCTTAACGAATACGATCACGTTAATTTGTGTTCCGAATACTGCAAATGTGACGACGAAGGCGCCAGCAATGAAAACCGCGAGACAGAAGAATGCGAAAAAGAAGTTAAATGCACTTGTTCTAAAGATAATTATAAAAATAAGCATAAACATACAGGCATCACAAAAGTACATTTTACTGGAAATCCTGTAAACAAATGGAGCGAAGTTTGTAAAATTGGATATGCTTTCCCCAGCTTGGAATCACTTGTTGTCGCCGATTGTCCAATTAAATCATTGGACATAAATGACGAAGATGAAACCAATAAAGTGAACGTCGAGTATAATAGATCAGAAAGTAACTGCGAAGCTGATTACAAAGCGGAATCACCACATGATAGTTTTAGGAAACTTAAATTTCTTAACATAAATTCGACCAACATTGCTACTTGGGACGATATTGAACGGTTGGCGAAATTTCCAGAACTGCAGTGCTTGAGAGTTCAGGTAATTTTGATAAATTATAAGGGTTTTCATGTCACTTCGTACTTTTTGTAGTTATCGTACTTTTAAATTTTGAATTTTTTTTTAAATTTAAATTTATTGTCAAATATTTCTTGGTTACTATGTATCGCCAACGTATACTTAAATGTAACGAAACTACGACATCTACATAAAGTACGACTGCGTAGATTTCGTAAACTAGATCTGCATTAAAAATTCTAAGAAATCTACAAAAAACAGGATCTGTGAGGTTTTCACCAAGTTTTATACTGAATGGTTCTTCTCCAGTAGGAGAGACGGGAGAAATAGAGTTTAATAACTTTCAAAATTGTTAAAAAATTTCAAAATTCTATCCTACCAAAATAATAGTAATCTTTATTTTTAAAATTTTTCAAAAATCAATAAAATAGCTTTAACTATTTTTTTATGACGATTTGTATACTCATCAAAAGTGCAATATTTAGCAAATATTGGGTATCCTTAACTGCTTCATATTATTAATATTAACCCTTTCAGACACGAATTATGAAGGGGTTGTAGGACATTTTTCAAACTCAGCATGTGAACTTGATTAATTTTTTGAATATTTTTCATGTTTGTTAGATTACCCTAAGGTTCCCGAGTACAGAGTACCAACCGTCCTCTGTGTAGTGGACATGGTGATTTTCTGATCACAATTTATTGAAAATTTGAGAGATTCTATGAAAAAAAATTTATTTTATTAAATGCATACAACTTATACAAAGTAGAAGAAATATTAGGTACTTAAAGGGTATTAAATTCCAGAAGAAAAATTAACACAATAAACTCTAACACAACCACGTGCTTTCAATTTCAAAACATAAGACAAAATAAATTTATTAAAGGATAACAATAAGTCCCACAAGTAATGCAATCTTTCAGGAGCCAAGCTGACTAGTTCTTGGAGCAGATCAACTTGATTGGCACTCTCGATATAGCTACTACTAGTCATAATTTTGCCTTAAACTTATGTCCTCTGTACAGGACGCTGTGTCTGAAAGGGTTAATTTGTAATATTTGTTGCATTGATAATTACTTAATTATAGGGATGTAGTATATGGGGAACACATGAATACACGGAACATGAAAGGCGGCAATTTTTGATAGCGAGACTACCAAATGTACATACACTGAATGGTGGCGGTTGTATTGATGCCGATGAACGAGAAGATGCAGAACGTGCTTTCATAAGATACTACATGGATAAACCAGAAAGCGACAGACCAGAAAGGTAAGCACACAAGTGTTCTTGTTAGTTGGCTTTCTTTACTGTTTAATTTTAATTATTAGATATTTCGAACTGGTAGCAATTCATGGAAAATTGGATCCTTTGGTAAATGTTGATTTACGACCCGAAAAACGGGTAAAGGTTCTATTTACTTGTGGTAATAATAGTGAGATTCGATCTGTAGATGTTTATCGAACAGTCAGCGACCTTAAATTCAAGTTGGAGAGATTTGCAGGGTTTTCAGCTTCCAGCATGAGATTATTCTATGTCGATCAAGAATTACGTGATCTTCAGGCAAGTATTAAACAAAACTTGTGTGTTCGTTTTCTCCAATAATATACCTATTATCATTTCTACCTACTAAATTTTTTTACCTTCTAAAAAATATATATTTGTCTTGGGACCAAACAACTAATATAACATTGACTATTTTGGGATGAATGAAATTGTTTCTGAGATTTGCTTTTTACTTTACATCATTTACTTATTACATTTAATATTAATTTATATTTATTTTAAAGGGTCCAGAAGAAATGAGGTACCCCCATAAACAACTCTACAGTTATAATATAAGTTCAGGTGATGAAATTATTATAGACTATAAATTGCGCAGTAAACGTGAAAAAGTGTAAAATCATTAATCAGTATTTTAAAGTTTTACTATACAATTTTAGTTTTTGGCATAATTTTATTTATACTCGTATTTACAATCCACTAATTGCCAAATGATTTTAATTATATTGTAGTATAGAATCTTATTATATTTAACTAAAACTATTAATGCAATAATTTTTGGATGCATTTTGCATCTTTAGCTTTCTTGTTAGTTACTAACATGTGGATAGTATATGTGTCGTTCAATTTTAATTTTGTAAAGTTGGTGGCATAGAAATGTATGGTGGAAAAACCTTTGCTTATGGCAAATTGTATTCCGAACTTTAAATTCCAAAAGTTTTACTTCTACTTTATTGGGATCCAAAGAAAATGGAAGCTGCATAATATTTTTATTAAATAACAGTAATCAATTGAATTGTGGTTAAGGTAATGAAATTCGAAACTATTGCTCAAGACGAAATTCTTAGACAAAATTAAATATAATAATTGGAAAAGAGTTCAGTTGGCAAGTAGGCTAATTAGGAAAAATTCCATTTTTAGGCTTTTATACAAAGTATAGTAAGAAGCCTTATAATTAATAATATATTTAAATAATAACAATTTGAAATTTTTCTTATAATAGTAAAATTATATTACCAACCTGCAAATTATAATTATCTGATATCTGATGATAATCCCATATTTTAATGCAAACTTTATTTGGAATTTTTCTGTATCTATGTATATTCTAATCTATATATTTCAAGTTCCACCTTGTGTTCTCTTCTAGGGGCCAGTTTCATAATAAAGAAAAAGTATAATTAGCTGACTGTTAGTTTTTGATACATTTGTTAATTAAATATATACCTACCTATTCTACAAGGATAGTGAAAGATAATTTATTGTCTAATAATATTACTGTCCAGTCACTGGAGACGAACTTAAGCTAGAACTCAGCAAAAATTACAAACCAAGTCAATTTTTGGATTTAAGTAGAACAAAATGATTGTGCAATGAAATTTTAAAAAATTTGCATAGATCCCCTTCCTGCAAGTTTCAAAAGGGGGGTGAATGCCAAAAAAAATATTGTATTGCAAATATATCTGTAAATAAGCAAAACACAAAAATTGAAATATTGTTTAATTTTCTAAAAGAATCTTTAAAATTCCAAATTGGAATAAATTTTTTTAAATCCACCTATTTTTTGTTTAATGAATAACTGGTAGTTTTTAAAGAATTTACTACTTAAGTATAAAATTTAACAACTTTTTATAGTTAGTTAACTCATTCATTGCCTTTAACTATTTTTAAATTTTAGGTATATTAAAAATAATCAAAGATATTAAATAAAGCTTGATTACAAGGATTTTCAATAATTTAGATAAATATTGCAAAATTAGTGATCTGATCAGATTAAAAACAATTTTTTTTTAATTTTAAAATCACTTTTGCAGTAAATATAATAAAAAAGTAATCAAAAATACGTATGTTTGAAAGCCGAAATTGGCATCTCTAAATGCATTTTTATTATTTATATCTGTACAATAAAAACTAAAAAAGTTAGAGCGCAATTTGGCCACCTAATACCTTGATTTTATCATTGCCCACCTTTGGCGCTGTTCTGTAAGTTACAAAGCGTTTCACTTGAATACTTAAATCCAAAAATTCACCTGTTTTGTAATTAGTGCCAGGTAAAAACCTATATTGACTTACTTACTTACTTACTAGCCATATTTAGGCTAGTGTCGGTGCCAAAATGTTAAGATCCTAAATAGTAATTCACGAACTGTATATTCGCCATAATTTTTGGTCGAGAAATTATTTGAGTAGAAGGCATAATTAATAATTATTTGTATTATGAATTTAATTGCAATCGGCGTATATCACTACGATTTGGTTTCATTGGCCGACCTGAGCCCCAGGGAAATACTGCAAAAGGCGCTCGTCTTTAAAGCTGATGTGGTTTGAGACAATGAAAATCAGATAAATGGTATTAAAGCTGGTTCACACTATGCGATTTCTTATGCGACTTGTCATATTAGAAATATTTTTACGTTCACACTATACAATTTTTGGTATTCAGTAACATAAAAACAAAAAAAGGCAATGCAAATTGCTTACGATTTTAGATAGGATTTTTCATACCATAAAGTCACATGAGAAATCGCATAGTGTGAACCAGCTTTAAAGCAGATTTGACGTTGATCAAATGCCTTGACAACCTTGACGAAGGTTGGTAAACTGGGCATTAATCTGTTAAATTTTAATAAATTTCACTAACCAGTAACCGGTGAAAAACCAAAACAGTTGTATATTAAAGGGTAAACTATAGGTCGATTCTTCACAATAACGGAATGCGGATTGTTCTGTAGATTAATTCCGATTGTTCTCACCAATCAGAATTCATCTGCAGGACCTAGCTTAACAAGAATAAAATTATTAGCAGTTAATTTTCATTGGTTTCCATGAACTAAATTACGACCTTGAGATGAATTCAAGGAATAACCCCATTGGACTATTCGACATCTTAACAAAAAGAAAATCCAGCAAGTTGGATGCAACTTTAATATTTTATAATATTTGCGACATTTTCCTAACTGATATATCAACTTGTTAGCTGAACTAAAAGACGTAAGAGTAATTTTTTAACATGCAAGAAAAGGTTTTGTCTAATTATCTTGGAATCTTTGGTGCATATGGTAAAAATCACGAGAGCTCGAGTAAGAGTTATAATATTCAAGTTATCAGAAAACCTGGACTGATTTGTGCTTGAACTCCCATGGTTATAACTAGACTAACACGTAAACGTATGAAAATAAATTATAAGATGTGAAGTTGAGGTGGATTAACCAGTAGTATGTAAGTGTTTGTGATAAAAATTAGTTTGTTAAAGAAGGCAATCATTGTTAATTTTATTTCTAATTATAAATTGGACTGAAATGTTAAATTATGGAAAGTTTTGAAATAAAAGTTAGTTGCTGTTTAGCGGAAGAATATTATTTTGAATTGTAAGAAGACACAGATGTGAATTAATAAATATATTTTCATGAATAGCACAATAAATAATTATAAATATAAGGAATGCTTATTTTATTATGTTTTAATTTACTTTTGACCTTTTAAATATGAAAAAAATAAATGCCACCCTTTTTACCCTAAAATAACCAATTTTTCCAATATTTCAATCCTAGACACTACATTTAAAAATAAATAATCCAATTGAAAATACACATTCGTTACTTACAAGTTTTATAGTTGTTTTAATTCATTAATGCCTGTACTAATAGTCTGAAAGATCCCATCTATTAGTACAAGCATTAGAATTATATCCAGTGCATCATCTCAAATATGGAAACTTTTGATTTTTCCCCAAAATATTTGCTTACTATAATCAATATATAAAACACTGAAATTTAATTTTCACTCACAACAAATTTCTGCAACTACACTTTTCATTTTATAATGAAAAATCCTCTAGCTTCAGTGTCTTGCCTCCTTCTGGTTTTTCCAATGGTAGTCTAAACAACTTATTTGAAAAAATTACAAATTTGTAGTTCATTAGCAATAGACATACTAATTTATTGAATGTTTTGTTTTTAATTTTATTGGACTACAAACTACATATTGAATGTTGTCCTGTAATGTGTACATTTTTAGTTTTGAAATAAAACGGAAGATATCTGAACCATAATAATTACAAATAAATATTTGAACAAATTTTTGAAATTTGAAAAATTATAACTATCCACTATGAGTCCTCTACCAGTGTATAAAAATCAAGTTTTAAATGTCTTGGACACTAATAGATTTTCCTCAATACTACTGATGGTAAATTTCCTAATAAAAGTGTGAACGTGTAACAAAGCTTACAAAGTAAGTCGAGAAGAATAAATTTGCTTTTAGATCAACTTGGTTGTTAATCATCCGATTGCAAATTCATGAAACTCAAGGAAAACATTTGAACTTGAAATAAAAAAATTGTTTAAACATTAAATAAACCTAACAATTGCGCTAAAAAATTATAACTCTGAATGATTGTCACTATCACTATCATCTGTCTCACTTGCTTTTATATCATCTTCCGTTTCCTCGTCCTGAGAATCATTTATATTATTTTTCTCTATAGTTTCCTCAATTTTTTCTTCTTTTACCTCTTTTTCGACTTCCTCATCTTTTTTTCCTTCGTCAGTATTAACAGTCTCGTTCTCTTTTACTTTATATGTTTTCTTGGGTTTCCAAATTTTTAATTTATTAACTAGATATTTAACTTCCCTATCTAAAAGTGCCATTTTTTCGGATATTAATTTTACTGTAAGTTTTATGGGTTCATTCTTCTTTAATTCTTTTTGTTCTTTGCTCTTTTTATCCATCCACTCTTGCGTTTCGTTAATAACCTTTTGCAACGTTTCTATTTCAACGTCGGTGAAAATATCTTTTTCCGGATTAGACGACTTGGTCAAGTTTTTAGCCGAAGCTAAAAAGTGATTTGATCCGTTTAACATTGATTTTAAAGCACTCAATGCTTCAGGCCTTTCCTTATGTTCATATACTCGCATGTACAAATCACGAGTGAGAGTTTTAAGTTCATTTAATTTTGTTTCATAAGTGTCGGCATCTGCATCGGAACCGTCTTCGTATAGCCAATCCGAAATTGTGGAACAAGCTGTCCGTATGTTTTCTATTTCTTCTGGTGTTGAAGCTGCAGAATATTCGTCTTCGTATAGTTTGTTCTGAGCATCGATAACGTAACTCTCCAAAGTATTCAGTGCAGTTTCGCGTCTCACCACTGCACGATCGATGTCATTCAACTTTTGAAGTTTTCCAATAGAATCTGCCAATTGTTGCTTATTAAGAATGTCAACTGATAAAATTTTTTCTACTGCTTTAATGGGCTCTTTTATGGTAACAATTTTTGGTTTACTATCTTTTTTCGGAGTATCTTTTTCAGTGTTGTTTTGATTGGTCTCAGGAATAGTATCGTTCTTTTTCGTTTCGTTTTTAGTCTGTTCTTCAGGCACTTCTTCGGGCTTTTCTTCTTCCTCTTGTGCAGGTTTTTCTGTTTCCGCTTCGGTATCACCCGTAAATAATTTGCTAATTGTGTTACCTAGTTTAGAGAATGGATTTTCTTCTTCTTTTTCGTCAGGTTGCACTGTTTTCTCAACTACAAATTCGACATTTTGCAATTTCAATATACCAGACTCGTCTAACACAAAGTGAGCTTTAATGCCCTTACTTTCAATGTTATCACCTTTATTACGATTTATGGCATCGGCAACTCCTTCCAAACTAATTTCTGTCAAATTCAAATTGCTCAAATTCAAAATTTCGCTTTCACTTAAATGGTCAAGCTCTGCATAATTAACATTGAAGTTGAAATCGGTTACGTGTTTGTTGAAAGTAATAATTTTCTTCTGTGGATATGGATTCATGACACCAAATAACATTCGTTTGATTTGTTTAGTTTGGCCTTCGGTTCCACGCTCAAACACCACTTGGATAGGAAATATAACTCCATCTCGAGTGATAAACTTCTTTACTTGGAAACCTGTACTTAAATCTGCAGCTTTATAAACTGCTCCCATAGCAGCTGCTTCATCTGTGTTAAGATTTTTTGCCAATTCTTGACCAACGACGCTTTGTAGATGTTCTTGCACTTTAGGAACACGAGTACCGGCCCCGAATAGCACAAACTGGCTTATGACATCAACCGATAAGCCAGCAGTTTTTAAAGCTTGATCGACAGGTGCACGAACGCGATCGAACAAATCCTGACACAAATTTTCCAATTCTTCCCTTGTAACTTTAAGCTTAAAGTCTTGATCGTCTAACAAACCTTCGATTTGAGCAAAATGTTCCGTATTTGCTGATAATATATTCTTAAGTCGACCTGCTTCTTTAAAAAGCTTGGCATATGCACGAGGATCTTTGAATACATCGTTTTTTGTTTTTTTCATTTCATTGAATTTTTGGGCCAAGTAATCTCTCAAACGTAACTGTATGTCTAAGCCGCCAAGGGTACGGTCGTATCCGTAGCCAACAACAGTAAGTTGCGGATGAGTCTCAACATATCCTCGTTCTTTTGTTTTAATTGTTTGATAACTTATTATTGTAGCGGAGGTAGAAGTTGCACCCATGTCGTAAAACATTAAATATTGAGCTGTTTCGTTGAAATCCTTAATTCTAAATATTCCATAATTTAAAGCAACCGCAGTATGATCGTTGATAAGTTGCAGAACTTTAAGATCTGCCATGTGAGCAGCTTGTAAAAGTGACTTACGTTCAGCTTGATTGAAATATCCAGGAACAGTGAGCACACATTCTTTAATTGCTTGTTGAGCATTTTGTTCTGCAAATTCTTTTGCACGATGCAAAAGTTGTGAAATCAATTCTTCGGGACTGTAAAATGTATTTTCATCGTGCTCAAATAAAATAGTTCCCCTTTGTTTGTCTTCTACAATCTTATAGAATGGAAATCTCTTTTGATACAACTTAACAATGGGATGATTTATGTCCTTAGCTAGTAAGTCAATTAGGTAAGAATAACTACTTTTTGGAAATCGTATACCGACGATTTGTGCTTCTTCACCAAATGTTCTAACATCATCACGAAAAGTTATAACTGCTGGCGTTTTCCTCTTTGATTCTTTATTTAATACTATTTCCATTGGCACTCCAGGTGACACTATACCTATTTTCATCCATTCCGAACCTAAATCAACTGACATTACAGCAATTCCGGCAGCATTGTAGATGCAAGTAAGACATAATAAAGCCAATGCAAAGATTGAAATCCAATTCATTTTGAACACTAAAACAAATAATTATTTATTAATAAATTGAAAACTAAGGTTAACATAAGTAAAATCATATAGTTTTCTAAGCCACTTACGTTTGAAGTAGTAAAAGCCTTAAAAGTCAACTATGTTATTCTCTCTACACGCAATAAGTAAGTAATTAATACACACGTACACTAAAAATTAACCACGTCAAGCCATGTGTATTTAGACAGCTGTTGGATATGAACCGGCTGATTACTGTTATGGTTTAGTTGGCCCCTTTTCATTGGTTGCTCGGCAACTTACCTATTTTGTCAAAATCTACTTTACTTCTATTACTTCAATTACTTCCCCTGACTTATCAATCATTACAATGACAGTAATAAGTTTATAGTGTTACTACCGTCCAACAGATGGCGTGTACTCTGCTTTGCAGTGAATACTTTTAAAACATCGTATTCCATCTCATGCTATATTATTTGGTGTATTATTAATGTTTAGCGTACAAAATAGGATTATGCCATTTATAAATTCTGCTTAGTATTCAGTGTTCGTGGTACTCACAATATTACAATCACAAACACAATAAATTTATTATTATTATTTATAAAAAGGAAGAATTCAAATGCAGTAAATTAATGCTATGGGTACTTTACAGGAGGGTAGTTTCCCTCATTGGCTTTGGGTTTTAAAATTGAAGAAACAAATCAAGTTTTCAAATACAAAAATTAAATTTATTAAAAATTTTTTATTTAAAGATTAAAGAAGATATAAGCTTTAAGAAACAAGTTTCTGGAAGTCAGGCGATTCACCGGTAACGCTAAGGTCTCTTTCACACACGAAAGCTTCAGAAAGCTTATTCATAAATCCAAAGAAAAATTAATTTTCTTATAACCGGCTCCATGCTTCAAAAGACACTTAAGCAGTCGGTCGTTTTGGGTTGATGGCAGGCCGCGACCTGTCGGCTAGAGCTAGAGAGAATGGTATATTGGTGTTGTTTTAAAAGATAAACTTTTTTTAATAGCAAATTTTAAAAATGTAACAAAAAATTATTGTAGTAGTCGAAGTATTAATAGCATCACAATGTTGGTTTTGGATTTTTGGCTTTTAACTGACTGCGGCAGATTCCGCGCCGACTGCTGAGTCTATAGGTTTCTGGTTCTAGCGCGGATTAACAATTTTATTCTAAAGAAATTGGCAAACTACTGATTTGCCAACAGAATCTCGCTTAAAATGAAGTAGATTATGTTTTCCATGATTCAAAACTCAATGAACGAAAAGAGTAAAATTGTAAACTGTTCGAATTCATCAAACAGGTTGAAATAACGGATCTACGAAAAACCATGCAAAAATATCCCGTTCAATATAATAAGTATAATGTCCTTACCCAATATTATCCTGTCCAATAATATCCCTACACAATATTATTCTATCGATTATTACCTTTTAAAAAAAAAAAAAAATTCTGTACAATAATATCCAATCCAAAAAAAATCTTTTCGTGATAAATTGAAGTCAATCTTTGAGCTGCTCCGCTCATTAAAAACATTCTTCAAGCGGCTTTACAAACTCAAAATTTACAGATTTAGAAAGATGGAATTTTTGAGTCGCTCCACTCATTAAAAGCACCCCCAAATCACACATACCTCAAGCTGGAATGACCAATTCGAAAAAAAAAAATTCTGACTATGTCAGGAATTTTGTGCTCTTTTGTTGCTAATTTGTTGCTGCATTCCCGATTTTGTTGCTCCACCCATATTTTTACATATTACTTATATTATACTTTTACATATTACAATATCTTTAAATATTATTGTAAAGTATAGATTTATAAAATAATTTATTTAAATTAATTATAAAGGTAACTAGAAAATTTTAGACTTGAATTTCAAACTTATGTGGTAGTCCACGCAAATAATCAATAAGATTTCTGTTTTGGAAATCTCTAACTATTGCGAGAATTTGATGATTCGTGATTTCGACATTAACACTCCTCGCTGAATTTGTTGCTGCATGATTTCGACATTAACAGCCCTCCTTGAATTTGTTGCTTCTTGAAGTCTTACAAGTTTCGTGAAGTCTCTTGAGGTCCCGTGAAGTCCCATAAAGTCCAATAGAGTTTCATGTCAAATTCTTATAGGCAACAAATATGGGGAGAGTTGTTAATATCGAAATCACGTAGCAACAAATTTGAGGAGGGTTGTTAATGTCGAAATCACACAGCAACAAATTCAGGGAGGGTTATTAATGTCGAAATCACGTAGCAACAAATTCATGGAGGGCTGTTAATGTCGAAATCACGAATCAACAAATTCTCACAATAGTTAAACATTTTCAAAACAGAAATCTTATTAATTATTTACGTGGACCACCACATAAGTTTGAAATTCATCAAGTGTAAAATTTTCTAGTTACCTTTATAATTAATTTAAATAAATTATTTTATAAATCTATACTTTACAATAAAAGTTTTTTTACACTTATTCTACCCTCGTGTGGTACAATACAATTTTGTAGTTTATAATAAAAAGTCAAAACGGGTTACGTATCATCGTCCCACACTTCCAATTGGTTTGGCGCCGAATCGGTTATACACTGGTTCCATCCCCGGTTTTAGAGTTGATGAATAGGCCACGAGATTTTTACGATTCAAGAGCAACAAAATAGCAACAAATTTTGGTATTATTGAAATATTTTTCCAATACTCTGTTCATTAATTACCAGTCGCGGTTTTGCTAGCTTAATCTCAAGCTGGCAGCGCCACCGATTGCGGCGAAACGGGTGGAGCAACAAAATCGGGATTTTTACGATTCAAGAGCAACCAAATAGCAACAAATTATAGTATTTATGAAATATTTTTCCAATATTCCGTTGATTAATTTCCAATCGTGGTTTTGCTAGCTTCATCTCAAGCTGGCAGCGCCACTAATTCCAGCAAAACGGGTGGAGCAACAAAATCGGGAATGCAACAACAAATTTAGCAACAAAAGAGCACTAAATCTCAGACATACTCCGAATTTTTTTTTCCAAAGTGGTCATTCCAACTTGGGGTACGTCCAAATCACACATCTAGAAATACAAAGGTTCTGGGCCTATGCATTTATTCATAATAACATCTCTGAGGGACGATCGCAGTACAAAATCACGGATCTAGAAACGCAGGGGTTTCTGTGTCACTTGCTAAAAACATCCTCAAAGAACGACTGAACTCGAAAACTCTGGATCTAGAATATTATTTACATGTGAGATTAGAGACAACTTTTTTGCTTGGAGAGCAGTTTGCAGTTTATAGTTTATGCTTAAGTTTGGATGTTTAATTTTAAAACACTAGAGAGAATAAGTTTGATTTATAATCAACACTGCTTATTGAGCTATCGCGAAACCAATAGAGGAGAAGGTGCAAATTTCGACTATCACTTTCTTTTTCACTTGTAACTACTGAACCATTAGCATAAAAGTTGTCGCAACAATATACATGTATAGCTGGAAGGTTATTCATTGAACCTGTGTACCTAAATGTTATAAAAATGAAGCATTTTCTTATACACATTTTTCCATCTGGTACCAGCCTAGCAAGCTATCTGAGATTAATCATACTGCTCAAAGAAATAGCCTCGGAATTGGATTGATTACACGGAACAAGACCACGCAAGAAAAAAAGAATAAACGATTTTTGATGGGAAACGAGATAAGATTGGCAACAGGAATGTAATGTGATGGAACCCAAGAGACCAAGAGATAATAATATGGAGATGGCAGAAAAACGCATCGACATATGTGCACTGTCAGAAACGAAGAAGAAAGGTAAAGGTATCCGAATGTATGGCGACTACCGGACTACCTACTGATTTACAGTGGGAAAGCAAAGGAGGACCGAGCTAAAGAGGGAGTCGCCCTCCTGATACACAAGAAATTTCACACATTAATTGAAAACATAGCATACACCAACGAGAGAATAATCAGGGTTACCGTCAAGATGAACAGCAAAACCACGAACTTTATAAGTGTATACGATATATATATAAACCAAGAAGCGAAAGAGAAGCATTCTACGAAGAATCACGCTGGTACTATCAGTTTAAAAATTTCTTATTTTCAAATTATTATAAATTGTTTATTTCTACACGTGACAACGTTCAGATTTAATAATTTTGTGAGGTTATGGTAAGTCAGTTTTGGTCAATATTTTTGAATTCTTTTTTGTTTAGTTTGAATTTTTTCTTATTTTTCAATTTTTATTCAATTAAATGTAACTGAAAATTGGTAATAACCATGAAATAACGTTATATTACACTATGAATTTTTATAATTTCAAATATTCTTAATCCAGACCTGTTATGTGATAATAGGGCACTTCCACTCCCCCACTCCAACATGGCTGCCGAACAGCAGCTTGGTGGTATGGTTGGTGGTATTCGCCATAAGATTTGTTAAGGATTCAAGTGTTTTCGTTATAAAAATGTATTTTTTATAGAATTCTAACCAGTTCTTTTAGCATTTTTAGCTTTTATGATACGGTGGTGATTGTTTTATAATAAGTTGGGCTACTAAAATCCACTATGTATTATTAAATTTTAGAAAATTATTAGCCTTAAATATTAAAATTTAGGTACAATAATTTGAAATAAATTGCTTTAAATAAAAATAAACAACATTTCAGCTGTTTATTAATAATTAGTTTCCAGCATTTTTGTGTTTTTGAGTAATTTACATAAATACATTCAGATTTAGTGAAAGATATAAACGTAACTAGCACAGTTTAGGAGTTTACTAAAAAATGTAAAAATTATGTCTTAAAAATCAGCAAATCTTCTAGTCTGATCTTCTAAGATCAATCTTCTAAGAATGCATTAAGCCCGGCAGATACAAATTTCGCCCAAGTTTGAAAATTCCCTATCTATAACTCAAACTGACGAAAAACCATTTAAATTAGATATTTTCTAGTTTGATTTGGTTAAGTTTAATCATTCATTTAATTTTACTGTACTTTTTATTCTGTAAATATTTGACTTTGTTTAAAGGCAAACCGGCAGAAGTTGGAAAATAACAAATAACAAAACATGAACCGGAAAGTCAAACAAATTACTGAAACACAAAAATGCTGGCAAATAATTACAAAACATAACAGCTAAAATGTTGTTTATTTATTTATTGTATTGTATTTCATTTAAATAACTGTTAAAATTATTAAATTATTGTAACTTTTAATATTTCAGGTTAATAATTTTGAAAAATTTAATAACACACAATTTATTCAATTATTTGCAAGTATAGTGGATTTTAGTAGCCCACTTTATTATAAAACAATCACCACCGTGCCATAAGAGCTAAAAATGCTAAAAGAACTGGTTAGAATTCTATAAAAAATACATTTTTATAACGAAAACACTTGAATCCTTAACAAATCTTATGGCGAATACCACCAAGCTGCTGTTCGGCAGCCATGTTGGAGTGAGGGAGTGGAAGTGCCCTATTGTCTTTTTTAAATTTTTTGAATTTTTGATTTTCTACGTATTGTATTATTCTTATTTTTTTTTTAATTTAACCATAAATACATATTACATACCACATTTTTACTTAAAATTTTTATTTTGAGTTAAATTTCCATTCTACGAAGACCTACAAAGTAAAATAAACTTAACACCGCCTAATAAAGATATAATACTGATGGGAGATCTCAATGCAAGAGTGGGATCATATATAGTCCCAGGAGTGAAACAACGGTTTAACGAAGACGTCGAAAACGATAACGGGGCTCTGTTAGTGGAATTCTGTAGTCAGAAAGAACTCAGAATCAACAACACCTTCTTCGATCATGATAAGAAATATAAGGTAACTTGGAATAACACCAAAGGGAAATGGGCACCCAATAGGGAAAAGGTAAACATAGAAAACCTCAGATATGACAGCACTAGATGGTTGTACACACAAAAACTGGAACAAAAAATATGAGACAACGGAATAGCAGCGACCGACTCACTAGATGTGGCTTGGAGAAAATTAAAAAGAAACATAATCCAAGCAGCTGAAGAAGCATGTGGTACGAGAATAGTTTGCTCAAGGCCGGTGAATAACACGTCATGGTTTACAGAAGAGGCGAAAACCTTCAGCAAGAAAAAGAAACAAGCGTACGCATCATATAAATCTTCACAATCACCAGAAAACTATAGAAAATATAAAATCACCAGGAATAAAATAACCCAAAGAATAAGGGAAATAAAGGAAGATTATTGGGAAAGATTCACCAAGAATATGGAGCGAGATCTGACGGGAGCACAGACAAAGGTTTGAAAGCTGGTCCAAAAAAGGAAAGCCGACTTGAACAAGCATCTCAACTTAAATAAAATCAGCGCCGCACAATGGACCGAATACTTCGAAAATATGTATCAGCAGCATCACAATTCAAGCGAAAACGATCTGTTGCATGAAGAAGCTCAGACCGAAGCAATCAAAATAGATAAAACAGATATAACAAAGGCACTACAGGGTCTGAAGGGTAGGAAAGCAGCGGGAGCAGATGGAATTCCAAATGAGCTCCTTAAATATGGAGGTGAAACGCTTATAGACAAACTGGTAATATTCATTCAAAAAGTTTTTGATCTTCAAAGCATCCAGGAAGAATTCAGAACCAACTTAACTATCCCAATCTACAAAAAGGGAAATAAGAACAAACCAGAAAACTACAGAGGAATCACACTGCTCAGCTCTGTATTAAAACTAACTACCAAAATAATACTGTCCAAAATCAATGATGTGGTACAAAATAACGAAGAGCAGTTTGGTTTTCGACAAAATAGATCTACGGCAGATGCAATATTTATAATCAGGCAGATATGCGAAAAGTCCATTGAGTACAACACCCCAGCCTTCATGTGTTTCGTCGACCTCTCAAAAGCATTCCACCGAGTGAAATTGACAGACGTGACAAGAATACTGGAGGAGAAGAACATCTCAAAGCCATTAATTAACCTGATAAACAATATATACAGAAACACTAAAACAATAATTAGAATTGCAGGCATTACCACCAAAGAAATACCCACATCAATTGCAATTGCAAAGGAATTTTGGTGTAGAAATAAAAATAAAATTAATGTAGGAAAAAATGAGAGCACATTGGTGGCTTGAAAACCACAATGATGGCTTGATGTGATCGCTAGTTGAAGTTATGAGCGAAAATTTTGGGTTCAAATCCCGGACTCGGCAGAATTTTTTAACTCAGTCCTCTGGTGAATATCAAACTGTAGATCGAAATACTTACAACTTTCCTTAACAACTCAATGGAAAAACGGGGTACAATAAGCGTAGAGCTTCAGAGCTAAGTAGGCCACGATAATAAACGATAATAATAAATAATGTAGGTATTGCAAAGAAATTGTTCAAAAATTGGAAACACAAACACATAATCCAATAGAATTTAAATGGGTTCTATACCCGAGTGCATTATCTACAATAAACCAGATTAATCAATTAAAATATTGCAGGTAAAAACTTAAATGAAAAAAGAATTAAAATTGTGTGCAAGATTTTGGTATGCAGTTGATCACTTGCTGGCATTCTTATTGAAGAAAACATCTGATGTGGCAGGAAGTCATGATTTTCCATTTAAATAATTTTTAGGTGATTATTTTTCCAAATTAAATTTTTTTGTTGCTTATTTTTCCAAAGAAAGTAATTTTCTTATTGTTTATTTTAATAAAAGTAAAAATCAAACATAATTATTTTTTAATGTGAAAATTAAACCTGATATTAAAATTTGAATATTCAAATTTTCCATCTCCTTAGTAGCGCTCAAAAGTAAGTTGCCAAACAGTTTTTTCAATAACTTTTCAAATTTCAACATTTTTCTTTGGTTTTTATTAATATTTATTCTTTAAAAACTCTATAACTTTCTATTAATCTGAAAAATTTTTAAACAAAATACGAAATGTTTTCATAATATATAAATTATAACAAATGGCTCTATAAAAACTACAAATTAAAAATATTTAGTGCTTGGTTGCAAACCCTCTTGGAGCGGTAACAGCTCTAAATGTTGTAATGGTATTTCTAACCATTTTCTCTGTAATGCTTCCTAAAATTCAGTTGCATTACGATATGTTTCACTTCTTATTTGTTGTTTGAGCTCTTCTCACAAATCTGGAGACTGACTAGACCACTCTGAAACGCGGATTTTAACCTTGTTCATGTAGTCGTTAACATGCTTTGAAAATGTTTAGAATCATTATCCTGGTGAAATATCGAATCATGTGGAATTTTTCTCTTACTATATTGTAGCATTTGATCCCACAATATGTCTGCATACGTAAACCATACCATCAATTCTCTGTAGGGGTTCAATAACACCAAGGGAAAAGCAGCCCCCACACCATGATGTTTCCTCCACCGTACTTTATGGTGTGAACCTGATATTTAATAATAAGTTTTTTATTTTTTAACGAAAACAAATTATGTTTACTTTTGTCACGCGTTGCTTTAAAGTATTTTGAACCAATTGTTTTTTTGTAAATGATTTTTAGCAAATTTGTTTTGCTGTTTTTTTTAGAAAAAATTTGGTAAATAAATATTTACTACAGAACTGAGGTGTATATCCGCTTTTGCCTATATCTTCTTACATCCTTTGTTAGAATGAATTGCTTATTTTCTCCACTGAAAATCATAAGTAATTTGGTTTACCATTTTTCCGTGTGTGGATTTTTTTCAATTTTTTTTTGTGTTGGTATACTTACTGATGTTTTCATGTTGTATGCTATATTTATTTTTAATAAAATGAGTTACATACCTAATGAGCGTTAATAATAATAAAGATAATTAATCAGTCATTGAAAATCGTATGGAACCCATTGCTGAATATTGCCTAATCAAATAAAAACTTAATAAATGAGAACTTCTACACATATACAACCACAAGTGATTTTAAGGTACGGATCGTTTTTTAAGTTTCACATTAGTTTGGAAAATCGTAAGTTTAATTTATAGTTTGTATTCGGAAATCTGGGTCTAATGAGCTCAGTTACATGAATAAAATCGTAGGCGAAATTGATAAGACAACGAGATGAACAAGACCGACTGGACAATATGAAAACCCTCTACAAATGGACCTCGCCCGAACCACTATATACCTTTCTAACGGATAAGAACAACGAAACGAAAGGAGAGAATACTGATTTCTTTTCCTCCAGAAACAAAAATCATGGACCTTTTTTAGAGACTCTGTATGCTGAGTACGCCGAAATGACTGAAGCAAGCAAGAAAGAAACAACAGGAAGTTACGTCATCACAACACCAAGCAATTAACCAGACAGAAAATAAAACAAGATGGAAAAGAACAAATACCTGAGTATGACCAAACCTTGAACAAATAAAAAAAGAGAAAGCCCTGAACTACTATTCTGCAAAAGAAAGCGGCACAAGGAAAGAAACGACAGATAGAAACACCGATGCAAAAAAAAGAAAAACCCATGCAAAATGAAATGAATGAATTTTAATAGATTGACAATTTTCAATATTATAATCTTTTTGTAATTGGTATTTTTATTATGTAAGTAATACCTACCTATATTTTTTTATTAAATACAGAAACTTACTCTGCTATGATCCCAAGTCTTGCGAAGGATCCCAACCATGGGGAGAGCAGCAGGAAACCAATTATTTTCTTTGTAAATAATTTTGGCTTTACCAGGGACGCTTTTTACTCTTTTCTGCATTGAATCAAATGCATTGAATGGTTATAACGTTATAAATTATATTTTGATTTATGGACGAGTTTCTAAACTTAAAATTTTTTTTTTGGTTTTATCTTCTTTTTATGTTTTTTGATTTTATTTCTTTTATGCCTACTCAGACTTTTGATTTATTTAATTAATTCATCAGATCTTAAACAAAAAAATCACAAGAGTAGTGGTGCAAACAAAGTAAGGGTTCATCCATACCGTGTAAACAGTGAGGCAATTGCTACAACCGCAACTACACCACAATAATAATTATTATTGAGCCACATTTCATAGAAGGAATTGTTAATTATTTTCTTTTACGTGCTTTGTTATGTAGCACCTGACCTATTTATCCAAACAGCTAAAATGCTACTGGGCTTCGACCAAGTTGAAGAGAATAGGCAACATTCAACTATCAACTGATGGCCCATTCAGTGGGTTCTCGTTCACTCTGAAGGTGCCTGTTGCTCCGGTGTGAGAGTCCAATAAAAAGATATCTGATCAAAGCATTACACTTATGAATGTTAAGCTTCCTTAAGCTTAAAACTATAAAATATAAGTATTATTTGTTAAAATTCCTAAATATGCTAATTAAATTACTTTTTTCTTTATTTGGAATCTTTTTACCATAAAACTAAAAGGGATTCTTTGGAAGGTAACTAAATATTGCTGTTTAGATTGAAACAGCCTTTTTAAATATTATGGTAAATGTTTTAATTTGCCATAAAATATATAAGTAAATGTTATCTCAATTATGGTATTTTCACATTTCTTGATTAATCTTGGAAAAGCACTCTCTAGACAGGGT
This sequence comes from Cantharis flavilabris, assembly GCA_949152465.1. Classification (NCBI taxonomy): domain Eukaryota; kingdom Metazoa; phylum Arthropoda; class Insecta; order Coleoptera; family Cantharidae; genus Cantharis; species Cantharis flavilabris. The sequence continues at coordinate 25,527,635 of OX424439.1, forward strand.
TTAAATAAGGGATGATATATCGGCCATATGTTAGTAGTTACTACTTACTAGTAACTGAAATGATGTTAAAACTAAAGGGATTAAAGATATTAACATATTTGTGACTTTTCAAAGTTGAAAGTTACTCTATAAGCGTGTCCGCAGAGTGCAGATGGTGTATTTCAAAGGCGGGGATGTGAGGAGCTTCCGAAACCTCATTACGGGTGTTTCTATAACAACCACGACCCTTCGAGATTGCGCCTGTAGGTGCAACTAAGACGAGGCATTTTGGATAAAGACAGACTATGACTGCTATCATTTATTATCCGGAAAATTCATGCATGAACTGAAAATAGTCGTATCATTTCGTAGTATTCGGTGGAATGCGATGTTTTGTTTTATCGGTAATTAAAATTTAGTCTCTTAAGTGTAATGAATGGTACAAGAAATACTTGATTAGAATATTTTACAAATTGTTTAAGCGTTACACAATTTTCATTAAATACCTTTTGCCTTGATGAGTTTAATCCAAAAGACATCAAAGTAAACTTGCCCATTAATGTTATTCATATTGACATTAAAAATTTTTTAATGCTATCCAAAGCAACAAGATTGTACAAAGTAACCAAAATTAGCAACTTTCTATTTTTGCTATCAACTAAACGTTAATTATAATCTTATTAAATCTGAATTGTATTAATTTCACTCGAAATTGAAAAATGGGTTAATCATATTTCGGGCTAAATATAATAAGAATTTCAAACTTTATTGAACATTATATTTTAGTACCATACTGCAAAAATTGAATGCATGGAGAATATGCGGATTATATCACCATATTACTACTCGATTGTGTTTCAAGCTGAAATGTTAGCAATTCTGGCATGTGTGCAAGAAAACATAAAAGGGAAAGAAAAATACTTACATCTATCACAAATCTATATTTTGACTGATGGCCAAAAATTTACTATTAGTAGTGCAAAATTGTTTTTCATTTTTTAACAATTCTAATTTTGCTTATTTTAGATTGATAATAAATAATTGTATTCCTGAGAGTATTTCATGCTAATTGGAAGTCATCAACAGCTCCACGTATAAACGTTCTTAATCAATTTATGAAAAAACACATTAAATAAATAAAATATTTCCCATAAAAAGGTAATCATAAAAACCATGTTTGGCACTGCGGTTTATTGCACATGTTTGTGATCAGTATGCCCTATATTGTAGATACCGTATGTTATAGATACTACCAACTCACTATATTATGCATACATAACTTGATATTAAGTCTTAATATCAACTTGGATATATATTATGATCTTATTTAATTAAATTTTTTTCACGCAAAACTTATGTTCAATTTTTTGGAAAGAAATATTCTATATTTTAATCTTCTTTTAACTTACCTGAAGTAGGCATTTACTGGGTTTTATTTTTACGATTATACACTACATATATATTTTATAATGAATTCTCTCAAGAGTTAAGCTTTTAATATTTTACGGAACCAGTTAAGAAATGAAAATAATTATATTCAACACATTTTAACAAACATTCTTACAAGTTAGTTTAATATGGTATTTGCAGATCGAACACAGCTTGAAGTAGCTAGCCAGTTTTTCTGTTATAAAAGTGATTGTAATAATGATATATACTATATATATTTTGTTATGTGGTTAGAGACATCTGAATAAGGTAAATTATATTTGTAATTACATTTGCAAGTTGCAACTAAAGGTACGAATTATTCTTTCTAATCGAATTAAATAATATAATGATTGTTTTATATAAATGTTCAATCACGTCCATATTTTATCGATATTCCAAAATATTGCGGTATAATTGAACAAAAACGCAATCAATAAAATTATTCTATCGTCGATGTTTCGCCGTCTCTCACGGTTTCCTCAGAACTAAAAGCTCTTTATTATAGTATATTTCACGTTACAATTCAATCAAAATGATTTGTACATTATTACAATCAACAAATTTGCTACTATATCAAAACTGATAAATATAATTATTATCAAATTATAAAACATCGAAACGATTTTTTCAGATTTACCGTTCTGTATGGAAAGTCATTACGACTAGGATTGTACTGTTTCGGTTAGGTCATTTTTAGTGAACGACGCGACATTAAGAGGTTACATGGGTTCAGTGGCGCAGCCAGGATTTTGTTATGGGGGGGGGGCTAAAAAATGCGAAAATTTTTGGGGAAAAGGGGCGTGGTCATTTATTTTCGAGTATAATTATTATTGTGGCTGCGCCACTGCATGGATTTAAAAATCTATAAAATTTACATCGGGTTTGAAAATGATACCCTGGATATTGTAGCTCTAATAGGGAGCTAAAATTGAAATATTGCTATATTTTATTTGTGAGAGAAAAATTTATTTTATGTTATTTGTGTTTGCCGCGCAAATTTGACTTCGCCAGTCGACCTGGACGAATTCGAAAACAAAGTTTGGCTTAGTGGGTTGACCTGAACGAAATTGAATGGAATTTTGTAGATAAAAAAAAGACGGAGTGTCCGCGTTAGTTTTTTTTAAGCCGCAAGTAAAATTATTTGAATTGTGTATAATAAATGAAAATTTTGAGAAAAGGTTGTATAATTTTGAATTGCATGTGCTTCTGGTACCCCGTTGGTGTAATATTATACTAAATCTCTTCAATAAAACTCCGTAGTTCCGTTAAATTCCTCGGTGCACATTTGGTGCTACGAGATTTTAATTAAATAAAAACCAGATATTTTGTATTGGTGACAGGTTTCGGCTTTGTGGTGGCCATGTCCAAACATTTTTATTCATATCTTAATATAATTATCAACTATTTTAGTACAGTATATGAGTGCATTATCCTGTTGCAATACGAAATCTTCACCAATCAATCGTTTTTTTTCTCAGTCTTAAGTAAACTGCCGTATTAACTTTTCCTTGTAATACCACAATTTTGCCAACTCCGGCCGTGCACATGTAGCCCCAAATCATAAAATCCTTATAGTGACTTTAAAGTGGATTTTGTGCATTTAAAAGATTATACTTTTGTAGTTTTTCACCACATGTACCTTCGTTCAGGACTATATTTTAAAAGAATCATGGATTCGTCAGTCCATAAAACGTTATCCCAAAATTGCATGAGTTTTAAAACATGGTCCGTATAAAACTGCATTTACAATTTACAATTACTCAGAAAGAACAGTCAAATTTGATCAGTTGGTTTCTTCTTTCATCATTTGCACCAGCAGTATGGCGTAAAGCCTACACCGGCCGACTAGGAAACGGGCAACCGCGGTTCAAATCCTGGTCGTGTTGAATACACTGATGAGATCTAAAAAGCTTAAAATATATCTGCGTGCTATGGAGAAGGCAACGGGAAACCACCCCATTTGCAATAACTTGCAAAACTTGATTGGTGTGTAAATGTATTTTTAACTTAAGCTAAATTTGTAGATGACAATGATTATTATTGCAAATCCTGAGGAAGAACCTGGAATCGATTAAAAAAACCTGTGTTTTATTGACTGTCCAATTTCCCACTATTCCGTTTTTCATTGGTTAGTATGGACGCGACTCAAGAAGTTGAAACTTGCAAAACTTCAAATTCAAAAATCCACTTGTTGAGCGACGTCACACCCATTAATTATTTGCTGTTGCCTTCACTTTACTTTGAGTAGCAAATGGTACAAAGCGCGTCCGCATGCTTCATTGTTTTACACAGCTTTTACTTTTGACAACAGAAATACGTAATTAGGGAAAAATGGCTCTAAATTCAAATCCTAATACAGTTGAGATTTAAACACTTTTTAGTACTTCCGATAATACTGAAAAGTCTTCCATTTAAGATCTTGGAAGAAAACCTATTTTTCTATAAGGTAATGGCTTAATCTTCATTTTGGTGGCTAAAAATTTGCACCCACGTGAAACAGTTTATTTTGTATTTTGATCCTTTTTCGCGCTTTCTTTCTTCTAATTAAAGAATAGTCACGCAATATCTGTTTTAATTTAAAATAAGAATTGTTTATAATTATTGTAAACAATAATAATTTGACAAGTCTTATTATTTGCTGTAAATTAAAACAAATATTTTGATAACCGAACTTAAATTAATTACTGAATTAAACAAAACAAATTAAAATATAGCCAAGTTGAAAACTGTGCAATCTGTATTCCATTTCGCCGCTTGCAAGAAGTAACTGAGACCAGCGGAAGTACATATGTACATCTAACTGAAAAAGTTTATAACCCAAGAAGTAAGCAATTGTCAATTTGTACAAAATATCTAAATCAATACATTGGATGATCACCATTATACCCGATTGCTGTCCGGTCTGGGGGCAGCTCAGTAGATTAGGGCAAAAGCGCAAGGCAACAAAATTGTTCGACACTTCAACCATGAGCTATTTTGTGTAATTTTACAAATATTTTTAATTCTACCATGAAATCAAATTTACTTTTGTACAAAAATTTTTGTAATAATAATATACTGGATGTTGGTGGATTCAAAACAAATTTCAACAACTGCTACCAGTATCGCAGTCATAATAAAGACGAAATTGATCTTCACAGTTGCACTAATGGATTCTAGATTTTAGGTAGAAGCGCAGAGCAAGAACTACCACACGCTTTAAAGCCACTAAATCGGATCCATTGCACTACCTCCGATGCAGCAGCCTACATCCTGTCATTCCTCAATCATTCCAACCTCAAGATCAACTCAAGTATTTTGACAGGTGAAGTGTCACTGATTCTGGCCATGTTAGGCCAGAAGTTCCAACATGATATTTCTCTTTGACACTAGAAACGGACATTATAGCACTGATAAAGCACATGCCCGCATTTTGTCTGCTCTGTTGCATCCCCGACACTGGGATCATCTATAATTTTTCCCAGTTCGTGCTATTGCCTGTAGAATAGCTACTCTAGAAAGCTTCAAATAATATTTATTTACAATGTTTTCAAGGCAGTGCTTTTATCACTGTTTTTGCTTGTTTGTATTCAGTTTCTTATTTCGCCGAGTTTCCTGTCCTTCTAGATCAGTGCCTTTGGGATATTCGTCACATATACCGATTTTTTAAAGATTGTATTGGAATCCGAGTAATACTTAAAAATAGGGATACCTGCTCTTCTAACCCCATTTCTCTGGACTTTGGGCGGCCTACAGAAATGTTTTTACCAAGTGCATGGGCCCAGAGATTCGAGCCTTAGGAAATCGGTTGTACTATTTTTCTTATTTTTTTAAATCACCATTTAGGTTGAATATTTTTACACTGTAAGGGTTAACCTTACAGGAATAACCAATCAATTATTAGCATTACATTTGTACTCTTTTTTGGCCCATTTTTACCCAACCTTATGAATTATGAATGATGCTTAAAATTTTATGTTTCTATTTGAGATAGATATACACTTAACTAAACTGTCATAATATCATTAGAAAACTTTTTAATTCGAGGGGGCAGTTAGCGTTTTATTCTCTCAAGCTGTTATTATTACAATTGCTACAATTTTTTTGGATTCCTTCTCACATTTAAATTTTGGTATCTTATAGTTATGCGTTGGTAATGAATTCATCAAGTATTGAAACCTTATTTTGTTGGAAATTACAAATAGAAGAAGTTATTGTTTAAAAAATCATTTTTTAACAATTAACGTCAAAATATGTTTCGTTTCTAAACGATGCTGTAATGATCCAATTACCTATCTAGTGCTGTAACGAATTAATTACCGAACTAGTGCTGAAATAAACAAACTATAACTGAAATCATCAATAAAAAATAAAACAAAAAATTATATTTTCAGGTACTTTATTGCATTACCTGAAAAATTTGATAATGCTTAACGTATAAGATTTAAATTTACAGTAATTTATGGTAATTTATAACTATTTAAGATTTGTTTATCGGTAACCATTTTGATTTGGTATAGCTTACTTCAGTTGGTTACTGTTAAGTTGAAATTTTAAGAAGTAAGCATTTGCAATTAAAAAAATTGAAGTACATTATTAAGTAAGTATAGAAACTGCGATGTTCACAATAATAATATAACAAAAAGTTTCGACAAAATTTAATACTTACATATATGAAAATAGTACTCTGACTTATAATAACAAAATGAATTAACTAAATATTAAAAATAATAATAAGTAAAATGTACTTGCATAATTAATTATTATGTACAAACATTATTTTACTACGTACACATCAGAATATAAGCACTTGGGGAACTATGCCGTTTTCTGTAATAAAGGAAGTTACCCAAATTAACAAAACAAAAGAATAACGCACAAAACCGATAATAAGTCAATAACATTTTGAAAATAATAATTACCCAGATAGTTTAAATATTTAACATTTTTATAAATAAAAAAAAATTAACAAATCTCAAATATATAAAAAAAAATATAATAATATAAATTGTTTAATAATGTCATTAAGAATACTCGTCTTAAATGTGCGCTACAAAGCATTTCTGACTGAAAAATTCTTTAAAATTTTTTTATGCAGGTATAAAAAATTGAAAAATACTATAAAAATTCTGTTTTTTAAAAATAGTTGCTAGTACCTACATCCATGAATTTTCAGTTTTTGAATTCCATATTCAAATTCCGATATGCTTTGTATCGATTTATGGAATCATTCTAAAAAAATATTCATAGCGTTTCTAAAATAGGGCATTATGTTTATTGGACAACTTTTCACTATTAAAGCGACAAAGACACAAGGTTTCATTGTTCACAATGCAGCTACTTATTCTACTATAAAATTAATGCCATTAAAATAGATATTTATGTACTCAAAAAATTTAAATATCCATTTTACAACTTTTCATTTTTATCTATGGGTAAGCAAAAAAGTATATTATTTACAAGTTGTATTTAATATTGCAGCCTATTAGCCTTTTCTGCTTAACAAATACCCTTACGAAAGTGGGCAATGATAATAATGACCTAATAACATAATATACATTATTTAATGAATATCACAGATCCGTAGTGCTCTCTACTAAAATCCTATTTCTTAAAATATAAATTCAAAAATGCACTTATGTTTGATTCGATGCAATATTTTAAAATATTGTACTACAATAATAATTATAATATTATCTTCTTCGTAAACGGTTAATGAAATTAGAAAAAAGAAACGAAAGCGTAGAGAGCTGTTCAAAAATGAAAAATAAATAGTTCGAACGGATTTAATTTTGTTATAAACAATATTGACGATTTTCGCTTACATTAACTGCCTTTTTAAAGAAAACCCGAAAAATATCACAACAGCAGAATTAAATCTTCACCAAACAGGATGATGGCATACGATATACTTATATAAAATTTATCACATAATACCTGATGGTAAATAGTTTAATCGTCTTGTATAATTCGCTACGTTTCCAAAGATGCAATTAAATTATGAAACACATTATTTTGAAGTTCATTGAACATTGAGGCTTGACCACAACTATAAGAATTAGTGTCCGTTTCCATGTTTTGATGAGAACTTACATTCCGCGACCGCATTTCCATATCGATAAAATTGTTATTATTAACATTATTCAAATGAAACGCATCCCCACTTTCGTCAGATATAGTAATATTTAAGTCCATGGTATCGCAATGTTTGGAAGATTCTAAATTTAGGCCATAAGAAGTTTCCACATTGTTAGACGATTCAAAATGTGGTAAGGAAGTAGAAACCGAATCTAACAACATAGGTCGACTAAGTCTTTCAGGATTTATCACATTGTGTGCTTCGTCTGTTTTGATACGTTTTGGCAAAGGTTCGTCGTCGACAACGTTCACTTCCTCGTCCTCATCGATACACGTTAACATACGAGGCGTGGGAGGCATATAAAATTGAGAAAGAACATCTTGAACATCACAGTCTTCCATGTCGTCAAACGATCTCTTTCGCGACGAAAAACCGTTACTATTGTTATTTAAACCATGAACATGTAGTCTACCGTCATCGGAATTCACACTAAAATTATTTAAACTGTCTTCGACTAAATCCAAACCATGAAGCACTTCGATATTATTTTTAGCACTGTCCGAATCGAGTGCCCGAATTTCTTCGGCAACTTTACTATCAAAGTCGTTTTCGATTGCAAAATCGTGATTCAAACTGTCAATAAGTTTCGATTGCACACCACAATAACTCACATCTTCGTAGGTGGAAGAGTTTTTCATTTCGTTTTTAATAAACTCACTTCGTAGGTTCACAAAATTATCACTTTCGTAGCATCGGGGATAGTTCGTGTGTTGTTTCTGTAACTTTTCTTCCCTGGCTTCGTTCTGAAGACGCCTTAAAGTGTTGTTAATCAGTACCGATCTACGTAAATTAGCCTCTGGGTCTTCTATTCTTTTCAACTTATTGCAACAAATTCGTATCACCTTTCTTCGTTCTTCCTTCAAACGATACTTTCCAGATATCATGGAAGGGCGATTTTTTATATGGCAATGACCATTAATTGATGTTCTGGGAGGGCCAAAAATGTCGTCGTGATCGTCAACCTCGGTAGGTGGTGATTTCATGGTAGTTGTCCCTCACACTGCAAAAAGAAAAGAAAAAATTTAGTATTCGCATTTATAATAACTGCATAAAGAAGTTTTTAAATTATACATATTCGTTTTACACAATAAATATAGACGTCTGGTGTAATTTTCTTACATTGCAGTTGTTCGACCTCAAAATATTATTTCAAAATGAAAAGGTAATTTACCTGTCAGAGAAACATATGTTAGGGGCATGTTCAAGTATAGGAGCCGCGTAACAAAGTTGGAATTTCGTTTAAAAGTGAAGCTTGATTTATTTATTATAAAATTAAATCAATATCTTTTGATTTTATACATTTTCTAAGCTCGCTAGGCTACAATAGCTAAAAATAGGGTGTACTAACCTATATGCTATTTGATAAATTAAATTTAACGAAACCGACTTTTTCCCATTGTCTTTTGGGCAATTGAACAAACCAATGAAGGTTAGAAAAGATTTATTACAGGTACCCCGCCCCCACAAATTAAAAATTACTTCCATTATGGGAAATACATTGTAGTAATGGTTCCGTCAAATTGTTATCAGAAAAAAAAATCCTAGCCAAACTAGACAGATTTGAAATTTTAGTATATATCTAGGAATGAATTATTAGAAAGTTTACATTTTCACTTTTATTATTTCAATCGTAACTTAAATAATGAATATTTCAACTTGTAATACTTCCAACTAATAGAATTCTTAATGGATACATATTTTAACAAATACACACTACATACAGATTTTGTATGTCGGTCACGCTTTGAATTAACAAATATAAAAATATATAAATCAAGAGGGTTATGCCTGAACTCACCCCTAATGGAGTTAGAGCACCCCAACCTATAAGCTTTCCGCCCCTAAATGTTTTGTGGAAGTGGCTCGCTTTTTATACGTTGATTTTATCACGTTGCTTGATGGCTTTTGTCAGCGGATATGTGTTTAAACAATTATTTTCTCAACTTTTAAGACACCATAATACACTTGCTTATATTTTTAGTATTTCCAACCCTTTATATTTGCAATTTTCCCAAAAAACCTCCCATTACCATTTAATTATCGGTAAATTAATTGTAAGTTACTGTAAGAAAAGGTCTTTTTAAATCATGTAATTAAAGCCAGTGGTTCTCTATTTATAAATTATGAATATATAAATGTGATAAAAGTGTAATTTATTCTTTTTATGTTCAGTAAAAACAATGTATAATATTTAATTACAGAATAAATTTGTAGCATGACATTAAACCTACTTACTGATTGTGTACAGTATTTCAAATATCACACCAAATTAATCCTAACCTAAACTGCATTTAACTCAAAATATCATTTTTATTCTACAAAATCTATAAATTAATTTTATTTTACAAATAATATGCTGTAATGAAGGGTTAACTAATAAAATTACTTTTAAAGGTTAAGTATTGCTTTTTCTGTGCAGTTATCTTCTGTTCACTTAACTTTCACTCTTGTAAAAGTTGATTACACGCCAAAACCTAATTGTTTCATTAAAAAACCATTTCAAATAAAAAATATTAGCTATTTTACTAATAATAAAGCATAACAATCACAATTTGTCTTAATAATAGTTTTACTGAAAAACACACTTAGATTATCAATAATTTTTTTAAATAAAATAAAACTTCTAAAGTGGTGATTACTTTAACCGTTAGTTAGCTTCGCTAAACGTGCAGTTACACTAGTAACTGCGGTTCGTAACTGAAAACGTTTAAATATTTTTAGTTGAAAACAGTTAAATTAAAATAAAGTTGTTGATGTGTAACGGTTTTCGAAAAAAAAACTTGTTGCAAACAATTTAGTCAAGGTCGTAAGTATAAACTAAAAAATTAACGGTACTGTTCGCAGTTTAAAGTGAATGACAATTCAATTGAACAATTATATCGATGACTATTGTTATCCAGTTAAATTTGATTATAAAAATTAATCTTTCTAATGTTCATTAATCACCGACTTAATTCCCCCCTTTCTATTAAAAAATAGTAATTTTCTATACTTCTTTATTCTGTACCTATATTATTTCATATTGGAGAATTTCTAATGATTAATTTTTTGTGATTATAATTTTTAACAAAACTGAAATTTTCTTTTTTTGATTTCAGAGCGTCGTAAATGATTTTTCGGAAATTTTTATTGAATTTATTAAATTAAAATTTAGTTTTTAAATTGCAGTTAAGTCGGGATTCCACAAAAAACTAAATTTTCTTTATGGTACCTAGTGAATTTTATTTAATATTCGTAATACTTCACCCGACCCCGCCGCCGCTGCCTTTTACACCAAAAATCTTTTAATTTATTAAAAACCAAAAAATATTATTTTTAATATTATACTAGATACTATTTTTTATTTTTCATATTTAATAAATTTTTATTTTGTCCCACCCCCCTTTAGTAATTGTCTGGACTCGAAACCCGAGATAGTCCGAAACATATATTGATTTTTATTAATACTACTATATTTTAAGTAGAATAAGATTACGTGATTTTTTTAAACGGAGAAGTCATCGGCTTCCCCACAAACGTCAGAGATTTATTTATAGTCTATTGAAATGTCCACTATTTAAACACACGAAAATAAAAAGAATTGAATTATTGGATTTTCAAAAATTGCAATAAGCACAAATTTTCCTGTCTTGGATGTAAATGATTAGCTCTAGACTGTAAAAATGGGTGTAATTTTAACCGTAAAATTTACCCACTTAATAAGAGTAAATCTACAATGTAAAAATATAGGATGTTAGTTCTGAAAATTACCCGGTTTATAAGAGTAAATTTTCCCTACAAATAATATAATTACATGTTTTAGCCTAAAAAATGTAAAATTACACTGAAAATAGAAGCATTAAGTACACCTAAGGGTAAATTTCCCCTAAAATTGGTATTAGCAAAGTGGCCAGTAGGGGAAATTTTCTCGAGAATTTTTTACAGCGTACGGTTTCTGGAAGTTCTATTTAATTCTTTTGCATTAAAAATTGTAATCGGTACTTTTAGAATGAACAATGCAGAGATGGCTTGCAAACAATCTTGAAAAAATATTGAGCTTTAACAACCAGATTTAATTTTCAATTAAATTTAAGTAAAAAATGTAGAGGTAACTTTAGGTAAATGTAACAATGTCGAATTGTTCTCATTTCTACACCGAAAAAAAACCGACCTCAACAGCAAAATATTATTTGATCTAATAAATGAATTAGTTGATTAAACAAATATTTAATTTATTAGTACAAAAAATTTAATTACAGTAGCAAGCAAAACTAATAAAAAAATTTAGTTCCTATACAACAAATTTTTTTGCATTAAAACACGACGTTTAAAAAAATTAAATTAAAATTTGGAAAGCCTAAATTGAGCACTTCTACCAATTTCTGAGAGATTGTGGCAATTTTCGAGAACATTTGATTTCAACCCCTCGGCTTGACCTTTATAAGAGTTACCAAATATGTACATGACGTATTCTATAGTTAATAGAACTACAATAATTGTCAAGTTCGTAAATAAATAAACGACTCCTAATCACAGTATTATTTGGTTTGGAAACCACACAAAGATATCTTTTTGGAAAATTACCCCAAAATTCCCTTCAAAATTTCAATTTTTTAAACTACACCTACTTAAAAGAAGCTGAGATTTTAGCAAACAAAGCTAAAACAAAATCATTTAGTAAAGTTGCTAGAAAATTAAATTGTAGAAAGTGGAAACCAATGATTTCTTCTGGTCATTAAAATTAAATTTCGTATATAATTCAAAACTAGGTCGACCGCGTAGGATGGCTACAGAAGCATTAACTTGTTTCATGTAAATTTAAGGAAGGAAAATATTATGCTAAGTTTTCTGATTACAATGAAATCCAAGTGAACAGAATGTAGGGGGTCGTCAAAAAGGTAGATCCATGTGGTATTTTCTGCATTCCAAATGCCGAAATTTTATCTATTTCCGGTATAAATTAAGAATTTTAAATAAGTTAGTCAAAATATACATATTTATATTGTTTAATACTTATAAAAATTACAAGAAAATTCTTTGTAGTTCAGCTTGTATTAAATTTTTTAAATATTGCTCTAGAGCGATAAAAAATTAAATGAATATTGACAAACATTCCATTTTCTTCTAATCTATTCTGTATTGTGACAAGTAGGTACAGGTAAATACATGTCGGATAGATACGTAAGAATCCATTGTTATTCAGATAGGTTAACAATTTTGTTACCTGCGTATAGTTTTTGATTTTGTGAAGCTTTGGGCAGGAAGGATTTGTCAAATACTTAATAAATTTGTGCAAAAAATTTAACTGATGTCAATACAACCTTACTTAAATCAACGTCAATTCATTACGTGTTAAATGAATGACGTACAATTAGTTAATCGCTAATAGTTAACTTCAGATTAGATGTTCGTGGTTCGTGTTATCTAAAACGCCTTACGTAAATACTTTTAATATTTAATCAAATTTATAAATAAAATGAAGAATATTGGGAGTAACAAATGCGGAAAATTAAACTTTTATGTAATGTTTTTAATATTTAAAGTATAATAGAAATGTTACGTCATAATTACGTCATAACTAGTGAAAGGATAATATCAAATTTGCAATGAACAAGGTTAAAAAACAAAATACGAAGGTAAAAAATGTCTAATTGTAAGTAACAATACTTACAAGTTGAGTATGTTGGCGGAGCTAACTATCCCACTTGGGAATTAGCTACTCAAATTTTAGACTAAAAACATTTTTGAAAATTTCAAATTTTGTAAAATAAATTGATTTTTTTAAATAATTAGTCGTGAATGTGGTAATTTAAATTCACTTAATTTTGAGCAGACATACCTTTAATGATGTAAAATATAAACTAAAACCAGTTAGTAACGCTCCGGTGTTGGTGGTGTCACGACCGATTTTACTCAATAGAGGTCATTATGTAAACCTTCCATTTATTATTAGTACACAAACGATTTAATAATATAATTGTGTCAAATAAATAACACATGGAAAATTATTGTAGCCATTTAAAAGCTCAGATGCGTAAAACTAAAAGGATTAAAATGCAATTAAATATGGATTTGTTTGAAATGGATAATTCAATAGCAACATACAAAATGATGGCGATTTTAAAGGCGTTATAGTATACATAGCTCCTCGAGTCTATAAATCAAGTGTCCCAAGTTGTTTAACTAAAAGCTCGTAAAATATATCGTTGAGGTTAAATGGAAAACTTGGTCTTACCGTGTTTGAGAGTCGGTTACGATTAGCAGCGAGCTTTGTAGAGCTTCCACTTCCCTCATTATACAAGGTTTGTGCAAAAATATACACCAGAAGGCTTTGTTCATCGAATCGATACCTGTATAAACCGTCTTCTTCTTAAATATTGCAAGCATCTATTCTCAAATAAAAAATACGATCTGTCTCGTCTATGGAATTACTCCTTTATCATTTCGACGGGGATTTTAAAAATAGCCGACCAGCCCGATCCTCCCCCATTCCCATAAATGTTTTCGAAAAGTAATCACTACTTTTACTATTTTAAATTTAACAGACTTGTTAGATGAAAGCCAAAACTTATTTACAAATGTGGATGAATATTTTAACAACTAAAACCGCTACCGACATCACACCAGCCTCTTCTACATACATTAAACTAAGTTGGATTGACGCCGAGGGAAAATGCAAATTTTACACCCCAGGGAGTTGAGAAATGCGGCATTTTATTGTATTCAAACGTTTGAACATATTTATTTAAATTTTTCAGCATTTAACAATTCATTTCGTTATCTTTTACATTAAACAAATATTAATTCCAAAAGTAGACCGATAAGCGACGGTGAGGGTGCATTTTCACAATAAAACGAAATAAAGTTAAAAGCTCTTCCATATGTACCTAATCTACAACCAAGTGTTGGAATCTTTAATACCAGAGAAAAGATTCTTAAAATAGTCCAGTTATGTCGAGAATTTAAAGCTCAAGCCGAGTCGATTTCGAGCACTTAAATATTGAACAAATAATTAACTAGCATCCAGCTTTATTTTAATTTGAAGGTTCGTTTGGTAACAATTATTAATATTGCTTTTGGGAGCAACCATATATTATTATTATTAATAACTTGCAACTCACTAAAATTACTAGATAATTACAAACCGGAAACTCAAGTTAAATTTAAATAATGATAACTCATTTATCGACACACGCTCTAATCTAAATCACCTATTTTTAATAAATAGTCATCGACAATACTTATCAATTATTATTATACTATCTTGTTAAGTACCTACCTACTAATAAACAATAAAGTGAATAACGTACGAAAATTTGTGTAGGCGAATTTAAATCAAATCTAATAACTCAAATTTTATTTACATTAAGTTCTATTTTTAAATGCTTGATATCCATTTAAATACTTATAATTTGATAAAAAAGACATGACAGACATATCAATAAAATTTTTATTGTAAAATATTGCATCATACCCATCAGGGTCAAATGTCTTTAAGATGCTTTTTTTAATTTTTTTTTATGAAATAATGTATCATAAATGAGAGACAACCGAAGCCCACAAGTGCAGAAAATTCCTGCCTAGAAATTTTACCTAAATCCGTTCCTGTAAAAGTTGTATGCTAAAACCTAATATTGATATAATATATTAATTTAACCATCATTTAGAATCCCCCAACGTTACTTATTTAATAATTTACTTATGTATTTACATAGTACTTTGTATTTACATATTAGAAATTATTAAAAAGTTGAACCTTGAGATAGCTCACTGTCTTAATACTCTTATACTTTGCATTCTTCGAATTTATTTAATAAACACAAAAAATTACAATAACTAAAATTTAAAAATTGAGAAATATAAACAGGAAAAAAAGATTTTTTCTCTATGTATTAAACGATATATAAAAATACAACTAAAGTAAAGTAAAGCTGTAAATTTCTAAATTTAATCCAGTAAGTATTATTAAAAATATTTACCAATAATAATATAAATATTCCCAAGATAAAAAGGTTTCACTTAATAAAACTACACACATACACGCACTCGCAATACCACTCACTTAGAAAGTCACCCACAAAATGAACAAACTGATAACATAATGATTACATTGTGTAGTTAAATCCCTACCATTTCAAATTGTCGACACTCTTTCCGAGTAGAATTTATTCTTACATTTTTTTGGGCACTTAACAGGTAAGTAAAATAAATACAAGTAATAAAGAAAACATGCTGACCATTGAAATACCTTTAAACTGGAAATTACTGTTATCTAAAAACGACGTAGTTTTCGAAAATTTAATAATAAAACACTTACCGAATATTACCCAATCTGACGTATCCTTCCTTAATTATTTGCTAATTCCACACCGTGTGGTTTGTATTTTGTCATTATATTCAGTATTAGTGATTACATTGGAATCACCTATTGCGTCAATCTCATTTTAATTTTATCTACATTTAAAAGAAAATAAATAAAAAATACGAGTTGCTCGTAGCAATTATGTTATTACAAAATTTGAAGTTAATCCATTAAACGAGTACGAAAAACTCTTTTGGATACTTTTGGTTTTTAAAGGATTTCTATTACTAATCGCACAATCTACAATGGATGTTCTAAAATTGATCAATCGGTTGGAAAAATAATATAATATTATCTAGTTAAACATTCAACTTAAAATATTGTAGGCATCAAATTCAAATTCAACCGAATATGTATTATAATTAACAGTACGAATTCAAAGTTTGTTATTTAAAACAGGGTCGGTATGTCGGAATATTAACCACACCTACATAACAATGGTTTAGACTTACTACATTATTATTCCATTATTCAAATTATAGGAATTAAAATAAATATAATAAATCAAAACATATTTAAAACATTAGATCAATTAGTTACCTAAACGCAATAAATTAATCCGTTTAGTTATCGATATGAACAAATTTCGCTTATTTTTCCTTTTATCTAATCATTTCATACTACTTATTTTCACTATTTGTAAATGCATAAAAATCATCTTGCCAAATTGCCCAACAGTGTCCTACTAACCTAAATATCGTCACTTGCAATAAGTTAGTTGGTTCCCAATCGCTTTCTCATTTCCTAAACTTGTCATAAAACTAGAAGAAATTATTTTAAAACTAAACTCAACTTTTTAATTTTATTTTTGAAACAAGTACCTACTCAAAATATCAAAAACAGTCAAGTTCACATTATTAAGTAATTCAACCTAACATAAGTTAGGTTTTTTAACATAAGTTTTATTTAATTTAAGGCCACTCACTGGTTTATACTTGATACTGTGTAAACTAGAACAATACAATAATCAAGTATAAATTATACCGAATTTAGTACCAAGTGTGTAATTCTATGTAGAAGTACTTAACCTTTTTTAAATCCGCTTGAAGAATATCATAAGGGTTTTCCTTAATGATCATCCTATTTGTAGGAAAATTATTTTCGCTTTAAATAAAATGCAATTTTAAAATTTTATAAAATGAATAAGTAGTACATTTTTTAATTTGTTAAAAATCAATTTAAAATTATTTATAAAACTAAAGAACCTTTATTTTCATAAACAAAAGCTAATCATTTAGAATTTATCTAATTTTTTAGATAAAAAGTTGATCCCCCCCCCCCCCCCCCGTAAAATTAAAATCTTTTTTTTATTTAACATTTAAACTAAAAGCTTTAGAAGTGAATTTTAAAATATAATCAATATATGACATCTACAAGTAATATTATTTAAATTTTTAAATATTAAAATTCTGAAAAACTCGAATGTAAACAGTTTTCACTAGATTTTCACTGAATTTTCAAAGCTAGATAGGTACATTTGCAAAACCATTTATGCAAATAAAAAATGTGGTTTGGATAATAAATTGTACTAATTTTTCAACGTTTGCAACTTTTAATTTTTCTCATTTTTGCTCAAAAATCTAAAATTTCCTAACCAAATATTTATAATTTTAAATTCCTTGATTTTTTAATCATTCAAACCAAACCAACCAAAACCAAAACCTTGATTTGGATCACAATTTATTATAATATTATTTATAATAAATTATAATACTATAATTTTTAATAAACTAAAAAAAATGTGATTACTGATTGGATATATATGTAAATTTATTTATAATAAATTAGATCATTAATTTAACTAATATGGAGTGAGCTCGTCAAGTTTTGAATAAATCCGAAAATTTTTTTTACAAGAGTTTTTACAAAAAAAATCCTTGGATACGTAAACCTTATTTTTATAAAACACTATGTTTTCCACCATTTATCCTTTATGTCTCTCGTTTTTGAGCTGAAAATTCACGAACATTTTTTTAAATTGTAACCTTTATTTTACTGGACAGATTTGCATAGAATTCATTTTTCTGAGTAAGACAACGTTAAGCCATTTTTCTGAGTAAGACAAATATTAGATAAGAAAAATACGGTTTTGGAAATCAACAAAATTTATACAAATAGAAGACTAAAAGATAAATGAAAACGATTGATGAATAATATTAAAGTAGGTAGGTGAGCAAGAAAATCAAAGTAAATGTTCGCAGTGACCTCCAATCGTTTTTTGGCAATATGAATATAATTTAGGCAATGATTAATTAAGAAAATAAACACAGACTTTAGAGAAAGAAATGAACGTTTATTAAAATCGTTTATGTCAAAACCGTCTGCTTTCAGCTCCTCCTTGCTTGATCTACTTTAGTAACTGTAACATACATTTTTGAAACTTTGAGACCGATTATCTCGAAAATTTTCTTCTTCCAAGTTATAAGTTTTAAACTTTTTCCCGATCAGAAAAATGCACTCGATTTAATCTGGGAATTTAAAAAAATTGTCGATGACTTTCGAGCCCAGAAAAGTGACACTTATAAAAACGAGGTGGATCAGCCTTATTGAATTTATTCGATCTCATTTGTCAATTTCTTTACTAACCTAGAGAAGGTTCTGATTGGTCAACTTCTTTTAGTAAACTTCAAAAACAATAAGCAATCGAGTTTCAACCAATCACTTACTACACAAAGTAATACAAATACACAGAGGAGCTTTAAACTCTGATATCTGCAAACATTGTAATTGAAACAGAACAATAACAATTTTTGTAAAAAGAATGGTAAAAGACAAGAGCGGATACGGGGGGGGGGGGGGGATAGTAACTATCCCCTCCCCCATGACTATCAAAATTCACAAAAATTAACTAAATGTTGTTGAAATTTAAAAAATATTTCTAAATTCTTATCAAAATAGTATACCTATTTACTCCCAGCCTCGTTTATCCCCTCTATAAACATTGCTAGGTTTCGCCCTTGTCTTCAAACCTGAATTATGGTTTGTGACGACAGTAAAATCCCAAAAATGTTATATTACATTATTTTTACGTCACATGGAATTTTTTGTTTTCCAGAAAATCGCTTATATCATCCTATAGGTTTTTTAGTTTAGAAATACATAAAAAATCTAAATGTTTATTTTAAAAATTTTAAATACTTTTGTTTTAAGAGCCTATCTGATTTTTTTGAAAGAAAAATTTCAACAGATTTACATCCAATAATAGGAAAGACTCTACCAATTTAAGAAACATTTTTCTATTTGTTTACTGTCCCACTTAAGTTGGGATGTCGCAGACTAAGCTAAATACGGTGCATCCTGTGAGGTCAAAGGCCGAGCTCGATGGAAATATGAAAAATTCGACTGATATTTATTGAATATTTTCTTTGTTTTTTACTTTTCAAACAAAATTAAAGCACCTATTTATGGTGTTTTTATAATATATTATTATTTCATATAACTATACTCTAAAAGTGAATTATTTTTACTTGAATAACTCTTGGAATATGAAGCTTAGCTACCCTATTCATTGAATTAGGTGAGGGATGAAAGATTGAGTTGGTGTATTTGTCTTGACTTTCCTAACCAGTTTTTCCACAAATATTACGTACAATACGTATAAGAAAGCTCGGTGTAATTTATTCTCGAAATAAAGCACGCCATAATAGGGCTTCGGCGCCATATGATGAACGAGATAATTATCTTTCACCCAATACTAACAATAAATTTTTATAAATTAATTATTATATTCTTTCGAAAAATAAATATATATTTACCAATAAATATTCAGGACAATAATATCTACCTGTAGCATTCGGAAAATAAACACCGTTTTGTTCAAAATATGTTCGACCACCCAAGATGAAACTCGAATTATGATTGTAACAAGTTTGTAATTCTTTAATTAATCACATCAACTTCGTAAAAGTGTACTTTATTTATAGATATTTAAAGTAGTATGTTTCTAACCATAAATATGAAACATTTAAAATAAACTTCTGTGTGTGTAAAAATAAAATTAACAACCCCAAGTCTAAGTAAATAATAAAAACAAAGGGTAGTCCCGAGCGTTTCAAGGTGATGTCCAAGGAAGTCCTTTCAAACATTTTTCCAAAAAATAATATTAAATTTATAATTTTTGCTAAAATTAATTCAAAAACTTACAAAATATTCCAATATTTTTCATTGTGCGAAAATTGATCCTTACCTGAAAAAATAAAATCGTTAATTTAAAATAATCACAAATTTATTAAAAATATTATTTTGATTTTCGATGCCACAACTTTTTTTTTTAATTAAATTCAGTTCCTTGTTTAATCAAACGCACCTTAATTCTAAAAAATCATCTTAACTTTTCATTTAACTTGATTCGGCTTGGCGAATAGTTGATACTATCGTCGAGTAAAACAATTTTATCATAATTACACATACATAATTGTTATCACGCGGTTTAGTAATTACTATGTACATAATTATTGAGTATATATATATTAGTAAGAAATTGCTTGTAATCCAATGAAATAATACAAGTAGAAGTTATTGATTTTGACTCAAAAATAGTAAAATTTATTAAATAGAAGTAAATTACTTAGGTTAACTTACTTAAATTTAATTATAAAACGAGACACAGATACAATTAAATTATATAATTACATTTTCAGTATAAATAATAAGGTTACTGCGGGTTTGCGTGTTTATAAAAGGTCACGAATATGTTTTCCATTGTCAACTAAATTCGGAAACGCTTAAACGAAGTTACGATACGTAGTATGAAAATCAGTTAGGCTTATTATGTAAATGACACCAAAAAGGAGTCAAGAATTTGACCGGACATTGTATCATTTATTGAGAGGACGAGACAATCGATGTAGACTAGTAATCACAGAAAACCCTCAAGTAAGTCACCACAACACATTTATAGCACCGGTAGCATTAACCTAACTTTAAAAAGCTAACCTTGATGTGCGGGCGACCTAAAATTATTTTATAGTCTCATAAGAATTTATCAATACATTTTAGTTGTTATATAACAGAAAATTTACATTAAAATTAATAATTTACCTTTCTTTGGTTAATTCAACTAAAGTAATAATAACTTAATCCATTACAAGTGTTTCAATGTACCTAATTGCGATATATTAACTCGAGAAGACGACAAATAATTACACTTATCGTATTTAAAACAAGTATTTATAGCTGACCTCGATCGCATAACATTGCTATAAAACTGTATAAATAAATAGAAAAACAACTTTTTAAACTCTTCATTTAAATTTTTATTGTTAGTGAAAGTGACAAATTGAGATACATTTTCTTTTAATTAAAACCCAAAAAGATACCAGGGTTCAATGTAGCTTACGGATAAAAACAATTCAAATCGCCATATTTGGTTGCGTATAAACAGTGTTTGCACGTCTCTTTTATTTAATTGACGCGCACGAATGGATCGTTCCAATATCAAAACAAAAGTACTGTATAGTACTTGTAAATGTGATTACTTGTTATCATTTCTTTTTGTGCGAATGAGTCAAAGAACTTTCGTTTAAAATTGGAAAAATCGCAAATCAAGAGCAAATATTTAATCGAAATACTATATAATTACGCAACAAGCGTGTTACGAACATGCACAACATAAGTAGATCAGGAAGTTAAATAAAGTATAATCTTCCATTATCAAATTTATTCAATCCGTAATCTACAAATAGAAGATAATGAAATTTAATTAATTAAAAACGAGACTAACCCGATATCTCTACTAACAATACTACTACCTAACTAGAAAGATATTATCTAAAAAATACTAAACGAGAAGAAAAGGCGCTTTAATAAATCATCATTTGAACCTATTTATACAAACTTACATTGCTGCAAAATGAAGGAAAAAAGTATGCCCTGGACATTCAAATCCGGGCCTTGATAATAATTATTCACAGTAATAAATATGTAAAATAAGATAAACAAGGTCAGTTTATAAACTAACACTGATAAATAGCCTTCTAAAACTCAAAACTTAAACTAATATTCACGTACGGTAATTAAAATAACATAAGTTTGTTGGGTTTTATAACCTTCGATTTTGTGGTAGGTCGGGTAAATCAAGTTTTTATCAGATTTTTACATGCTAGGTATAGCTGGTTGTTGATTAAAAAATGTAGTAAATAATGTTTTGGAAAATCGATTACCTAGATATTTTTTATTTGATACTTTCTCTCATAACCAACATCAGTTTGGCCAGTTGAATATTGCCAATTGATTTCTCCTTTTCAATTTCCACTGTCCAGTGCAAGAATGTGCTATATTTTACATTTATGTTCAATAAACTGAAGAAAATAATACTATGTATGTATAGGTAATACTTACTTGAAAAACTGGTCTAAAACCTTGGGCGTAATTTTTGAAAAAAGAAAAATTACTCAAACAATGAGTTATTAGTTAAGTTAAAAAGTTTATTAAATGACACATTTTTAAATATTGTATGAGCAAGGTTTTTACAGTTGAGAAAAATTATAATTTAATTTCTTAAACGAAACCGATTTCATCACTCGCATAATTTCTTATCGCATTAAGGAAACGGTTAATTATAAAGATCGGGTCTTGATTAACCGTACCGAGTGAGTTCGAGACGCAGATACCATCAACCAGCTAAACACTACATTGTGGATATCTTGGGCTTTATTCTGAGCAAATAAACAGAACATTTGCTAATTGTTAAATGTATATAATACAGTGTGCAATATTAAATTGTCACACGCGATGGTTAATTAGTTAAATTAAGTAACCTTTTTTTAACTTCCGTTCGCCTGGATACGATTACAGTTTTAGAAAAATTTTGCGAAATAAAAATATTGCTGGTTATCTCAGCGACTTATATGGTAAGAAGTAATAATCGTGTTGTAGTAAGTAACATTTTGTTTCATACAGTTTTGCTCGTCGCATATATGAAGCAGCAAATATAATAGTCCGTACAACAAAGGTCATGGTAACTACTATCAAGTCAAGTTAAATGTTTTGAAATCCTTTAAAACGACGGAATTAGAAAACTAGTGCAAATTGCACTTTTTGCATGCAATATAAACAGCACCATCTGTTTGGTGATTAATCCGTTGTACAAACTACTTCTATTAAACATTAAATTTAATTTTAACCAAATTAGTTTTTGAGCAACTAACTACTTAATTAAGTTATAACCTAAATAAAATTAAGATAATATTACAAACCAAGACGAGCGTACTTGATAGTGTGAGAACCTAAAAATTGTCATAACGTTATTATATTTTCTTTCTCAAATATAATAAAATGTAACTGTAAAACTTAAAATCTCATAATAAAACGCAAACGGAACTAAATGGCCTCTCCGTTGGCAATTTATTTTGATGTGACACAAAACCATGCAACGCTTTGGCAAAATTATATTAGAAACATCAGTCTAGTTGTCACTGCAATATTGTAAATCATTAAGAATCGGTAAGTAGAGAAAGTTTTAATGAAAATAAACAAACTAATAATCAATTTTTATTAAGGTATGGCACTTAGACACATAAATTACCAAAAAACGAGAACAAAACAATTAAGAAATTTGTGTCACCGTAGGATATGAAAAAAAATATTTTTCTTGCTTTAATGAATGATTAACGAGCATTTAAAAGAAAAATTGTTAGCCAAAGTTAAAACTAAATTCCAAAACGTTTTTTATGATTGCAAATAATCAAAAAAACGAAAATGTTTCCAACACTCACCAAAATAATATATTGGCAAATTACAAAACTGAACACTATCAATTTTTCCATAGTAATAGGTTCGGTAGGTATTGATAAAATACTTGCAGTACCTGGCTATCGACTATTTAATTTTATACATACGGGCTATGACATTGCCAGCAGATAGATAATTGTAGCGAACTGTGTTTGTGTGTAACAAAATCATTTTTGTTTTTACATTAAATTTTTAAGTTGTATGCAACTAAATTATTGCCCATCACATAAGGAAACGAGGTTAATTAACCGAAAATAATTGTTTATTTATTTGTTAAAATAAAAACGTTATTAACAATTTTGGCAAGCAACAACTTTTAAAATGTCGTCGACTTCAATAAGGAAATTAGATAACGCTGAGATTTTAAATATCAAGAAATGCAATGAAACAAATTATTTTAGTGTAAATTATTAACTTGTGTACTGAATAAATATTTAAGTATGCGG